>KI915040.1:11496820-11550498 GCA_000473445.2 Anopheles farauti | reverse complement strand
ATTAAATTTAAAAAATCTTATTTCTTTAAAATAAAAAAAAACAGTTAATTATGGAACAATTAATCGTGTAGCCCTATCTTGTTTTGATCAAATTTTATTTAAATCAAACATGGCTATCTCCATACAATCGAAAACACAATCATCACAAGCTATTGCAGCACATTAGAGCAAAAGAAATTCTGTACCATTATTTTGTCAAAAAATTCACAAAATTTATGTAACAGTTTTGCATTTGATAGGAAGATACGATGACTGTTTTTTTCCTGTTAGTGTACCAATCCTTCCTTTCCTTATGTTTTATCATTTACTAAACTGGTTTTTGTGCTATATGAAACACTACAATATTTATTCTAAAATTTATGTTAATACATTCTGGTTATTTCTACAGTATTATAGACTGTAAACAATACTAATTACTCATAACAGATGGTATCTATATGTGACCATCTTTCTTAACCCCAGTTTTGATTAACGGACCTACAACACCACCTCATGCTGTTGTTCATAAACGAAAGCCCAGTAAGTTTCAAGTCGATGGTATCCGTAGCTTGTTAAGCTTAATCTCTTTCCATAATCATCCTTCATTAGCAATCATTACGATTTCGGTAATGCATTATTATGCCGCGCGCCCGTTCTATCATAACAAAAAGCAGCTGCAACGCAACTCATTCGAAACGGTTTGGAGTCGGTTCACACCACGACCATAATTATGCGAACTCGCACGACCCATCCGGACCAAAGGGACGTCCACGACACCAGGCGCACGTCGATAAAGCGCACCCGAAATCAGCAGCTCGGTTAACATACCTAATAGGATTATTATATTATATCCCCGTGCGTCGTTAGAATCTGGCCGGAGGCGGCCACGCCGCTCGAAGGTAACGGTAGGAGACGACTCCTAGTTTCACTAAATCTACCATCATTACCATTAAGTAGGTAAGGAACGCTCCACCTTTGACATGGCTCATCACTAACATAAGGTTTCACCGTTCGGATGACTTCCCATTCCCCTTTGCTGCTCGCTCGTGAAAGTGTTCCTTCGCTCGTTTTAGCTTTCTTGTCAAATACGCACACACACACGCGTTCGGATGACTTTTCACGATGTCGTTCGTGCGTAGTGGCTCGTTACATTTAATTTTACAACCGTACACCGCTCAACCGTCGAATCGATTGAAGTGAGAGAGCAGGGCTTTAATTAACACTAAACGCTTTTAATTACATTCCACTGTCGGGTTGAATGAAACGCGCCGAAACGGGTGATTGGATCAAGAATATTCGTACTATCGCTTCTAGTCGCTTCTCCATCTCGTCGCAACCATCAAAAGTTGCTCCAACCTGATCGAGGTATGTGAAAGTTGAAGTCTGGTATTGATAGCAGCAGCCGCCGAGGAAGCACTTCAAGCTTCACCTGAGCAAACTCCGTTCAGTGCGGTGTTGGCGTCTCTTCTGTCTGCTCAAAAGCGATTGTTGAACGAGTCGGGGCACCGAGTCTATATTTAGCCGGCCGTTCAAACTGTTTCCATTCAACTCCGGCTGTAGCTGTAATACGTCAACCAAGGAGTGGTTCGGGCAAACCGTCCTAAAGCGCTCTACAACTCCGGCGCATCACAATCAATCCAATCGAAAGGGACGAGGAAAAGCGAGCGAAAGAAAGAGATAGTCGAACATTGCAAAAAGAAAAAAAAAAAAGAGTGCATCGACTCCACACCGACGCAGACGATTCGCAAACAAGCAAACAAACTTCCGGAAATGTCAACAAACCCACAAAACCCACCAACCGGGCCGAAGGTATTTATTTTTCCTCGACCCTAGTACCGCCATCAGTGCATGAGTTGGGCTTTCGGGAAAATTATCTTTTTGAAAAGCTTCCGGTTGGGCCATGCGGGAAAATTGTGTCCTGCATTCGGAAGCACAGCCGGACAGCTTTTGGGCGATCGATTGCGACAAAATCAGAGTGGGTGCCCAACAGTGCGAGTGTTCGAAACGGGCGGTGTGTATTATTACGGACCGCCAGGGAAGGGTTCCAGAAAGCAGCGAATGCACTTTACGCTCTATCGGCAGCAAAAATCGTTCTCGAAGAAAGAAAACAAAACCGGGAACTGGTCGGTCTTGGTTGCCCCTTTTAAAGTGTCACTTGTGGCAGGCACGGATGAGCCACTGACGACGGTTCACGAGGTTTCGTCGCCTCCAGCGGGACGTTCTTGGCTTGGGGTAGTCGAATGGGGAAACGACCTCAAGCTGCTACCGGATAATCGGATGGACGGCTCAACTGGCAGAGCCGAGAAGCCAGTGGTGGAAGCGTTCTCCAATTTCCAAGTCAACTTACTTCCGGTTTTGTTGGCAGCATTTCCCACCCCAAAGGCGTTGGGAGTGAACAAACAAAAAACCCTGGAATCCCATCTGCAGCGGATAGCTTCGAAACAGCCGTCCTCAACTCGATTCGAAGCTCATTTACGGTGCAACAATTTCTGTGCTCACCGTGCGGCTGGCAACCACTCGGCCACCACTCAGCACACGATTTTTAATGGTGACCACCGGCCAGCTTTTCCTGCAAGAGAAAAAAAAAACGCACTGTTTTTCCATCATCCATCGTGCACGGTGTTGGTTTTATGTGTGCTTCCTGTCCGGCCCGAACGGCCTCGCACTGCGATTGCAAACACATAAAAACTCGAAACGAAACCACTTGCAATCCGTATCGAGTGCAATAAAAGGGGCGATGGTGGTGGAACGGAGCGCACGGAGCATGAAATGCCGCAAACAGTGGCGGCAAAAACAACCCACTCCGACCCGCCCACCATCGGAACCATCGACGGTGCATCCATGGGTGCAATCGCGTACGATGCCATGTTCATGATAGAATGTAATAAGTTTTCCTCCGCCCGTGCCCGTGCCCTGTGGCTCGCCAAGCCCTTCCCACCCATGCCACTGGCACTTCAGGTACCATCAAGAGCCTTGCCAGCAACGTGTGAGCGGGTTCTACTACTTCAAGCCCATTTGTCAGCGGGCGCCGGGGGCGTCAATGGGCGCCGCGTTCTTAAGGTAACGCGCCTGGTAGCTGACCCTTGACGGGCTGTTTTATGAGCACTTTTGGGCCACCGGTAGCAAAAGCAAACCATATGTGTGGCGGGGGCCGTACGAGCTGCATTTGATTTACTGTCTCGCGGTGGGGTAATTATTTAATCGACTTAATTCAACGGTGGAGGATTCTGGCCATGGGGTTTGGTTCGCACGGTGTGGATGAATTCGTTACTTTGCAGTGGGAAATTTTAGTTTCAAATGCATATTCAAGTAAAAATGTGGACATGAACAAATGACTATGAGAAATTTAGTAGATATCTAACTCAAAGTAAGCTCTTAATTTGACTTTTCTCACAGTAATTAATCCAGTATTTAGTTTCAGATGCATCTAAAAGCTCAAAAGAATCAAATTATTCCAACAATACCTCTAGAAAAACTACTGTTTCAAATCAAACGATTAAAGTCAGAGCATATGTTTCAAAAACAAAAACCTCAAAACAGTAGCTGTTTTAGCTAAAAAAATATAATATTAATATATATTAAAAAAATATAAAAAAATATAATATTAATATATATTAAAAAAATATAAAAAAATATAATATTATATTAAAATATAATATAAATTATCTACCATGAAATTAATGCCTTTTCGTGAAAGCGTCATTTGTGAACATGCAATTTTTCAAAGCAATTTTTTCCATACGATGAACGATGCAAGAGAATCATTTGATATTAAAAATACATTCGTGCGTGGGAATCGGTGGACCAAACATTCCATTTACTCATACAAGATATTATCTTAAAAACATTTAGCACTTTCGATGGCACTGTCCGGCTTCAAATATCTTAACAAAAGCTGCAACAATTCTATGCGATATCAAATAATCAATATTATACCAATACATCCGCTTTGGAACGCCTTAATTGGTTGAATGTTTTTGAGATATCCACATGAACGCTCTGCTCGGTCACTCATATGCTTCCGCTAAAAGCAAGTTAAGGTCACTATTAGCTTCCTCTCCTCGCAACCAACGTTGTAAACAACAGACCGACCAACAAACCCGATCCCGAAGTGATCGATATCGGGAAGCCATCTGTGCCGCCCAACTGATTGTAGCCGTTCGGTTTCGTGGCGTTTGTGTCAAATCATGCGTGGAGACCAACCCATCCGGCTGTGGACCGTGTGGAGTGAACAATTGTGGCCCCGATTATGACCCAATTGGGCGTACAGAAGTCAGCCTCGGGTCGGTCGGTCGACCAGCAGTCGTTCGATCAATCATCGGTTGGGATGAAATTTATTCTCGGTCTGGTTGGCCACCATCGGTGAAAGGAAGGAGAACACCGAACGGGTCGGGATTTCCAAGCGCTGGTGGGACAGAATGGGAAGCAGGAATATTTAAACATCGGGTCCCCCAGTTGGTGCCACAAACTATGGCCAACCCGAGCGGAAGCATTTGTTGGTTTCCCCCGTGTTTGACACGCGTAATTGGCTTAATTGTGTGGAATTGTAGCGTACTAAAATTAGGCATCAAGAGATATTAATTTACCGGGGACCTTTTACTGCGCGCATAGCTTTGGAAGTTGATTCATTATCAGAATTATTCGTAGAAAGCGCGGCATGCATATTGCTTGAATGAGTGTATTCATAATAAATTTGCACGAATTTCATTATGAATATCTAATTTTGAACATATGTTTTTAAGATATCAGAAAATAAAACAATCTGATCCATCTGATAAGATGAAGTAAGACCAATAACAATAAAAAATTCAACTCAAAACTTAGAATAGAAAAAGCTGACTTTTATTTTAATTGGATTGAAAACCCCTTAAAAATAATCGCTTTCCTTTCTTGACACATCTCTTATATGAAATATTCAATTAGATTTTCACTATGTTGTTAAATTATCATAAAGTTTTTAAAATTATTTAAAAATATTTACAAAAAAATAGAGCCAATCGCACTTTATAAACCACCATTTATTAGCACATATTACTGATGGTGCTTAAGTATTCCTATCTTATCATAACTATATCGTTAAGTAAAACAAAAACGTCATAAATATTAAAGAATGGCTGCACGACCTCAAATGCATGCGTGCTTTTTAATAAAACATGAACAATTCTTCTTCATCCTGTCATGCTATTCAACCCGAAAACGGATGCCAACGTTTCGGCGCTAAGCAACGAATGTAAAATGATCCTCCGGTTACTCGACTATAATCGTGGGAAATTCCGGTGTTTGCAATCTAACGTCCAATCGCACGTTCCCGCCAACAGCTTCATCGGTGTTGTGGTGACCGATACGATATTCATCCATCATGGTTGCTGAAATGGGTGACGATATTGTTCGTTCCCACACCGTACTACTGGACCAGTAAACTGGGCCATCGACGACACCGATGTCGAGGAAGAGGTTTACCACGAGCGCACAGCGAAATGCGATAAATTCGCTCACCACGCGGCCGAGGGTGTCGTGCCGTGTGTGTGTGTGTGTGTGTGTGTGTGTGTGTGTGTTCCCGAATGGAGCTAATATTGAGGTTCCCACACTCCAACCAGACCAGAACCCGCTAGGCAACCCCGGCGTGTTGATGGCGCTCGAGAGAAAGAGAGGGAGAGCATAGAAATTGCATTTTCGTCGGTAGCACACAGAACGCTGCGTACCAGTGTCACGGTCGCTGTTTTTTCCCCCGTTCTCTTTATGTTTATGTGATGCTTTTCATGGCTCGCTTTGATCTGTTTGTAGCGCCCGAGATATGCGCCAAAACGGGTAAAATTTCGTCAACGAAACAATCGACGATCAAAAGCGAAAATTGACGGCCAGAAGATTGGATGGCGCTGAGGTGAACACAACCCGGGCGTACAGTGTGCAGATGATACGCTCTCAAAAATTAATTCACTTCCACCTGGGGCCATCATGGCCAACGGCACCGGCCCCATGACACTTTCCTACATCCGAGCATTATTTCCGAATAAATTTATGTCCAGGGAATGGTGCTGCCCGCCCACTCCGTCCGTCCGTCCGTCCGTCCGGGAAGCAGGAAAGAGGTCCGATGCAGAAAGATAGAAATCGTTTCCGGGCGCACATCCGGCAACGGGGGAACGAATTTCGGGAACGTCCGCTTTATATGGGCTTCACAGCGAGGGCTCCACAGCGAGTAGGCTCCCGGGCTGGAGCCGGGACAACCCGAACACGAACGACAACGAGCGCTTTGTTTGGCCCATATATTCGGTACCGGCATCAGCTGGAAGTTCCTGCACATTCCCAGACTCGTGCCTACGCTCGTACGGTGTGCCTTCGATGTGGGAACCATAAATCTGTCAGATTACACCCTGCCGCCGAGGAGGGAGCCCACTTTCACCCCGTTCGGAACCCTCCAAACAAGAGTGAGCGAACGTGAAATAGTGATCCTCGCCCAGCTGCACCATTTCCCGATAGGTGATCAATTTTCCACTATTTTCCTGCCCTTTTCTTCCGATGCCGGGGCGAGTAAAAAAAACCAACGCCAGCGCTAAGAAAACGTGTCAAGCGCCACCCGTGTCTCTCAGCTTCGGCAACTTTCCCACCCTTCCCTTTCGCGTGGGTGACAATCTTTTAACAACCTCATAACTTGATTTTATGAGCTCGAGCTTCGGATGCTCCTAGGGGAAAAATCCAGGGGGCCAACTTTTCGGGTCTGAAACACTACCGGTCCTCGTCGCATGTGGCACACTGTGAGTCTGTGTGTGAGTTTCGCGGGTGAATGTAAAATAATTTTCTTTTTTTTTTGCAAATTCCTCATCGCAGCCCCTGCGTTGTATAGAAACGAACGCACGAACGAGCTGCCCGTTTTAATCGGCCACTCTCGTCCTCATCCTCGCACGAAGAACGCGTGCATTTAGCACACGAACGGGAAAAGGATATTCGTGTTAATTTTCCACCATATGCCCACCGTAGCGCCTCCCAAACCGCAGTAGGCTTGCGGCATCGGTTTGATTTGCACCAGCGCTTGTACATAACCGTTTCCCGACCCGGAAATGACCTACTTCTGCTGATGGTGCGAGTGTGATGTGGTGTGATGTATTGATGTTCACCTGACAAATGACAATCGAATTTTCGAATACCGAAACCTCGGTGCGACCAGTCAGGCACTATTTTTAGCAGCGCCTAAATGTAGACTTACCTCGTGTCGGTCGCGTCATCCGTTCGGTTCGTCACACGAAAGCGATTACCGTCCGTGGTTTCGCTCCAATCGCGACCCCACACATGGTCATGGTTTGTTTATGCCCTTCGAAGCTTCACTCATGCCTCAAGCCACGATAATGTGATCCTTGTCGAGTGCTTTCTAGCGCCATACTCGCCGCACACAACCCACGGCACAACCCATCACTCGCACGTAATTAGCATATCGATGTTTCTAATCGAAGTTGCCATATCACCGTCCGCAGCGATTTACGCGACTCCAACACTACAATACGGCTCGCCGCCATCGAGCGGCTGCTCGCACGCGCCCGTTCACACAGCCTGTAGCCGAACTCTGGCCCTACGGCGATGTGTGCGAGAGAACGTGAGAACAACGTCAATTATCCTGTTTTTTATCTCTTTTTTTTTGCTAAAAAAAACGAGAGCTCAAACACCCTACACATACACCCATCCGAACACAAGCGTACGCAAATATTTGCACGTAAAAAAAAGGAACACAACAAAAAGAAAAACGAACCGACCGACAAACAAACCGACCGACACGATTGATGTGAATGATGCTTTGATTAGAGGTGTCGGGTTGGCTTTTCCTGTTTTATTACAATTTCCTCACACCGAGGGCGCGTTTCCTGCGGTTCCCCTATTCAATGAAGCGTGGCTTGTGCGCGCGCGTGTGTGTGTGTGTGTGTGTGTGTGTGGGAAGCAACAGCGGTTACAAACACAATAGCAAACAGCAACAAAAACAGGAAACGTGTCCTCTTGCGATACCAAATTGCCTCAATGATAGCGTTGTCCAACGCGCTGTGTGTCCTTCGCACCTTTTTCTTCCACCTTCCCCCAATGGGAGGATGTATTTGTTAGGGTAGGGATGAGCGGCCAGTGGGTCAGAACGGGAGAGGGCCAGAACATCAATCCCCCTCCCAAAGGGACAACAAAATCGCACAATGTAGCACGGGGAGCAGCCCGAAGGTTGCAGGAATTGATGAGCATTTGGAGCGATTTTTTGTCCCTTTCCCATTCTGAGTTGTCGTTGCTTTTTTTGTCTGTTTAACTTTCGTGTTTTGCGTGTATGTGTCCGCTGCTGCCGCTATCTTTTGAACTTCTCCCCCCCTCGATCGCACGTGTCACAACGTGTGTGGTAAATTTTACTTTTTTGCGTTGCGCTTGATTCACTCAATTTATACATTTTTGTCCCCGCACGACACCCTCCGTTTTGGTGTGGATGCTTATTTCGACTGCTGGCGATGGGTTTGAATGTAAAAAAATCCGCCCCAAACAAGTAATCCATTTTCAAAACACACATCCAAACAAACGTGCGCGCGAAACAACATCACCGCAAAACCACAGCGCTTACACAAGCGCACCGAATCTACCATTCGGCGGATGGTTTGTTTTCGGTTTTTGCTCATTTCGAGCATAGATAAACTACGCCTGATAGGGATGCAAAGTGTCGGGGAAATGGATGAGATGCTTCCCTGGCGGGAAATATTCATTTCAGCGGGTATCTGAAGCTTTAATAAAACGATTCCTAATGCGTACAGGCGTTCTTTTCGGTGGCCTTTAGATAGAACCGCCAAAACAGCGTACAATTTGTACAATTTTTTTTTCTATTTTCAATAAAGTTGTCAGGCCAAATGAACGTTGTTAAAACATTACTAAAGCGCACCTTCGTTTTACTTACTCTGGGACTTTTTTAATCTATTAATGCCAAACAGAATCAACTCTGTGTCATACGCGCTCTTTATGTTTCCATTTTGGTTTTGGAAAAGGATATTTGAACTAGGTTTTCTACCTGATGTTATGATGATAAACAGTATTTTACACTACAACTTGCAAAAAGTTTTATCTAAAACAGCAGTAAAAGGCTAGTAGAAACCATAAACTACATTCGCCATAGATTTAATATACAACTTTTGCTCAACGAGCAAGCTGTTTCGCAATTTTAGCTTACGCAGTCTCATTTTTATGGTTCGATGTGAAAGTTAAAAGAAATAAATACAAATTGTAAATAAATAAATATAAGAATTGGAATCCTTCTCCAAGGCGCTTCGACGCTCTGTTTGAAATAGCTTTAAAACACGATGTGAAAATAATTTCCCCTTTAGATCCATGTTTTCCTTTGCCCCAAAATAAATTCTGTAATTCACAAACACACATACAAACAGACACACACACATAATAGACACCGCAAGATGAATGCGAGGGCCTCGGAACTTGGGTCACACCGTTATTTTCTTTGTAGCTTTGAACTCGGACACGGATCACATAATAAAGCGTTTCTGCCTTTTTCCTCCACGAGCCACCAGCTCCATTCACCGGGCAGAGGCAGCCAGCGGAAGAGAGAAAGGTGGGAGGATTTGGGTTGATATATCCCTTCGCGTCACCAAACCCCTACCCTTGCCCCCGGGGTGGGTGGAAAATTAGGTACCGGCCACCTGCAAACCCACCACACGACCGCAAAGCGGGAATTAAAAGTTTTGTCCCGTCCTGCTTGCACTTGGTTTTTGTGCGACGACGACAAACTTTATTTTTCTCACAGACGGTTTCCTTTTCTTCTTCCTCCTCTTCGATTACAGCACACACGAGCACTAGCAGTTTCTAAACAATAATATGCGTTTTGTTTTCTGCTTTTCAATCACGCTATCAAAACTCGAAACAAATGTAAACACCCACCATTAGCAGCACTTTTTCGAACGGGAAACCACCCCGGCTAGCGGGCGGCTGAGGGAATAGCGAAATAAAGGGCCACCGTTCTCACCGTACCACCCAACGCGGTGCCCAACGGTGCGTCCAACCGGGAAATAACCGACAACCGGCGACCGTTTCCGCGCGTACGCGTATTCCTTTCGTGCGCGTCCTTCGGGCTCGATGCCAAACCGTACACTGAAACCGAGAAGCGCCGAAAACCCGAAAACTGCATGCCCGCCGGAGACACCTGGCCGGCGTTGGCGTCACCCACTGCCTAGGAGGTGTGCTTGTGTGCGAATGTGTGCGAATGAGAGAGAATTTCCCAGACTCCGAAATGGAGCAAAGTGCAGTGCTCGGTTTAGTCCTGGTAAAGCTCGCGACCGAGCGCGCCTTCGGTCGTGTTTCCCCTTCGGTTTCGAACTTCGAAAATCGTGACCCGAGTGGGAGCTTTCGCTCGCCGACGCGAATCGGGTTTTCTCCTCCTGTTTTCTGGGCCACAAGACGTTTGATCCGCACGCGGAGATCCTTTGTGTCGCGCGGACAGTGTTGCTCCGGTTAACAGCGAGCCAACACCGAGTACGATGTGGTGCATTCGACCATACTCGACCAAATCACGCCGGTTACACACGTTTATTTATTTATTTATTATTTTTTTGTTAGCTCCACATCAAACGATGCCACCTATTTGTAAAGGGCGCGTTCGTCCTTCAGGAAATGATTGATTTCATACATCCGGTTTCGATCTTTGCAGTCGTCCAATCGGTCTTGGGCTGGGAACGTTTTTTTCCACGCTCCGTGACCGTGGCGGTTGTACGAGTTTCCCCGCTCGACCGTGTTATGCCCCGAAGGCATCCCACGGTAAATAACCCCTTTTTCGCTCTTCCTTTTATGTTGTTGTTGTGATGGTTTCCTTCCGCAAGGAGGTGTATTAAAAAGCGACCGTCAGGAAGATGGTTTACCGTCCCCGGGATCAGCGGTGGCGGTTTGGAAAGTCAATAGAAAACAAATTTTCTGATAATGATGATACTTTCCGGGATGAGAGTCCTTCCGAAGACGAGACTATCGTGTCTTCTACGCTGGTATGTGAGCAGGATATAACCAATGCTAAAGAGCTTCATGAACAAAGTAGGAAGTTTTGAAAAAAAAATAGTAAAATGTTACAATCATGATCAAACCTTGGCTTGTCAGTATCGACGCAACAGATTATTTTCATTTTTGAAAGGCAGCGAATAAATGAAAGCCACACTTAATGCGCCAAAAAGAATTACTGTCAAAGGCTCGGACATGGGCCGAATACTTCACCAACGGTAGATGTCTTCTTTGAACTACAATTACCGTACTTGGTGCATTGCCTTTCACCTCTCCCTCTCTTCCCCCCCCCCCCCCCCCCTTACCAAGGAGCACGCTGCCTCACACCCATGTTGCATCGCCCAAGCACACCCAAATCAGACGGAAGTATCATCGCAAACATTTCGTGCCACAGCCCACCCCGGAGGGTATTAGTCATTTCTCAATTTCCTGCCATACTAATTCCAGCCGCCTCAGCCTTTTCCACCTTCTGCCCATCAGCTTACCGTGTAACTCGACCAGGCAAAGGGATTAGCCAACTGTTGGGAATGCGAACCATTCCGTGCGGCTTCTGCATGCGACGCTGGATGCTGGACCAACTTTTTTTTCTCCCTCCGGGATTATCGAAGAAGCCTGGTGGTGGAGTGTGCTGTCCTTTTGACGCTCGAACTCGGGAAGATAGAATGTAACAAATGCTCCAATAAATCCCCAATGGCGAGGGAGTGGAGGATGCGGGTGACGGCCCACCGCACCGCGGTCCATTGAGTGACTCCGGAGTGACCGGTGCCGATCATAACAGGGCGCTCAAGGGCCAGGTCTGGCGGATTTGTGCAAAAGAATCCGTACGAGAAGCGGCCCGCCATGCTAAACTAACGAAATGAATGACCGTTAACTTTTTCTCCGGACGACACGATCCGCAAACGATCCTCCCGTCCATCCCATCGAACCGGGCTCGGGTGCTGCGCAGGAGGGATGTGGGCGCGGTAAGCGGATTAGAACTTTCCGGCAGTGCCTCGAATCGAATCGAGGGGTAAACAAAAACAATTTAATTTCATTACGACGTGGGGGGAGGCCGTAAGTAGCGGCAATGATTCAGCGAAACGGAACGTGGGATTGAGCTGTAACTGGTGTCACAGGATTTGTGTGTCTTTGTTGGAAGTTCGTCCGGAATTTTTTCGTGCTAATTTTTCGTGGTGTTCAACTAATCGGGTTTGTTCATTACAGGTTATCACGGACTAACTTAGACTAATGATTTTTTTAGCTATCGTGCACTTGATAGGTGTTTTTGATGAGTAAACCATGAGAGAATGATCCGGTTATATGAATCACGCAAAGAAAATGTATCAAAATTATGTAAGTTTCATCTAAGCAATGATAGTTTTTTTGCAAAGCTGGAAAAATGTAAAAAATCAAGCTTTTTTCAGACAGTTTTTTATATTTATTTTTTATTTTTTCTTTTTTTTTATCTAAATTTTTTTTTATTGGTGTTAAAATCATGTGCACATGTGTTTATTGCTATTTTTTGTATATTTTTTCACTAAACCAATAATTTATTAAGCTAAAATCCACCTACAAATGAAGAACTCAGGCATTAACTGGAGTTTTTTTATAAATATTTGGAATATTTTATGCCCAATTTTTACATTTTTTTCTTCTTTAGAAAAGTTCTTTAAAAATTAAAAGCTTTTTATTTAAATTAAATTATCTTGTCCTGGTAAGAGTAAATTAAACTGAGGATTATTTTGTGCAATATTTTTTATGTTTATAAATGAAAACAATAAGTAAAACTGCAATATATTTTATAATGCATAATGCAAAATTTGATAAGTGTTTTTGTGATTGTAATCGTTCATTACAACCGCAGTTTTAACACTCGGACCTGTCTTATAAACAAAAAATCAACGTGGCATATTTTTAGTCGCAACGGTAGCTAACCAAAATGCGAAACCATGGCATTAAAACATGAGAACACTATATGAATTTCAAAAAATTTTACTCATTGCTCATTGCTTCTGAAGAGAAATGTAAAAATAATCATTTTCCTTTTTCAAGAAATTTGAATTGTTTCGCATCTCTTTCTCTTTATACCATTCATCAAAATCCGTACCCCAATTGCCGTGCACAAATTCAAATCTTCCCTTAGGCTGACGCCATCCGCTGATTGTAATGATCTCAAATTTCGCCCGTTGATTGCCCGTGGTACACGACGTACCGAAACAAAAAAATAATCTTCTTTCACCGAAAAGACCCGTTACCGTGGTTGCAAAAGGGGCCAAGATGTACTAAGGCCCGGTTGCATACTCGTGCCCGTCCTTGGTCAAGCAGGAAGTACGACAGATTGTGCGAGAGCTGTGGAACATCCGGTACGAAATGTCGCACGGTAGGAAAGATGGTCGATCCTGCCTGACGAAATGCGCTGTCACCGAAGACATCCTTTGGGCGGGTTCAGGTATCACCTGGGTGGTTTGTAATCGGGACCGAACTTCACAACGTCAACACATCTTCACGTCCCACCCACGGCCCGTTCCTGGTTCGTCCTATTGGTTCGAGCACAAACAAGCAAACAGTCAGCCACGGAACGGACTCTGATTGCCGGCGTTCCGCGTTGTGTTTGTGTTTGTGTCTGTTAGTTCCTGTCCTTAACGACACTGGTGGACGTGGAAATCCGATCCAATGGCAGACGGACCGATCGACCGGTCAGACGATGAGTCAGGGCCTGACTACGTGACGTTGAATGCGGGTAATAAAGTTAGAAATAATTGTGTTTCCTTGGCCAAGGTACTTACTGTCGTGGCGGCGGTTCGCACTCGAGATGACTCATGTTCTGCGTCTCTTCACTTCCGACGGAGCAAGCAAACAAAGCATTTGAACGTCACCATTTATATGCGCTCGGCTACTGAGCGCTCGGTTGGGTGCAACAACCACCCTTACCCACCGAAGGGGAGGGATAGAAAAGGCTCCAAATTAGCTTGAACGTTGCAAAAAAAAAAACAAGTGAAGTGGCGCTTGCAGCATTCTGTTCACTCATTTCGATTCCATTTTCCCTTGTTTCCCTGAATTTACCACAGGAATCGCTCGCGCGCCCGCGAGCGTCCGGAGAGTAGGAAAGATTCAATAAGCCGCTTCACAATTTCCTGTCCGGTAATGTACTCAACGCGCCCGCATTCCGGCTTCCCGGATGGTTCTGGTTCGGTTGATGAACAACGCCGCTGGAAAAAACCCCGGAACGATAATTGATTGGCCGGTGGGAACATTAAGGCTATCCGGTGAAAGTGTGAGAAAAGGGTAGGGGTTGAAGAGCTAGAGTAATTTTAAACTTAAAAACGGATGAACAATGCTGTTCAGCGAGTTGTTTCGGCTTGACAAAGGTGCGCTTTTTGATTGATAATTTTAATCACATTTTTAATGATTAGCTTTTAATACGGCTTAAACAATGTGCCAAAGTAAGATAGAGTGTTTTGGTTCTGTACGATAGTTGAAATAAGATTTTTTGCAATATTATTCTTTAGTACAAATTTTGCTTTAGAGTATGATTTGTTCGGATGAGACCTGATGGGATCTATCTAGAATATTATATAGAAAGCTTTAAATGTTTATTGTAACCCAAGTCTATTCGTTTGACTCTATCATTGCTCGTACTGATCCAACCATCAAATTATAAAATATTTAAACCAAAAGAAAACAAATTACATGAACATTAAAAAAAAATAAATTCCAAATAAAATTATTCGCTCTTTTTCTCTCTTTGCCTTAAAAAAATCCGTCTGCAATCCTTTCAATATTAAACCTTTTCGCATCAACCCACGATTCTTTAAAGAATGTTTGAAAGTTATATAGCAACAATTAATTAAATAACTTTTCTTTTGCTATTATTACCATTACAAAACAGTAACAAATTATTAATATGTATGCCAAAACGATCGACTCGCTGATTAGTTTTTACAGTTATGTACGAATTTTTCTCTATCGGCTCTAAAAATACACCAACCACATAATTTATTAAATCATAAAAATGAATAACGATTTTCGTACGAACGGTTCTCTGCCACCTCCGACCATTCACGTGCCATTGAACAATTCTACCCCCACCGGGAGTTCACCGGGCCAAACGCATTTCTCGCTCTCGGGCAACGATGTATTCGGTGGGCAACCTAGTACCCAATCGAGCAGCAACATAAAACACTGACTGACACTCACAAACCCTTGAGCGAATCCATACGTGCCACACGCTCGGATATCTTCCATCATGCTCCTCGCATCGACGGCAAGCCCTGGCAAGGAACAAAAGGAAAAACTGCGTATCCGGCCAGGAAACAACTTACTTCTGGACACCTGAGTACTACACCTCCCTCATTCCGGCTGTTCTTGACCTGCTCGAAGCGTACTAACACACCTTCAACGTTCACTTCTCCCAACCTGCGCCCCCCCTCCCCCCCCAACCCTAAAAAAAAGGATATTCGCTCGCCAAAAGGGATTGTGTCGCCGCAATCGATGTCCTTTGCACAACCCCCGACGTTGGGATCATTTTTCATCGAACAAAAGGCGACACAGGTCCGCAGGAACTGGATCGAATCGACCGTATCACCTGGTGTCACCCGGCCGGCCGGATTTGGCTGGACAACTGTGTGCGAGCACTTGCGACACGCACCCCACACGCACGCATACACACACACACGCGCACTCTTGGCGAAGAAATACGGCGGCGAAAACCGACGTGCCAGAAATCAACAAGACAAATGGTTCGATGGAGACTTACAATCTTCACGAGAAGGCGTATTTCGCGACTTTGTCGCAGTGCTTTGCTGTCTTTACGCTGTCGGGGTTGAGATTAACAGTTTCACCGAGGACCTTTCCGTGCATCCGCTCGCTCGATTACAGAACCGTCTACAGGAGGTAAATGGTGTGCAATAAACAAGATTACGATAATGTTGATGCTCCTGCTGCTACTGTTGCTGCTGCTGCTCCTGCTGCTGCTGTTGGCACTACGTCTTTGCAAAAACCCCATTACAAAAAGCGAATAAGAACGCGGAGGGGAAGCTGAGAAGGAAGGAAGGAAAATTGAATTCAACTGTACCTCCTCGCGTTGGGCTTTCGGTACAGCTCTCCATCGCAGCAACCGGCGTTAGCTCGTGGTTTGTGAGACACATTTTCGGACGCAATGCGCAAAGTCACCACACTCGGTGCTTCAGCAGCTCGCTGGCTCGAAGCTCAATGATGAAAAATTGCACCCGATTTAATGTGTTTGCTCTTTCTGGTGGCTTAGCACGGTGCTGGTTTGGCCTTTACCTTCATCGATTGTTCGCTGAGTTTCGTTGTTGACATTCATTTTCAGGCATCGCTTGAGTTGAAAGTGAGATCTCTTTTCCACAAACTATTAATTAAGGTATGAACTGGGTTCGACGCAAGAGAAACTGCCACTGGAGCAGTGAAAGTGATAGTATAGTTGAAAAGAAAGGTATATAGGGTTAGCAATTACGCTATCAATTACTGATGAAATAAGATAAAAACTGTAAAAATAAAATAGCACACCTAAAATATCACCATTTTGAGTTTTAAATAGATTTAACCAGTTCTGATGAATGTAATACATTTTTATTTGTAGATATTTTATTTGTCCCTTTTCTCAACAATAAAAATATAGGTAATTGAAAACAATATTGAGAGAATAGAACTAGAAAATTAGAAAGATTTTTCTCTTAATTTGTCTTAACAGCTAGTTTACTGAAGGCATTCAAATATATAATGAAAATCTTTAAAATACTCCAAAATTGCATATTTTGAAGTTCGTAAACTGTGTTCTTTAAAAAATGCTGCATTGAGAAAAGGTTTATAATTTGCGCTTTGCTATTCCACTAGACCTTACAACATCTGAAGAACTCTATCATCCTTATTTTTACTGAAAACTTGTACTGTTTCGATCGCAATGAATGGGTCAAGCAATTACTTTTAACAACACACTCAATTAGGAACCCGTAACGCCTTGTTCCTTCAGATTGCCAACTTTATTGTTCCTGAATAATCGGTTCGAATTACGCCCACAAAAAAAAAAGAAAACTCCTCCCTCACTCACTCTCACACATGCTCCATTGATCTAAACCACCCAATAAATGGTCCATTAAATGTGAACCACTCAAATTTCGGACAGCAGACCATTTGCACCCCTGCACGAGCGATCTGCACGAATCGGCAAGCTTTTCCAGCATCCAGCGGACGGACTAAGACGCCAACCTTGCCCCGCTTTACAGCCCTCCCCTCACAACCTTCGCCAACGAAACTATTGAACGATTATTGCGCGTCGTTAAAATATTGCCGATAAAGCAACAAATCCCCGGTTCGCCCGGCTCCGGGATCGTTAAATTTAAAGACTGTTCAATCGTCCGACCCGATTCGCCGGAATTTCACGCCGAAAAGCGACCCACGCGGTCCGGGCGGAGGGTTATTGTTTATGAATCGATTTTACCGTCCAGGTTAAACATTTCCAATTTTTTTTTTGTTTCGTGATGGAATTTTTCTGGGGTTTTTTTTTCACCGACAAGATTACCGCAGGTTAGCAGAAGAAGGGACCGATGCGAACAGCACCGACCTCCGCCAGCCCGGATCGAAACGTCACGAGTGGTTCGAAGTTCATTTTTCACTTCTCCGGCTCGCATTACACGGATATACCACCGTTTGTGGATTTTCTTCGAACTCCCACCGCGAGAGAGAGAGGAAGAGAGCGAAACAAAAATCTGGAACAGCTCCCGATGGAGGCATAGAAATTCCCCGAAGGGTGGACGGTACGGGTGCAGGTGAGCGGCTGGAAAATAAAACACACAGCCCAACGCCCACCTCCCCCGGGATGCTCGTGTCGGGACTTACTCGTATTACCTTAATAAATCCAATCGGGGCGTATTTGTGGCCCGTGCTGAGCTGCACCGTTTGTTGCTGTTGTTGTTTTTTGTAACCTCCCTCACCCACCCCCGAACCCTCTCAACCATGAACCGCATGCGGGTGGGCGAAAACGGCGATCAAAACAATCTTGCACTTTGTTAACAATCGATAAAACCGATAAGCGCTCGCCTTTGCCTTTACCTTTTCTCTTTTTTTTTTGTTTTTGTTTTGCTCGTCAGCCCTCTTTCCCCGCGATACAATTGCCCTTCATAACGGGTAACGATCTGTGTGCCGAGGCAAACTTTGTTCCGACACTGCAGCCCGCTGCGATGTCCTTTACATCGTTAGCAACAACAACAAAAAAAACGGGATCGCAGTCTTACATTATTGGAAAACGGCTTCGAGCTGATGATAGTGTTTTACACAAGTGGAAATAAAATCAACGAGAAATGCCTTACCTCGGTGGGGTTATGATGTTGTGAGATTTTCTTTTATTTCCTTCGGTGCAACTGCTGTGCGTTTCCTTACAGCCCTTTCCCGTGCCCGTAAGGTGCGAGGCCTTTTGTTTCGCCTGCGATGCCACATGTTGAAAGGTACGAGGTAATATCATATTTTTCAGTTCATTTTTCACACCGATCATTTTTATTTCTATTGTTCCGGCATCAATTTACTGTCGACCTTCTGTGGCTGATATTTTCATAAATTTGTTCATCCATTTGTACGTTTTACGGGTTTGGTTAGGATATTCAACAACCCAACGTTCCAAAAAAGGTTTAATATAACAAATTAATTCGTTTTTCTATCATGATCTCATGAAAAATTTGTCATCATATCAAATATGCTGCTGTTTGTGTGATAATTGAGTTCGAGAAAGCTGAAAGTTATTGTACAATAAGTTAATAATTGGAACAATTGTACATCTCCTTTACTTGTTGATTTTCATCTTTATTTTTGTGTTTTAGAAATCTTTTGGTACTTTTTATGTATATAACGTTTCATCGTTCATCACTTTGTTTCAGCTTCAAACAAACAAACAAAACGCCTTAAAAAGTAAAACATAAAATACCCCAACAAATATCAATTTAATCTTATATTCAAATATTAATTTAATATTATTCAAAACTAAACTAAACGCAATTAGAAGGAAGCTAACAAAATAAATCATGTGCTACTAACCATTCCTCTATCGACTTAACCTACAAAGCCTTTCCTATTTATCCTGATTTTCCAACAGTTGCCACCCATATTGAAACATATGCTAAACGATAAATCCACCATCATTCATCGGTATCCCCCACCGATGCCATCCGTTGTAAAAGATCCTCCCGAAAACCCCACCTCCACGCCCATCGAGGAACCACGTACCGTTTTGATGAAGCGTTTCCCGTCAACTTCGCTAATCCCTGACACATCAATCGGGGTTTTGCGATCTATTCAAAAGCTACTTGACCGCTGCCGGAACCGATGGTCATTACCGGTGGTGGTGGTGGTGGTGGTAGGACCTTCAGCCACCGTCAATCATCGTTCCCCCGGCTCGCCATCTTGCCACAATCATCACGCAACCGGAAAGGGATCAAATAAAATGGATGAAGTGACCGGCCGGCCCTTATCTCGACCCATCCCGCCCATCCCGCCCGGCCCGCCCGCAATGATTTTCGCGCAAAACATCGAAAAGTGCTTTTAATTAAGATTGATAGGTCGTAGAGAGGTTGACCGTGAACCGTGGGTTCACACACGCACGGCGAAAAGCCAAACTATTCATATTGTCACGATGGTGCCGGGAGAGCATCGGTCGATGGACGAGGTGTTAAGGGTTTCGGTAAACATATTCGCAAACAAGGGATTGTGCTAGGGAGCACACGTGAGCGATGCGTTGCTGCTCACGAAACCAACATCACCGACCGCGGTCATCCCAATCTCCGCGGTATCTTCTGGATCATTAAATATATTTCTTGTCGCTCCGGTTCCGAGCTTGTCGCACGGCGTTCCGAGCTTGATTGACTGCCGGTGTCAGTGGGAAGTAATTTATGGTTCCGGTAAAGCGTCCACGGGACGTCCAACAACATCCACCGTCAGCCATCACCATCAACACCGTCACGTATCGTGAACAAGCGGTCCAAGGCTTTCCAAGCGATTGATCGATTTCGGAACATCCGGAACCGCCCACAAAACCCAAAGCCGGTGCTCCAAAGATCCGATCCCATTTTCCAGCCCACGACCACCACCACCGATTAGACGAAGGTGGTGAGTTGTCAGCTAGGCGTTCCACGCGCCAACGTGTCCTATTAATAGGGCGGTAATGGAAGGTGCCAACATCAAACTTTCATTTCCTCGCAGCACTCGACAACACGGACTGAGTCTGAGCCGTCTGCTGACATTCGGGATCGACGCCCGCACAGCGATCGTCCCACCGGTGACGCTCGGTGTCACATTGACAGGTGAATAAAAATGGAAGAAAGTGCGTGCGCTTGTTGGTGGGCCTCACGAAAAAAAAAAAACAAAAAACCTCAAGATTATCGCGAAAACATCGCGCGTTCAACACAAAAACAACAGCAGCAGCCTGTGGTTGATTACTTTCACCGGCGCCTGTTGGATTCATTTTGGGGTTGGTTTTTACTTCCGGTGCGGGTTTTCTCCTTTCCGTTCGATCGCAGGTGGTGGTTTTTTCTTTTATATATTTCCACCATCGCGGTTGGTTTCGCGGTATGATAATCCATTAAGACAGCGGACGGCCTTTTAATGGACCGAACTTTTGCTAATCGGGCTTTGAGTGTCCCAACAAGGACCTGGCTCGGGATGTTTTCCCTTGGATTGTGGTTTTGTTTGACGCAAATCTTTCGTGCTGAAAAATTGCGTCATTGATGTCACTTTCAGTGAGATTTGGTCGTTTCCTGCGCTCCCACCCGGCAAAGGTTTGTGCACTTACGGTTGTAGAAGATATTAATGAATCTACGTAAAGTGGCGATGCAAACCCTCGGCGGTGCTTTTTGTTTGAAGAAAATTTCTTTTGCTCTAGGTTTTTTCTTTCTTCCATTCCACCTTGGAAGATGGTGAAGTAAAGAATCATTTTAAAAAAACACACACTAAAAGCAGGATTGAATCCTGGCAGCTCGAATACGGTAAACCCAACTCCTTCCGCGTCACTGCCCCACCGGGAGCTTACAACAAAATGGATTTTAATTTCTTAAAACGAGTGCGCTCAAACAAGTCACCGAAAGGGGATGGTGTTTAAATGGACCCCAGGAGTATTACACCTTCCGACGTGTAGACCTGCCTGCGGATGAGAAGCTCCCCCGAGAGCCATTCCAAGCTGGTGGTGAAGAGACTTATTCATTTCACGTTCTTCACTTCATTTTTTAAATTCGTTTCGCGGTTGAATTGTTGTTAAAAGCTAGATTTAAACAAAAAAGATAATATTTTGAATATTCAAATTATCTAAAAAATGTATATTGTTCTGTACAAGCTTGATTAAGATATAAACCTTCCATGCATGCCTGAATAAATTTCGCCCAACAGCTGATCAATTTGAATATGTAAACTAAATTCAGACAGTTTGCTGTACGAAAGCAACCCTCCAAGCGTTAGCATACACAAATGCAACCCCTTAAGCAGGCACACAAATAACCCGACCAATATCAATTTCCTAATTGAGTTCGTTTTCTCATAAACCACTTCCTCTCCGTTCTTCTCGAAGCTCACATTCCACACAAACACACACCACCTGGCACGGGTGGATTTATTTTGCGTTGTTCATCCTATTTGATAAATTATCCGTTTCCGGCCGGTGTTGCTGTTTCTTTACACTGCCTCCAAACACAAACGCACCCACAAACGGGGCGAAAAAACCCCTCGCAGCAGAATGTGTTGCGAGCGCAAGGCAAAAATTTAAATTCCAACCACACACGATGGATTTCTTACGGGTCTTCTCAACACGTGCCAGCGGCGTCGCTGCCGCATCCCATCCGGCACGGTGGCGCGAAATGGAAAAGTTTTTCCCAAAAAAAAAATACTAACACACACACACACCCCACATAACAAATCGACAGCAGGCGCGACGAAAAGCGAAAGGTGGTGTTTTCATTTCACGGCCCTCGACGGCAGATTTATGTCCTTCGGAAGGGGTGGGACGAAGAAGGAGGTGTGAAATAATGTACTTCCCCGGTGCCGAGCTCGCGTGCCTCGAGAATTCATCGCCAAATTTGCGATTCCGGATGCAGCGCCGATCGGTGTGGTGAAAGATGTGAAGCTTTTTCACTATTACTGGCTGCTTCCTTCCTACGATCGGTTTCGTTGTATTGTTTTTTTAGCCTAGCTTGCTGTCTTGCCGCTGTCTAGGTGTAAATTTTTAAGAACGTAAGAAAACAGAACGCGGCTGAGGGTTGATGAAAACTGAACAGAACAAAAATTCCATTGGTATGCGGGAAATGATTCGGTCGGAGATGTATAGGGAACTTCTAATTTAGCGTCGGATGAGCAAACAGGAACAAAGGAATGTTACTTTATTCTAAAACCATCTCGTTGTATAATCTTGTTTTTATCAAGCTATAACTTTTGCGAAACTCCCAAATGTGTCGTGTTGTTATCTTACTATTTTTCCTGAAATAATCTTTCGTCTGACTAGAATGTTACTTTATGTATAAAACACAGAAAGCATTAACATTCCAGATAACGACGAATAAGAGAATCGATTATCACTTGAAAACATACCCAGGAATCACATAATTTCTCTCTCTTGCAACGGTTTTTGGTTCGTAATTTGTTCGTTTTATACTGTTATACAATAATAATGACAGAGTATTAAAACTGTTATATTATTTACCATCAATATATTGATTAATAAAAATAAAATCTTCTTATTTCCAATGTCACTTTCTTCGTTAGCTTACAAAAAAAAAAGATCTCTCAAATATAAATCGAACGTTAAACGGACAAATTCATCATCTACTCTATCATTGGAATCAATTAAAGATCAATTCGTATTTCAACAAGTTGAAAACTTCATTCCGGTTGGTTGATGATGCACCATAGAAAACATCCTTTTTGTGTACAATGTGTGTACAACGCTTAAAGAGAGCCCTTTACTGAGCAGTTTGCAAATTATTTTTAGCGAAACAGTATTAAAGAAGGGTAAAGAAAACGGCTTTCTACCCACAGGCTTAAGGTGAACCTGTAGTTCGCTGGTGAATGCTTTTCCCCCGAAAGCACTCAAGCGCCATTCGTACGGTGGTATTTAATCGCTCGCTTATCTGATGCAAAGCCTTTCGAGCCCCGGGCCCAAGTGTTGTTGTAATGCACGGAATGGTGAATGGCAATACGATTACACCATTCACCCGTTAAGTGCGGCCCGTGAGGGTGAAGACTAACGGGAGGGGAGAATTCCATCGAAATTCAACACTATCCCACTGAACCGAAGCACGGCACTATTCAATCTATTCATTTCTATTTTACCGACCGTCTCGAAATCGATCGACCATCCCGGAATGTGAATATGGGAGCCCGGAGGAGTCACGACACTGTCACGAATCTTTTACAATAAATTTCCGCCCCTGGTTTATCTTATCTGAAAGGACGGGATTTGCTCCGGATGTGTCCGTGTGCGTTCGGCATTACCGGATGGTATTCATTCACAGGTGGAAAATTGAATTCCATTTCTATGCTTTCGATACTGAGCGCGAAAGTCAGTGAGAGGTGAAAAGAAAATGGAAGCGGAAGGACAAGTAACACAAAAAAAAACTCCTTGACTGGACCGTGGGAAGAATCGGTCCGTGTTTTCCTTACTCAGCGCTCCGTGGTTGCTTTCGGTCTTGGCTGGCGACCCTCGTAACTTTGTCACCAAGTTTTTGTGTGCAGCTTCCATGTGGGATTCTGCTATTCCCACCCAGCTGGCAGGAGGTATATGACGCGTGCAAAGTAGTGTCCGGGCTCGCCAGAGACCTACACGCCAAATACGCATAGCTTCCGGGTCGGCAAGCTGTCACCGGAACAACTCCTGCTGCAATGTCTGACTTTGCTGATTTTTTTCACTCACATCGGAATGGCTTACTAGTTACATGCACCATGTGCTGGGTTTCGGCAGAAAAAAATTACTCGACACATGAGTGGCCAAGAGCGACTGGACAGTTCTGTCGGCAGATGGGTATTTCAAAATCTTCACCAAGGCCTTTCGAGACAGGTGCTGGGAACAATGGAGCCGCTCCCATGGCAACCACGGACTGGGTGAGAACTAGGTGAGTTTTCCTAATCCAACCTTTCATCTCACCTCGACTGTAAACGAAGCTTACGCCACGGGAACTCTCTTTTCCCTCTCCTACCGCTGGCTGCTTTGTTTCCAAGAAGAACATACAAAAACTCGTCTTCTTTCTCTCTCTCACACACACACACACACACAAGCCCAAAGTGTCAGATGAAACGTCCTTCGTACAAGGTACCTTCGCAGTGCATTTCTTGGCGAGTTTAGCTTGGCATAAGTTCATCCGGACACGGTTTGATGTCTTTCTTTCAACCACGATCCTATTTTCTTCCTACTTCCGTATGCTATGCTGGTGCCCTGGCTTTCCGCTAGCGATGCACCCGTGAATCACCCGGATTACGGTGGGATCGGTGCTGCGGACGGATGGACAAAACCACCGCAATCCAACCGGCAGCGTATGGGATCTGAGGGCAGCAATAAATTTTATGCCATCCGATTTTATGGAGCGGAACGATTCTTCAAGTGGACATGAAATTGGAGAATGAAACACAAGGACAGTCGGGAGCTGCAAGGACGCGAGACATTTAAAGAGACCAATTGTTGTGGCGGAGTATTTGTGGGTTTAAATTCCATAGAAAGCTTACAAATTGTAAATCTATTCTAATATGTTAAGTATGTTAAGTTAATTATTTAAGTAAGTTAAGTTAAGTTAGTTAAGTATGTTAAGAAGATGACGTATTACTTCTATTCAGAACTTAAGTTATTAAAGCATTTGTTGTTTATATCAACTAGATAAAAGTTTTGGCGGGATACTGCACTAATTGTTGTTATAATCAAATGTTTTACCGGTTTTTAAACTCTGTATAACAATTATCCATATGATACTGAACAGCTGGTTCAGAAAAACTGTTCACCGTTTATGTAACAGTGAGAATAAAATTAGTGTCTTTGTAATTTCTTCTCCAAGGCCATACCTTTTGCGGTCATAACTAAGTTTCTGTTTAAATAAATCGTATTAATTATTACAAACAGTCGTCAATAAAATAAAAGACTCTGATTTTTTGAAACAAAATATCTACTTATTGTTCTTTTGCTCGCATCTCACGTAAAGCTGATATAAACTACACAAAATCACAACTAATTAAACCCCATTTATGCCTCACCGGCCGTATGGGCAGCAGCAGCGGCAAAGCGAAGCGATTCAATTTTCATTCTCTCGCCTGCTAATCACCTACTCTCCGCACCCTGCCTGCCTGCCTGCGCTCCGGTTCCATGAATCTTTAATGGACTGTCTTTAGTCGCATCGTTCCATGCTGTCACCATTGTCCACGTCCCAGGGAGCATCTTCAGCGCCGAAGAAAACGACGTCGACCGTTGACCGCATAAACAAATTGCCATTTTTTTCTCCTCCACTTCGCATCACCGCGTTCCAGCCATCGTAAACTGGTCGGGACGTTCGGTGGGATGATCGCCATTTCGGGGACGTCGTTCAGTGTTGTCGGGCTCGTCAATGGCCAGGGCGCCATGGTTGATTGGAACGGTGCGAACGGTGTTCCGGGGCGGGCGGTGAACCCATTTACCGGGGTGGAGGGTGGGAGTAGAAAAAAGGATGCGGATGGGGACTAATTTATGTAAATTGAAAATCATAATTTATCCCATTTCCCTCACCTTCACAAGGTGAGGATAAGGGAAAGCGAGTGAAAGCGACAAAGAAAGAGAGCGGCAGAGAGAGAGAGAGAGAGAGAGAGAATGTAAGAGTGAGGTAGGGAGAGGAAATAAAAGTGTGAAAGACATTTTGTGTGGCATTTTCTGTCGTTAACCCAGGTAAAGTTCCGCGTGTTAGGCTGGTGTGCTAAAAAAGTGTGTTCGTTGAATCAGTTGAATATTTGTTCATGGAAACATTTTAAAGAAAATGACCCAAAAAAAAGCAATCCGAGTATTCATCCAGAGCTTCACTAGCTCGAACGGAAAATCATTTGCATCAAACTCACCATGCGGCCAAAAGTGGAAATGTCACAAACCATGCGACATCGAACAACACCGAACGAATGCAAACAAAAAATAAAAACCATCATTCCGGCTAATCTACTCACCCTCACCACCCTGGTGAGCGTCAACTTCACTCGAGCGGACTGTGACTGAATGGTTTGAAACTTAAATTGAAAATTAATGAAGATGTAAAAAATTGAAAAGCATTTTCTGACGTCGTTCTCTCTCTCTCTCTCTCTCTCTCTCTCTCTCTCGCTTGTCCTCCCCCCGTCCCTGTTTCGTTGCGCCCGGCGCAAAGGGTCGGAATAAAATAAACGCTCGGGAAAAAGTTTCCGATACCGATAAATTGGTGTTGCGTTTTATTTTCTCGCACACCCGAACCACCGGTTTGCATCCTCAACCGTGCGACGCCAAAGTCTAGCCCAATGGTCCACTTTTCTGCTGCTGAGTGGCAGCTTTCCACGCCTGCCAGGATTGGAGCCGTCTCAACGGCGTAGGGAAAGGCACTTCGAGGAAGCGCCCACTTTCGGGTGAGCGACCGAAGTTAGACCATTAATCAAACTTGTTAATTTCGAGCGTTTCTACTCACACCACTGGGGATGGTGGTACGTACCACCCCATTCGCTCATTTCACAACCATCCCGTGTGATGGCGAATGGCCACGGTATGGTTTATCTTCCTGCTGTTTCCGTCATCGCCGTCGTGCCGGTAAAAGCTCTTCCTCTCGTCTATATTTAATCTTTGCTCGGTGAAGGTGATTTTTTGTTTTTTATTCATATTACCAATCCCCGTTCCTCTCCAATCCAACGATTCGCTTGCAGGGTTTAATGTTTTCAACTGATGTTGTGTTGTTCTTTTTTTGCTTTTTTTTCTTGCTAAAAAAACTAAAAGAAAAAAAACCATAACCATCGCACAAAACCGTCATCGCCAGCCGGTGGCCCGGGTGCGTGTTCATGGGTTTTGTAAAACGCTCCCGCGACGGGAACCGGAGGAACGGATTTCCTTACCATCCCAGCCGGATAAGGAAATCTTGGTACTAAACCACTTGAACATGGGCTTGGCTGTTTGATGTAAATAAAACGTAAATTACATTTCTTCCTCTCGGATCCCATGCCCACCCGGTGGCTTCAAACTTCAAGCCACCACACTTCAGGTCGAAACTCAGAGCAAACGGTGAAAGATAGGCCCTAGTAAGTGGTTTAGTGTAGTTTTTAGTGACGCCACAATCGGGGACATCTTTCGCTACCAAGCCACTCCCGGAATGGTTCGGTCTGGATTGGAACGAGTCCGAGAAACCATTCATTTTTCGCTTCTACCGAGGTGACCCCAAATCGTAAAGCTGAAAGTGCCTTAATGAAGCGATGTGCAAGTGTAAAGTTTTTACAGCAACATTAAAGGGTGAAATGCGCGCTGGAAAGGCGTCACCATTAATTGCATACCGTCGTAAATAGCATTAAACGAGGAAAGTAAGAGTGGAAGTGGTCGCCTTTCAAGAAAGGATACGAAGCTAAGTGAAATGTTTACTTAAATTTTGTATAAAAAAACTAAAACATTCTTTTAGGTTTAATTTTATCGGATTTTTTTTTATTTCAAGCTTTGAAATAAATTTCTTAATTTAAATAAATAAATAAATTAATAAATAGTTCAAGTTTGCTGTGGGTACTTAGTAAATTATCGGTTTACTGAGCTGTTTTTTGTATTATATAACCTTCATTAACCCTTAACGTCATCACAAACATTCACTGAAAGTAAAAAATTCCATAACTTATTAAACTATATATTTTTTGCAATTCTTTAAATTCTTTCAACTCTTAATTTGTGTCGGCTTCACAATCGCAAAAGCAACATTTTTTAATGCTCGAGTGTTGCTAGATTTCGATAAAGCAATGGTAATAAAAGTTTCATTAATACAATATATTCAATAATACAATACAATAGGGACGGTTGTGAAAAAAAAACATGAACATTCTGCAGCAATCTCTGCAGGTGTAAATATTATTGATGCATGCTTCCACATCAATCTGCACGTTACCGCATCGTTCCGTATTAATATTAAACCAACTCAATTCTTCTCGATCGACCGTCCCTATCGAACGATCTTAATCGATAGGAATTTCTATTACCGAAAGCCGGATTCGAACAAAAAGACACGAAATTGCGTTCCCCACGGCGATGCTAAGTACAACGAAAAAAAAAACCACCCGAGCAATAATTCAATCGTATTCATTCGCTACATAATTGATTCCTCGCTTCGGTCAAACGGCTACCGATCAATGGCTACGGTCTTATTTATGAGATCCGTTCCGCGCCAACCGGGAGTCCGATTCCCCCTGAGCCCGAAATGGGCCAACCAACGCATATCTTATCGCACCGACCGTCCCGTGCTGCGAAAACGCCTTCGACTTTTATTTCCTCGACCGCGAACGCTGTATCGAATCTCAAACCCATACCTTACCGACCCAATCGAACCTTGACCACTGCCTTCATGATGGATCGTGCCTAGGAACTATGGAGGAAACAAAACCCAAACCATCGCACTAGAATTGAATCGAGCTTTCGGATGGAAAACCATGGGAAAATAGAAGGAAAGAAGTACACCAGTAGCGAGTTCACCGTAGCGAACTGCGTGTGCCCCGTATCGTATCGGCAACGGTGAAGCGAAAGGAAATTTGATTACATTGCGCACTGTTTGCACACGTGAGCGATTTTTTCGAAGCACGAGCCACTGCAGTCATCCGGGCGTCCTTCCGTTCGTGGTCGGGTCGAGTTCGTGCGAGTGAATGAAAAATGTTCCACAAACGGGCGGGCACAAAGTCAGACAAGGGAAAAGTTTATTTTATTAGCTATACTACCACCTTCCACCCGAGGGTCGTCCATCCATGGGAAGTCGCGTGCGTAAAGGAAGGCGATTACGCCACCCACGTTCGATTCCGATCGGGTGCGTTTTGTTTCGCTCCCGAGATGGGATGATTGATAGTGAGATTATTAATTCAAGCGTGATACGGTACGGACGGTTTTTATTCGCTCGCTGATGCCTGTTTCGGTGGGTGCAGGGTAGGCAACGCTTGCGTGCGTTAGGTGAACGTGTAGCGGAATGAATAACTCGATTGCAGAAATGAGTGGCAATAGGACGATTTATATTTAAGGCTATAGGTTATGTTTGATTTTAGCATAAAAAGTGTACTCATCAACGATACGAAGCAGAGCTTTTTTAACCACATTTTATCAAACGTATCCTATTCTTTCTATCCGAAACTTATAGCTATAATGCTAAATAAAACTTTTTAAATAAAAAAATATAATAACGTCATGGTGACTTCGGTACATATATTAAATGTAAATGGTTTTAAAAGCGAAAGTAAATGCTTATAAAGGCATTTAACTTAAGTTTTAACGATATTTGACATAATTAAAAATCGAATTCCCAAATATGTTGGACACATGTTGACTTGTTGGAAATTAAAAAAAATCCAATACAGCAGCCATCGAACTAAAATTGGGGTTTTGGAAATAATTTGATTTTTATTAGATAACAAACAAATAAGGTAAATGCAATTGAAATGCAAAAAAAAATAATCAAACAACATTACAAAAAACTTTTTGAAAATCTGTTGAGGTAATTAATAAATAAATGAAAAAAAGAAAAAACATCAAACAAATAAAAAATTACAAAATTGATATTTTGCTAAAGCGCAATTAATTAACAAATTGACAAATATTCAAAGTTGCGTACATGCTTCAATGACTTTGTTTGGATCACTTTAATGAGTAGTGCGATACATTTTTAATTAATGTTTAATTAAAACAGGTAATGCGGTCACTCATAAAATAAACTAGAATCAATAAACCAAACTTTTCATCCCACTATTGCGGTAGGAAAATACCGTCGAAGAGTATTAAACCTTGCTTGCAAGTAATCATAGACGCAATGGTACATTACCTTCAAATCATGCCTGTTTTTCTATTTACTTACCACTTGTTAATCGCGTCAAATATCACCGACACAAAGTCCACAGTCCACACGATTAACGACACAAACGACATTAAATTCAGGTTTGAAGGCCCGAACCTAAGCTTACCAGGTGACAACTTTTCACCACTCATCTGAAAGAACCATTTCCCGTGCATTGCCATCGTACCTTCACCCGTCGTGACGCCAGTGGGGTTGAATAATCCGAAAGACAATTATTTGATGTACGCCATTCTTTTCGACGCACGTTAATGATCTACCTGACACCGTTTGCAGACGAGGTTGGTTGATGTATGTTGACTGACAGTACGTGTCATGCAGTTCAAAAGATTACATTGTTTGAATGTCAGCGCACCGATCAAGGTTAGAGACAGGGAGCATACTTAATGGGAAAAAGGGCCACGAAAAATGGTCTTGTGTCAAAACGATAGACACTTTTTCTATTATTTACAAAGCAATTCATCATACGTCATAGAAACGAATGGAGTAAAGAAAAGAAGTAAGATAAAACAAATACAATATCCAAACGACCAATAAGACCAACGATTGTCATGGAAGGAGTTTAATATATAATATGCTAAGAGTAAAATTTAATAAAATTTCAATAAAAAACATTCTAACATCAAACAAGCCTTAACCAATCGTATCCTAAAGCATGTTCATGTGATTTTACTTACTTGAACGACTCATGCTATGCACCATATACTTCGCAAAATCTTTTCTGTAGACATAGCATCGCATCATTACGGTACAGAGAAGCGATTGCATCAGCTACTTCTGGCCTGTTCTCCACGTCAATTAAAGAAAATTTCTGAACAGTACAAATAGCACGTACCGTAATGGTCAACCATTAGCAAAACGGTCATATCAATCACTTGTATCAGCACAACTTAAAGCACCGTCGCAAACGTTGATCGTTTTCATCCGTCGCTACGTCAACGATCCTTCTGTAGAGTTTCTTTTTGCAAACCTTACCAACCCCAAAGCTGCTTACAAATTTCGACATGCGAAATACGAATCCGTCACATGTAGCCGTCGTCAGCAGAGTACCAGTTGCGCTCACGAGTAGTGCACCGTGAAGTGATGAAAAATAACCTTTACCCAAATGACAATTATCGCCGGAATGGAGGATGCAACTTATGCACCAGCCCGTGTCAAAGCTTTCGTGACTCTGTCGTCGCGCCGGGTATTGCTTCGGTTTTTTTTCTTCTAGACAGCAATCAGCCGCTGCTACAAGCGGACAAGCAAATGCAGTTAAAAGATGTCCGTTTTACGAGAGACGGAAATGCCACGACGGTTGACAGCTGCTCTGAGACATGCACACGGACGAGCTTGTTATCGTTCGATGAAGGAAACGTACCTTTTACTCTTCAGAATTGAAGAAATGTCAGTACAGGTTTTGAGACAATCTGAAACATATTGAAAAAATAATTTTAAGCTGTAAAAATTCTATAATTTTACGTTAATATTCAAACAACAACAACTACGGTCTTAAATACTGCATGTTCTATCTACTGCTCCATTCTCCTCTAACTGTCAATTGATAAAGTATGATATATTTTTTATTATTTTTTATAGATGGTTATGGTGACTTTGCTAAAATAATTTGGCAGATCAAAAATCAAACAGAGGAAAATATAAAAAATCACAAATTATTCAATGATTTGATGATTTTCATTTATATTCTGCAATCAAAAACGAAGAGCACATTTTAAACGAAACTGAAGACACTGAAACAATCCTTAACTTAACTCACGTATCATTTACGCTCCTTCAAAGCCTTCGCTTCGCTGTTTTGCACCTATCACACAGCTTGTATGTCATAGATAGTCCGCTCGAACTCGAATGCACTCGAACAATTCATTAGTGCTACTTGTTGTTTTAATAAGAAACCCTACCAGGCCACCATTTGCAACATGAAGCATCCATCTACCACCGTACCACGTTGTACGTTGTTGACAATCGTTTCACTGGCGAATGGTGGTGGGTTTGTGTGTGTGTGTGAAAATGCAACCATCCTACCCAAACACACACACACACACACATACAGATCATTCCACCGCCGGAAGGAAATTCCAGCACGGTACAGCTAATGGACAATGCTGCCAGGCAGGAGGACGCTTCAAGTTGCACCCGGTGGCGCTGCGTATATGCTTGGTGTCTCTCTTTTACACTGCACCGAGGCCCGCCGGGGCTCTCGAACCCAACGCTCGAAGACACTCGAGTGCTTCTTGACTGTCGGGACTCTGTATTACTCTGTGCGACGCAAGCGGGGACATGGAGATCGCAAATCCGGTCCACATAACTTGGAGACATACGTGCGAGCGTATTGCTGCTGCTCCGCTGTGTCTACGCCGCAAAACCCAAACAGCTGCCGGCAGCAGTCACTCCGGACGGCACCATCGGCTTTGCCGTGTCCTGTTGTCGTCTAGGCTCGGTACATTTATTTACCCTTCAGGGGAGCGAACCAATGTTGTTTGGTTCGGTTGAATCGGCTTGCTGACTTCAGTGCTGTTTCGGGCGACGAAGCGGAACGTGTAGCAAAAATATTGACATTCACCCGAAGAAGCCACCCCCGGAGCATTCTTAGCATTCGATGCCACATTTCACATTTGCTGATTTATGCAAACACATTTTCATCGTACATCGGCCTGGGAAGGTGGGGACCTTGCGTGTCAACGCCAGCGTTCAGTGTTCAGTGCCATCCCAGTGTGTGCGAGTGAGAGAGAGAGAGAGAGAGAGAGAGAGAGAGAGAGAGAGTTGTGCCTCAAGATCGGACTGGATGATGATGAATTTTATGTTCATATTTTACAATTCCAACATACCTATTTGCTTTGGTTCCGTTTTGCATCGTGATGGGTGTGACGGTCGTTCAAGGGGCAAAAAATAGGCAATACTCATATAGGTACTCGAGCATTGTTGAAATGATATTGAACGATTGTACGATGCGTGTTCGCCGACGAAGCAAAGATCGTCCATTTGCCAAGATTGCACCGGTGCGAGCGTTAAGCGTAACGCGATACTATCAACGAATGATTTTCACATTTTTGATTTTCACTCTCATCAAGATGTAATATTTCATCAAATTTTTCATAATATTTCATCTGTAAAGAATCAATACAGAAAAATGGGCAAAACCCAAAAGAATTCTTTCATTTTTTGACAAATTTTCAAAAGTATATATTTGTAAACATGTGAAAATATTTTTTTCGGAAAATAAACAAAACTTCATGGGCAAACAGCATAAAAATTAAACCTTTTTAAGATGGTATGATATTTTCAAAAATAAATTGCCATAATAAAGCACTGATTGCTAGCAAAACCACATTTCTAGTATAAGAATATTTCATTTATAAATTGACTTAACAAATCTTAGCCTAATCTAATACCTATTGATCGACGACAAATATCATCATATAAAATTAAAATTAAATTAAAACAAAACTTTCAAAAGCTTTAAAATTTGTACTCAATCAAAATGTTAACCATTAAATTATTTTAAAGATTAAGAGTTTTTTGCAGTACTCTAAGGAATTAGTTGAGTTGAATTACATGAAGTAAAGTTTAACATTTTTTTTTAATTTTTGAAAATAAAAACATCTGGTAGCATGTTCAAAATCATGTTTGTTGTGAAAAAATACTTTATGTACAAGAAATTTACTTTACTTGCAAACTGTATAAGTGATGAAAAAAAGGAACAAAACTATTCGAAACTCAAAAAATTGAAACAAAAAAGCTAGTTTCTCATTCCGTATATAAGTTCAACTTCACCCCAGCTGTAATTAATCGAAAAAAAGTTCTGTCGAGTTAATTTACATTCAGCTTAAATTCGCACCGTGCTTAACTAACGCTCGACGCCATTCAACATTTTATCAATACCGAGCGTCGTCAATATTTTAACACACTAATTAAAACAAACTCTTTCTTGCGCTCGCTTTGTTCGCGCACAGCAAAAAGCAAACCTCATTAAGATCGCTCTCACCGACAATGAGTTTTATCCGCGGCACTCTGTCATTTGTACAAGCGCTGGCAGGAACGAGCGAACGCGACGGCTCAATCCTCCCCTTTGCACCCGGGAGCCTTTTTGGCCGTACCCTTTCCCGCTTTCGCGCCTGACAAACATCAATCATCATGAAGCCATTTCCGCACCGTTTTCACCATCCGACTTGCTCAAAAATCACTAAGCTTCAGAAATCAGTCCGTCAGGCGCTAAGTGGCGATTATGAGTTCGCACGCTTGTCGTGGTGGCTCCCACACCCTTCGCCTTTATTTTATTTCCCATTTCATTTCCTCCGCCCTAAGGGGGCGGTGGAATGGAAAAGGAAAAACGCATCTCTGAAAGAAAACTCAGCGTTGGTTGGCTCTTCAGGAAAGACGGTCGGGAACGAATGCACGCGAACAGGGGAAATCGATGGAATGATTGGTTTTGCCTTCCCTGCCAATGGCACTCACAGCAGGCGCTGCTTTTGCTCTCCTTTCCTGACCCAGTTGGTGAACTTTGTTTCAACTCAAAGTGCTCGAACGCACGGCAGAACTTTCCCGCTTCCCGCGCACCACCCCATCGACCAGCGCCGAAAGAAATATTCAATTATACCCAGAATGACTGATTTGCATTCGTCTACGCTGTCGGAGGATATTGTTGTCGGCGATGGCGTGACAGTATGCTTCCGCATTCATTGTCACCGTGTTGTTTATTTCACGCCCACCTTTCGCTCCATAACCCCCGTTTGTTGCCGCCTTGTTTGCGGACAAGCTTTTCGATTATTCTTTCATTCATTTTCATTCGCACCCTGCCGTGCTGATGATGAAATTGTCGCCCAAATATGTGCCTTTTCCTTCGGGCTTCGGGCTTCGGGCGTGTCGACCGAAGCTACAAAGGAAGCAATTCGGTGAATAAGGAAGTGCCCTCTGTCTTGTAATTTGTTTCCTCGGACGCGAACGCTCCGAGTGAGATGTTGCCAAGTGTCATCTTGCACTTGTTGAGGTGATTGATATTCACAACACGGTCCGCCGCGATATTGTCCGTGTTGCTGGACGGGGAGGGGGAAAAGAAATGAAAAGAAAAAAAACGGTAACAAAACATTACATCGTTCAATAAGAAAGTTGCACTTGTCACTGCACGGTATTGGAAAAGTTTGATCATAAATCAATTTAATAGCAACCGGAATACGATCAATCTAAATTGATTCTTTTGATAAGTGAGACTTCGGGGAAGGTTATTTGAATTGAAAAATCTTTTAAGAAGGAACATAAAAAAGTCACAGTATGCAATTATAGAGAATTTAAACTCGATTTAAATAGTGGATATTACATAACTCAAACGATCGATTTAAACGATTAACGATAAACGATCGAAACGATTTAAATAGTGGATATTACATAACTCAATTCATTTCAAATTACTTTAAAAAGTCGCTTTTCTTATCGAACTGAAACCCAAAAAACCACTGATAGCCTCAGACCGCCCGCTAGGAAAGCGATTTTATCCCCATACACTTTCGTTTTCATCGATCGTCATCACCTCCAAAGTCGAATCCAAGCCTGAACCTGAGCAAATCAAAAGGGAAATCACCCCGAAATGAGGTGTCGGGCATCAAACAGGGATGCACACGTCCGCATAAACATTGTGTCACTGAACACCCAAACCCACGCTCCCGTCAACGACCGTAACCGCACCGGTTACCGGCTTCCCCCACCTTCCCGTCCTTTTCCTCCCAAAACCCCCGGCAGAGTGTAACCTACTGCCGAACTCGCTCTTTACCTCCTCATCCACCCCGCTAAACCGCAAAAAACCCTGCTCTCAAGAGCAACAGCCAGCAGCGCAAGGCGTGTTTTTGCCAACACCAGCGTGTGCGAGTGCGTTTCACGAGTGCTTGATTCGATTCGATTCAATTGCCGGCAAAACGCCTCCAGTGAGTGTTCTTTTGACTGCAAACGCACATGAAACGACACACAACCCACACATACACATACACATACATCCACGTGTTGCGCACTGAAAGCGACTAGGCGCCTCCATCCGCGTGTGGGGCGGCGCGTTTTCGTTCCATCTCCCGCCGGATTCGTTCAATCGCATCACGTACGCACACGTTTCGGTGAGCTATCCGGCCAACCCAGCCATCCAGCCAGCCAGCCAAGTAGCGAAAGGGTTCAGGTTCGCTTGCTGTTGTTCCGGGCAGTCGGACTGTTGCTTCTGCCAGCTGGCAAGCTTTTCCTTGGCTGTTGTTTCGTGGGCGGAAAACGAGCGTTTCTTTTGATCACATTCGCCAGTCGCCGGAACCGCACGTTCGGGAGTGGATACAGCCGCCACCGGGGGGTTTGTTTTTCACCAGCACGCGGTTCCGCTATGCCTTGACTTCTCAAGTTTGTTTGCTGGTGAAAAATAAGAAAACATACACACACGCACACGGTATTGTAACGTCACCGCACCGGAAAGGAAGAAGAGTGTTGGTTGGTTTTGAGTGGCTGAACGTTTTGAGGTGTTTTTCGTACGCACCGATTGATGGCTACGAGATGACGATGATGTTTGCAAATAATTGAAATAAATTGAACAGAAAAGAGGTTTGCATCCGCCGAAGGGGTTGAAGTGCCGAGATAATATAATTCATCATCACCATACTCGAACACTAATTAACATGCTCTTTTTAAACGTTTAGTTGAAAAGATAATGACGAGTAATTAAATTATTTTTCTTTTGATCACTCTGTATAAAAACCCCTTTTTGTGCGTCACGGCAACATCAAGTCGATGTTACGTTTTACAAAAAAATAATTCCTAAAATGGAAGAGCACTTGTCGGGTTTCTATCTGAACTGAACTTATTATTTGATTTCCCTTCTTAAAGCTTTGTCTTTCACCAGGTGGTAAAACGGTAGAATCATGCTACAAGAGTTAAACGCCGGGTCCATTTTAGCCAACGCAACCCGTGCCTACCTTCACTATGTTTAACGCATGTAAAGCAGGTGCAAACATCGAATAAATCGTCACAATGTATACATTTACCACCGGCGTGCGGTGCGTGTGCTCTAAACATTCAAAACGTGAACCCGTACACTGTGTTGGGCCGCCTGCCGGCTTCCAATGGACGACGCGACAGAATAGTATCCCATTTTCCACAATTAGCACAGCCCCTTAATCTTCATAATCGCTCTCCGGATGGCGATATGGTGGCGAGCACCGCGGTGTGTAATTCGTCTGCCCGTGTCAGACGCCCATAACCTTACCATCATAACCCACAAAATGATCGTTTTCTAACCGCCACGCAGCGTCAAGACCGCGCGCCGAAACGACGATAACGATCGGCCTGCCGATGCCGCGTGCCGCTTTATGTAAATCATTGTACCGAAAGCGTCAATCGCTCCAACGCGACGAGCGCTCCTGACGACGTAAGAAAACGGTTGAGTTCGTCAGTTTTCTTGTGTGTGTTTGTGTGCGTGAGGGCGAACGGTGTGCCTAGCCAGAAGGGCCCTTACAGTAAAAAATCTTTTTTCACCTTTTATGCTGAATACATCACTACATTTTTGATGGTTTTTAAAAACCGAGTCAGTTAGGGGGTTTCACTCCGTGTTTTTGGAGAAGATGTTGAACATGAATATAAACTCAAATGGCATGAAATGATAATCAATCGTGTCGTGAAAAGTGTTGGAAACATACAATGAAATTCCTCAATCAAGCTAAGATTGACACTCAAAAGTTAATTGAAGAAATCTCAAAATTTTAAATTATAATTAAACACTTCAAGTGGGATTCAAATGATTTCCAATCTAGTTGATCCTGAATAATTTGCAATTTTGATATTTAAGCGAATTTTTTCATCCAAAAGAACAATATAAATTCACAATAATCAAACACAACAAAAAAGTTCCTTATCTTATCTCAATTAAATTCTGAATAAATTTGCCTCGAAACTGAAGTTAGCTTCAAGTTACTTTTTGATTAACGCTTGAAAAGTTCGGGAATTGTGATTTCTAATTCCTTTTAAATATTATTTTTCCACTCACACGTAGAGCAGCATCTGACTCTCGTTTTTTTTTACTAATTAGCAAACCACACATACGTTCACCATCGCTTTCAAACAATAGAAAGCATTCGTCGTACTTAATTCAGAAAACAACATTGTTTCAAAATTCCCTAACCACCACCCGACGATGCAAAAGATCAGAAGAAATGTACTTTTGCATATAGTTGCGTCTGACAGGCGCTTCCGATACCATTGTTTCCTAAGTTTACGTGTAAGTAGATGCAACTTCGTACTCAATGCAAATTTTTCTGCGAATTCGCTTCCCTTTACTTTGCTCGCGTCTCGTTAGTGATGCAAGTAGTGCCGCTTAAAATAACCCTGCGGGTGAAAAGAGCATTCATTGGCATCAGCACACGGGGAAAGCATTGCGGAAACTCTCATTTTAAAACTTTTCCCTTCGAAATGTAACTGAAATGAGATGATGTTCATGAAAATTATTCATGTTTGGAATAGTTTATGATTATTTTCAGGCATCTCATGTTGTAGAATTTGAAGTAGAACTGCATGGAATTTCGGGTTTGGTAATGTTCGAAGCAGCGCGAATAAAAATTTCACTTGTCGCTTGAATAAACTTTATAGAAGAAAATCGTTTAAGTATATTCGTAAATGTTGTCTAGTTTTTTTATTGAAAGAAAGAAAAGATTAAAATTACTGTAAATATAATTGAAAAAACATTTATTTGAGTCATTCAAACTCGCAATTTCTATTGAACATATTAACAATGTTTAAAATTCTTCGACTACCACAACTTAGTTATATTACTCACGAGGAACACTTTACTTGAGCTTGATATTAGAATATTCAAGCATTCAAATATTCACCTAATGCTCAGCTCGTGCTGCAAGACCAACTCTTTCTTACACCCATTTTCCGATGCCTTTCTTCCAATTCACCAATTTTCCGCAAATGGAAGCATTTTATGACATGCGAACTTTCGCAATCACTTCCGCACGCTCCCGTTCTAATGACGACGATGGTGGTAAAAAGGCCAAAACTTCAAATTCCACCAGCACAAACAACGCGAACACGAACCCCAGCGGCCGGGCTGTGCTTATGCATCTCGGCTAGCCGAAAATGCAAGCTCGTAAAATCACGCCGGCAATGTCGACGGCCGTTTAATGGGAACGGACACTTGCAGCCTTTCGGGATGACCGTTTATGGCCGGATTTAACGATATTGCTGCCCTCACAACCAACCAACAACCGGGGGTGGTGGTTAGGGTGGCGAACGTATGTGCGAACGTTTTCTGGCGATCTGCCATGCTTCCGAGCGCCGTTTCCGTGATAGATTCTATTAATTTTCACACACGCTACATGCAACTTTCGTTTGCAGTAAATACCGTGTGACAGCTTTGGGAAAGTTTTAACATATAATCTTTCACGAGTTTCACGAGCATTTTTCCATGATATTTTAGAAAACTCCTATCAGGTTGATTATGATTGGATTTATATTTGATTATTATCATTTAAAATCGTCATCAAACATAATTACTTTGAACATATCTACAATAGGAAAAGTGATCCCTTAGAGTTATTTTAAAATTTAATTTTCATTTATTAAAGTTTTTAATTATTTTTCTATGATATCTTTAAACGTTAAACTTTTCATTTAAAATAATAATGTTAAATGAAATAAATTGTTAATAATATAATAATAAATTGTTATTAGCATGCACTGCTCTTAGTTTTAATCTAGTCATCCTCTCATACGTGTTAAGAAGTCTACAAGTTACATCTTTTACTGCTTCCTTCGGTTGGGAAGATTTCCGCAGAGTATGAAGTAGATACCAAAGCACGAGCCGATGTACCGACGCTACAGTACGTAAAACAAATTTTATTCCAGATGCAGTTTATTGAGTGCTTCATGGTGGTGGTAATGGTGTGAAACGTTTCATGCTACTGTCGCGGCTGTTTTCAACCCCTAGCGAGAAAAGGCCAAACGGGTTGCGACACGGGGTGAAACCAGTTTTTCCTTGTTCGCGCAAAATGATCATCTGTCGGAAGCCGGAAGCGGCGCCAAACCGTGCCGTTAGCTGCAGGCCTAATATCTGCACCTTCTGCACCAGGAACCGAGCAGCAACAGGAGATGGGCAGCGGACGGGATGAGTGTCGGTTTTGCTGCCACCTACCACCTAGCCTGACCAGTTTGTGTGTAACATTCGTTCGGATCTTTTCGGAAGCTTTGAGAGGGGCGTCATTTTGTTGCCCTTGTTCCGGCTTGCATTGCGCTACAGCTCGTGTTCTTCGGCGCACTCGGTGGCAACGGCAACTTGGGCAACCATTTTCCCGGGAAAACCCGTGCTAGGTTCTGAGAAACGTTGCAGTGTGCCATGCACAGCTTACGCGCGTTCTCTACCCTTCCAGACGATCCCATTTCCAGTGCCATATTACTGTCGCCGTTGCAAAGATGCGCCAGCAAGCATTACTAATGGCTGCTAGATGAACGCAAGGTGTGATTAGCATTCGTTAGTGCGCTTTTGCGTTCGCTCGTTTGGCCGAATGGTGCGAAAGTGCGCTCGGAATCATCGAAATCATCATCTGCATCGTCATCATCGTCGTTACCAGTCGTGACCAGAGACTTTTTCGAGACTGGTTGCTGAAGGGGAACATGACCGTTAGGGGCATGTTGACGCTAGACGAACATCAAACGATAAATGCAGTAGCGTTATAATTCACCGGATTTGCCGTAACTTACGCGCACTAAGACGCTTGTCAGAAGAATCGCCAATTATCAGCTCAAAGGAGAGAAAGAAACCGAATTTCGACTCGTTTCAAAGCATAACCCTTATAAACCTAGTTATGATGGATTTTATGAAGTACATAATTTTAAAAAAGTAATTGCTCTGTTTTCTTCTGTTCCCACAGGACCATTCAGATAACTCGAAAAAATACACATCCCGATCGTTTCAGCATCGTGGGGGTTTTGTTTGGTTTCGGGAATCTTGCTGTGCTTGTCCAAACATCGTAAAGCCAAATGAGAAACATGCAAAATCTTGTTCATTTGAAGGACCATCTCACAGCATTTTATTGGTCCAGTCAAACAAGTTACGATACCAGCAGCCTGTTTTATATAAATTCTTGAATTTCTTTGAACAAGTTTTTGTTTTGTTACGTTACCTGAATCCTATATAAAACTGCTGAAGCTGAAGCTTTGAAAGCTTACAGATTACAGATTGTGTTTTAAATTAAACAATGCATAGCTGAATAATTCCTTTTCAAAGTTTTCTTTTTAGGTAAAAGAAATATCATCTAAAAAAACATAATCTTTCACTGGAAATATCTCAACAATGCCCATAAATATCTGCACCGAGTCCAGCAAACGGATAAATGCACACCGCACCGAAAACTGCTACGATCCACTAAATCATCTTTACATTCGGATCGATGTTCGGAGCAGATTAGGAGAAAAAATCAAATGGGCAACCCAAATCGCAATGCAAGCATACATGTAACCTCTCATCTTTCGATGCCGAACAAAGTCCAAAACCACCCACATTCACCCCATTTGCGAAGCGACGGAAGAAGCGAAATCGAATAGCGTACAACGCTCGTAAGAAAATGTTCGCTATCGATGCTGAACTGAACAGTAAAACAATGATTTGCTCACATTTTGTTCACGCTACGGTGGCGTTAACGCTTTCTCCATTGCCTTCATCCACCAAACGCACACACAACTTCCCGGTTTATCGATCGTGCTGAGAAGCAGCATTTCGTGAGCCCGTTCTAACGCCCCACCCGCACCAAAAAGATGCATCTTGGCCGTGCGTGCTCAGCAGCTCGGTGCGCAATTCGTACCGATTTCTTTTTGTTTCGTTTTTGCTCCTCTGCGATTCCTGCCACCTTCTCGAGTGGATAAGAAATCCGGACGGCTTCCCTCCGGTGCTACCGAACAAAAAACGACACTCCGGATGCAAATCGTAAAATTCCTATTTACAATTCGTCCGGGCACGAAGGAGGAGGGCCGGGTTTTTAACTTCCTCGCCGTCTATATCCGCACGGTACGTGCATAAAGCATTCGGCTCCCGGGGAACCCGGCGGAGGGAAATCGCAATATAAAATCCATCTCCTGTCCCGTGGCCCACCTTCGTGCTACCGCCCTCGTACGCCCTCGTACGCCCGCGGGATGTTTGATTTATTCCCTTCCGGCCGCCATTTACGGTGGCTTTTACGCCCGGGCACGAGCGCCCGTGCCTTTCCTGTGCGTGTTTGCATGTGTTCGGTTCGGTATAAATGCAAAATGCATGATTTCTGTGTGTGTGTGTGTGTGTTTGTGCCTGCCGTCAGCACCCCACCGCTCGCTGCCGCCTCGAAACAGTCAGCTGTTTGTGTGTTTGGGCTTGGGTTCGTTTTTCGGTCTTCTTAGAAATGCGCTCCGCTTTTGTCTCCGCCAGGCAGAACATCTTGCAGGCGGCGTGCGTGCCGACGGTGGAGTTTAATTATGCGGGAGTCGTGGCATCCGCTGCCGCTCGCATTTTATGGGCCAATATCAGATTGTACGCACATAAAACATGGTCGTTGGCGCAACGCGAATGCAAATGGGCTCGACGATCGGTGCAGCAGCGTGCAAAACCGCACCATCGCAGCTGCTGCTCTGGTTTTTGTACGCGTGCGCTCGTGTTTATGTGTGTGTGTGTGTGTGTGTGTGTGTGTGTGTGTGTGTGTGCCGTAAGTAAATGCGCCTAAATGGAGTTGCGCTGTGGATTGTTGTGATTGTGGAAAATTCTATAAAAATTTCAAAATATGCAGCAGCATGTCAGAATGACCCACTTTGGGATCGTTCCATCGAATGCCATGGTAGGATGTGATGAATGGCGCGTTCTTTCGCAAAAATTCATATCATTTAGTATCAAAGTGCCTAATACAATTATTAGTTTGATTAACTTCACATAGAAACCATTTACTTAAATACATAAATAAATAATTATATTATAAACAACATATGATAATAATGATTTATGTTCTCCTTCTCTTCTCTTGTTATAAACAAATTAAATTGATTTTCTTTATATTTTTACATTCATATGTTTTGAATCATAAAATTCATATTTTAATATCATAACATATCTCGTAATATTTCCTTTAATAATTTGAATTCGATCAAATGATATCTAACATCTAAGTCATTCTACTCGTTCTAGTCGTTGAGATTTCACTCAACGATTTTTAATCAATACCCTTGTCAGTCCAAAGTGACATTGTCTTATTATTTTCAAACTAAGTAGCCGGTGGAATGATTTGTATCACTACTTAAAAATAAATTATTTGAAATTTAAGTAACTTTTAAGGGATGGCAGCTTAATTACGAATGCTACAAATGTCAAGTAAACTAGTTTGATGTATGTATAATTTTTGTTTAACTTCAAAATGTAACCAAAATAACTAAGTGGTTAATTCACATACATGCGCTAATTACTGTTTTGGTGTCCCAATTTAGCAAACGCCGAAACGCTCAGATGATACAGCATTTAAATCCTCTCATACCAGATGTGTATAAAATTATTTATTCATTTGTTCGAGCATCGAAACAATTTTACTGAACCTTGCAACCAATTTACTAACATTTTCACAACCAACTGAATCCACACGTTCCATTTCAACTAGCCAAACAGCAAGACATTTACCTTGCAAAAAAAAAATGCATTGTAGCAACGCCGATGTGCCGAACAGCAACGGAGACAAATTGACATTCCAGTAAATCATGATTAAAATTATCGCTCAATTTGCTTCAATTACGCAATCGTTCGAACCGACAGCCCATCGCCACAGTCGAAAGTTGCAGCCCGTTTCGAAAACTTTCCCCACCCCGTCTAAAGCGATCCCGACGAAAAGGTATGCATTCGAGTCGGTGCATGTGTGTGTGTGTGTGTGTGTTTTTAGTCGCTTCCTTTACACATTCTCCGAATATTCGAGTCTCGACACGCTCGATAACGAGACTCGACGGTCGCCATTCATTCCACGCTGAATGCAGCATCAGCGTTTTGTGCTTCCGTTCTTCGAGCTTTCTTCGCTATTTCATCGTCGTACCATGCGAATGCAACCACTCAATCCGCATTCCTGCACCGTTTCGATGGCCGATACACGTCGACCGATAATCTCTCGATCTCGCTGTGCAGATCGTTTTGTGGGAAACCTTGTCCTGGGTTGAGAACACGGAGTGGTACGAGACTTTTTTTAATGATCCACTGCCACTGCTGCACGGCAAAAACAAACCTTTCAATCCTTCATGGACCGGGCCGTGGTGTGTGGATGGTCGAATCGAGTCACTGCTAAAACGGTGCTTGCCTTGCCCATCGAGCCACATTTGTAATGATGATAAATTCGATCCTGATCCTGGTGTCATTAATAACCGTAATCGTTTCATTTCTCGCATTTCTACACACATTCCAACCGGTTGGATGCTTGGGAGGTTGAAACCGAATCGTCGAGAAGCGTTCTACTGTATGCGCTGCTGATTGCACTAAATTAGCTATCTCTTGCAGAAATCAATGAGATTCATTGAGAATGCTCGTATTAGCTCGGTTTGTCGATTTGTGTCTTGTACGGGTTACTTGGGAATAGGAAAAAATTAAGTAATTTAAATTTTTAATGCCATTTTTGTGTGAAATACGTTTTTAAATTTGTTGAGCAATTTTATGAAAACAAAATTGTTTTGTTTTAAAAATAATACCATTTATACACGATGTCGATCGAAAAAGACGATAAAAATGTGTTTTAAGGAACAAGAAACACCCATTATATTGCCAATTTCCTAACAGCCCGTTTGCTTCACTACCGATAAAACACGAAATGAAAGACAAGAAATGTAATTGGGAGCGTGAAAATCGTTTCTCTTCCGAAAATCATTTTCTATTCCAAATTTGATCGTTTTGGTTTCTTCGCTGGAGCGTCATAGTCTACGAGTAATGCAAGATGAAAGCAGAAAACGATGTTCGCATGTCAGGTTAGAAAGCACTGAACAGAACGATTCAATTCCAACAATTTCCTATCAATCGATTGTGTATGAAAGGATTTCTAGAATTACACTGAAATGAATTCTTAACAACATAAAAGACATGAAGATATTTCCCATGAAATAGTTGCTTCGATCAGCGATCAAAGAAACGAAGTATGTATTGGAAATAAAATTACGAACAAATTTTTCAGTTGAGCTGTGGTGTGTTACATGGGCTTGAAAAATATGGCTAATAGTCGAAAAAAGATACCGACAAAACATCGAACCTAAACAGGTTTCTCGAGGTTCCACAATAAAATCCCATACTAAACTCAAACGATAGAAAACAAAAACGATCTTATTGCACACAGAAACAAAAGCGATACTCAAACAAATAGTAAAAAGTAAGAGTGCACATGAACACACAACTAATGGTACGGTTCTTTTCCCGAGAGGAAAGGTTTTTACTTTATGCGCTAGCGCACTCGGAAAAAAACAATAAAAATATCGCTCCAAAGCATGAGCTCGAGCACGGAAAAGCACGGAAAAGCACTCGAAATGTGTAACGGATTACGAAACAATCATAAGCGGATTAGGGTGAGCATTCGATACGAACCCTTCTCTCACGGGGCGCCGAGTGTCGAACGTTGTCGTTGTCAGAAATCGTTGATTCTTAGAGTGCTGAGCAGGTCAACTTTCGGAAATGATTACACAAACGCTCTTTGATTCTAGATGTAACCTTGGCTCGACGAAGCTGAACGTGATCGTGAGTGTTTATTGGGTGAGAAGCACCATAAACGAAATAGGATAGACTATTTCCGGGAAATAGGATTGATATTTTATGTCCTGTGTGTGATATATGATGTAAAGTAAAATAATGTATCTATTTTGTCGAGGAAATCACTTCTTATCTACATAAAGACAAAGTATTTCATAATTAATTCTAATCCATGACCAAAGCAACAGCAAGAAACACGTCATATTTCGCAATACAAATAAGCAACACTGTCCAAATACTTCCTCACTTCCGAAGCCGCCACCTTCGGTCCGTTCACAATCATCGGTTCCAGTGGCACCTCTTTCATGCCCGTAAACATCGCCAGTAACGCCGTGAAGTCGAGGATGTCGACCAAACGGCGTGCTCCTGAAAGCGAGATGAACTAGTCGTTAAGTTTCACTTGATATCTATACAATGCACAGTCTTACCTTCGCCAAGATTTTTATTCCAGGTGTAGAAGAACCGATCGGTGCACTTGAGCCGCTTGAATTCAATGCAGGTCGATTGGGAAACGAGCTTCGGCATGTTGCCTGCGGGGTAAAATCGCTCATCCAGAAACGAGAAAAGTACATCGATATCGGCGGGCGATTCGTAGTGCTGTGAAAGGAAATGCAACACCTGGAACGGTACGTTGTTAATATACTCAGATTGCAAGAAATCAAACCAACTCTAGTAACATGCTCCACTTACTTGCGGACTAAACATATCGCTCAAATCGTCAAAGCTTTTGTAGCAGCGGCTTTCTTCGCCTGCAACCTGTTCGACGAAGTGTTTATAGGTTACCAACGGACACAGACCAGCGTCTCGGTTGCGTGCCAGATCGATGCACGGCAAACACGTGCCACGTTCACCATCGGCAGTATAGAACTTGTTCACAATCTAATCGGAAAGAAATTAATTGTAGTCTTAACTTTAACAATCAAACGTTCAAAGTCTTACCGCATCGGCCAATCCATCCGTCTTGATCGGAGTCTCCAACGAACCCACCAACGTCGCCGTGCAATCGTACTGCTCGTGGTTGCGGAAGAACTCATTAAGCGGACGCCACTCTGTTTTGTACTTCATTTTATCCGGAATCCACTTATGCGCGAATCTTCCCGGACCATTCTTGTACGACTGTGACACAACCGACTCCACGTACGGGTTATACTCGCAGTCCAAACCGCACAGGTTGTACAGCTCCTCACCGAACAGCACCGGAAGCAGCTGTTCGTACACGATCTTCTGATAAACGGCGATCGTCAACGTTCGACAGCGCTCCTCAACCGGTTCCTTAAACTGCGAACACGATCGTATCCGATCGACGCAGTAGTTGTGCAGCTTTCCGAACAAACCCGCCAAGGCAAAGAACTGCACGGTCAGTGGAGCCGTCTGCGCTACGGGCTCCGTAATGCCGCAGTGAAACAATGAAAGTTTACCCTTCGCATCGTACGCCGGATGCTCGCCGTACAAGCTGGACAGATCCAAGTAGCTGCTCTCTAGGTTTCGTTCCGCGACGTACTTCAGCTCGCACTGATCGTTCGCCTTTTCCTGTGGGCTAAAGTTGAGACATCGAACGCACGAGCCACCGTAGTACGCATCATCTTGGAACACACGGAGTGGGTTGGTTAGTGAAGACACGAACCCACTTCGATCTTGCCCGTCCGCACGGCAACCACGAAAGCCTTGCGTTGGACACTGCGTACGCTTGTTTACCCGTCCGATCATGTCCGAGGTGACGAACTCCAAGCAGAACATCATGAACATGTTGAGTGTTGAGGACGAATCGGATCCATAGCGGTCTAAGAAGGTAGCCAACTCGGAGATAAGCTTGCGATTCTGGGGCAATGATTTTCCCGATCTACTCCGAGCGGGCTTCGACACCAGATCGCTGTAGCAAGGGGCGAAGGGATGCTTCAAAGCCCTGCCACGCTTACCCCAGCTGGGATGCTGTAGATTATTGCAGCTACCGTCGTAGCTCCGATAGCTTAAAGAACAAACCACACCACGGTCAGGGCCAACATCTAAACCACTTACAACCGGCAGCAAACACTCACGGATAGTCCGGATCGCAGGCTATTTCTTCCGCACCTTCACAACACGAAAGCGTATCGTTCGTTCGGCATCGTCCCTCGAGCAAGTTTTTCAGCTGACACTTACTAAACTTCTTCACGAGTGTCTTCAGGAACTTCTCCGTCGTGAGCGTACGACGCACGTCCAGGTCTTCGGCGCGCCCGATGGGCTTTGTCTGGAAGAAGGCAAAATCAAACTCGCTTTTCTTGATACGATAGCAGCTATTTTGGGCTTTTTCTTCGTTGCTTAGTAACTCCGCGATCGCCTTTATGAACGCCTCCTGCTCAATTTCACCAAAAGCTGCTACGTTAGGGCAACTGGCGGGAATGGGAAACATGTCAGTGGATGATACTGCTGCTGTTTTGTATGTGAAAGCAACACTTACCTTTCGTCGCCGTAGCAATTCGACTCGTAACCACATTGCTGATCGTATCCGCCATAGTACTGAGGTTTATCACCAAAATAATAATTGTCTAAAACAGAATGATTAAAAAAGGCGCTAGATTGAATGTATCATTTTCAGAAATGCATGTAGTATTAATTACATAAGATGCTATAAACTTTTGATCCAGCAGATCTCGACAATTAACAAATCGTTAAGTTTATCATGTGTTCGCTCTTCAACATCAAATGAGATATTTCTGATAAATCACTCAAAAAACAAGCATTCATTTTATTCTAGTCTTTGGCAAGAGTGTTCCAATTTTCGCCAGGTGAGAATTGCTCGCTATTTCTGTGTACTAGTATTTTCCAATCAAAGCAACCCAAATAAAGATATCAACACTATGAAGCATAGTTTCACTTATAATTTCGTAAAAAATCGAAAATCTTAAATTCATTTCTTCATTTTAGAGTCGCTATTTTGGAAACATTTGTCATTTGTGGCTAACTTGAACGAATATTTTCGTACAAAACGTTGCTTGCATAAAAGATTAATCGCTTACAAATTGTTAATACAACGGATAAAGATTAACCGAAATCTGCTATACTATCTGCTATACCGAAATCTGCTATACTAGTACTATCTCATAATTTGAACTCACTCATAATTTGCATCTGAAGTAGAGCACATAATTACCGTTTTAAAACATAAGATATAAACCAACTACTAAAGCATTTCAAGGTCAGGGTTGGATCAGTCATTTGATTTGCTGAAAGATGGTACCGGTAGCGTAAGGGCCATTCAAAACACCCACATTCACCTGCAAGTCCAGAGAGAGTAAAAAATAGTTCTACCATTCGCATTCTCCTCGGTCTTTACGGTGAAATGCAAAAACTAGCACCACGGTTAACACGCGACATCACGTAGAACACCGCCACCCTTGCGAACAGCACGTCGGGCCGCTTGTTTGTAAACATCCAAATAAACATGGTACACCTGCGCCGCAGAAAAGCTCTTCTTCGTCACGTTTCTGGCGCCATAAACTTGACACCTTTCTGTTGCTGTACGATAAACGTGGAATGCACTCTTTACTAAACTGCCACTAATCAATACTCCACCTGTGAATCCACTTGGGATATAAAAGCATCCGTACCGAAAGGGTCCGCTGAAGCGACGGGAAGTAGAACGCAGCCGAAAACTGCCGTCACGACAATCGCTAACTTAACCACCGGGAATCTTTCAACAGGGGCCATGACTCCAACGTTCTGCAATGAGCTGCAAACTCTCCACCCAGTTCCGCACCACAACTGAACCACCCGATGTTTGTCTCAGATGCCTTTATAAGATTGCAACCCTACGCGGTATGGCGTTGTTTAATGTTTTGCTTGGCCTGCACCGGCCGTTGTTTACGCTGTACACGTTTCGCGTTATGTCTTCACGGTGTCTAGTGCGCGCGGCAACCCAATAAAACCAGATGTGGTTGCTGATGCCTACTACCAGGTGTCGTTCAAGGTGAGGCAGCTTTGGTTTGCTTCTTTTACAGAAACACTAACGTTTCGTTGCGAGCTTACATATCCGATTCATTCAAAGGTGGTTAATTTGTTGCAATACAAATCATTTTTATTTGAACGCAGCAGCCTTACTTTACAAGTGACAGAAAAGGTAGTCCAATGTTTTAATGTAGCTGCGTACATCGCTCGATGCAACGCGGGGACTGCCAACGGAGAACGCCTGTATTGGAACCTCCCTCATGTCGGTGAACAAAGCCAACAGCACGGTCATGTCAAATGCTTTCACCAGATGGCGTGTTCCTGTTCGAAGAAAAAATGGGGATTTTAAATTTGGACTGTTCGCTCGCTCGCTCGAATTTGGCATGGCTACCTTCACCAAGATAAGGGTTCCAGGTGTAAAAGAACCGATCGGTGCACTTGAGCCGTTTGAACTCCAGACAGGTGGACTGTGCGACGAGCTTGGGCAGCTTCGCGCCCGGATAGAACCTTCTGTCCATGTTCGCCATCACCACATCGATATCGCCCGGGTGTTCGTATTTCTCGGAAAAGTATTGCAGCACCTGCAACCAACGGTTAGGTTTAGTGTTTTTCTCCTCCACCCTAACCACACAAGCCGAGCCTTTTCTCGGTTGCCCTTACGTCCGGTCGGAAGAGATCGTCCATGTCGTTGAACGTGTGGTAGCACTTGCTTTCCTCCCCGATGAGCTGTTCGATGAAGTGTTTGTACGTCACCAATGGGCACAGTCCGGCGTCCCTGTTACGTGCCAGATCGATACACGGCAGGCAGGTACCGCGTACGCCATCCAGGGAGTAGAACGAGTCGACGCTCTAGGGAAAGACCAAAAGTCAGATCCTACACTACAGCTGACAGCCCCTCCACGCTTACCTCGCTCACCAAACGCCCGATCGTGATCGGTGTTTCCAGCACACCGGCCAACGCACCAGAGCAATCAAACCGCTCGTGGTCGTGGAAGAACACACCGAACGGCAGCGACTGCGTCTGACCCTGCGGTGCGTACAGCATGGTTTTCGGGATCCAAACGTGCTGGAACCGACCGGGTCCGTTCTTGTACACCATCGAAACTGCCGCCTCCACGTCCGGGTTATACTCGCAGTCCAAACCGCACGCGCCGTACAACTGGTCACCGAACAGGAATGGCAGCAGCTGCTCGTAGACGATCTTCTGATAGACGGCGATCGTGAAAGCTCGACAGCGCTCGTACACCGGACCACCACCCGGGGAACACCCGACCGCCCGATCCACACAGTAGTTGTGCAGATTGCCGAACAGACCGGCGATCGCAAAGAACTGCACCGAGATCGGTTCGGAGTTCACGATCGAGTCGGTGGCACCACACTGGAACTGCCTTAACCGACCTTGCGCATCGTACTCCGGATGCTCGCTGTACAAGCTGGACAGGTCGAGGTAGCTGCTCTCGAGGTTGCGCTCCGCCACGTGCTTGATCTCGCACCGATCGTTCGCCTTCTCCTGCGGGCTGAAGTTGAGACAGCGCACCCCCAGCGGTCCGTAGTACGAATCGTTACCCGCCACCCACAGCGGTTTGGTGAGTGGCGTTTGGAACGGACTCCGATCCTGGCCATCGGCACGGCAGCCGCGGAAACCGTCCGTGGCGTGCTTCGTCCGCTTCGTCGCCCGCCCAATCATGTCCGAGTTGATGAACTCGCTCAGGAACACGCCGCACATGTTCATGCTGGACGTACCGTTGATTACGCGCTTGTCGAGCGTTTCCGCCAGTTCCTTGATCAGCCCGCGGTTGTACGGTAAACATCTTCCGGACTTGCTCACGGCGGGCTGGGACACGCCGTCTCGGTAGCATGGAGCGATCAGATGCAGCAGAGGTCTGCCTCGCATCCCCCAGGACGGATTCTGCAGATTATTGCAGCTTCCGTCGTAACTACGATACCTATTGTTTTATGAAAGTAAACACTTCGTGAGCGAGAGAGATCGCTAAACCACCGAAAAACTCCCCCACTCACGGATAGTTCGGATCGCAGCTGATCTGCTCGTTGCCCTGGCAGCACGAAAGCGTCACGTTCTGGAAACACCTCCCATCAAGCAGGTTCCGCACCTGGCAGTAGGTGTACCGCTGCGTCAAAAGTTCCATCAGCGTCTGCGTGGTTAACGTGCGCCGCACGCCAAGTTCCTCTTGCGGGCGGATGGGTTTCGTTTGAAAGAATGCAAAATCGAACTCCGCTTCGGTCATGAGATAGCGAGCATCTTTCGAGACGGCTTCGTTCATTTCCAGCTCGAAAAGGGCCTTCTGTACGGCTTCCTGCTCGAGGCTGCCGAGATCCTGCAGGTTCGGGCAGCTGTGAAGCGAAAACGTTAATTTGTACACAACAACAACTCTTGCCCGACATTTTTGGAAAACTTCTCCCACCTGTTATCACCGTAACACTTCGGTTGGTAGCCACATTGTCCGTCGTACGCATCGTACGTCACCGGGCTCTTGTTTAGACGGTATGTATCTGCAAAGCGCAAAACACATCATTAACACTGAGCGTTCGAAAAATGTCCCTAAAACGTACCGAAAACAGCTCGAACGGGAAACACCACTTGTAGGAGAGCACAGATTCCCAGAGAAATCACCGACCAGATCCAGCGTACCCGCAACATCTTCTAAGCTCAAAGTGAACCAGCTACCGCACGTGTCCTCACTGGCCGTGCCGGGGAATGATTGAGCCCACCCACACGGTGGAACGTTTTATAAGTTTTATTGCTTGAATTATCTTTCGCTGCTTTGAGGCACGAAGTATTCACGATTCGTTCGCCAGTGGTTGGTCAAGATGGTTCATTACGTTTTTTTGTATGATCTTTCCATTGTTACTGTTCCGTCGACACTATCTGCGAAAAAGTACACCAGTGCTTGCGAAAAAGTACAAATTTAATGTTAAACAGGCTTGACACATTGATGCACCACGATAAGGCTCTTTTCTTGTCGGTAAAAGTTGTTTTGGTTTACCTGCTTCCGCTCACACGTGTGCCGGATAGCAAAGGCATTTGTTTCGATTCGTTACCATGTGTGCAATATAGGCAAAAACGTTTCAACAATGCAAAAAATATGAGTCTATTCTCGGTGTGTGTTTCAATACTAACAGTACACCACCAGCGACGTAATGGGACTAGCGATGAAGGTTTCTTTTTTGTTGGTGTTTGGACGAAAAAAAGAAAAATTATTTATGTTTTATTGGGCTAAGCAGTTTATTACTCCATTTTGGACGCTACAACGTGCAATGAGCTCAACGATTATGTAACACATGTACAATAAGTTTAATGTAAGAAAAGAAAAGTTCCACTTTCACCGCAACCACCCCCGCTTCAGCGACAACCGTGACATGCTTGTTTCCGGAGATAGTTACTATCATGAAGAAGTTCATCCACCGCGACCTCCCGAAACCTTCACTGTTGCATCATACCCCTCCTGAAAGAAAAGTTTCGCAAAGATTTTCCTAGCGCAACGCCAACCCTCACGCAGCGGAGGGAACACAGTGCAGGACGAAACTTTTTCCATAAATACAACCACTTGGCAATATTTATTGTATGCCGCTGCTCGGTCGGTTCCAACATTCCAACAGGCTCCACGGAAAAGATACCAAACCCTTCGCGTTTGAGGCAGATAAAGTTGCGACCTCCGTTTGTGTGCGGGTTTCGTGTCGTTTGTTGCGAATGTTGTCTTGCGCGTGATTCGATTTTATGCCCCAAGCCTTTTCCCAACGGGCAAGCCTGTATTGTAATGCAAACCTATCGTAAAGATTGTTCTTCTGCGAATAAAAACGTTCTTCAAATAGGTTTTCGATAGAATACTGTCTTAACTCTGGCATTAATATGCAATATTAGTGTTTTGATTGATATTAAAATAATTATTGTCTAATTCTGAATTGACTGAGTAGCCATATTATCAGTTTTATAAAATATATATTTTGCCTACTGAGATCATAACGACTAGTTTTCGCCTATTGAGTGCACCAAAACTTATACTATTTATTAATGATTGAGTTTTCAATCAAAG
>KI915040.1:11483430-11496395 GCA_000473445.2 Anopheles farauti | reverse complement strand
CATTCCTGTCTTACCGGATAAGTGAGGGAGCAGCTCGCCTACTTTGATGTGATTCGAACAAATTACCAACAAAGCTAAAAACAGAAGAAAATTAAACAAGTCAACAAGCTACCATTGCACTGCTGCACACAAAGTTCCTCAAGGCGGTGATGATCGAACTTTAATACACCGAAAGTTCAACCACTCAATCCAACCGCCAACAACAATCCCACCGTACCGAGCACAACACTTCCCAACCGAGCCAACACCCAGAGGACGATGTAAATTAAATGTGTACATTTCGATGATGCTCCCGGGCATCCTGATGATGAATTCATTCCCACTATGGACAATACCCCTAGCCACATTCACAGCAGCCGACTTCATGCCATTGTGCCTGGAATTTATCACCCAACGCACGCTATAATTGCGTGTCCTACTTCAATCCCCTCCGTTCCCACTTCCCCTTTTGCAACGCATCCATCGACCTTCACACACTGGCCGCAAATCAACGCCAACGATCGGGTTCCAATCGGGGACCATGCCGGCAGGATTCTTTCACGCCGGCAGCTGCTCCATCCAACCTCCCGCCAAGCGACAAACCTTCTCCGAAATCAACAAATGCACGATAATTGCATTCCGTTGCCACCCGAGGCCCGAGCATTGGCGTGCGTTTGTTTCGTTTCGAGGTAATGCTGCTGAAACCCGAGGCCTGCCCTAAGCAGTGGGACTGTTGTTTTGGGAAAACCGACAAAAGAGATAACCTTGGGCTGAGGGGTTCTGTCACGTGCATTCGATTCTATTTTGCATCTTGCATCTTGCTGTTTTCGGGAGGGTAGGAGGAGGTGGGTGGTGAGCATCGGATGAATGATGATGGTAGCGCCTACAAGCAAAGCCTTTCAGTAATTACACAAACCTCGGTGCGATTTTACCAGTCGGCCTCGGGTGTGCATTGTTTGATCGTGCGTTTATGGCGTTGTTAGAGACTCTCTCTCTCTCTCTATCTCTCTCCCTCCCTCGCTCTATCTATCTCTTACTCCCTAGAGTCCCACGAGACAGGAGCAAACAGGAAACGGTGGCGAGTGAATGTAACAATTCATTTGAGGCTGCATCCATCGGAGAGTTAGTCCGGTCCTCCCGACGTGATGTGCAGTGGTGGTGATTATACGAAATTATGTGTTGCCTTCGGGGGCCTCGGTCGGTGGCGTCGGTGTGGCGACATAAATCTACCATTTTGCAAACATTCAAACACTGATTCCATGATTGTGTGTCCCCAGCCGTGGTGGATGCATCTGCGGCCACCAGCACTACTCTATAATTTCACCGACAACATCATCATCATCGTCATCATCATCACAGTCGTGTTGTCAACGGCTGCATGTATCTTCTTCACTGGCTCACCGGCCAACTCTAGGGCCACCACCCCCACGCATGCCTCGCCCGACGCGAAGGTCCTCCAACCCGTCCCCGAGAGAATACCCGCGCGCGCCCGAGTTTCGGGAGCTCACAAGTTGACGACATTTTATGAATATGTAGTGCGAGTTTAACATTCATTAACATATTTGTAAAGCAACGATCGATGCGACTGTGGCATCCGGGAAGCGGAAACGAGACCTCGGCGCACCGGGGAAGCATGCTTGACCACCAGCCGTTTTGTGTGCGTTTCGCAACGAGCGGCGGCAAACCACAAATTTATACAAATTTTCACCGCGTGCGGCTCAGCAAACAGCAAACGCATTTGCAATTGCGGAACTTTTGTTGGGCGGTTTGGCGTGCGTTTGCGTCGCAGTGGTTGCCAACCGCCTATTGAGGTGCCGTTTCTGTAGCCGTTTGTTTGAAGAGAGGCTTCAATGCATTTGGTCGAAAATTTACAATGGTAAAAATGGGAGTTTTTTTAGCATCTGTTCTACAATTGCGCGCAAAAAATGTAACAATTTCTACCGGAATACAATCGAATTCGCCTAAAAGAGGAGACAATTTTTAGTTATTTTGATAAACTTTCGTTGCATAATGGATGAAGTATGCTTATAGAGTCGAAAAAAATCATTCTTCCACTACTTACAGTTTTCATTCCATGCTATAAAAAAATTAAAAAAGATAATCTTGTTTTTATCAACATTAACAATAATTTTAATCAATTTGTCCTTTGGAACTAAATTTTCTTTCTTATTCTGTTTTAAGCACTTCAATTTTATTTTTCCAATTGCTTCGAATTCAACTTAAAATAATTTTAATTAAATAATTTTGGAAAGATTTAAATTTGCACGACTATGTGTAAAGAAAATAATTAATTCCTTTTCCATCGTATTTGGTTCATTTATTAACCAAAAAATAAATGAAACAATTTCATCGTAAATCGGTTCATTTATTTTTTGTCTCAACCACACCAAAATCAACACTCCTACATTCGCATTGTTCTTCCATTGATTAAACGTTATACCGTCATCGATCGAAAAGCCTCGCGCACTTCACTTCCAAGTCATTAAATACAGCTCCCAGTACCGTGCTCAATCCAATTCTTACCACCCGCAAAAATGAGCACATCCTAACACCAAATTAATCCATAATAACAAATCGCATTGCCCGGCGCTAAGTATCGCGCCGGCAATGATCCCGGCCTAATGTTCTACCTCGGGGCGAGCGAACGCTCCCGGAAGTAATCCGAAAGTCACACAAAATTTTATGAAAATTATCAACCACTCGGCCAGTGCCGGCGAACGGACGCTTCGGTAGCACGAGCGGGGTGCTAATCTTGGATGAAATATTAATGAGATAGTTTCGGACTGAAGTATTCAAGCGCAATGGCGTCTTCATCGCTTCGTCGGCCCCGTTCGGGTAATCAGCATCAGCATTGTCTACCTTTCGCGGGCAGTGGAGCGGTGGGAGCAGTCTCATTTCGCCTACGTTATTGAGCTTGTTTTCGCTCGTTGCTTTCTTTTATGTTTCTTTCATGCCTTTATGCCCATCGTGGGTCGGTTTCATCGTTTTGAAGAAGAGTTTTGTTTGCTGTGTTAGCGAAAATTACATGCTAGGTAGATAGAACTGGCAAATGGAAAACTGATGGAAGGAAGTTTTTTACATTCAGTATGAAAATAAGTCTCTGTCATTCGAAAGGTAAGGTAGGCAGGTAGGTAGGCTTTTCCCAATCTACTATCACAGAAATTAATCCAAAGAAAATACAATCATAGGAAAATTAAAGCTGACTAATCCATAGAAACAAGCCAACTCTCTTTTAACGTTGATAAATTTCACTCATCTGCCCAACCGTTACTTGCACTTGAAAACACCCAGCACATTAAATCACCAACAAGAAGAAAAATTGAAATTTACTTCTCAAACGCACAAATATTAACGCAACCCATCAAAGAAACCTTCGTGCGAAGCACCTCCACTTCCAAACGACGGAAGCCCGGCCCTCCAGCGGGAGCGATTGAACGCAATGCCCTACCCAAAACGGGAAACCCTTTGCCGAAGTGAAAGTTAGTGAAATAAAAATTAAAACTTTTGTAATCAACAATTCGTCCGCTCCCCCTTCGGAACCTCCCCGGGGGTTGGCGTTGGAGATGGGTTGCCCAAAAGTTAGATGAGCCGCAGCCCACACTGACACTGACAATGCCGCAGTAATCACCCGGAATCTGATTGCCCTTTCCGGGGTGGCCGTGAGTTTGACGTGCCCGTGGGGTAACCAGCCTCGATTGAGCGAAACGGTCACCAGGCGAACGGAACGGAAGTCGCACTACTTTTGTAATCAAATGACAATTGTAAAATCTCGGGCAGTGTTCGTCCGTTCGTGTGCCTTTTGGAGATGATGAATAATTGTCGGCAACCCGGCGGCTAAAAGGCGTAAAAGTGTTAAGGAAGAAGTTAAATCGCTTTCCTCCCACACATCGGCACACGGTGGAAGAAGTTTGTGGGTGAAGTTTTTCGAACTCGGACCGGAATGATGGAACGAATTTTCGAATCGCTCGATCGGTGGAATGACACATGCAAAATTTGTAATTTGGATTCGTTTTAATCGGGAGTTTATTTTGCTTTCGTAAAAAGCGTTTAGATCATCGTGAAAGCCCAATGATATTCTCTGTCAAACGCTTCCTTCCAATGCCAACTCGATTGAGCGTTACCTCCAAACGTACCGATTAACCCCAATCGGCACGGGGATCATCAAAAACGGCTCAAACACGTGTTCGCACCGCATTCGGGTGTGTTGACCCGAGTTCCAAGGGGTAGGTGGAAAATCAAATGGCACTTAATGTAGCGCATCAATCAAACACTGACCTTTATCAGCTCCCCTAACGGGACAACAACAACCTGTTCCGCCTCGATACACTCGTAGCAAGAGCATATAGCAAGAGCAAGAGCGGAGCCGGCAAAACAAAAAACCCATCCCATACCGTGATACTTTCACTTCCCGGAAGGACTGAAACCGTTCAGCTAAATGTCACCATCGTGTATGTGAAGCAGGTTGAACGGGGATCAGTCACCCCACGGAGGACCATCCTTCCAATGCTGCCGAAGGTCAAACCGATGGTTCTTGGTTGGGGTAACCTTTGGGCGCAAAGCTTCCATTTGCCCGCAGGCACTGTGTGTGTGTGAAGGATGTCAATGAAGCCGGTCTCATAACATTAATCCCATCACCATTCGTGTGTGGTAGTTGAAGAAACTCTTAAACAAGAAATGACTTTTAACAAGTATTTACGGAACGAATGAATTGAAGCCGTTTGGTTTGGCTGAGTGCGAAATGGTCCCTTCTGCTTTCCAAAGAACGGTTCGATCCTATTTATAAGGCGCTTTTTGTGATCCACGTTGAGACCAGCGTTTAAAGACATGCCTCGGACTGTATATCCTCTGGAAGCTATGGATTTGAAACTGTGATACTGAAATTAGAAAAAAAAACTTAATATAACAGAGTTGGTGGGTTTTAGAGAGCTTGTATGTTTCAAAAATTTGTGGCTTATCTTATAACCGTCTTAAAATATGAAGCATGCCGTTCAGCAATGCTAAAGAAATTTTAATTGGTTACTGGAGGTATTAGCATTTAAAGCGTTTTAATTAAATCATGCGCTCGACGAACTTTTATTGTTAATCTTGTGTTTTTTTTTCAAGCGTTTACCGTTGGTTTTGTATAAAACATAAAAACAAGAAATAAATACTCAAATAATTTGAAATAAATTAACAATCAGCTCCAATATATTTGCTGAAATACTACAATATCTTAAAGCTGATTGTTAATTTATTTGCCCAATAACTTTTAAATATTAAAGAAAAGGTAATCTTATAACAAATCACAATAATTTTACGAATCCCTCTGCTTGAGCTGCTCTCCCATTTTATATTTCCTCCAACCTCCCTTAACGTGATGCATTTTACCAAATGCTTCAGAAACAGATTGACAAAAATGAGTTATAGTTTAATATCCTAAAGCAAAATATCCAATGTTTTACATTTCCCACTAAGAAACAGGAAACACTCTCATGATGAAAAATTTCACAAAAATAATCGAAAATGGTGTGTTTTGTATCCGCAGCCATTCATACCGATTGTTCTTCCCGCTCACAAATTGCACTTAAAATGTCGTTTATAAATCATTCCCGCACGTGCAGGTGGGCATTATTCCGGACACACCGCCGGAACGCAAACATCATCCCGATCAGTCATCAGGTGAAGCGAGTCAGTCCACTCCCCAACGCCAACGGGACCGTTGCCTTACGTTAACCACATTTACCGGTATCGCGACGAGAATCGGGAACACCAAATTACTGACCGGAAATGAGGATTTTGTGCATCGGCCCGAGTGCAGTCAGTCAGGTTCGTCCGGTGTTTCGGTGCACCCGGGAGCGTGTAAAATGTTTCATTCTATTGGATTTTTTTTTTGTTATTCAGCCTCCATTCGTCTACACATCGAATGCATTCAACTTCCTGTACGTATGACCTTCGACTGTGGGTGGGTGAGTGTGCAAGTCCGTGAGTTCGATAAGCTCCAGATGCAGGGTGAAGTTCATTATTATGCGACTGCCACAAGCGAGTTTGTGAAAGTAAATATGAAACTGGTCAGTGCACTTCCTGTATTGTGCTTGGCTGTGGTTGAAACGTTCTGGGAGATAAAATGCTAACGTTACGGACCGGTTCGGATCTGGTTTGGTCCGTTGCGGTCGTGAAGTGGAGCGGCACATGACTCCATACGTTATTTGATTTAACAGCTTCACTCCGGTGGGAACGAGATGTAATTGCATTTGCAGTAGAGAAAGCTCAGCTTGCACTTTCCAATCTATATTTATGGCAGGACATTTCGGGTGGACAGAATATTGTATTGCTTTTTGAAGAATAAATCCCATTTTTGCTTGAGTTTGATTTTCAACTCCTTTTTTTGTGCCATTTGCTTGTTTTCGGGAAAAGCACAAGAAGATTAGGCTTCATTCAACACAATCTACAAACGAAAACGCTTCAATAGCACCAACCTATCACCAACCCACACATCCTCCTCTTAGCTAATTTACCACAACCCATGTCAATGTGATGCAGTTGAACGTTTTCCACACCTTCGCACGTTCACAGATGAATGACCCTTTTCAGTTTAGTTTTTTTTCTTTTGCTTTACTCTTGTATTAATTTTTTGCCCACGCCCGGTTTTTCCTTTCTCACCCTGTATGCGCAACACATCAAACAAATTACAGCAACCAGACGTCAGAGGCACTTGATAGCTGGCCCCTTTTTTTAATGGCATTTTTTTCACTTCCTAACATCCCACTCCCCCTCACAACCACGACCATCGGTACCGTGTGGGTGAGGTCGTTTGTTCGGGCTCATCTGCGTCATAAATCATGCCGGAATATCGTTCGGCTTCGCTGACAGCGCTGAACGCTCCTTCAACACCCTGCCGCAGTCGGTCGAACGGAGGTACATCGCGTCTGTGGATAGAAGAAACCCGGTCTTTCGCGCATGCATAAGGAGATGATGTTGATGATGAAGGATTGGCCAGGGCTCAGAAGCACGATACAGCCCAGGAAAAGTGGAACGAATGCTCGAGCGACCGTGTAGAGCAAGGACTGCCGTGTTCAAGCTTTTCAAAAAATTTCAACACCTCAATGATTCCGTTCGAGAACAGAGCAATAAAACAAATTGCTCTGAATGTATGTGGCTTTGGTAGTAGCTCCTCAGAAAGCAAGTGAATGATTAGTTACTTTAAGCAACATTAGCGCTTGAAGGTAGGTGAGATAATATAATCTAACGTTGATCATTAAAGATAAAGATATAACTAAGGAAAGGTGTATGAACTTACAGCATATACATTTAGATAACTTGTGATATTGGATCTCTTCCAAATAAATGGTCATTTGAAATAAAAGATAGTTTGTGACTGAAGTAATTATTCATGTTATGTAATTTAAGAGGATAATTGATTTTTTAATATATTTAATCAACCCATACGGCTTCGAGCACCGTCTCTATGGGGAAAAACTAACAGTAAAATTACGGTAAAACACTATGAGCGTCAATAGAACTTGTAACTTTCACTGCTTGATTTATTTTCGCCACCATCAATTTCTACGCCCCCCTTCTGCCTGTATCGATCACTTCCCCGAGGGAAAATGTTTTCCCATCGAAATGAACCGTCAGCTCCGAGAAGAAAATTATCGGGAGTTCGATGGGAAAATGGGGAGGAGGGGGAAGGTAGCAGAATGGAAACTTTTCACCAACCGTAGTCAAAGCCAACGAATGCAATTATTGATTAGTGTCCCAGCACACACCAGCGTGGACGAGCATACTCCAACGAACACCGAAAAAGGGAAGTAAAAGTCGCTGTACTATTGATTTCCTGGAGCTGCCAAAGTTATGCTGGCGGCTGGTGGTGTGACACATTTTGTTCCAATTTCAACCGCCCGTTTCGCTTTGCGGTAAAAAAAGATTATAATGAACAACGATTTTTCAGCGTCCGTTTCACTAGCGACAGTTAAACGCGATCGGGCATTCATAGCGATATTGATCGTGCTTCATTTTCCGTCCAACCTTTTTACGTAATTAAAAATATGGTCTACCATTTCATTTTCCATTCCATGTCAGCTTGATGGAGTGAAATGATGATTTAGATTTTTAGTTGAAAAAGTTGAAAATACTTTAACCATACCCAAGTTATTCGTATTGGTATTCGTAAAGATTTATAGCTTCCTGATCAAACGAAATATTTAAAAGAGGCATGGTCATTTCTTCCAACCATGATTCTAATCTCTTGATCATTGCAATTAAATAAATTACTGTTTTCATGGCTGCTGTTTCTAGTTGTTCGTTAAAAATAAATCAATTCGCACGAACAAAAGAACGATACACTGGAGAAAGTAAGAGAATTTTTTAAGTAAATCATTTCACGGCAGCAGGAAGAAACTTCTACCAGCTCTCAACGAAAAACGAAAAGTTCTAGCAAACAAAATGCCATAGATTTAAACCCTTGTTTGGAAAGAAGCAACAATAAAAAAGTTGCATCTTCCGCTGCTCCACACGCAACACTTCATCGATGTAGATTGATTGGATTTCCCTCAGCCACGCACAGCGTTCAACAGCCTGCCTGAACAGGGACAGAAAGTCCGGCGTCCGGCAGCGGGACGACGAACCTTCGAGACCGGACGCGCGCCAAAGTGAGAGTGGCGTAAACAAAATAAATTTCCAAAATCGTTTCCACTTAATGGCCGGTCATCATTTTACGGTCACCGCGGCGGGTCCCGGCGTGTCGAGTAGCCCATAAACCGGATCAAACCCCGGCCGGCGCAGAACGATGGGGATAAGGGATAAAACAGGAGTGGTTCGGGTGGGTTCGATTGGTTTTGGGTTCCGGGACGGTAAACACCGTGAAACGATTACGCTATCGGAGCTTTCCACCGGTGGGCGAATAAAAATGGTTGTACATTCCCAGCCGCGATGGTTGCATAAAACCGAAGCTACCGAAGCTAAATTGAGGTAAATAGTCACCTCATCGATTGGCCGAAGCGATCTATGAAAATGGGCTCGTAACATAAAACTGATAACGCGCCCTGACCTGCTGATTGAATGGTTCGACCTCCGACGATGATGCGGTCGGGATCAATTACTTTCCGTTTTCGGAAAATTGCTTCTAAAGCGTCAGCAGGGAGGAAACACAGGGTGGATGTGTAACGGCATTCAGCCACCGAGGGCTAACAGATTTGCTGAAAATGAGTTATTTGACAGCTTCGTGAGCTTGAAGACAATTTTTCTGACGCTGTTTTATTGAAATGTCAAACAAACCATTACAAAATCAGCTACAAATTGATACATTTTTTTAAGTTTCATGTGTTCGTCATATTAAATAAATGACGCTTATTTAATTTGATGATTTATTTAAATGGTCATTTATTTTAATGTTCAATGATTAAATAAATGATGCAGTTGACGTGGACCTTTTTTTGAAGATATTTTACTACTTTATTTACCCAACAGATATATTCAATTACTACTCTAAACATTTACTTTGCCAACTCTTTCATTTGTTACATAAAAGAATATCTTATGCAAGCGACTGAATAAATTAATATATCACCAACACATTCACTTAATGCTTCATATACTAGCAAAGGTCTACTCGTGCTCGTCCAAAAAAAACCATCTTACATCCCATCCACACCGTGATCAATTATCTAGTCATCCTTGCCGCACGAATGCATTCGTTTGCCATCGAAACGAGCAGGTTGACATTTATGGATCATTAATATCCTAACAAAAGCTAGCATTGTGAGTACGGGAGAAACGAAATTTAATTTCATAAATTATTAGCTCATCAAACGCGCACCCCATAAAGCTTATACATACGAGCGAGCTGCGACCTAACCGAAGACAACTTCCAACCGACCACAACCACGCCACCAGCGGGATATGTTTGTCAGCCCCGTTGGTTGCCCGTACGTTCCGAAACCAAACAACACCATATTTTGCCGACCCGATCTGTTGCCCTGCCGGTTAAAATGGTAAGAGAAACGACCACTTCACCGGGCGACATATTTATGGCTCCTCGAATAAAGCAATAGGAATTATGAGTTTACTTCAATTGAGCAGCGTCGGTGGCGTGTTGTCCTTCCTGCGCTTTTCTCCGCTCCCCCGTGAGCCACTCCCGCAAAGGGGGTGGGAAACAAGGAAAGCGAGTTTCGACAAATGGCAACCGGCTTAAATTCATCGCAAACGAAGCAAACAACGGTCGCCTGGGGCGAGTGGTTCGGGCAAGTACATTCGAAACGAAATCCCGAAACAATGCCTCAAATGCCCTCCCGTTGCCTGACCGTGTTTACTAGAGCAGAGAAGCGAGGAGATGGGGAACGGGATAAGGGGAATGGGAGATGAAATTCTTTCGATGGCAAAATGTATTCACCATTATCATGCAATTCATTACGCGAAGAAGACCCTCTTTAGCGAACGATCACTGGTAGCGGAAGGACGAAAAAAAAGAACGGCAAAACACGACCAGCACGAGGGTGTGTATGTGTATTGCTTTTAACCTTCTACACGGCGCACGGCACCATTTCTCAAACCGTTGCACGACGTTTTGTTCCACGTGCTTTTGCATGTGCTTAAGCTTTCCTTCGTTTTGCGGGTGGCAGTGGGTGTGCGTGCGAGAGACCGTGAAGGCGCGTAGCAAAAAACACGAAAAAAAAACATTTGCTATGCATGAAACAATAACCGTAAACATGACACGGTCAGAGGCAACATATTGTTTTTACTTCTCCCCGACCGTGCCGGGTGGTTCTACCGGTTGGGTTTGCGAATCCTTTTTTTTCGTCCCACTACCGCGTGGGTGTGAGTGATGTTTTATTTCATTCTCTTCTATTTGTTATATTTTTCGCCCATGGCAGGCGCGAACTGGGTCCATAAATTTGAACTTTCGATTAAATATTATCGAAAACCCTGAAGTGGGAAGAGGTTTGAGGTATGCGCGCGTTACAGTCCAAAGCAATGGCACGAGCTATTTGTTCCTGAAGCCCTGTATACTTTATAATAAGCCCTTCAAGGAATCCGAAAATATTATTGCCAAATGAATACTTTACTATATAATTTGTGCTCTACTAAATACACATTGTTTTATTCTTCATTTATTACATTATGAATTCATGTTATTGTTAACCGTTTTGTAAGTTCATGAATATTTTTAAATACATTTTTTAAAGCAATCGACACAATATAGTTTGTTTTAATTTAAACAAAAACTTGTTTGTACTTTCATATTTTTTGAGTTATGTTTTTTATCAGTAGGATCGATGTTTTATTGTCTTGTATATGTATAAGCTATGCAACATTTAATTTTTCTTTATTCTCAAGTTAGTAAAAATTACTTATGTTCTAAAGATATGTTATTAATCATACTGTTTTCTTTCTGCTTTTATTTATTTAATCAAAGTCCAGCATTTCTCTATGCTTAGCAAGGAAAGGACGAAAAGGAACAATCCAATGATAGGAATAGACTAATCGATTTATCAGCTATAGATTTCTTAAAATACAAAGCGAATTATTACCATTGCTTGGTCGTGAATTGCCATCGTTCAATCTCTCACACATTTCCAAGCCCGTTCTCAGCAGTAAACATCTAGGCTTCCGTCAATGCATGCAACAAGTAATAACTAAATTTAATTGAAGTGTGCTCAAAAAAATGAACTAAAAATAATAAGCTGACTGGCGGAGAAAAATAATTACTAGCCTCACAAAAAATGTTTTCCGTTTGGAAAAGGTTTCCAGGTATATGGTACGGCTATGCAAGGCGCTTGATCAGGTCAAGCCACTCACACCAACATACAAATGTGTGTGGCTTTACTGATACGCTTTAAAAGAACTTATAAACGAATGCACTCTCCCAGCAGCGCATTGCATTGAGTGAAATTGGTAAGTACGTGTTGGAAGAGTTCAGCCCTTAATTACAAACTTAACTACCTGTACAAGAGCCCGATAGAGCCGCTTAATAAGTACTTTCGTGTACACATACGTTGAGTCCGTTACATCGGTGTGAGTAGTTTTATAAGCGGATCAGCAGCATCCTTCACTTTCTTTTTGGATTAATACCACCACTTTCACTGCCGCTTTCGAGCCTTGCAAGCATGCGGAAACAATTTAAGCAAGTATCACAAAGGAACATGTGGAGCAGTTGAAGCAAAAAATGAGTTACACACAGAAACGCATTCATTACCACAAAGCGCAAAGCGGTAAAGCGCAAAAAGCCATCAATTCTCTAACAAACCTTCACTCAATTATTATGAATTATGTGCCTTTCTTCGCTTGAGTCCTCGCAGGAGATGGAAAGGTAATTCGTTTCCTGTCAATCGCACTAGTTAGGAATGAAACACCGCGATGAAAAATAAGTATTAAAAGCTTCAATACAACATGAAAAATTGATTATTTTTCTCTTCGGTTTTCAATCATGCGCTCCAGAATGAAAAGCTCTGGAAGCTAATTAATAATTATCGAACGAAAACCATTTTCACCACAATTTACGCTAGATGGATGCAACCTACGGATATCGTATCAATTTTTTATTATATATTTTTTAACTACCAATTATCGTTTTTTTTCATAGCCAAACGAATCGTGTTTGTTAAATGGCTCTCGAATTAATGTAAATTTTCAATCAAGTAGGCTTTGTCTTGCCCTTTTGAAAGTCACGGCCATTCACACATACACACACCATTCGATTCTACCGATTCGCCCCCCCCGAAAATGGGAACAACTGAAAACGAAACTCTTAATTGCTTTTCAATGTACACCGTCGCCACTGCCACGGAACCCAAATTCGTCCCAACCCGACAGAGACATTTGTCTGTTCGCAAATCAACTCGGCCCCGGGACGATGGTAGACAGCTTCAATAGAATTCAGCTTCGGAATCAGAATAGAAAAGCTTCAATCTCCGCCCGACTCCGGAAGTGACTCATCGTACCCGGCGAACTTTACTCATCAAAACCACGCGAGACTCTAACCCCATCCACTGTTAAATGTCCTCCAATCCACA
>KI915040.1:11454794-11483330 GCA_000473445.2 Anopheles farauti | reverse complement strand
TAAACGAATGCACTCTCCCAGCAGCGCATTGCATTGAGTGAAATTGGTAAGTACGTGTTGGAAGAGTTCAGCCCTTAATTACAAACTTAACTACCGGTAAAGAGCCCGGTAGAGCCGCTTAATAAGTACTTTCGTGTACACATACGTTGAGTCCGTTACATCGGTGTGAGTAGTTTTATAAGCGGATCAGCAGCATCCTTCACTTTCTTTTTGGATTAATACCACCACTTTCACTGCCGCTTTCGAGCCTTGCAAGCATGCGGAAACAATTTAAGCAAGTATCACAAAGGAACATGTGGAGCAGTTGAAGCAAAAAATGAGTTACACACAGAAACGCATTCATTACCACAAAGCGCAAAGCGGTAAAGCGCAAAAAGCCATCAATTCTCTAACAAACCTTCACTCAATTATTATGAATTATGTGCCTTTCTTCGCTTGAGTCCTCGCAGGAGATGGAAAGGTAATTCGTTTCCTGTCAATCGCACTAGTTAGGAATGAAACACCGTGATGAAAAATAAGTATTAAAAGCTTCAATACAACATGAAAAATTGATTATTTTTCTCTTCGGTTTTCAATCATGCGCTCCAGAATGAAAAGCTCTGGAAGCTAATTAATAATTATCGAACGAAAACCATTTTCACCACAATTTACGCTAGATGGATGCAACCTACGGATATCGTATCAATTTTTTATTATATATTTTTTAACTACCAATCATCTTTTTTTTCATAGCCAAACGAATCGTGTTTGTTAAATGGCTCTCGAATTAATGTAAATTTTCAATCAAGTAGGCTTTGTCTTGCCCTTTTGAAAGTCACGGCCATTCACACATACACACACCATTCGATTCTACCGATTCGCCCCCCCCGAAAATGGGAACAACTGAAAACGAAACTCTTAATTGCTTTTCAATGTACACCGTCGCCACTGCCACGGAACCCAAATTCGTCCCAACCCGAGAGAGACATTTGTCTGTTCGCAAATCAACTCGGCCCCGGGACGATGGTAGACAGCTTCAATAGAATTAAGCTTCGGAATCAGAATAGAAAAGCTTCAATCTCCGCCCGACTCCGGAAGTGACTCATCGTACCCGGCGAACTTTACTCATCAAAACCACGCGAGACTCAAACCCCATCCACTGTTAAATGTCCTCCAATCCACAGCGAACGTCGATGATGCGCCCCATTTTGCAATGGACAACAACGGTATGGTGAGTGAAAAACTGTGAAATAAGAGAGATGGAGAGAGAGAGAGAGAAAGAGAGAGGGAGAGAGAGAGGAAATAAAACAAAAGCGAAGAGTCCCTCGGTTGCTTCCATTTCCGGTGTCTCCTTCAATCCGGCCGGATGGTTTTTCGCTAAATTGAATGCGAGTGTGGCTGTGAAAGGTGGTTCGTGGTCTCCGGGATGAACCTGCACACCCCGGAACACCTTCAGCCCGTGCTTTTCCACCCACACCCCACCCCTCCCTAAGCTCCCACTGAACGGAACTGGGACTGACCCGGTGAACCGTCAAATGAGATCGCGAAATGCAAATCGAATGTCACAAAAAGTTGCCCCCGCAAAAACCGAACCGCAAATGAAAACCGTTCGGGAAAACAACGAAACTTCTCAATTGATTTTCCGCGCTACGCCCGCACCACGTCCTCCTGCCGACTCGGCTGTGTGATCTCCGGTGTGACTTTTCTATTTTGTTTACTTTTTTTGCGCGCCTGTGAAGCACGTGGGTGGCGAATGCGATTGCCGCGAAAAAGCTTGCCACCTATAATAGGAAAAGTGCCCAGTGTATTATTTGCTGTACCGCTATAGGAACCCAGTGACATTGAGCAACGATGGGATGATTTTAATGCGCAGGACTATAACGATAGCAACGTCTGAATAATTGGAGACACAACATTAAACAAAACCATAGAAATTTAAATTTATATCGGTTTTACTAACATTTTATTAAATTAAATCTTTTTTCCCATCAAATCCCACTATGTTCCTTAATATAAAAAAAAGATTTGTGGAAAAGCATGGGTAATGAATTTAAATTAACAATTCTTTTGAGATATTTTCAACGCATTGTGTTCCTGAATATGAAACACTACGTATAGAAAATCTATCATTTCTACACACCTTTTGATTTTCTATGTTCAAACCTTCACACACAAAAGCTTTTTTTTAATGCTAGGTAAATCCCTAGCCGAATTTGCGTTTGTTTCAAGAGTAGCCCATGATTGCATTTCCAAACCATTTCAAGTTAAAAGAGAGGGGTTAAAAAATTTCTGATAAAAAAGTATGCAAGATTACCCTGTGCTTGGTTAGTCGGATTTCGAACAAAAGCTCCGCCCACTGGGTTTCCCAGTTATTGTCGTGAAGGCTTTATATCTGAATTATTTAAACCTAATGACGCTCACAGCATGTTTCTTGTTTCGTTATATTTCATAGATGCCGCATTCCGAGCGCGAACTTTTTGTATGGAATGGAAAACTAATCCAAGAAAACTGTTCAGAAGTAAGTACGAATCACCAGCGTATTGACCTCAAGTGTTGATTGAGTTACCGAAAACGAATGGTGCCAACTTTGGCACGATTGCAGAAAGTGCATTCATCTCTTCGAGCACAATTACGATCTCGATTGCAAACGTTTTTCTCTCTGTTTCTTCTTTCTCTCTCTCTCTCTCTCTCTCTATTTTCTCTCTATCTTTCTCCCTTTATCCTTCCCCTAATAGAGTAAAGAGTTCCCTTCACTCTTTCTTCCTACCACTTTACTGTACCATGCATCTAATTTTCTTGCACATTATTTATTTCAAAACTCCTACTACGCCACTTTGACAGAAGTAGCAAAAAAAACGGAAAACGCAGACTCCCTCCCACGAGTGTCGTTTACGTCAGGATAAGCATGAACTGAAAGGAAAATGTTGACATAATGCAACCAGATCACCTTCCCCATTCCGGGCATAACTTTCAGTGCACTACTTACGAACGGGACAGGATCGAAGAATAGATGCCCGTGCCTGTGTCTGTTGGGAAACGTGGAAGAGCAACATTCTCAAAGCAAAGTTTTCGTCCCGTTCGTTTCGGGTTCCCAACGAACGAGTGTCACCAGAACTCGTTTCCAATCATAAACTCCTCGAAGCTCTTTCAGCGACGGCAGCCGGCAACGTTATGCGAACGATTTTCGGATGCAAGTTTCCATTTCATTTGGTAGTTTTCAATTCGAATGCCGCGATGCGAAAGGAGCTGCCATTGTGCAGGAGCTGCATTGTTCAACTTTGTGTCATTGCGCAGTGAAAGATGATTGGATCAACGTTGGGTTCAATAACAGATGCCGGGGAAGGGATGCTTTTGGATGGAGGCATGCTAAATTTTTAAATCACACGAAATGGTCGACAATAGCCGATGGAATAAAATTGACTTAAGGAGGATTGAATACTTTGTGTCGTAAGTTTTATTTTTAATTCTCCTCGGTTTTCAAAATGCTGTAGGCATTTTATTCGATCTTTTTTTAATGAAAATACAATAATTGTTGATTTTTTTTTCAACTACTATAAAATAGAAAATTTATAGAACAATGAAAAACTACGTATACTAAAACAACCACCCGTTTTTTTTTTCTTGGTTTTATATAGCTTAAATCTCTCGCGTCCCCTGCTGGTCAACTGGTACAATAATTCATTCAAATAAGTTTGGTTAATGGTGCTGACATAATGCCCCACGCCTAACCAACACACCCTCCCCCCCACGGATAGTATCAATTTAAAGTGCAATAAATCCTCCACGCCTTATCTCCCATCATCGCCACCTGTGAGCTGCGTCCCGTACACTCGTGTTCTACAAAACCACACCGACCTACAAGTTTTTGTTTCCACCAGGAAACAGAGAGAAAAACAGGTACACGAAACACTCACCAACACCACTTAACAAAGAAACTACACGAGAACTTCCGAGCGGCATTAATGTAGCTGCTTCCGGTTCAATTAGGTGTCGCTTCTTGGCGAAAAGAAAAAGCACACCAAACCACACAATTCACACCTGGCCTTCGTTTCCAGCGCAGGGACACGACACACCACGACGAGGAAACGACAAATTAATACACACCGAGACCGAGTCCGTCATAACGTAGGGTAGGGAGAGCAGAATGTGTTGGTGAGGTCAGGCGGTCCGGCCAAGACAAATGGTTTAAGTTCACAATTTATGAACTACTCGCACACAAACGCCAGGCCACACAAATTACATTTTAAGTCGACGTTTGAGGGAGAGCAGTGGAAGCAAAGTTTAAGTTGGAAGGACAAAAAAAATTAAAAAAAAAAACACAAAAACACCTTATCCACTTAACGAACACGAAACCTTCCCGAAGCGGTTCCCGTGTTCCGTTCCCTTCCACGTGTTGTGCGACACATTTTTGCTTCATCTCGATTTATCAACGCTCACGCACACTCGTGCGCTTTACCCTTGTGCGGTGTCTCGTACGGTACATAATCCAATAGCTTATCGATAAGCTACTCCTGCTGTCTTCCATTCGACAGCTCGAGTCTTCATCGCCGCGTCTGAACGCTGCTCTAAACCACGCCCGAAGCGATAGAAATACAAGATGAAAGGATCAACCCCTGGGTAAACAATCGCATCGAGCCCGGGACACGAGAGTTTCGACCGGCTGGTGGCAGACACTAAATGGCACGAACGTGCACGGTACGGCTGCCAGCATCTGTCAGCCATTACGCGACAAACACGGTCGCTCGGGTCAACCGTGGTTCAATTTCACGTGCAGACGCTATCAACCGGTGAAGGGCTGTAAACTTCCCTTCGCCACGGCCACTACTCGGAGGCGAGGGGAGGGGACTTCGCCGGAAGATGCGACAATCCGCTCGGAGGATTACTTGGGAAACTGCTCCACCCCGGCCGCCGCCTCCTCGTATAAGCACTCGGGGACAATATAATGTCACATAATATTTTATTTGTATCGGCGAAAGAAATCAACTCCAGTTTTCGAGCAGCCGGGCGCCTTAACCCCAGCGCAAAGTGCCAGCCTCAAAGCGAATCGGAAACACAGCCAAGACCAACGGAGTTCTCGGTCGTCCTCGAAGTTCTTGAAACTGTTGTTAACTCCACCGTGCGGCATCTTCCCGCTCGTGTCGTTCTAGCTGTCACGTTCTAAATTTTATTGCTTTATGATTTTTGTCCCCTCCTACTACGCCTACCCCGGTCCACCTTCTCCGCACGCCAACGCCAGTTGGAATTGTGCTCCGGGGACATCAGCGTTCGCCGGTACATCAGCGCTCGTCTTCCGGGTCACGCCACGAATCTTGCACGTGGCGCACTGTGCGCTGTGAACTACAGCTGTGTCGGAGCCGAAATACACGCGACTGCCACCGGTGTATCCCTTTCAATTACATTATCTAGCTTTCATCTACTTAACGGAGTTATAAATCACTTGAGGGACGCTATCCCACCCGGGGGCATGCGTTTTGAACAAGACATTTCAACGGGGCGCCCGGTTCGGGTATCTTCGGGCACGGTAAAACCCCAAACCTTGCAAGCGGGGTTTACCTTCGTTCGCCCAAAACATTGCGAAAGTTTTCTCGTCTTACGCCCTCTCTCTCTCTCTCTCTCTTTCTTTCTCTCACTCGCTCGAATCTCAAGTTTCCCAAATTGTAAACTTCCAGCTGTGTAGCTAATCGTAGCCCCCGGGAGCCATTGGGAAGCGCAAGCGAATTCACGTGGTTGCTTAAGTGTGGGAAAGCTGGAGCCACAATCTCGCCACACGCACGCACACATAAGTGTCTATCCGGCTCACAAAAGTTTCGCTGTAAGATTCATATCTGAACCGATCGGATGTGGAACTGCAATTCAATAAAGTGTAATCAAATTTCTTTGGGCTTTGAGGGAACCTTTTTTTGGGGTACACATATGTGGGAACACGTGTGCGTGTTTTTATGTGCTTCACTTCCATTGGCGTAGCGGACATATCCTGAAGCAGTGAAACTCCTTCAATGAATTTAAAAATAATTAAGGCCTAATAAAAAGATAGGCAACTTAACGGGAAAAATTTACAAAATCTTTTATCTTTTCAATTTAAATGATATTTTCTAGTGAAAGGAAAACCTTCCACAATTTTTCAATATCTTCTAGCAAAATAGCTCCCAACATTTCTTTGTAAAATCGACGGTATTGCCAACATGACAAATAAATAGGCAAATAGTTACGAAAGCTCCCTAATGAATCCTCCCTCTTGTACGAAAATGGAATCGAAATAAATTCAAACTAATTCCTTTTCATCTTGCCATCTCCCACCTATCCCGCTTCACTCCTGGGCCGTAAATTAATTCAACGCATATTAAATTTTCCTCCCTCACCCTTCCTGTATCATGCTTCCTGCTCTCTTCTCTCTTCCACCGCAACGGGACCATTTATCGCATGGTTCCCGTTTAGAACATTAAAGCGCCACGAGGACTTTAAAATGGATTGTGTGTTTGTATGTTCTGCTGCACTTGGAATGAAATTATTCAACTAAACAACGCACCACAAACGAATAAATTGCGCTTCCGTCACCGCAAAACGCAACATGCCATGCGACACAATAAAATTTCTGTTTATTTGTGTGTGTGTTGTTGTTTTTTTTTATTGTCGTAGTAACTTTCCACTGCTTCGTTGCCAATCGTCTGTTTCCCTTGGATTTCACACTCTCTCGCTCTGTCTCTCTTTCATGAAGCACGTGAAGCAGTGTCGAAATTAAAGCATTTTACATGTTTACGTTATGGTGTTAATGGAAAACCCATAAAATGTTACTTTCACTCGCCCATTAAATTACTTTACGCTATCGCGTTCCAAAAACGCGGCGGTGGCGGTGGCCATTCGTTTTGAAAGATCTTTTACGAACGCGTCGCATCAAATTCACCACGAGGCACCCCACCCCGAGCAGGCGTTGCTGATGTTTCCTATTTTATCCTCCCCCTGCCCGAACGCCCGAAGCTACCGAAGTTGTATGTTCGCACACGGAAGCTGCTGAAGAACGAGGAGCGTCTCGTTGGCGAAAGGATTTCTTCGGAAACCGGACCGGTGTTTTTCTCATCCGCACCGCCTGAAAAACAGCCCCATGTTGGTCTGGCGGGCGATGGACGACAAACAACCGGCGCTGCTTAGCCCTTCCGCTGGAGTTTCCTTTTGGGGAGCCACTCCTCCCACCGGCGCAAAGTTCGTCGCAAAGTTTACGACGTGGGAAAAGCGATGGGAAGGGCGCGGGAATATCGCTAACCTTGTACCTCTGCCGGTTCGCATCCGGTTGCTAACGATGCTGTTGAGACGGTTTCCTTTTTTTTTACACACCACCCACCACGGGCCCCCTCCCGGGCGCCCATTTTTGCGTTAAAGTTGGCACATGGAAAAGTTGGCAACAAAAAATATAACACCATCTGCCCCTCAACACCCGTCACCATCCACCCATGCCCATAAGTCAGGTGTCTTTATGAGTTTATTAAAGTGAACTTTTTACGATCAATTTTCTATTAAATTCAATTCCGGTGGCAAAACATGATGTCATCGTGGCGGGCTATCAAGGGCTCGCTGTCAAATTTTCCCAGCTTTCCTCCCCGGACAGGAGGGACGTGCCACTCCGGACGCGCTACAGGTTGAACGAGCTTTTAATGCTTAATAAAATGACATTGCTTCGGTGCCTGTCTGAAGCGAATAATGAAAAACGCGCCCGGGTACACTTACACACACACACACAGTCATACGTGCAAGAAAAATGAGCGCCTCCAGATCGAATAAACAAATGCGTGAAACGGTGATGCGTTTTAATGAGCGAAATAAATTTCTGACAGCTTGTGAAGACTTTGGAAGGGAAATTAAAATACGCCCCTATTCTTTTCGATGTAGACGGCGACGAATCCTTCGCCCACCCCGAGAACCACCGTTCATCGACGGAGCGGAACGAAATGGTCGCCATTAAAAGGTTGGTGATCAGAAATAAAATTTAACTTACGCTTTCACTCACGGTACGACGCGCCATCCAAGAGGGCTTTGTGCGAGCGTGTTTGTGAACGAATTGCGTTGCGCTTCGAACGGCGGTCGCTTTTGGGGTTGAAGAAATGTAATTGAATCTGTTGGAGCAGCGCTTTCCCTTCGCGCTCTTCCAGTTTGCTTCTAACCGCTTCGGTAAAATGCCCCACGCAAGGCAAGGAGGGGATGATAAAATCGGTCCCGAGTCGTGTCGCTTACCTGCGTGGAAAAACCAGGCACACACGGGTAACATGGCGAGCGTTGGTGGTCGAAGTCTGCCGCCGATGTAGCGTGCGGCTGGAAAGTATTAATTATTCATAAGCAATTTCTTTGATCGTCTACAAACGGTCTGAAATTGGTTGCTGGTTGCTGGAAAGGCTTCGAAGCCGCGCTGGCTCCCGGTGGGCGCGGTGGGGACCGTTTTTCTTTCGCCACAGATTGTTCGAAGGGGCGCCGGGTACGGGGAAGCAGCTTGACCCCGGTTACACGAAAATCGATTAGAATAAATCAAATTTTTGCTTCCCATCCCGTGGCCAGGTCCAGGTGCCGTGAAAAGCGTGGAACCATATTTCATGGCATTTAAATTATTTCTCTCGCTTCGTGATTCGCTTTACGATCGAATGTTGAAACGGTCTGGCTGGCTGACTGGTTGGCTGGCTGGGGTTGGCCTTTATCGAAAAAGTACCGGGCTGGAAACTGCACCGTGGAGAATCTTTCTTTCGCTCTATGTTGCTAAACTTGAAAAAATAAATAAGACACATGGGAGTGGCAATGGTATTTAACAATTTCATATGTATGCGTATTTTAAGAAGTGGTTAAACTGGGATGCATTCCTTAACCGTACAGAAGCAGAAGATGTTTTATGAACGCCTTATCGCCTAAAGGTATGCAATGTGTTTCTGTTGAGACATCGAATTTTTTAACAATATTCTGAACATGGCGTTTGTAAATAGGAACTTCAACATTTTTTTATATATGCTTTTTAACCATTGTCAAGAACCGAAAACATATGTGCAGTTTTCCGTTTAAAATTCAAATTTCATTCGTAATTTGTAACTTAACATAAAAACTCACTAATTAATCATAGTGAAAGCATTTCACTCCATTAAAGTTAAAAAATACATATTGCATACTTCTAGGCGTAAGAGTAAGAAAAGAAGTATCTAGCATAGATAGAAAAGAATAATAATAAATACTGTATTATTGTCATAACTAAGCCAATAATGTATTCCGTACAAGTTTATTGTTGATTGCATTTCTGGCATGTATTGAAACGGGAATTAGAGTTACCGATAAGTGAAGTTTTCTTAACAATTTGGCTCAAATTGCAATTTAAACGATTTATCAACCAAGACGAATCAAACTCCAAAAACACCATAACATCGTTAATAAAATTTCCCCTCCCACAGTTGTGTCTCTGGGAGCCTGAACTGTAGTAAACAGTTTTATGTAAATTTTATCACACGTTTACTAGATTTTGAAAACGATTTTCCTGAACTTCATCTTCCCCTCTCTACCAATTCCACGCCCTGGTGGGAGCGATTCAAACACGGTCACCCTCGGCGAACCGGTGAACTAGATTAAAGAAAATTGCATTAGTTTCCCATTGTCAAAGCCAAAGTGTGGTCCTCATCAGCAACCGGTTGATTGAATTCCGGGGCGGTGAATTTTGTGCCCACCCGTCCCCGGGTTTACCATTTCTCTCGCTCTCCTTCGAATAACTAAATTTTGAAGACCAATCAAAACTTCCAACCGGGACCGGGCAACCGAAAACTGGGCGAAATTGTGCTGTCCACTTTCGTCCGCGACACCACCGATCGGATCAACCGATCGGACAAGGCGTTTTTCACGAGGGGATGAGCATGGTTGTTCACTCCCAAAACAACCCCAACAACGCTATTCAAGCGCAAGTGGAGAATATTAAAAAACAAAGACATCGAGCATGAAAGCACCTGAGGCCTACACTCCATCGAGCGGCATGCAAATCCAATTTCGAAAGGAAATCGCCCTCCCAAATCGCCAAAACACACTCGACAGCATGGTGGCAGGGCGCATCCCCGTAGGGATGAACTTTTCTTATTTAAAGTTTGAATTGAAATCAAATCTCGGGCGGAAGTGTGTCGTTAGCCAATGCCAATGGATATCGGGCCAATAGTGGTAGTAGCGGTGGCAGTACCAGTAGTTGGCCAGCGTCTTTTGTTTTTCTTGCTCTCAAACGTTTGACTCGCTCAATATTGCCACTCGCATACGGATACGGTTTTCAAAAGGGATTGTGATACGAATACATTTTTTTCTAGTTTTGTTTGCACTCCGGCCGGTCTGCGGTCTTTTCATCCTTTCGGCGCAAACAAAACCTTCAACGGCTTGACACACACACTCACACACACCGGCAATGTCGGACAAACTTCGATTGGGTAAGACACTAGTAAACTATGATGAGTAGAAGGGGTGGTTCGAAAAGAAACCGCACCCCGCCATGCTTTCGAGCCAAACCAAATTCACCTGAACGAAAAATCTTATTCAGCACGCTCTGCAAATGGCACATACGAAGCGGTATGTTATGGAAATCAGAAATCTTTGCCCAACCACCCTTCCCCAAAGGGTGCTGTCGGACTCGGAAGCTGAGGTGGGAGAAGAGAGAAAAGAAACTTTTGCGTGTGGAGAAAAAGAATTGGCTTTTGCACGATTACTTTTCGGTTGCTTGTTTCGGATTTTTTGTTTATTTTTCAGTGGCATCGTTTCTTTGAAACTATTTTAAAAAAGTTCGCTCACAACGAAATATCCTCAACCCGAAAATGTTATTCATTATTTACTAACACAAGGGTTCAAAACCATTCCAATATTGAAAACTCTTCTAACAATGATTGAAAATCCAAATAAATTTTACAGCCTGATATTTTTGAACATGGTCTTTCAAATATTGTTCGATTGTTTTCCAAAAAGCGTTTAGTAATTCAGAATCATGCAAAATTAGCCTGAAATAAAAAATGTCACTTTCAATATAATTTTATTATCAAAATACTATTCTTAAATTTTATCGACACAGTGTCGGCTTCAACAAGTAGGAAAATCTACCAACAGTGCACACTAAATCCTAAATCGTGTATTAATAATTCATCCCACCTGAACCGCTCCTATGGGCTAATCAATTATCAGCGACCAGTTGAGCTGAAACGGCTTCGGACGGCCGACGAGATTTCTATACCTAATTCAGCCAAACTAACCCCTCGCATCTCACCAGCCTTATCAATCTTTCTCTACCCCACTGTCTACACCATTTTTCGACTACGACTTTGCCGACTGTCGCCCGTCCTCGCTCGTCCTTGACTGTCCTTGCCCCATTTCGTGCCATTTCTTTTTGAGACATAAACATAGCCCTGCACAAATTGGAATTCGGCAAACATATATCCCCGGCCAATTTCCTTCTACTAACAGACCCATTGACGGTAGCGGGAAGAAACCTTTCCGTTTCGCTACGGCGTCCCTTTTTTGGGAGGAGAGAATGGGGAGGATCCATTATTATGTAAATGATCCATCGCTCGAATTTATTCTGATAAAACATTTAAATCCCGGCGACAAAATGGTCTCCAGATCAGTGGGACTAGCCCAACCCGCCCAATGCATCCTTTCGTGGAAAGCGACCGTCCTGGAATGTGGCCGTCCCTCTACCGTCCAGCTCCTCGGCCGTAATTTCGAGCGATATATCATCAGACAGTCCCAGCCCGGCTTTGTCTGGGAGATCGTCCGGATTCGGGATATTTCATTTAGCCATTTTTTTCATCCATACTTATCCCAGCTGTAGCTCTCGTTCCAGGGTTTTTTTTTTGGTAAATGGTAAATGTGTGCTTTTCTGTGCGCTTTTTCCATACTTTTCCATTCCACAAATACTTCGTTAGAAGGATTCGAAACGAAAACTAGCCCCGAATATGCAGGTGGGCGACTTATCCGACCGCTCCGACGCTCCGAGTCTTGGTGCGACAAATGGCACGAAAGAGTACAAGCATAATTCAATTCTCACATCGCAGGGTACCGGAACAAAAAACGGATCTGGTACGATGGAACGGTCGATTCTGGTACAACAGAACGATAACGTGGAGGACAACGAATAAACGGTATAGAAAATATACGTATCCTGTTCACTGGTTGAGGCCTACGGTGGCTGCATTGTGCGACGTAATACCGCACGTACCAATGCTGTGGATGTAGAACGGATTTATTGAAACGAGTACTTCCGTTTGTTTGCGATGAAACATGAACAAATGAGTGCGCGGGGAATACGAGTTGAAGGATCATCATATATCGTTAGCCTTTGATTTACAAAGAGTGCGAAAGCAATCAGAACGAGGGCTATATGAAATTAAAGATTTATAAATCATGTAGTAAGAAAAAAGCCACTGAAAAGTTCACTGAAAAGTTGTTTGCTTTTAAAATATACCTCAATCTAAAATCCATTTGCTTTATTAAGGCCGAACTGAAAATGCGAATAAAATCACTCCCAAAGACGAATGTGAACATTACTTCAATAATCATCTGATGCTGCCTTCTGAGATGACCACGGAAGGCCTACTGTCGGTTCCACTTCGCAGATGATTTGCACGAGAAAAAAAACACCAAGACACATCGTCAGAAACCTCTCCGCAGCTAATCGTGGCTGATGTCCTTCAAACAAAAACAGAAAAAAAACTGCCGGGGAAAAAAGCAAAACGCTGTCACGGAACGCTTTGCAGCAAGGGCAAAAGAAATGAATGTCCTAGTTCCGTGTGATTGCTGATAAACCGCAGCATGGCATTTGCACATCCATGCACGCCGCCGGCGCTCATCCTTGCACAAGAAAACTGGGGAAAAAAAAACAAAAAAAAAACACACAACCCGTAGGCTCACTGGCTGATCCTGAAAGTGTGCTGGAAGCGGTTCTGCCACATCAAGGCACTAATGGCGCAGTTGAAGGATCTGAAGTAGCTCTTTCCCCTGACCGCTTCTTCTCGGCATTCTCCGTCACACTGCCACCCGACACCCGACACCGATGACATTCCCATTAGTTTCCCCGCTCACTCTTTTTTTGCCACCGGAATCTTGCATCTTGGCTGTGGAGAGCATGTGGAGTGAAAAAAAAACGTACCACCATCCGAAAATGAAATGGGAATCACTCCGTCGTCATCCTCGTCGTCATCGTCGGGACGAACACGGTGCAGGCGGCTTCAAGGATCTAGTTGACGCAAGAGACAAACCACACCCGGCGCACCACTCGGGAGGAAACACGAGGTGATCCATTTAATGAGCAAATAGGCAATTTACATACTTGGCTGTGGCGCGAGCTCCACAGCGAAGCCGTTCTGCGCTTGACGTGATCGCTTTGACCGAAAGCGTTGGCATACATACACACACACACACACATACACACAACTTACGCTCAACCACATCCTTACCCCATAACGTGCCCCACACACACACATACACACAACTTACGCTCAACCACATCCTTACCCCATAACGTGCCCCATCAACTCGTTAGAGGGTTTTAGTTTGGAAACCGGAGCACTTTTCCTCCGTACGCCCTCCGACGATGATGATGTTTAAGGCTTGGGCCTATCAATGAGCTCGTGACGTCTTGTTGTGGAATGCGTTTGGGGACTAATTTACGGGTCTGGGAAGTAGCGTCGATTTCGAGGACGAAAGCCATCTGCCATCCTCCTAATCGGGTTAGTACTGAGTCAAAAAAGGTGCCCCTTTGGGAGTTCGCTGCGAACGATGGCAAGCTTTTAGCAGCTTTTATTCATGCACTATAATTCGATTTCTGGCTGACGAATGGTAAAGCGATGCTTTGTGGTAACTTTGTTTATTGAATTGTGTGGAATTTATAAACGATACCTAACTTGAATTTCGTTTCATCATCCGATTATGTAAAGAAGCGACTAGCTAAAAAAATTAACCAGCTCTTCAGAGCTGAATTTCAACATTAAAAACATTATAAACTACCGCTCGGAAAACGAATACATAGTATTGCGAAACAGAAATATCTTCGAATTATTTTCCGACATGTGGATTGAATTGGAAATTCTCATAATATGGAACCTATTGCCTCGAAATATCTTTGTTTGAGGAAGGCAGATCAACAGTTGGCCTACCCAAAAGGGTTCCTCGTCTCATGATTGATAAATTGTACAAGGCTATTGTGCCTGTAGAAATACAAACAGTGAGCTGGCTAAAAGTTTTGAAGTAGAATTGGAATTCAGTGTCTTTTTCGCAACTAAGAATAATATTGTATATGTTATTTTAGTTCAACGAAGTGGATTTTCTTCCCATACTAATTTTCCAAGAATGACGATGTGATTGATATCAATATTTTTGTACGTTCATTAATATGACCTGTAGGTCAAACTTTTTATTGTGATGTTTAATATTTCTTGGCTGTATATTTATTTATTTTTTTCATTTGAAACATTTGATGAACAAGTTATTATAAAAGCATTAAGGAAAACAAAGTCTAACATTACACCAAATGCTTTCAAAAAATTCAAAGATCATAAAAATCAAGCTCGTTTTTAATCTCAAATAAGGTAACAATGTCTCAGTACGTTCGATTTCCTTTGTTCATTGAAGTGTTAACCGGAATCTCGGTAACACTGTCATGGCAATCGGCAACACGAGACACACTAAAAGCCACACTCACCCAACCCCTGGCATATGAACGCTGCTGCTGGTAAATGGTACAAATTGCCAGAATTGGAAGCGATTGCGAAAGATGATGCTCTGGGCAAGGAGGGAAGAGGGAAGGAACATTGTATTGGGTTGGGTCACGGATTGCACTTTGAAAATGACACCCATCCCGGGGAACATCACATCTATCGGGTTCTATGAAGCCAATCGGCTGCCACACGTGCGCGCACCAGTTGGATTTTATTTTTATTTCATTTTGTTTTCGAACACTTTTTTCATCGCACGGTTTTCGAAACAAAAAAATGAAGAGGGCACAATTTTAAAAGCAACATAAAAATCGCGCTATGAACAACAGCACACAAGATATAAACAAACAAGATTCGTTGTCAGTGTCGAGATTTGCGTGTGTGTGTGTGTGTGTGTGTGTGAGTATCTGTGTACATGAGTATGTGTGCTGCGTGAGGACAAACAGCGGCTTAAACAATAACATCGATGGTGCACATATGTTCGCAAAATAAATTGCCGTAATTTATTATCGACGTTCGCTTTACTTTCCCAGTGCGATCGCCCTTTTTTTCTGCGTCTCTTCCGCAGAAACAATGGCAGCGATCGTGGCTCACCTTTCACGAGGCCAACGGCGTTAAGCACTGGCAAATCGTTTTATGTACACAGAAAAAACATACACACTACACATGTACGCGACAGTATTGATAAACGAACGAAAACCCATTATTCGCGCGAAAATCCATGCCATTCTCCGGTGATGGCTCGTACGGGACGGTTTCATACAAGCGCCTTACCAGCTGGTGCCGGAAAGGATTTACCTAACAAAACGACTGTTAATATGCTGAACTCAACCAAATTTTGTTTTTAAAAGGGCAGTAAATTACAATGCTATAAAACGCTTATGCTTGAAAGATATCTGAAATAATCTGATATTCTAATATCTAATATTCTACTACATTTTTCAATAACATTTTATTTACGATTGTCCCTATTTTTCAATCAAGCTTCAACAGTACACGAACGGTAGCTGTGGGAGAGCAGTCGAGAAAAAAATCTCGTCCCAGACCGTTCTTAATTAACATAAACTAAACAAAACTGTTTGCCGACCGGCCACCCACAGACCGCGCCCTGTCCGAGATTCAAAAGTTCAACCGACACGAACCGCCACCGTTTATCTTTTAAGCCACTCAATCACACAGCGCACCGAGTGAAGAGAAACTTTTGTCCTGCGCCCGGCACAAAATTAAACAACTATATTCCCGGACGGTCAAATGGTCAGCAACGGAAACAACTGGAAGCGTCCCCGGATGGTCCACACGGTCGTTGCCACCGTCCCGACACATTCCGGCACACTCACAAATGACATTTCGTTCACGTTCACGCCCGGGTGACGACAGATGGATCGGGATCGTGATGGCAACGGTGCAAAACAAAACAACAAACTCTCAAATGTCATTTCTGGACCTCGGGTGATAGGGCTCCTACTGACGGATACTGGGTGGAGTTGCAGTAGAAAAGTACAACGTACATTTTGGGGTAAATTCTTTTTTTATTCAAAACATTGCACTGGTTCGAGTAGCGTTATTAAATAAAAATAATATGGACTGTATTTATGAAACTTTTTCTTAATAATTTATGCGCATTTCGTGCAGTAATTTGATTAAAATTGAATGTGAAAAAGGAACACACATGCCCATCGCATTTTGACTATATTTTTCCATCTTAAAAACAACACCTAAATGCGAGAGCACAAAACAAACAACCCTGGGTATATTCTTCAAAGCATTAAAAAAAATCTGACAAACTTCAACCAAAAACCATCAGTGAAATGCCTCGAATCATTAAGAAGCGTAAGAAAAAGCCCCATAAAAAGAAACTCAGGACAAGTTATTTCCAAATACGCATCGCCCAAAAGAAGCGAACATCATTTCAGATTGATCGCAACCTACGCTAGTGGGAGCATCGTTTCGTGCCAAAAACCCAAAAATCAAAGCCAGCGGGCGAAAAAAAAAAACATACAAACACACAAGCAGCACAAGCATTTCAGGCAACGCAGCTGCTGCTTCGATTAAAATGGTCCTTTCGTTCGTATTTTGTTTTCCTTTTTTTTGGCTTATCTAGATAGCCCTGACGAAAAGTTTTCCCTGGCAAAGTGTCTCGCGTTGACCGATCGATCCACCAGCTGTTGGGTTGTTTTGGCGAACCCTCCCTTCCGACTAATGGGTTGAAATAGTTTCAAGCTCATAACTGTTAACTGAGTTTGACTGTGAAGCAAAAGAGAGGTGGCGATTTGCAAGCGCATTATGAAAAAAATAACCAAAACATTCGCTGAGTGCGTTGCGTGGCTAAGAGGTTAAGCATTATAGAGTATTGAGTGCGATTTTTTTTTCTCATTGAGCCACAACTAAGAGTTTGAAAAGCTCGAACAAGAGCACCGCCGTTATTATTGGCTTCACCATCACTAAATCATTGGCACGAGCATACCGCCCCGCGCTTGAACGTTTGGTACTTTTTCCAGCGCATTTGTTCTAGCGAACGGAAGAAAGAAACCGCACAAGATAGCGGCTGAAGGAACCATAAATTTTTGAGCAGCCCTGCTTGCCTTTCGGCACTATTTCGTTAACACTTTTTGCCGGTATTTTTGGCAAACTGTGCAGTTTATTATGCAAAAGGGGTCGCCACGGGAACGGGTGGGTTGGCCCGGCGGGCCAACAGGCCAACAGGATAATCGAGCCAATAACTCACTCTCAACATCAGCCCTTCACGAACGGGCCTGGTGGTCTTTTGAACGCAGCTAGGGCAAGCGACAGTAGTAGAAGTATGAACACAACAAAAAAAAAACCACCAGCATTATTTAGCTCCACACAGTGCCATATGTGAAAACATCGAGTGAGAACATTAGCAGCGTTTACGATCCGACACCGACGAGTGAACGTGTGTTGGCGAGGTGAAAACAACTAAAAACACACACTAACACGCAGCCACTTCCTTACAATACATTAATAACGCTCACGAAAAACTCACGTGCTGAAAGGGGATATTTTCTCCGAACAGGAGCGAAAAAAAAACCTTAAAAATATCTTCTCCTCGCATCGACTTGGGTTCTTACCAACCGCGCGCACGGACGATTTTACGGCACCGCCCGACGCGCGTCATAAGCCGTTCACGAATTATGCTTACGTGCCAATAAACTTGCAACATCACTTTGTTCTCATGTTTTTCTTCACATGCGCGAATCCTTTCTGCTCGCCTCGCAGTAGTACAACCCACCATGAGCCGGCGTTTTATTGTCAAACTTTTTTAAACACCCGCAATAAATGCTGCCACCGGGCTAAATGGGGCGCCATCCGGGTGGGGTAGGTGAGGTATTATGCTTTCCGGTGAAGAAAAACCAGCCGTGCTCCTATTGTTTTTGCGCATTGGCACAGGATAAGGCGATTTTGTAGGAGCCATCAAATAACGCGCGTTACAGTGCGTCTCGCAATTCCACGTCAGCTGCGAGGGTTCGACAGAAAATCCTCTTTTGTCGGAAATTATTTTTAATTGATGAATTCATTTGAATTATGCGATGAAAGTTTTCACTTCATAAACTTTATTTTAAAATGTATATTTATTATAAATTTTAACGATTATTTCTGACACAAATCGGCGTCAAAGAGTATAAATCAGTGTTACGATTCGTTTCATGTAAAATTTTAATATCCAAGTTTTTAATTAAATAAAAACTGCTATTAATTTATTTAAAACATTAAAAAATTAAACTTAAAAAGCATTCAAAAACATCGTTTTCTTGTCTAAGCCACATATAATTTCAAACACAAAAACAGTAACGCACTGTACTCCGGCAGTAAAAGCCAGCTTTAAGACCCACTGCCGAGGTAATGATTTATGTGCCACAACATCGATGCTCTGGCACTCGGTTCCCATCAACCCTGCCAGGTACAAAACGCTCCCCTTCATCCTTTCCGGTTCACAAAAGCCCCACCCTAAACCCACCCACACATCCCACATGTCATTGATTAACGATTCGAGCATTTGGCAAGAGTTTTGCTTTATCGTTCATGCGTTTCGCACACCAACCGGCACCACAGGAAATCTGACCTCAGGAATCGGTTCCTTTCCGGCACATCCCCGCTCCTCCCCTCCCTCCCCCCCCCCTCTCCCACACCGCGTATAAAGGGTGGAGTACGGTTGTGGTGGTAAAAAAAGGTTAATTGCTCGTAAAATGTCTGACGTAATTAGCGGCTTAGACGTTAGTGGTTTTATTGAAGCTAATTACACGCACGCACCTACAAGCACAGAGGGCGGGATCGATTGGTTCAGGGAGCAGATCGACGCCGTACCACGTTCGGCAGATGGTGTGCTGCACGCGGATGTAATTTCGGGATCGCTTTACGCTCGTGCGGCGGCAGCGATTAAACCATCGTTGACCACGAATGATGCGAGCTGGACAAGCGATTAAAAATGTAGCCAGATGTAAAATCGAACCTATTGAGCGGATAATCGATTACGGAACGGTGCAATGGATCTGCGACGGGCTGCGTACGTCATCGGATCAGCAAGGATGACATTTACATTAGCATTTAATGATTCATGACGGCATAATTCATCCACACGGCTAGTGTTGATTGCACCGGGATAACAGCTAGCGAAACGATTTGATACTCAGTGTGCGAAACTCATACGATCAAATCGGACGAACGCTCAGAGACAAGTCTATTTGTTAATTGACACCTAAAAGGTTAGTTTAGCGTGTTTATTGATTGATACTATTATTATTATTTATTATTGATACTATTATTTATGAAAATTTTACTAAATAATGCGTAAACATAACGTTTCACACCAACTAATTAAGAATTAAAAAATGTTTTTTTAATCATAGACTAAATTTTGTGTTAATAATTGAACCAGGAAACCAAAACAGTATAATAATATTAAGTTTCAGTGGTAAGTTTGGTTAATTCTCTTTTTCATTGTTTTTTTATGGACTTTACGACTTTAGTCAGATCATAGAAACCGGATATTCTCAACCAGTCAATAGATCCAAACAGTAGCACCCGATTATCATCAAAACTTTCAATAAAGAAGTATTTTTAACGATTAGAAAACTAAAACAATCATTATTAGGTTTAAAATTCCACAGCAATCAATTTACACCTACAGCACATTTAATATTGAATACTATGTTTCTTTTTTAATTAAATAATTGCCTGAATTATTAAATTCTCCAGCAGTCGTTAATTTTTGGCAGAGCTACGACCATTTTACCAGCTTAAGAAAACACCATCTATCCTCTCCACTGGCAATCTATTGACTATGATAGCCAAAGCAATCTACCCACACAAAGAAAGCTTTTCATCCAATCAAAATCATCATCTTCACCCTGGCCGCAGGTCCTTCGATAGATCTATTTCAGACGGCTCCATCCCACTGGCCAACAATTTCATCCCCTAAAGGTATTGTTTCAAATTTGTCACAAAACGTCACGGCATACCATGGGTGGGTTTATTGGTCTATCTTTCGGCTTCACTGGAGCACTGAAAGCACACACACACACACAGCCACAGCCACACACTTCGATGCGCTTAAACTTAAATAAATAGAGCGAATATTTATTCAACCTTCTCGTCTCCATTCCGTCTTGCTTGCCGTTTGCGTGGAAAGGGTTGGGATTTGATACTATTTTATCCTTCTCTGCATGTGCCCGCTGATCCGTTCGCTTCCATCAGCAATCTGTTGCTATCAATCGACATTTTAATACACTTCCGTTGCCAATGTTACTCAATGGGAGAGTAAAAAAACAGCGGCCCGCTTTCCATCGGGTGGGTTCGAACCTTTCCTCGGGCACTGTTTCTCAAACAATCCCCCTAATCCCTTCCGCCGTGTTAAGGCGACGAAAAATGGATACTCCCACCACCGGTGGAGAGAAGTTTTCCATTCTTTTCTTTGCTCCTTTACGAGCAGCGGTACCACGGTGCATGGCTAATCTATGAATCCGCTCGCGGTGCTATTTTCTTTACACATTCATTCAAACACCAGACTGCATATTCACAACAGTCGGTTACACCATTTCGGTATAATCGCGGTGCAACAGCGAACACAGCCACCCTATTGGGATGTGAAACTTTACACATGATCAGCTCGCGGCCATTTTGAACCATTGCTAACCGGGTTTGCTGCCGGTTTTAGGATCCGGTTGAGACGAGCGAGAGCGGAGAATCGAACGAAGGGAACGTGAAAGAATGGTGAAAGCAAATAAAAACCAAAACGAACTCGAACGCTCGTTCACTCATTGACGCGCGGATTCGCACCAATGGGAGAAAATCATCATAGAAGGATTTAGCGCAGAAATAAAACGGGCAAACCAGCAAAGAGAAACCGAAAAAAAAATCAACGGACGAACGATACAACCGTAATCGAACATTTGCCTCCGGGGAGTTTTACACCCAGTTCGATCGATTAATCGAAAAATCTCGTCCCAACCAACTCGCCAGCGATCAGCAGCGAGTGGTGCTTTGCAAACTAGCGACGAATTGAAAAACGAAAAGCCAGTATGGTGATCAATGAGCTCTGGGCGGGAAGGAAGAGCGGAAAGAAAATAATCAAAGATGTTCATTAGCGCTTAAAATCCATCACCAGACATCCCACTGGGGAGAATCTGTCGAACAAAAGCTTTCCAGCGCTACTCGGGATCTGCAGCATGCAACGGTTGCCATCGTGCCGTTAATGGGAAATGTTTCGCGAAAAAAAGGTGACACAGTTGCTAACCCACACACACACACACACTTACACAAAAACCCCACTATCAACTGAGCGCTTTTTTTAGCGCGGTGGAAAGAAACCAAGCGCCGATTATTCCAGAAAAGGGTTGCATGCCGGATTCGCACGTCGCTTCGATTTTCACCATAAATCAAGTGGTCTTTAGCTCTTCTTCACACGAACCGCCGGCAGCACAATCCATCTCGCACGTGAGTGACAGCCATTGTGCGGATGTAGCATGTACTTCTTTTCACTGGTCGAAAGACACCCGATTTGTTTTCATGTTCTCGTTTGTTAACACTTAAATCAATGCGATAATGCAGCACGTGCTTGACAGCTGGGGAAGGATTAAGCTTGGGACTGGTTTTTATAGTTATTTTAATTGTTTTCTTCTCTGTTTTGACTGCAAACGGTACAAACGAGCGTCTGAGAATCTCAGGAACACAAGCTCATTTTATGGTTATACCTAATACAATTATATTTGTTTAACACTAAAAATTTCTTGTCATTTTAGAGCAACCAAAAATAAAAAAATTAAATTACTCCGAAATAGATCAAACTAAACGAACGTTTTGCAACAAACTATTTTAAAATTGAAAGAAAGAAATATCTAGAACCATGCTACTAAATAAATACAAGCGTTCAAAGGAAAACAAACACGATTCGAATACGAGATAATTATCTAACCAACCCTAAATTTCAACTATTAATTTTCACACCATTCCAAGAATTTGCTGGGGCATCGCGGCGCAATTTGGCTCTGATTTATAATCTTATAGTGCAAACAAACATAGTGCAAAACACCAACTCGGCGTGAACTTAATCCAGTTATGGCATTAGCAAAACCGGTTTCCAGTTCGAAGAATTCCTTCCCATGCTCATTTTACATCTCGCGCGTTTCGCGTGTTACATTTCAGCTAATGAAGCGCTGCACATATCACATCATATCTAACTCATCGTTCAAAGTGTGTGCATATAGCGCACAATAAACTGTAGTAGGGCCATTTGTATCTCCCTCGTACTTAAACAAAAGTACTCGAAAACGTTTCGCAAACCCACCCCAAAATTCGCTCCAGTCTGCCTACTTTTTGCATCGCCCGGACATGCTCATAATAATCAAAACCAGACGACTGCCGTCTATGGAAGCATATATCGTAAAGTGCTTTGTTGAAAACGCCTCCAAGCCTAGCGAGAGCGAAAAAAAATGATTCCTATTTTTACCACGCATCCTAACGCGGCTAAAAAGCGATAGAATCACCAGTGACAGGGAGGAAAAAAATCTGTCAACCTTCATCGGAACGACCATCGCTCACAAAATGGCGCTCTATCGCTTATCGGGTGCACACTTCGAACTGGCCGATCCGAAAGGTACGGACGCAATCGGGCAATAAAGGACATTCCCCAGCCCTGTTTTCGTACTCCACCGCACCAAGTACTCCGAAAATTTGCGCGTGATTTATGAACAGCTTAATTCATTGCAGCGTGAAACTGACATCGATTAGCGATTCCGTGCGAAACGCGCGAACGCATCTGCCCGGCGCCCGCCTGCTTGGATGCGCCTGCTCTAGCTTTCTCCCCGTTCACCTTCAATTGGTAGTCAGGGATGATGTCATCTGTGCAGCGATATTTCCTGCGGCGAGTGAAACACAAAAGAACAGTTTGGGGTGGGCGCTGCTGCACAGCCAAATGGAAACGTGAAAGCGTTCGGATGGAAAATAATGCACGAGCGGTGTTGTGTTTTATGAGCTTGTTTAACATCATATTTTTTGTGTTTAAGGCTTCGTTCGTGGAGCGACAAAGTAACAGTTAAAGTTAAATTGTATACAATTGTATTGTGTGAAGCAGAAAATGTTGATTACTATCGTCCATCCTTTTTGTAAATAGTGGTGAAGTGTTTTGTACTAATAACCTGGTTGGTTTTCAATGAAATTCATCATCAAATAAGCCACCTATTTATAAGACCAGAACATTTTAGAACAAAGAGAAATACACGCCATTGTGTATCTATTATACAATTCCTCTATTGTATCGCTTCCACCGATGCGCGATGTATGAAATATTCATTCGCTTTCGCAAGCAACACTCTTCGACTCTTATCCTTAACCCTAAAGTCATCCGTCAGATAAAGAAACAACGCACCGCACAAGCGATAACCATTGCTCATCTCGCTGCCTTGGCATTTGCATATCACAAAACGATGCCACGATGAATGCGGGCGTTGGAGAATGTTCGAGAAAATACCTAATGCAAAACAGCGAATGCAAAGTACGATATCAGGCTTTCCGATGGGAGGCGAAACAATAGGACGGCTACGCCGCTTGCGAAAAGGGACCGGCGGCATACGGTCGAATGAAATGTTTGACGTGTGCAAGGCTCGCGACTCGCTGCACAAACAAGGAACAAGCTTCTCATGCGGCGGCAACCTGGCAGAATCCGGGCCAAAATCGGCAGCACCGAACAAAAGTGGACCTCCGAACTTTCCGGCGCACCGCATGTGACATGACACTCTCGTCAGAGAGTGCAAAGGCATTAAACAAAAGGGCACCCGAAAGGCTGACGATGCTGTTGAATTGATGCGCCAATTTCGTTTCCCACCGCGGTAGCTGTTTGTCGCTGCCAAGGGCAGGATTTGTTTGACCTTTTTTGAATTTTTATTTGTTGATGTTTGTATTTTTTTTAAATTTTAATCCGTGAAAGACATTTTTGTCAACGGCTCTATTTATAGTGGATTTGTTATTTAGAATAAAATACTACATGCATACTAAAAAAATATAATAACCTTGCGTGTAGAATTTAAAACGAGAACCTTACAACGTTTTTTTTATTTCACTTGAGATGTATGAAATAAATATTCAACAATTTTCATCGATAAACAAAAGTTACAAAAAAAACAAAAAAGAAAGAAAAATTTATAGCTTTATTCTCTTTAACGTTTGGCTCCTAAAATGCTATTCTGAACCAAACGATGAATTTCAGCAAAGGTTTAACTACTCTGCACACATTTCATGAGTACTGTTGTTGACTAAATTTTTTTTTTTACTTTTAAATCTAAACTTAATCAATAAAGCGACCAAAGCACGATAAAAAATACAAAATGTTTGCACGACGTTCATAAATTCCGCTCTAATTTATGGCAACAGCATAAATTAGAAATATCGTTGAAAATTTCCAATTATATAAAATGTCAGGTATATTTCGGAGGAAAAATGGAAAAAACTATTTGTAAAAATCATTGGAGCAAATAAAAAAGTCATATAATATTTGTGTTGCACTCTACAAGTTAACGTGGTATTATCGCAGGTGCATTGTATTTATTTAGAGATGCCTATGGATTGGAACTTTTCCTTTCACAATAGAATAGAATCAATCAGCGTAAGCAACCTATTTGATTAAATTATCCAAATTTGTGAACGATCCATTTATCTCGAGATCTTTTCTTGAGCATCTTGAACACATTTTGCTTGACTCGAGATTCAATAATTTTCCGAAGCGAATTTCTACCCGAAAGGAAATCACCTTGCTATCGGTTTGGGTAACATCCAACACGGGCTACACAAGTAAAGGTTGCGATCGTGTTTCTATTTCCGCGCCAAAACCTGTCCCAATTCGAGCCAACCCGTTTGGTATCCTCACGACCTTCATCTCCACCGCAACGCTACCTTCAGGGACCTCATTCCGGTGCAAAAAGGTATTCCGTGTGAACCCCGCCACAAGCAAAACAGCGTACCTGCGCTGCGCCGAAACATGCGCGATTACAATTAATAAACTTCACTGGCCCCGGGCCTAATGGAGCCCGGGTTGCTTCCCGGAAAACTTGCACGCCAAAGTAGAACGAGAACTGTCGCTCGCACGTTCCTCCCTGCCCGCCCACCACGGCGCACTACATAACGAAGATGGCGAACCCTTCGTACCATCGTCCTTTCCACCCGTACACAGCCCGAGGATAATTAGATACACACGCGCTCGAGCGCATAAAAGTGCGTCTAGGTTAGCCAGCACAGACGGCGCACCCGTTCGCTCGTGGACACGAACACGGAGGGTGATGAAAATGAACTCGCTTAAGGGAAAGATTTAATAAGCTCCACGCGAGCGCGTGCGTGTGTGTGTGTGAGAGAGGTGGGAGGGAGGGGGGACCGAATTAATAACACAACCTCACAGCCTCCCGCAGCTACACCTGACCGTATATCAGAACGCAAAACCCCCTTCGGAGCGATAATTAACTCCGGGTGGACAACCACTGGTGGGGCTGGTAGAAAAACGGGAATGCTGGAGAACGTGCGATGGAACGTTTGTGCGGAAAGTAACAACACACAAACAATGTGGTTCGACGCAGCTCACACTCTCCAGGGACTCCTAAACTTTGCGGTTAGCGAAAGCGCGCTAAACAAGCCTCGGGAAACGCACTCAAACACTCACACCCGCTGCCACAAACACAACGTTACGTTCGGTGGGTTTTGCAGCAACGAACGCAAGATTTCGGTGCGAGCAACAACACGCTTCTACAATTCTAAGAAAGAAACAAACCAAATGAAGCAAATGTGCCGCTCGATTAGTGTTCCAAACGTCCTCCCGGATCAGTTTAGCAAAGCATCTTTGGCTTCATCGCCGTCACCAACAATGGGCAACATAAACGGTTCAATTCTTTTCACCTAAATGATCTCACAAAAGAAACGCCTTCGCAATACGATCTTCTTCCATCATGAACTAACGTCTGGCAGTAACGACGGAAGCGCGGTCACTTGATCTCCTCCAGTTTACGTTCGCTTGCAAAATGACGGACGGCTTTCCTTGCCCGTGGGCTTCTCCGTATCAAAATTGTCGACGTCTGCGGTCGAGCAGTCCTTACCAAGCAAAAGCGACAGCCGCATTGTCACCATGGTGACCGACTGCCTAGAGATTGCTTGGTTTCCTCAACAATACAGCAGGCAAACAAGAGATGGGCATAAATGGTTGTATCGAATCGTTTCTGGGTGAGTTTTTTTCCTACGCAGGGGAATTGGAAATCTATTTGCAGGACAGCTGAAAAACTGCATCAGTTAAAAGGGAATATTACTATAACGCAAAGTAGATTTTTAAGTATTTATATGTGTTTCTAATAGATTAATTTGCTTCCTTAAACAGCTTCCTTTTACAAATTGAGTTGAAAGTTTTCCCTAGGTTGAGCTGAATCTATTGAAATTATTTATTACATGCTAGTACAAAAAGTGAATCAAAAAGTGTAAATCCCTTGCAATTAAACACAATCAACAATAATCATGCTCTTCTTTGAACAGTTTTCCTGATTGATTTGTTTAAAATCCAAATCTCCAAACAGCTGTTTAAACAAAAATAAATAATTATTATCATGCTCTTAATTTGATCGACTTGCTTATTTTTTTTCCTTTTTTTTTTGGTACACAAACTTATTGGATGGAGTGAGGTTTTCTTTGCTGGAACGACTGTTGTTGCACACAGCCTCTTCAGCACACACCAGCTTCAAACATTTTCTTCCGCATGAAAACTACTCGCGAATACGGTTCAGCGAACATTGAGTGAAAGGGTTCGAGAAGTCGTTATTTAAAAAAAAACACCGCTTCTTGACCAGCGCTCGCTGCGAAGCTGATTTCATCGCAACTGAAGCGAATAAGTGGCAGATGATGATGAGCCAGACTTTTCTTCTCCACCTTCAAACGGTGTGCGGGCTCGAGAAAATGAGAGCTTACAAACTGGTTCTGCCTTTCTGCTGTTACGCTCGCTGGTCAAAGCGTTTGTGTGACATTTCTTGTAAGGTGGTGCCTAGAAAGGTGCGCAAAGGCTTATCTCTCATGAGTTATCCCACTGGAGATCCTCAAATCACGCCTCACGAACGGATAAAACTAAGATTTCGATTTGGGACATCTTACGTTCGATGTTATCCTGCTCGGTAAGCTACATCCGACCCGTCGCCGGTAAATTCCTTCGTTTCCACACGATCGCACATTTTCATTACGGGTGCGAACAAACATCAAATGATTGTATCGTGGCCGGAGTCTTCTCCCACTATTGCTGTAACGCTCATTCGTAGGGTAATGTCAATCCAGCCAGATCGTGTCCTTTGATTTCTTGTCCACGAACCTTTCCCGTTTCCTATCGACTTTTGACAAGCACAATTTGTCCCCCCATTCGGAGCTCCTTCCCGAAGCTCTAACGTGCTCGAAATGATGAGCGTGTTTGTAAAATCATACCCGGCTAGGTTCTAGCTGTTTGCTCGATTGAATTACACAGATCAAAAGGATTCGTGTGAGCAGGTAGTTTTCAACCGACTTACGGCATGCTGTGGCGCTGCCAACAAACCCAACTCAACTCCTGAAGCAACCGATTAAAACATAGGAAAACAGAGCGCTATACCCGGCAACAGGCAACAGTGTGTTGTTTAAAACTCACTCCACCTTATGTTTCTTGTCTTGTCGTGTCCCTGCGCGCCGCCGCCGCAAACTTTCTTCCGCATTACATCGCGCTCGCTGGTGTCACGCGTTGAACGTGACATCGAAAGCCAATTAGCTAGCGATTGACGAATTAATTAGGGCTGACAGCGAGCTGCTGCGTGCTGAGTTCTGGAGCATCTGCCGCAACCGGAACTGGAGTGTGACAGAGGCGCCACACAGAGATTGCAGATATCATTTTTGACAGCCCGCTGGGCGAGCCTGGGAGTGTTGTGACGGGGAATGAATGGAAAGGATTATGTTTAAAATTTGTGTCATCTCATCGTTTGCTGTCTTGTTTTGCTGTAGTAGCAATTTTTTCAGTAAGTCTCTTTTAATTTGTTTAAAAATTATTTCAAGACATCAATTAAAAAGAGGTTTTTATAAGTTTACTTAAGGGAAGAATAAAAGCAAAGTAAAAATATTACGTGAAACAGTGTGGTGAATAATCAAGCTTCAATAAGCACTGAACTGCACTGCAATTTTTATTAAATGTTCCAAACACTACCAATCTCGTGTGAGTAAATAAAAACATTTTCGCTTCCTTAAACAGCTTCCTTTTACAAATTGAGTTGAAAGTTTTCACTAGGCTTAGCTGAATCTATTGAAATTATTTATTACATGCTAGTACAAAAAGTGAATCAAAAAGTGTAAATCCCTTGCAATTAAACACAATCAACAATAATCA
>KI915040.1:11444149-11454694 GCA_000473445.2 Anopheles farauti | reverse complement strand
CTCCACCCAACGTTTGCATTAGAAATCCAGAAGTATTAAGTAATTGCATGCTGCTGACCAAACAACAACTCCCCGTACTGCTCGCAACACCAAATGGCAGTGGTTCTTTTTTTTCCATGCAAGACTACCAATCATTCCCATTCCTCCGCTCTGATTGTGTTTGCGTTCGCCTTTATCGTTGTTTGCTGGACCAATTTACGCTAGCCAAACAAATCGCAATATCGCTACCGGTATCGTACCGTTTGGAAATAGACTGTAGAGGGTATTTTTTTCCTTCATTTCACTTCCTTTTGTTACCGTTATTATTTGTGTGCTCCGGTGTACATCAACCCCTATCCGCCTTGGCAATCAGCAGCAGCAGCAGCAGCAGCAGCAGCAATGTGCAGCAATTAATTATGCAACGCTACACATTTCACACTCGTCTAATCATCCTCATCGTTATCGCCCTGGCGTCACTACGCACTACGTGGCAGGAAAAGGCTGCCTTACATTGTTTGCTCTAATCAAGCCCCGATCTCGATTGCTCAACCTGATGATGATGATGATGATGGTGGTGGTGGCGGCGGTGGCGTTCTCAACCATTGCGAGTCTCGTATTGCTGGCCCGCTTCACAATTAGTCCTAACAGCTTGTCTTGGCAAGAGAATTCAATTACACGATAGCTCACCCAACGGCTCGTAGATGCAGGCTGGGAGTGTTCGTTGTTGGGCCAGTTTTAACGAATGTTTAACTCATTTTTATTGTAACACCTGCGACGATTTCAAATGCCTATAAAATTATAAAAAAATCATATCTTTATTTGTTGATTTTTACATTGCAGTTTATAATAAATTTTGCTAAAATGAGACTACGACTTATGAGTGTCACTAAGGTATATAACACAAACGAATTAAATTGTTCGACTAGAATAAAAATTTAAATATCTCAAATTTCAGTCAACGTAACTGAGAGTAAGATAGAGAATTTTCGTGAATAATTGAAGGTGTTGAAAACACATTTATTTATTGCCGTAACGTATGTCTTACTAATGCCTTTAATTTCTCCATTAAATATATTATGAAGATTGTTTAATTTGCTGAAAATACCCAGAAAAATCCGGTTGCAAACGATCTAAAACAAAACTCGCTGACTATAACAAGTGAGCACACCGTTTGTTATTAAAAAGAAATTCCCTAAAATTCTCCACCTCTTCTCTAGATCCGTTCCAAACCAACCGGATACCCAACCAAAACACTCCGTCAACCGTTCCCATAGAGCGCAAAGCGAGCCAACTGGAACAGGAACGTGCGATGACGGTTGACGATGATGTTGATGCTCGGGTTGATTGAATTATGCTCAAAGAAATCAAACCATCAAAACCATCATCCATCGCCGCACCCTCGCATATGACGGCACGCTGATGCTCAACGGTCCCCAAACGGTTCCCCTATCACCTTTTCGGCAACACACGTCTGCTGCAAAACGTCAATCAGCACTAATGCAAATATCGAAACAGGGATAATTCGACCAGCATGTGGATGTCAGGACATGACGCTGACGGATTAAGTGGGCCTGGAAGCACACGACTTTTTTTTTCGTTCTCTCTATGCCCGGACCGAGTGCCGAGAGAGAAAGAGAGAGAGAGAGAGAGAGAGAGAGAGAGAAGATGGAAAACGAGCACAGGATCCGGAAATTGATTACATTTGCATATTAGCAAGGGACGCACACACATTCACTAACGCCCGTTAGAGAAAATAAGGTGCTTTGGTTTGGATCGGGTTCTGTATGGGAAGGTGGGCTTATATGCGTGCGAACGAGCACGTTGAGTCAGTGTAACGAAAGAAAAAAAACAACAAACATCCATTCTGATAGTGTTGTGCTCGAGGTTGGTTCGCTGCGAGTCGAGCCGCAATAACGTACGCATCCACTCAACCGCGGCACAATGCCACGTTTCTGATACGCATCAATATTAATACCGAGACGCATGTGTCGCACGAAGCGATAACGTGCCGCGCTGGAAGGCGACGAACCGTGTGCCCGAAATTCCTTCACCCAGCCCAATCCTGCAGGCGCGGGTTACGATTTCATTTCCGGCTTGGGTTTGAACCCCGTGCACTTCCCCACCAGACGCAGCGGGGGATTGGGCGCGTGGGGTTGGGCGCGTGCGTGTATGCGTGCGCACGCTTGATTATGCAAAAAAAAACACACCTTTTTATTTTTCGATTTTTCCGATCCCCCAGCCCAGGAGAGTGGTGCGTCCTCGAGCGGGTGCGTTTTGTCACCGGGTGCACCTGACCAGGACCAGGAGCAGGATGATTGGCAGACGAGCTAATCGAATCGACGCATTCGAAGCAAAAGCCACGGCTCGATTGAGGCCAGATTTGCAGGTAGAGCTAGCTGTTTAATAAACGCCAATCAATCAGCAATCCATTCAGTGGAGCGCTTGAGGTGTAAGGATTTCGGAGAAACGTGAGTGTGAGAGATGGAGAAGGAAAAAGCGAGCAAGTATGAATATGTAAAACAAATAGGGAATTGTTTAAGTTCCAATAGTTGCTTATCATTTCATGAGCCGAAATTACTAAAAAAACTTTAAATCTTAATTTGACTTACTATCCAAAGCATACCTAGTGAAAAACAATCACAGGATCATTTAAAATGGAAATAAAAAACTTTCGTTTTCTCACCTATTTTGACACTTTAATCACGGTCACAATCAATTTCAACCAACGCATTTTAAAGCCTCTCTTTGAGGCTTTCTTCATGTTTATTATACATTCTTTACTTAGCATTCAAAAATTGGGGAAAAAATATAAAACATATAGGCGTGATAGAAAAAAAATGACCGCAATCAAAAAATTGCTTTCGAAGAATTAATTAAGAATTAATAGCTTCTATGAGCTTCTTACCAGCGAATTTGCTGAAAACTCTAGATAAACGAAGGATAAATATGGCTTCATAACACTTATTTCTTTACTAACACCACGTTTCAATAAAGAAAGAATAGATCAGAATACATATGTCCATAAACATACTCCTCAAGATTCAATGGAGACGCATGGTCATCCGTAGAACCCAATGGAGGCGGCTGGTCGCTTTCCTATTTTTAATTGAAAAGAAGATGGTTTTTCTATTACTTGCTTAAATTTTCGTTTAAGATTGGTTTGAAAACCTAACAAAAAGGTAATCTGATTGCTGCTATGAAAACAAACCAATCAATCAAAGTAAACCCTTAGCGGCTACAGCAATCAAAACAGTGTTTCGATTTTAATCAATCAGATTGTACCACAGGACTGTTGGTGCAAACCAAACATCCGAACCTTGCTCCATCCATTAGTGCAAATAATTTCGAGCAAATTAATTGCCTTTATTAGCTACACTCTCGATTAGCGAGAGTTTACACAACCTTCTTAAACGTTCGGTCACAATCCAAGAACTCTAGCGCAATATATTCCTCACGTGCAGCTCAAAGTGTAAGGCGTATGTAAATTAACAAAAACCAAAACCACCCTCTTCCACCATCTTGAAGCTAAATTAACTTCCTCAATGCCTTTTTGTCCGTAGATTTCTTAGCGTCGTAAGAACATGTCCAGTCGGAGCGTTATTTAAAGCATCCACCCTCTTTCCACCGTACAAACCGAACACAATTTGTTTCCGTTTTGTGGAACGTACCGGAACAAAAAAAAATGCGTTCATAAAAGTCACTCAGCCGACTAATGCGAAACCGGTCCACCGGTGATGCGCACCGTGATCAAATCGACCCATCGAGAAATGCAACCGAACGGGGCGGATAGGGCGGAAACATGGAAACGCAATCAGCATAAGTAGACAATCTTGTCTCCCGTTTTGGCGGTCGGTGAGTTTTCGCGAAGGGAGACACCGGACTGTTGGCACCGGATGACCAACGCGCGAAAGACGACTCCCGCTTTCAACCGATCGCCCGACCGCCCGAGGATATGAGCGAAACGAATGTCCATTACATTCGGCACTGAATAGATGAGCCTTCGTCGACGATTTATTGCCGGCGGATTAGTGCTGAGCTGACGTGGGTGAGCGGTTCGCTTCGGTTTCCATTCTGTTTTTGTTTTTCTTCTTTTTTTTACAACAGCACGTTTTTCTTATCGAACCAGAACGTAATAACACGCACCATCATCAAACGGATGCCACGAGCTCCTATTTCAACGCCGCGCGCATTCGGTTACCTTTAGCTCGGTGATAAAGAGGGAAAGTCATCGACGGGCTAAGTGCGCAAACCGAACGAGCGAGCAGGCGAACGAAACCCGGTCGACCGTAAGCCGCCTAATGTATTCAATCACTAATTTTCCAATCCGCTGACCCGATCGGTCGGTGCTGTGCTTGGCACGTGAGACCAGAGCCCGAAGCCAAACAAAGCGAAACGAATAGAATATTCCCCATCGGAAAAACTTGCAATGAAAACCACCTACAAGAGTACGGCCCAGAGCATCCCACGTAAAAAAAAAAAGAACTTTACTCAAGCAAAATGCGAGAATGGTACTGGAGCAAACATTCAAAACGCAAAGTAAACTTCCACCTTAAACATCATCCCAGCAGCTGCCGCGCTTGTTCGAGCGTGGGGAAATACATTTTCAAAACAAATGAAAATCGAACACACATACACCGGTGCTCCGGTAGCGGCCCTCCCCCCCGGGTGGTAAATTCGGAGTTCGTTGAATTATTACAGTGTACAGAGAAACATCTTAAACCGAAAGGCAAACTTTCCACTCGGCACTCGATGCTGGAACATTTTTTTCGGAAGCCGAAAGCGAACTTCCGCTCGCGACGATGTGGCGTGTTTTCCCGTTTTCTCCCACTCATCGTCGCTTTCTTGCTTATTATTTTATTGTTTTCCTATCGATGCTTTCCGTTGAATTCGCCTCATCAATCGAGTTGTCAGGAGCGCGAGAAAAACTTCTTCAAGGCTTGCCGAATGTGGGGAAAGAAAAAAAACAATACTCAAAAGTGTCCATTTCCTAAGCCGGGCGTGGATAAAGGATCTAGCTGTGGGAAAGAAAAAGGGAAATAAAAACGGAAAAAACCCAAACTAAGCAAACAAAATCTACTACCACCAGCACCAGGTCGAACGGTGTGAACGGCCGTTCGTTTTTGGTAACAACAAGAAATAAATCGCCATTCTCTCACCCACCCTCGTCCGGTTTTGTGCGCTTTGTGCTTCGATGGCTTCGGCCGGGTTTGTTTATGTTTTAGCCACCGCCCGTTCACGGGCCGCTCCTTCCTTCTCCCCCGGCTGGACAGCAGGGTCGAAACTTTGGCCGACCCAAAAACTTTCCCCCAAGGTGCGTAGCCCAGCACACAGGTGTGCATTATTTGCTGCGTAGCTGCGATTGCCGGTCGATCGACCAAGCGTTACTAACGGGTCGAGCAAATAAAGCCACCCGGCCTGCAGAATCTCCAACAAATACACACACTCCTGCGGCGCACCGAAAAAAACACGCGTATAGGAACCTGGCGGTCGGACGCCGTGCAGGCCGAAAACTCATACACAAAAGTTAAACTTTGCCTAATCCTTCAAGCTACTTTAGAACAGCCGCCTCTCGCACCCACGATACGCGGTCGCACCTTCCCGAGGCCACGCGCCGAGAACGACAAGGGCATTTAAAGCGCCGGGGAGAATAGAGACAGCCGAGCCGACCAATTTGTACGCAACGAGCTTCCAAGCGACCCTGTTTTTCTGAAAGGGGTTGCGAAAGTTTCACCGTTTTTCCTTTGTTTTTTAGTTTTGTTTTTGGAACCACAAAAGCCTTCGCACGACGCCCGTTGCGTTTTGTGTCGTTTTGCGATAGCATGATTGTAATTGTTGCCCGTATTTTCGTCGCATACGGCTAGCACAGGGTTGTAGACTCGAAAGGAGGACGATAGAATACCAGAGGAAAAGCTTTCCGCCCTTACAAACATGGTGCGTTTTATTGTTATTTTACTTTAAGACCTCCTGCTGAAAGCATCAATCAACACCCACTTACGTTTATATTCAAATTTTCCACACTAACCGCTATGTCCGCCATTGTTTGCCAATGGTGTGTGAAACATGGTGACAATTGGGGAGGGTAACCCATTCCGTCTCACTTATGGTTTCTCTCCCTCTTTCCCTCTCTCCATATGAGTGAGTTTCGGTCAATGATGGATCATTTATTCAACAGTGAGCAACATCTTCCTTACTGGTTCCTTTGATTTATTATTCATAGCTTCTAATGGTTCCCTCCACCCTCCGCAACCGGCACTTCCCCTTCCAATTCGACCGATTCAGCCGTGCTTCATCACTGCGCCCGAAAGTATGCACATCCGCAAAGCGCAACTTTCACTAGCGAACGAGTGAAGCGCAGTAGAAGTGTGTTTTATATTAAAATTGCTGTGGCTTTTAGTTTGGCTTTTAGTTAGTTTTCGGGTTCATTTTTTTGTAACGAAAGTTTAGCATGCATGTATACGCACACATGTGTGTACAGGTTGGAATAAGGCGATTATGAATTTGCTTTTTACTTTGATTTTGTGGCACCTTTTCGTGCTAACCCCATTTATTATGACGTTGTCAAGTTGGACATTTTGTTAGCCTAGTCCCTATTCCTAATAAAGGAAAGGAAGTCGTGAGATCGAAAAAATGATAAATGGATGAAAACATTTGCTACAAGTACTTGAAATTGTACTTGAAATTGTATTATGAAATAACGATCGACTAGCTCTCTTGGTTACTCGTTTAATACCTTGTACTTTACTGTATAATTTTTAATACATTTATTCATGCGTATATAGAGTTCATTTCTAATCAAAGTCTCTTGTGCTAATTAGTATTATTGTTGTTCTCTAATTAAGCGAAATTCATTTTTCCATTACATATTCAACATAATATGTGAAGCTATTCAATCAAAGTATCAACCGAAAAGACATTGTTTGGTTAAATTCCCATTTATTTGACTTTTCTCAAGTAACGATGTATCGATTTCGCATCAGTACTAACATCGAAAAATCCTAGATTTTATGTGGAAAATATAAACAAGAATGCGCCTTAGACTAAAACGAAGAATTTGTAAAGGCGTTTAATTACCGAACATTCAATGTAATTACTTAAAAAAATGAAAACGTTCAATACACAGTTTCTGCGAATGACAAAAAATGAGCATTGAACTGTCTTGTAATCACTCTTACGAAGTAGAATAAATATCTCGGAAATTATAAAGAAAAAATACCCAACAACAATTCCAAGGGTAGCTTTGCTAGGAAACAATTTTCTTGTTTTAAAAGTTTCCTAGAATACACAACCAAACAACCTAAGCCATATTCCCACGCTTCACACTTTCCCCACAAAAGCTCGACTCTTTAAAACCCTGTTTTCATCGGCGTCCTATACGCACGACACTCCAGCTAGAAGCTTTAATTTACCGATTTTGTTGTGTTCACGTTCCTTTTCCGCTCCTGTTTCAATTTCATTGCTACCACCTCGCACCGGCAAACAGCTAACGATGGCTCGAGCACCGAAGGCGGTGGTGGTATCATCATAATTTTCCCGCCTGCACCTATCTACCAGCCTCCCCGGACAAACGAGCGTGAGAGTCAAGAGACGCCGAGCGCGCGCGAAATAAATGGCTTTAATAAATTACACATCATAATTCCATGGGACACTCCAAGGCTTTAAGCCTACGAGGGGCAACCGAACTGCACACTGGGTGCTTGGAACCTGCCCGGGAGGAAACAACGTGTTGTGGGAGCATCTCCACCCCCAGTTAGATGTAACACACATACACATACACAAACACCATCCCATTCATGCTGAAGTAAGTAGCATTCGTACGAAAGATGACAGCTACCCGGGTACGCGACCTTTTGCACCTGTAAAAGTGCTTCATGTGCTAGTTTTTTCCCGCTTCAACCCACTTTTCGGTTTCCGATACCACATCGTACCGGGGGCGGTTGAAGTTCATGGACCAGCTGAGCTAATGCAATTGCACCGTGGGCGCTTGGCAGGAAGGGTATGCCCGGCCCGGCCTCCCTACCGAGCGAACACATTTTAAAGGGAAGCAGCAATTTATAAGCGCTTTGCCCCGAATCTGCTTGCCGAGCTGAAGCTTCCACCAACCGTGCTGGATTCGTTTCGGTTTCGGACAATCGTCTCCCGATGCTTCCACACTATTTCCCCTGCTAAGATGAGTAGGTTAATAAGCGAAACTAGCAGCAACACAAAGGACATAGTGGACTGCTGCACTGGTATGATCAACACATGCCCCTGCAGCTTTTCAACGCTAAAAATTTCCCTGACATTGCGAGCCAAAACTCTGGCTCTCTTCGCTCTCAGCCGACACCAAATTGTATGTTCGAAAAGACGAAGCGTGTGAGCTTTATTTCTCCTCCACCCGACTGCGCACACTCGGCGATGGGCGATGGGATTTCGGGCACGATTCGGTTAGGTTTTTGGCTTTTCTTTTCCGAGTGCAAATGCACGGTGCAATGTAAATACAACCCAGTGTAATATTTTATGTGCGGCCAGACTGGAGAGAGAGACAATGTTTATGAATGAAAAAATCAATCGATAAACAGTAATACTTTTCGGTCTTATTGATATCATTTTACCAATTTTGTCTCGAACAGTTTCGCCAATTTTAATTATTGTTACTGAATATGTTTAATGAAAAAAGTTAATGAAAAATAGATCTACAAATCGTTATCAATAGTATTTTCAAGCATCATAGTATCATTTTAATCATTCTGATTGTACTACTAACTTTCATATAGGCTGCTGATTGTTCTATCTTAGCAAGAGACCGATCATTCTGCTATTCATTTATTCAATTATTAGTTTTACATTAAATAGTTATAGTTTACCAATTCATTTATTGTTTAACTATTATACCAATTTATCGAGTACTTTTTTATGATTCAGTCCCTCACTTATGAGAATCGCATCAATTCTATCCATAACGTAATTAACGATCAAGCCATCACATAGTCAAAATACAATTTTTAGAGGAAGACTTAAAAAATTAAAATTCCTCAAGTAAAAATTAAAAAAAAAACAGAAAAATATTTTCATCTTTTTTTACTATTATTTAACCGTGCTACAACATACCTACACCTCATTCAAAAGCTCATCCTTCTTAAAGATCAACAGTTTGTCAAAATCGATGCTATCAAACTTGTTGCGGATAAGCAGGGTAAAAAAAGAACCCAAAAAATCGTTCCATACCTTGAACGCCAAAAATTCTCTACGATCCAATATTATCTACCTTCCGGCGAGCCGGCAACGAGGTCCTACAACCGTCGTTCCAACCACCAAATCCGGAAGCAGCTCCTCTAACACACGGCAAGAAATTACGATCAACCTACCGGAGCGAGTGCGGGGCGAGCGAAAGAAAAAAGCACGGCCGGATTATCTAGCATAAGTAGCATTACGCTAACCATCCAACTAATGCCCACCAACGGCAGCCAACCCACCCACATGTTATTCTTCCCGTAAACGGTGCGGAGCTTAGGTTGAGCAGACGACGCTTACAACCCGATTTGCCGCGCGATAAGCCGCTTTCCCTAACTGGCGCGGAATTGCAAATGAATTACGTGATGCCGATCTGGTTACATTAAAAAATTGTCTTCCGACCGTGGGTGGCCCGGGTCGCCCGAAAAGGAAGCCCAAGCGTGCCACGTGAAACGTGTGTGAGTAAGCGTTGAGTTTCGTCAAGCACCCAACCCCAACCGACTAAGCTCGTACAGGCAAACACCCGGCCGAAAGTATGTATGAGTCACCAGAAAAACAATAATGGAAGCACCGGCGAGGTTCAGAATCAACGCCGGCCGAGGCCGCTTCTGTTCAGATTTCTTTTCGCACTCTTCTCTCCCTCCACACTGTACGCATTTTGCATTTCTAATATCTAACTTAAGAAAATGAAAATCTTCCCCAAAGTTGTTGCGACCCCGGCCGTAAGACGGACGAACCCGGCCAGGAACGCAAGGACAGAAAGGAAAACACATTTCGCTTGTTCGCCCCAAACCTCCCGTATGCGCATATGGAAATTGTTTTGCAAAGCTAATATGAAACGTGTATCACATTCGAACGTACTCACGCTCGTATATTCCTTACATTCTTTGCTGTCCCCGATTTTGAAAGCAGGAAAAAACATCTTCCCTCCCTTACGAACAGAATCTTTCAGCATTTTCTCCCTTTCACTCCATCGGCACGGCAGTACGCATTCTGGCAGGACATTTTTAAAAAAGCCGTACCCGAACAACTTCCCGGACCAGTTTGCGCTAGTGCCTGTGTTTGGAATATTTCAAAACTTTCCTACAATACCGGAATCCGGATTCGCCAGCCCGCTCCAACCATTTTTCCAAACCTCAAAAGGAGCGTCCGGAAACGCGTGGCACAACGTCGTGGTACGAACCGTGGAAAGCTCCATCTCTCAGTGTGCCCGAAGTGCCACTTCCGCCACGCAAGAACTCGGCGGGCACATGCTAGGGATTTGTGACATTAAAAAACAAAAACCTTAGGATAAAGTTTTGGGACAAACGGTGGAAGAAAATTGTAAAAAAAAAGATAAAAATACAACGAAAAATG
>KI915040.1:11191113-11414500 GCA_000473445.2 Anopheles farauti | reverse complement strand
CCATCAACGTGATAAAAAAGATAGGCTGACGGAGAGAGAGAGAAAGAGAGAGAGAGAGAGAGAGAACGAGCGAAAGAAAGAAAACAAACCATCACGTGCTAGCTCGAGGACGGTAGCTTTTAGAGCAAAAACCTTAGAGGAGAAAATGAACCATGTACAACACACACACATACAAAAAAAAAACCCGCACCATTGCTAAGTTGCGGCACGAACAAAACGGGTGTCCGGAACTGCCGTTGACAGCCGTACACGGCAGGACATCGGGTCAAAGGGCTACACGGAACGGACCGAGGGGGTCCACGATAACGATCATGACTTTTTATGTAAATCGCTGTAGTAAATCTCTCTATTAGAGCATGTAGTCGTTTGTAGTTCGCTAAGGAGAGACAAACTACTCCTCTCCCGCCACCCCCTCGGCACTCCACACACAGCCACACGCACTCAGCACCAAACCGGTCCGGTGGTGTTTTCCCTTACGCTCCATGCAAGGACACACGGAGGTCGAGAAGTCGCTCCCAGTCGGTGAAGATAGCGCAAACAATCAGACGGCAGACGAATGGATGAGGAGGATGAGCTCGATTTGCATAGTTATGGTGATATTCACACCCGGAGGGCTTGACTCGGCTCTTATATCTAGTTTCTGTGTTATTTTTTTTTATTTCTTCTTTTTTGTTGCTCCTATCTCTTCACCCTATCTAGCACTAGCACAATTTTCAGGAGGTGGGTAAGAACGCCAGCATTTAGGGCAACGTCGGCGCTTGTCGCTTTCGTTACATGCAGACGGGCCTGGGTCCCGAACTGCGGAGGGGACCAACGTTTCACCCGTCGCTTAAACGTGTTAATCTGTGATTTTTACATGCAAACCCCATCCCACAGGACCATTTTTATCACTCCCCAGTCGCTAAATGCTGTGCCCGACACCAGAGAGCGAAAGCTGCTGGATGTGTTTTATTACAAATTGCATGTCATAATTTATTGGTAACCGGGGGGGAGCGGGGGAGGGGGGGTGGGTGGATGCTTCCGAACATTGGTCGGTGCGGGTTGCACTGCACGCGCGAAACGATTAATCGAGCGTCATTTGCTTTCACGATTCGCTACCTCCGCGCGTTTCGGCGCTGACTCATCGCTTCGCTAGCGGATTTGTGTGCAAATTTTTAGCACAAACCCCTTTTTGGGGGAACATTAAATTTGCAACAACAATCGGAGAGGCAGCTTGGGAGCAGGAACCAAAAAAAAGAACAAAACCCGTGTCTGTCAAACATCGGCTGCCTGTGGCCGGCTGCGTGCCGTGTAAAATGAAATTGGAGCATTTTAGCATAAGTGGTTATGCAAACTGATTCCAACTATCCCACCCTTTCCTCACAATCACACACAGAGAAAGACTGAGTGTGTTTTACTAATTATGCACCGGTGTTATGCAATCACGAACAGCAGTGAAAGAGAAAGATGCCGCTGATAGCAAATGTAACGGGTTTAAGGTATTATTTTTTTTTTAATTCAAGTTATAAAAAGGTACACCATGAGTTCAGGAGGTGCATTCAGTTTTTAAAATATAGGACTATCCCAAAAATAGTTTAATGTTGTCATTAAATTTAACTATGTTATTGATATAGAATCAATAACAAATTTAACGAAGAATATCCCTCTTATTGTTTAAAATAGGATATTTTTTTCAGAAAATGTTCCGAACTTCCATATAAAACTTATTAAATATGATAAAATACACCTTCAATATGCTTACAAACAAAAAAAAAAAGATAAATGAAATCATTTTAAACAATACTGAAATTTTTGCAGAAAATATAATTCCCAAGAAATGAACCAATTACCTTGCCAACAAATACCATTTCGCCATGTTAATAACCGGTCAGGCATAAAAAATCCAACACTCCACTCAACTATTTACCATTTCATTATGGCAACTTGGAGCGACCCCAGAACGAGTCCACCATCGGCGCAAAAACGGAGACGAGACGCAATTTTCGATTTCGCGTTCTTTTCGAACGGAGCATATAAATATTTAGCATAATGAAATGACCGACCCGTCCTGCGTACATGATCAACCACTGAGGGCACATTAACCCCACCGATCGGCCACGTTTGTTTGGCTGGTGAAATTAAATGTCTGATTTTCCACCTCTTATGAGCCCATTGCTCGGTACAGATAGCTGCGGGTGGATACATCGCGCGTTTATGTTATTGATTAACCTAGTGACTGCTAACCGACCGGCCGCAAGCTGAAGGCCATCGCGGTGCGGTTCGGAAATGAACATCATTGCTCATTTGGCGCGGCAACTTTCGGTTGGGGAGTGTAAGCTTCAGTCAACAACGGAATGTCTCGCGGCTTTTTGATATGATATTTATTTTTGTACGTCATGTTATTACACTGGCAGGTAGGGCTTAATTTAATATTTCTCGAAATGGAAAAAATATTTTAAAATGTATCCACAAACATGATCAATTTGGCGAGTACTTATTTTCAAAAATAAAATGAACGTAAAATTAAATATGCCCCCAAGAATACAAACTCTTCCAACGTAAAATGGCCCAAAACCAAAACTATGTCTGTAGGCCGGCGGGATGAAAAAGCAATCAGGGAACTTTCACGAGGAACAGCTTCCTTCCCGTACGACAGTCAGGTGGATTACGTTGTCGGTGTGTTTGACGCGGGACTGTGACATTGCGAAATGCAAAACGTCATGTCTCGTGCGACACACACACACACGCGCGCGCGCGGGACACACTACCTCATCCGGCTGTGCATCGGTGCGTTAACGTATAACGAGCCAAAATGTCAAGCGTGACCGGAGTGCCAAGTTCGTCCGTCCGGACACTGTGTGTGTGTGTGTTTATGTACGTTTTTTTTTTGGCTTTGAAAATGACGTCCAGGGGAAGCGGGCGCTAAATTGCCTGCGCTGGTGCGCGATACCGATTGGGATCGGGCTCATATTGGCACTCGGTTTGACGTTTGTTTGCCCACCGGGTGGGCCACTGGGTGGCGGAACCGGAAAACCGAACCGGAGCGGGGAGAGTAATTTCAATTTCCTAATTATTATTTAATATCACAATATGGATTAACGATAATCAGTTCGTGTCCTGATTTTTGCGCCTGCCATATGTTCCCGATAAGCCGTTCCCGGCGTGAGCGCTGGACTGGACCGAGAGGATGCAATGGGTGATGGGTTGCGTGCCAGGTGAGGGAAATGAATACGGTGGGATTAGCGCCCTGTGCTATCGGGCATGAAAGCACCCGTAGCACCCCGTAGCTGCAATGGGCTCCATTATCCGTGCGGTGTGGCTCGCTCTTTCACCACGTACCTGTCGGAAGGTCGTATCGACGCCTTTTCTGAAATGGCTAAATCCAGGACAGCCCTCGAATGTGTAGCTTAATTTTAATTGCTTTTTGGAGGTTTTTGGCAATTCCGTTGCGTTGCTGTGAAGCGTGCGAAACAAGTGACGGACATGGAAGGTTTCATACAAAAGCGTACTCAATTGTGGTTTTCGGTCGACAATAATAAAGTAGAAAATATTTGAAGATTTTTCAGCCATCGAATATTTGTAAATTTGTTCCTGAGTATTTGCATTTTTAAAGTGTTTTCTGTTTATATTCTGACTCACTAAATGTGCTCAAATAAAAAAAAAGAAATAATTATCGTTATCGAATCAGGTAAGACCAGAACTGTATTAAACAATGAATAAGAAAATTTGATTTGTTTTGTTTCGATTAAGATTCTTATGATTTATGCTGAAGTGAATTAATAAACAAAAATAATGTGTTTGGTATAAATGTGTAAAAATTTTCCTCAAAATTGCCTAAGATTAGTGTAAATGTTTGGACTTTAAATTAAAAAAAAAACAACATGTTTCTTAAACAACATGATTCCACAAATGGCCTCAAGCAGTCGAAAATTACATGCAAATGCACTAGTAAATCGCTATTAGAGCAGATACTTATGATGCAACTTCAGTTATTTTCGTCCCACTGCTTGTTTATTGACCAAAACTACACACAAAAGGAGTTCCTTAAAGAAGATTAGCTACACTTCGGCAGCGTATTTGCGACCGGTAACTAAAACCGAACCCGGGTCGGTGTTTTCAGCAGCAACCAATGTTCCGCACCACATGTGGCCGAACGTAGCCCGCAGTTGTGATTGGTTTAATTTGCTATTCCGGTGGCGTTCGGTGAGCCCGCTGCAAGAACTGCTCCTAACGAACTGCCGAACCAGCGGCCGGACCAGCGGGTACGGCGGTTGTAAACGCTACGCCGCTACGGCCGCGATACGATGCGTCGAACGCTGGCGGGCCATTAATGGCGAGGTGGACACTTAATTTGTAGCATTTCCCGCAAACACCGCGAACGTGACCGGTGTCGGGAAGTAGTCAAGCATATACACACACACACACACACACACTAACACGCACTCGGTGATCCTAGAAAAGGCCATTCCCAAAAAACTTACACCAAAAAGTAGCGAGCTAGAAAACAATGGAAATCGTGCTTTAAACTCAAAATTCACCCCGGAAAAGCTGAATTTTACAGATGTATAAACACCGGCTATGCTATGCATACTAAACGAAACGCCGAGGCAATGTGGTGTTTTAGATTAAGTACACATTTAAATGTTCTCTGATACCGAAGGGGGAATAATTTGAATGTTAGCTTCAGATCGTTGATTACGCATTTCCTTGCTTCTAGAATACATATTGGCTATTACTATTATATTGAATTTATTTAACTATTTTTTAGGAAGTGGTATTTTAGTGGTGGTTTAGTGATAAGAAAACTGAATGGAAAATGATGAAGTTTGTAAAAAGAATCAGATCTCTTTAAAATACCCTATTTTGCTAACTGCACGTATGGCGCGTATAACATTTTTCCACTACCACATCATAAATCTATAAAACTAGCTATCAAACAATTAATATTTCATTTCTAGTGAATCCACTGGAAGCCGAACCCGCACATAGCTATAATCCACATCAGTTGTGATGCACTCTGCATGCGGTAAGTGAATGATAATAAACCGCTGTTAGTAATATAATGGTTAGAGCCGATTTAATTCCGACCGTAAATAATAATCACGCCAAAGCTACTTCATCGTAACGCACATCATCACTACATGGGAAACCAGTTCTCTGCCATCTTCTGCCTACCTGGTCGACGTGGCTTAGCAAAAACCTCATCCCATCCCACGTGGTGGTGGGATATTTTATTCATCAGGAATCAGAAACGCGCCAGCGTGAGCGCACAAATAAAAACGCTAACTTGCACGGTCGGTCGATCCTAGGCGAAAACCGTGGCCGCGTTTCGTCGTGCTGTCAATTCTGACAGCAAATCGTTACCAATCACGCTATCGGCGCGTCTACTGCGATCGACTGCGTGTGGGGATGTAATTTTAAAGGGTACCGATACGGTGAGCATGAAAAAATAAAACTTTTTTACAATCGCAAACTAAATCAAACAGCGACGCTGTGAGAAAGAGAAAGAGAGACGCAGGAGCGAGTTGCAATGTTTTAACCGTGCACTTGAGTAAATTGAAGCGAAAATTTAAAAAAAAAACAATATCATGCACTACCCCTCTCCGGGATCCAAGCTTGATTGCTTTTGTTTTAATTTAACGTTCACATTTCAACCCCCAACAGGCAGATATCCATCATATGCAAAAGCGCAACGGAAGGTTACAGCGAGCAAATAAAAAAAAAACCATCCCCAACCGGAAATTGTAAGCTTCCAGCTCGTGGGGCCCGCATCGACGGACGCCCGCCGGGCAAATGGCGTGTGAACATAGTTCAACATCGACGTTAAATCAATTTGCTGAATAAATATTTGCACAGGATGGTACCAATGCCCGCCAGCCGGCCAGCGGCGTGTACGGCGGTCTTGGTGCTTAGTCTGATGTGATGTAAAAGTTTGCGCACACTTTTTTTCCGTCCCAGCAAACATTGACTTTTGTTTAGAGGCCAAATTTAGAAGCATCGAGTGGGAAGGGGAGGAGAAGAATTTACTGCGTTTTGTTAATTTCCTGGTGCGAGGCACTCGAGCAGAGTCTGTTGATTAAATTTGAAAGCAAACAGATTGAAAACAGGAGCGGACCTGAGTCGCTTTACGTTTGACTTACGAAAAAAAAAACATTTCAACCATTACTATTACGAAAATCTGGTTAAATGTCTTTTTCCCTTTCAATACGCATAACATTTTTATGACCGGCAGCTTTGTGAATGGAATCAAAAAAAGATAATTACTTGGTGCTAAGATAAAAGTACAAAACACCTAACAAAGGATTAGGTGCAAAGTTTATATTTCCCATCGGGTTTTGGCTTACCCTCGTTTCAATTCAGGTCTACCATGAAAAACATTGATTTTTTTTGTTGCTTACTGGAACCGAAATCACTTCATTTCACAACCATTTCCACCAATCGGACGGTTTGATGGATCCTTCAGGGATCGAAACGGTCCAAGGGGTCCCATCTCCGAAGGTGAGTACGAATCCCAGTAAGCCGCTCGAAGATGCGGCCGTGGAAATCCACCGGTTAAAAGATTGTACCACCGAATGCACGGAGGGTCAACTCGCAGGCCGAGATTTTTCTCCCAACGGAACGCAACGGATGGAATCGAACCGGCAACGGTACCTGGAATTATTCAAATGATACTTCAACTCCATCACCCACCCCCACCAAAACAATCAGCCCCGGTAGCAATTAGTGCAAAATTTGTGTTTTTAATTCCGACACTTTCCGCCCGGCTCGGTGTCCCAACGCGCGGGTTGGCGGTCGGTTGTGGAACCCGCAGCTAAATTCAGGCCGCCGTCGACGCCATGTCGTGGGTTTTTGTATTGCTATCTTTTCTCTCTCTCTCTCTCTCTCTCTTTCTCTCTCTCTCTCTATCTCTCTCTCTCTCTCTCTTCATAGACCACCAGTACCCAGTGCCCAGTAGGAGTAGACTGACGGACATCGTACGGTCGGGCGAGCGTTCACGGTACTTATGCAAATTGACATTCGTCTCGGAAAAGCTCGACGGAAAGCTCGTAGCGAAAGGTAGTGAAAGTGGTGGTGGCACACTCCCCCATACCCGGAGGGAAAAATTTAGCAGCGAACGAGCCCAACCCAACCGTTCGAGTGTGGTTTTTGAGGCTTCCAATCGCCCGTCGAGAGGCTTCAAGTGGCTTCCATTGGGGGTCCCGGGGTAAACATGGTTTACCGGGCCAGCCTGGGCTAACCTGAGCGCCCAGCAGCTTGCTAGCTGGGCAATGGAAAGATGAATTTGGCCACAGTTTTGCTTGCGCTCGGTTTGTTTTCGCCGTAATAGAGAAATTAGAAAATTTATGCATAAAGAGAATTCGGTTGAATATTCAAATTTTGAATATCCTGTTTACTGTGGGGTAATGTTGGCGAATCGATCGTGTCGTAGCGACATGTGAACCCAACGAATGTTGTGAGATGTAAAAAAAATCTTTGAAACAACAATTTAGTCAAAGATTATATGAGTTCGTTGCAACTAAGAATCAAACAATGCAGTTAAACAATGTTCGTAGGTATCGTTTTGATTTCAAAAATCAAAAACTTGAAGAGAATTTGAAGAAATTTAGTGTGTGTAATGTAGTAAAGGAAATTGTACTTTTTTGGACTTCTCTCAGATTTAAACAATGAAAATGTTATCAACAATAATGTTATCTACATGGTTAATTATTTGATTTGTTTAGTTCATTCAAGTCGACACATTATATTTTTCTAGCTAGCTCATTTCCAAAAAAATCATAAAATTCCAAACATGATCAAACAAGTCTGTATCCTATGTTTACAAAGAAAAAAGGGCCACCCCATTCTGTACGTGTTTTATTCTCACTTACTCTTTGATCATATCGGCAGCACGTCCAATATGCAATGGCTCGCTCCGGTTTCCTTACCATCCAAAGCAAACAGGTCATTTTTCTTTGTTTAACCGTAAGCACATTAAGGTCAAGCCCAGTGCAGAAGGCACCCACGATAGCATCTTGGCCACGAATCTCGGTCAAAAATCAAATCTGCCCGTACTGACCGTTCGGTCACCGGTGCAGTTCCAAGGGCAGTGGTGTCTGCCTGAAATGCCACCGAAGCGTATGCCCATGTCCGGCGCGCTAGCTTTGCGTATCGGATCCGACCAAAAAAAAATGGACCATAACTTCTGCACACGCTTGCAGATCGAATGATTTCCTGTCAGTCGTCACTCCGAGGGAAGGCTTGTTAACCAGCCGAAAACTCGGTAAATCGACTCGGTCCTAGATACATACATTCAAAAGCTCTACACCCAACCGAAGCACCCTTCCGGGACATTCCCTTCACGAAACGAAGGAGGAGTATTTCCAGGAAAGTAAAGAAAATAAATTGAGTACGTGATACCATTCGAGTGCCATATATTATCCTAAACGGAAGCGACGAACCGGAGGAACACGGGGCTTGAAGACGCCCGAGACACCATAATCTCGCTCTCGCTCGCTCGATCGGTCCAGAAAATAACTACATCCTCCCATCGAGCATGTGGTGTGAAAATGCACTTGGATTTCTTTCTTCGCACCATAAGCTCCGACGGTGTAAGTGGCGTAGCTGTAGCTTCCACCAGCCAGTCCCTCGATTGCCTAACAAAGCCCTCCGGCGCTGCTATAGCAACACGAAAACGGAAGCTGTTTTCGATGGACCAAAGTCCTCTAACTAATCCCCTATCCAGCGGCCTGCAGCGAACCCACCCGACCCGTGCCGTGTTTTTCGTGCCCACTCAAAACTGGCACCGACAGAGGCTCGGTTGTTTTCACTATCGAATCTTGCAGCAACGGCAACAAACAAAACAAAGCAAAACAAAAAAACATACATTATCCATATTCGATTATTCGAACAATCGGAACCTTAGGCACGAACGGTATTTATTTATCAGTAAAGTGGAACCGGTTCTCTTCCCACCGTACACCGATGCACGTCCCCGGGAGGCACGTGTGTGCCTCCCAAAATATCACCTCGGGCCGCAATCTCGAGCCTCGAAAGATGCCCCGAAAACCGAAACAGCTATCGCAGATGAAGGCGAAGGGATTGTAAATCAGCTCCGCTCACCTGCCACTGCGTGTTTCCACCGCACCGCGTTCCTGGGCTCGTGTGCTCGTGTTAATCCAAACCCCAAACAACGGGCACCCGTCCCGAAAAGGGGGTCGAACACCGTTGCAACCTAACACCGATGATATGTTTTTCACTTCACCCGGGCGATCGTTACGAAATCACAAGCGGCAATCGATGCACGTAACCGGGCAAAAAGCACCATGCATTCCCCACGTAATCGTTGCGGAAGAATCTTAAATCAATTTCGTGATTATTGACGAAATGCTTGCACCGGTTTTTTTTTTCTTGTGGAACATGAGCTGCGGAGGAATTTTCGTTGGCTGGAAATGGGCAACAAAGAAATACCATCGGTAGCTATCGGTCTGGCAATTGCTTTGCGTGAAAGAATGTTTTCGAGACTGGTTGGGCTGCGAGAATGGGTTGTTTTTTTTTCGTGAAATGCGAAATTCTGTGCTCCATTTGAGGCAAATTTTTATTTCAATTTACAAATCAGGATAGTCAAAAAAAATTGTAAAAACTACCAATGAAAAAATTTGTCATATTTTGTGTAAATATCACAACTTACGCTACAACCTAACAAACGTCCACAAACCTGCGCTCATACATTCCAACATCACCTTGCACCGGAACGTAGTGTATTGCTTTCCGATCGATCTTTATTATTCTTATGTGAAATGATTCCTAGCTTCCGATAGCAATGGATTCGTCAAAAACCTCCGCTTCTCCTGCACATACGACGATACGACGGGTAATCGGCCATAATACCACTCCCTCCCACTCGTCAGCCACCACTCTAGCACTTTAAAATGACTGTAAATTGAGCACGTTCCATTTCCGGCACCGGACGGAAAGTGAATGCTGCATCCACCGGCCGTTGGGCTGATGGAATTAGCTCCGCCCGGGTATCTTGCACGATGGATTTGTTTTCCGCTCGAAGCGTAGCAAAATGTACTTCCCCAAAAGAGCAAATAATAGGACCATCCCGGATCCATCGTTCTTTGAGTGCGGCTATGTTCCGCTTTCTTCATCTTGTTTACGCTCCGGGGGGCGATAGTTGACGAAGTTTTGGCAACCCATAGCCGGTTTCGGTCCCCATCCTCATCCTGGTTTGGGTCCGGCCGATTGAAACTTGCTTGTAAAGCGAACTCGAGCGTCAAAGATGCGCTGCGGTGCGGCTGACGCTTGAAGCCGATCGAGTTGACCAAACGGATAATGCCATTCAAAGGGGAACAGTCGAGTCCGACGCATCCGGCCACCGGGATCTCAGGAAACCCCCGGGCAAAGTTGCGCTCCAACGGCACCCAAAACGTACGGGCCTCCGTTGTTTACGAACGTAACGAGCCCGAGGGATGCCTGCACACAACAGCACAACACCAACACCCCGTCCCGACTGTTGCCATTCATTAGCGATGCGCATCCATGGCGCCCGAAGGATGGACGAGAATGCGACATGCGGTGCCGTCTTTGCACAAATCCCATTAAGCTTCCGATAATGACTTTTCAAACTTTCTAGTTGTGTGGTAACGGCGGACGCCCGGGCAAAAGGACAGCCGCGCCGAAAGGAAGCAAATCCGGCACGGCCCTGTGGCTGCTAGAAACTTTATTTGACAATCGGCCCTCCGGTTCAGTGGCGAGAGCATGCCCGGCCGGCTGTCCAGGAGAAGCCATTTCTGAAGCATGCACTTTTCGGGATACATCTCAGGCGAGAGTTTGCTGATCCCCTATGTAATATGAAGGCTATAGGATACACTTTGTATTGCACAGTGCCATATTTTATTAGCACAAAGAAGCCACAAATGCATCCTCGGAACGTATTTCCAAGTAAATTGAAAGAACAAAGGTCGAATATGTGAACAGAAATACATTTAGTTTGTTACAAGTCGGCTTATAGTCCTGTCCAAAACGGAAAAAAAATCCACAAAAAAATGTACTGACAAACCGAGAAGCTTAAGATAAAAAAATTGGCAGATTTTACATTTACATCATTGATTATGTTTATTTCCATTCTGTGAAAAACACCAGGCGTCTCCATATCATGCATGATATTTTATTATTCTAACTATTTTAACATCAAAGGTGATTTGATCAAAGGTGGTTGAATATTTTCAAGTATTCAGTTTTTGACTACTAAACTGGTATAATATGCATACGACTAAAAATAAACAAATTTTTATTAAGAATTTCTTTTTTCGTAGCAACGTATTCCCTTATTATACTGCCCCATCCACCACGAATGACGGTTTATAGCATAATACCGTCGTACAATGTCGTGCGTCACACGTATATACAGTGCAAAACAAAAAAACAACACGGCACAACATCACCAAACGTTGCGAGGGAACACTTTGGCGATTTTGTTTCCACTCGTTCGCGGGTGTTTTATTAATTATTCCCGGCTTTTCGGAAAATGAATGAACCTACCCTCATTAGCGACGAGTATGCAAAACCGAAAAAAGGGGGAAAAGAAAAAAAACTAGCGACCGGAGACCGAGGACCGAGGGGGTGAAATTATAAATTCATTGGACGCACCCTCCACCCCACCCCATCCGACAGGACAAATTTGACAAACCGGAACGGTACGGTCAAAATCGAAGCCCGAGTAGGTGGGAGCGATGGGTTCAAGTTTTTGTGTTTTTTTTTTTGTTTGTATCCACGCTTTGTGTCTCAACTCACTCGCAGGTTTAGCATGCAATAACAATTTCCGTGCCTGAAAATTTACCTGAAAATCGTTTTTTTTTTTCTTGCACCCTTTTATCCCCTCCTGTTGTACGCACCAATCCGCGTAAAAGCATCTGCTCCGGCAGTGGGCACAATTTTCCGGCGGAATAGATATTCGGTCCGGTACGGGGAAAATATGCTCCTACGCAACTTTCACCGGCGGCGCGGTTAGCCTTTGCCAAGGGATTCGCCGTCGGGTTCATTATTAATCCGCACGCCCGCATACCGTGGGGCGCGTAATTTTTCATGAATATTAAGCGACTACCGAAAGCGGGCCATTCGGTGGCCGCCCGCCCGCCCACAAACCGGTCGTAAGTGGTCCCAATTTGTTTCGCACCCATCCGGCGCCGTGTCCATCGGTTTTCGGCCGAAGCGGATGTTGCTGCCCGCACGGCCGGCTAGCGACGGCTAGCGATCCTTTTCCCTTGCGGTCAACCTAAGTGCGACACATCTGGCGTGCGTTACCGCAGAAAACCTCAAATCGCCCTATGCACGCCCTTCGTACGCACGACGCCAGGATCTGTCGGGACGGTGCCGGAGAAGGTACGCTCGGCGGCCGCTCCATTAGCACTAATGGCAAATGATGGAACGGTAGGCTTCAAAACCCGCGCCCGGCAAGATGATCGAAAGAGATGATCGGGCACGGGTGCGCGCACGGTAATGGCAAAATATGGCACGGCACAGGGGGCCATGCATAAAAAAAACGGATGCTCCATTTTCTAATCCATTCCAGTTCGCCCCGGATCAGGTGGTGGCCGAAAGATAGTTAATGCCTTTATCGACCGTGGGACTATGGGAGCATTATGTTTCTTACGCCGATTAGACGAGCGGATGGGCGAAATTAACGATCGTGTCTCCATTACCGGTTACTGTTACGGCGGGAATGCCGGTTTTTGCGAGGATGTAGGCGTCGTTATTCAATTACGAGTCCGCCGAAGGCAAAGCTGGATGGAGATAATAACTTCCATTTTCAATTTAGTACAACCGAAATGAAGTTTTCGAAATTTGCTTACACGTATTTATGCAATCAATGATTCAACGAAACAAGCTCAACTTTAACGTCTGCCTAATGTGTCTAATGTTTTATAATCGCGCAATATCAAACACATAATAAATTTCTGTTCACCTAATAAACTCTTCTAAAAATAATAAAATGTATTATTAACCCACCTCTTCCAACGTAACAGCTTTACACATTTTACAAACTAATGAAACAACTCAAACAAGACATAATACAAATAGGTAGAAGTTTAAACTATACACAGAAGAATATTAAATATGTTCAGCTGCTGGATTCTTTTAAAAGACAACTCAACTTGGTTTACATTCCCTCTTGGTACATTTTAATTATCAACTTGTACTGAAGACTGCTTCATATCAATCTATTGAGCGCAGGATATTGTTGATTTTCCTGCATCACAAAGCATTTACACGAGCTAATATTGCTGTTTCAATTACACTGCCTTTACTCGCTCTTCGCATACACGTCCATCCAAGCTTAATAATCCCTACCACTCAAAAACACGACTTCACTTATTTCCCTTTGCAAAATTACTATCCGAACGAGGCATTCATCCAACGATTGCATCACAGCTCCCTCCCATCCCCCGTCTTATGGTTGGTGCAGCAAAAACAAACCTCTAAGCTTTTGAACCATTTCCACGGCAATCAGTGACAACAAAACAAAGATAGGGCTTAAAAATAAGTGAAATAAAAAAACACAGAGCTTCCTACAGCAACTCATCACCAAACCGTGGGGGGCGGGGGGGGGGTTCCCACCCCTTTCGTACCGTTACGTGATTTCCCCCGTGTGACAATACCCCGGGATCGGCTCATTATATCCTTCCTCCTGCCGATCGTTCCCTGTTCTCCGTTCCACAATGGCAGCGGATATCGCGAAGAGTGGAAACTATAAATGCACTCACACAAGCACACCCACTACAACGGGTGACGGGGGTGGGTGGGAGTAGTTTTACAATCCCATTTGCACCCCGCCGGCGGTGGACAAAACCGAGCACACTTGTTTATACATCGACTGGCTGCGGTGCGATTGAACACGTTCCACCGTGGCGTACCACAACAGTCGAGCCAGCACTGCGACTGCACGTCGCACAGGGTGTGCAGTGTTCGGGTTTTATTTTTTACCCATTTTATAAGCCACCCTGCGCGCGCGGGAGTGTGCGGAAAATTGGTCGCGGAGAAAGCAAACGCCCCGTGCAGTTGACGCTTGCAGGGAAACCGCTGTGCCGTTGTTGCGGAATGGCGACACCGTTTTCGATGGCGGTGGAAGTAAGCAGCGAATTGAATAAGGATTACAGCGATATTCAGAAACAGAATAATGCAGCTGTGGTGAAGGTTAATATTCCAATTGATTTTGTGGCAGTTAATAATTGATTCCACGCGGGCTAATTGGCAGCTTTTAGCAGTTGATGCCAATTTCGAAGGCATGAAGCACACTTTATTGCCGATTGCATACATTTAGGCGCTTGGCTTTATTTTTATTCTCAATTTATTTTTATTCTCTCAATGTTACACATTTTACTGGACAAACCAAACGATTGCGATGTGGTGCTATGTAATTCTTCGGAAATTTTTTAAACACAACTCTGCTCCATGCGAAGGATACAACAAAACTAGCGAAGAACATGGCTCGCACGTGAGATTTGGAAATAAACGAGAGAAGAAAAAAAAACTTCCAAAAACTTGTACCTTGCACCTGCTGCCGTTTGTATCGGTAACGTTCACGGGACGTCAGGTGAAACCCGTGTGCACACTTGCATAAGCTCGTACCATAAACGTTATTAGCTGTTTAATTCTTTAGTAGCTATACACAGTTTCACACACCTTGCCACTCTTCGGCGGCATGGTACGCGCGAAAATGAAACAAATATTATAAACATGAACATGTCCTCCTCACACGTGCCACCGGGAGGCGTTGTAAAAAAAAAAAGTTGTACATATTTAGTGGAAAGAACATATTCTATAAACCCCTTTAATTCGCTGCTAACAGTGACGGAAAGGTTTTCTCCGATATTTTTTTTAAATATTTTTTCCTTCTCCTAAAAAGTTCCACTTTACGCTCAAAATAGAAATCTGAGTTTGTATGATGCGATTTGCGCACGAGAGACGGTAACACATCCGAACTAAAACAAAAACCTTCATCGAAATGTACTCACGCCGGTTGTACGACACGAAATTGGAAGTCTAAAACTATCGACATATGTAGGTGAGTGAGTGGTTTTTCTTTTTTCTTGCTTTTATTCTGCCATACACATTTTCGCTCTTGTTTCAATATTTTATTGACAGGTTTATTGAAAACGGACGGCAAAAAGTTATATAATCCGCCGTTTCGAGCGTGCCGGGCTGCCATTGGCAGTGTGATTTAATTTTGAATCGAACGCGTGAGTGCGCTAATTACTTTAGCGTCGAATAAATGCTCCCGGTGGAAGTTTTGCGGAAGCGGATTTTGTATGTTGCAAACCGATTTCCTCTATGCTCGCTCGTGTGGGTTTAGGTCGATGAATGGTAATTGAAAATGGCACTCACTTAGTGGGGCGAATAGAGACGCTCGGTAGCGGTAGAGAAGGGTAGTGGCGTTGAATGTAGGCTTATAATATTAGACCACTAGGAAAAAATACTCCACATACTTTCCATAAACTTCCCCGGCTGGTCCCTCCTAGGTTTGCCATGCTAGTAATGCAACAATTTTAATTCGCAGAAAAATTCACCAATCGGTGGTATTGCTCTGCAAACAATATTGTGCTGGAATGTACGATGATAATTTTTTATAAATAAATGCATTTCATAATTGTCGTAATAGCACTAATACGATTACGATCTTCGAAGGTTAGGTTGTTCAAAACTGTTTGAGTATTTTACAAGCAATGACATCAAGCTGAAATAATACACCCATATACATTATTGACAACCCAATAAATAAACCTAATCTAGATTTGAATTCATAATGCCGTTAAAATATTTTACCTTTATTGCAATTTTATGCTTTAAAATTATTGAATAAAAGTGTTAAAAACTGTTTTTTTTTATTTTTATCTCAAATTATTGCGATTTAATCCTATTTGAATAACATTTCATTACAAAAAAAACTATGTGTTGAAAGAACAAGTTGGCTGTGACTTTTTTACAGCAAAATTTGTTATATTTATTTACTAAATCCATTCTCAATATACATTGTAGCTTCCAAACGACGCTTTTTTCTTTATTTTCCAATAAACCTTACTAAGATTGTTGCACTTTCAGCTAGTTGTATCCATCAGCAATTTAGTAAAAACACCATTTGGATGTAGCTTCCGGCTTGAACGTACACACAATGATTGCATGCACTGAACTTCCCTCCTTAGTGCATCAAGATGTCTCCGCAAGTCGTCCCAAATAATGAACCTACAAAGTTCCAACGTAAATCCTCGTTCCCGAGCCATCTGGTTGCTTTCTCTCTCCCTCTCTCTCTCTCTCTCTCTCTCTCTCTCACGCTTGTTCCCACCCGTAGCGCATTAGGGCCGATAATAAATTTCGTACAAATTTCCATCCAAGATGTAACCTTGTTTTGCTGCCGCCGGAGAATGATTTCATGCCCGGCGTAGCGTGTGAGATTAACAACTTCTAACTGCTTCGCTTCCCGTATATCTCGTCGTCGTTTCTTGCCACGGTTGCGGAACCGCAAAACTTTGCTTCCATTCTTCCGCCCACCGTTGGTTCCGCTTTTTGTGTGCTCACCAATCCCACCCCCAACCACCCATCCACCCGGTCCGAGGCTTCGTTCGGAAGCCCCGCTGCCAATTTGTCTGCAAAACACGAACCCACGGGACGCACGGCAAGACGACTAAACCGAGCTTCAATAATTCGGCCCTAAAATCCGGTAGCCAGTTCTTCGCCCTGGACTGGGCTGTAGATGTTCCGCTTCACGGTCACCGACCCATCCCGCAGCCGAAAGCTGCTAAGTTTAGGCCAAAATGCAAATCACTTCATTGCGGGTCACGATGTCAAATTTGCGATATTATGGTCCACCGTTGCCGGGGTCGGGCAAAATGCTGCTTTGGTTTCCCCGATTTCGATGCTGCCTAAATGGCACGGCACGCGTCTGGATGTGTTTTCGGGAGGTTTTTGCCATTGCTCACAGCACCACGGTGAAATCATCTTCCGAATAATTAAACTTTCGGGTGTCGGGAGAGGTTTTTTTTTATTTGCAAATTGGTGGAATGTTTCCTGTTCTACGGACGGTACAACGACGCTTGAAATCGCGTGCCGGAACAAATCTAATCCTGTTCCGTGAACCGGCAAAAACGCTTCCATCTGGTCACGTAATGAGTGCCATGATTAGAATGTAGTCAGATTGTAAATCCTCTTATACACCGTCACGAACAAGATGATAGAGTGCGGCTTTTGTGTTTTTTTTATCTCGGTGGAAACTAACAACTCGCTTGATAACAAGAACAATATTTTTTGTAGCAACAACAATGCTCTAACTGCAATTGATTAAACTTTCGTTTTAGCTTTTAGCGAAACTATACTTTATTATTCATTGTTAGAATCACCGACTCCACATGTTACAGTTTGCAATGGCGCTAAAAAAAACCATCATGAAAATAAAGCCATGTAAAAAATACAAACAAACAGCTAAGGACACTGACGATGAATAGCCAAAAAATAAAAATATACAAAACAAGGTTTTTTCATGCACGCAATCCTCCACAGCCTACTTGTTCCCGCACAGTGTCGCCATGTTTGGGCTTCACCACACACACATACCGGAATGTGCATCGATGCGTTCGCATGCATTATGAATGAATGAAACCGATCGCTGCAGAAGTGAAAATATGTCACAATTAATGCGCTGAACCTGCGAAATATTTTATCCTGCACATTTCAAACCCACACCCTTCCCATGCGTGCTAACATTTCATCAAAGAAAGGTGAGTTTCCGTCCGCTGGCTCAGGATTGTTGCGATAATGGTAGATAAATTGGAAAAACATAAAAAAAAACCCTGCTCTAAAAAGCGATGTTTATGTATCAAATCAAGTATGAGATTATGTCACAACACCGATCAGTTCAGCAGGGGGTTTCTTGTTTTTAATCGCGACATCCATTGACAAGCTGCTATTTTATAACCATATTTTTTCATTTGAATTCCATACTTGGCGGTTGTTTAACTACCTAACACCTAGGGATTGGATCAGTTATACACACACACACAGCGTGTGTGTTCACTGTCAGTCGGCAGTTGCCAAGCGGGATCGGAAAATAAAAGGGTCACCCACTGCACTACGCGGTTTGCATAACATTAAGCGGCGCACTTTTGTTGCTCCCGCCAAGCACGCCAAGCGCCAAAGAAAATATTGCCACTAAGCACCACCGCAGCATCCGGGTGGATTAGTGTGTAGGGGATATCGTGTGCGCTGCACCGCTCACAACAGCGGAGGGTTTTCGCACGCGGAATGATAAATAATCAGCCAACCACGACCGGTGATGCTAATCCTCATCAACAAAATGACTAAACATCAACAATGATTCCCATCGCCGCCACACACTCGCTCGCATGCCGGTAGTGATAGCAGGAAGGGGGTAGGAAGGAGAAAGGGAGGAAGGGTGGCATGAATATGGCTGAAAGGAATGGCAATAGAATTCCACTCCAAGAGGATAATCCCTTCGCCGCACAAAACTAACTGCCATGAGCTACCCACCGCACAAACGTGCAACGGCGGGGTAAGAAACGCCCGAACGGTTTGCTGGGCCGAACGATGCATTGTTAAACATAATCAATTATTCCATCACTTCTACCATCGGTGAATAGGGCAAGCTGTGTGGGTGTGCGGAATGAGGGACGGGCAAAAGTTCTACCAAAACAATTTACCAGCGCCTGGTACGGTGCGTACCGGTGCGACAGTGCTGCAGGTAGTTTTTGCACCGTTGCTGGGTTGAGCGGCTTTTAATTAAACTGTTTTGTGTTGCTAGTTTTGCTCGATGTGAAGATTTGTTGTTGTTGAGCCAATAGGTGTTTCTAATATTTAAGCAGGAATGAAATATATGGTTAAAGTAACTACTCTGTTATTTTAAACCAACATTATGCTATAACATAACATAAAAACAAATTGCATCCGTGTCTTTGTAGCATAAAAAATCAAGCAATAAGAGATTTTACAATATTGCGCTTCAAATGACATACATTTTTCGTTTTTGACAAAAGCCGCAAAAATGTATGCAAATGCACGCTATAAAAAATCGTTCCCGGTCTCTATATCGAGAAAATCTGAACGTGGTTGGTTTAATAAAAAATATTATACAAAAGTGAGAGTGTGTCGACTCACAATGTTTCACGCAATCCTAATAATCGGATTTATATTTTTCATATCCAACCTCTTCATACATCATACACCCAACGTTCGGCTGGGTCTATATGCTTAGTTATATTTCATAATATAAAGTTTAAATTAGGCCACCAATTCAACACGGCTCTCCTTTTATGTGTAAAATTTCACCTCAACCATTAAATTCCACAAAATGGGTAAGTGATTCTAATTATCGCACACACTGTGCCAACAATAAACCCATCAACCTCGGTTGCATTCCAGTTTTGGGCACGGAGAAAATGCACTCGACGGGATACTTTCATCAAAGCACTTCACAAACACATCAACCCCTCCTTCACCCATTGTGCGGAAAACACCAAAATTGCATACGCCCCAACACCCACCACCCTCCAACTCCGGCTTGACAAAAGTGCGTCGGTTTCTGGTATGCGAACTAACGTTTTAATATTGTTATTGTTTTTTTTTTCGTCTCTCTCTCTCCTTTGCTTGTTGTCACATAATATTTGCCATTCCCTCATGCCGGCAGCTATTTGTCGTCCTAGTTGCCGCATTAGGAATTCCGTTTATTTTAGAACTTTTGTTTCTATTTTTGTTGCCTCTTTGACCCTTTTTAATGCCCACAAACTCAACCGTCGCTCTAGTGGTGATTTTTCAAAAAAGCGATACAATAAAACGCTATCGCGTTTAGCGTCAGCAAACGCACATTACGAGTTATGTTTCAATAACGCTAACATTATGATTATAATAAAGAAGGCTAGTAAATGCGCCCATTCGGTGTACCCGTGCACAGCTGGCACACCAAAGTTCACCTTCCCCGGAAGTACCACAGGGGCAAAGGACCGGCGGGCGGGTGTAACCTCACGTGCCTACCGGACCGATCGCGAAACCGGGCCGGATGAGAGTTTATAATAATTACAAACATTTTACCGACGCTAGCCAACCAGCCAATATCTGTTCCGGCCGGCCGTTCCATAACTTCACATTAAAAAAATACACTCTCACACACACACAGAAAGAAAAAACAAAAACCACAAACCGCGTCCGGTAGGAAGGACCGGGTATTCGCTCGCCTAGAAGCCAAAGGCCTAGAACCTGCCCTGGCGGCGCTGGTTGCCGTCGAGATTTCTTGCCGGGTTTTGTTTAATAGACTCATTAAAAACTAAAGCCCCGAGCCCGGTGCAAACTTCTCATCGGCGGTGGCGGTGGTGGTGGTAGTGGTGACTTCGACTACAAAACTTTTCTCCACCACCGGCATCAGCCGTAACAGTCCGAAGGAAAGCGTACAAGCCGGCCAAACTGGTTGTTATTATAATTTACGTCGAAAACCCTTGGCAAGCGGTTTCGGACGAAAGTTGGCGCGCACTTCGGCAGCGTGTTTCCGCCCGCCTTCCCCTCGTTTCCTTTGGGGCCGGGTTAGCGACAGTCGCCGTTACACCGAGAAAAACACAAAACGAAACAACAAAAAAAATGATCACAAGAACGCTCGGAAGATGCGCCTCGCCGGTGGTCCGGACGCACGATCCTGTCCAGTGTTTGCCGGTTGAAGTTGGCACCCGGAACAACCGGAACCACCAGCGCCAGCGTGGGTTGCCGAAGTTGCGTTGGAAAGGGCAGCTAACGACCGCAGCACCGATTATGCTGATGGTGATGATGATGCTGCTGATGATGCCAACGGTCGTGGCCGTTGTTGTTGGAGAGCACGCTAATGAATATAAACCTCCAAAAAACGGACTCTTCCCACCCACATGGCGCGTTTCGAGGTGCGCTCCGGAATGGGAGAGGGTTTTGTTTTGAAAATGGTGTTTCGCTCCTTTCCCTTTACCTTCCCAGTGTGTTCGGTTTTCGTCTTCCCTTTCTAGGGTTTGCTAATTATAATTTATGAATTTGATTTTTGGGACCGCAACCGTCCCGAGGCTATTTACGATTAACCTTTGCGCGGGTTCGGACCACCGCCATCGGTCGAACGCCGAAGAACACGTTTCCCGCATGTACCTTGGCTGTGTTTTTGTGTTGCCAAAGTTAGCCCGCACCTTTCACCTGTCGCCCGGTTCGGCGATTGCGGGAAAGAATAAGGAGCAACAAACCGGTTCGACGGTAACGCCAGCTGACCCAAGGACCCCCTGGCCGGGGTCAAATAAATGATGATCCCACCGGTAGCGAAACTTTGCGCCGTTACACATCGCAAAAACCAATCCTATTACGGAGGGAAAACATACTGTACACGAGCGCGAACGGTTCCGGTACCTCCCAAGGATGCACCCAAACCCACGTTCCACCACCAGCCAACCATCGTCCGGATTCCGTGTCATTGTCTCGAACCACGGGGGAAACTCTTTCCACCGGTGTCTTGTTGCGCCGACCGGTAGTGGTCCCGAAAGTAACTTTCCGCACGACAACGGCTTGCGGAAAAGTCCCCCGGGAACCTTGCCGTGGCGCCCTTAGAGCTGTTGCGGTCGCTTTGTTAACAAAACTGTCGGAAAATGGCCGGAGTTGTACCTTCGCTGGGCGGAGAGAGAGTGGGGCAGGGAGAGGGCGAACAAGTTGACAAAGTCACTCCCCGCACGCGCTCGGAAAAGTCGCTCCAGAATATGAAGCCGGAAGTTTACAACTCTCCAAGACAATAGAGGAACGCTGAATGGCAATTAGGAGATTAGGCGGTGTGATGATACCGGGCTCAGTGGCTGGTAAAGCGGTTTATTTTGTCACGCACCAGCAACAATCGGTTTTACAGTATTTTTCACCGCTTGCTGAATTTATTTTCAACGCCTACTGTGTGTTGTAACGAGCACGGAATCTTTCTATCGAATTTGATAAGCCTTTTCTGAACATAAAATCATACGAATAATCAATTACTTAATGCATATTTTTGATGAGGACTTTTCTTCGAGCAGTTTTGGGCAGCAATAGGTGAAATTTTTATGTACATTTACACACATATCGGAACATATCCTCATGAAAGGCCCGAAAATAGCCATTGTACATAAGGGTTAAAAAACTAACTGAATAAAACTGCATCGAATTTATATGTAAAATGAGAAAATCATAAAGAAGTTCGCATATGTGCGTCAGTAGATATTAAATATTGCCTGCGTTAATTATTTTACATGAAATTCCACTACCCCAGTGTCCCTTCAAACAGACATTTTTGAAATTGACTTGAAGTTCATGAGCAATCTGCCGTTAAGTAATGCAAGTAATGTAAAAAATGTAACTATTTTAAACTTCCAACACTCCTTTCTTTTTTATTTTATCACCTTTTCACCGTTTTCAAGCACTCAGCTCTAATGAGTACTGCTTCACACAATGTTTGCACCCGTTTTTACGATCACTTGCAGTAATCCTCCTCCTTTACGACGATTCTAATCCCTTTTCCGTGACAGGACCATATCTTTTCATTTCCATTCGAGTGTCCCCCTCCCGAGAGGGATGGGACACGGTAAGCATCGCTACCGGCGATAGCGATTTCAAACGCATTTTAACTTTACGAATCGTGTAATTCAATTTCGGGTCCCATCAAAACGAAAGCCCGTGCCGCGATAAATGTTTATCGCGCGCAAAACTTCACCAGCTGGGGTTCGTCCGCAAAGCTCCAAAAAATAGAATACCTACAATTAACAGCAACAGAAGGAAAGGGAACAATCGGTAGTAAAATACACATTTTTGCTCCCAAAAAAAAGCGACAAATTCTTTCCAAAATTGAACACAAAAAAAAATTTTCCACATGATCCGCACCCCTCTTCGGAATGTGTTTTATTGCGTTTTCGCAGTACTATTTGAACGATAACGATCGGTTCGGTCCCAGTTCGAACTTTATGCAATTCAAATTCTGCAGTTCAAATACCTTACCGATGCAAACGAGTTTACGTGCTTTTTTTCAAGGCAGTAAAGGATACAGTCATAAAAAGTTGCTCGCACGAACGGGCAAAAATAAAAAGCATGTATGTATCGTGTCTTTCGAGTTGAGTTAATGGCATTTCCGTTGCTAAAATGCCTACCTCACGTACCGATTATTCCGTTCGTATTTTCGGTGGTGCACAATAAAAAATCGAGCAAAAAAGCTCTCCCGGCGCGGGCAAGCTTATGAAGCAATTGCAGCGAAGATAATTTAAACATCTTTTTTTTTGTTATACACCAACACTAGACCATGTGCTAGCTGAAACGCACATTAAAAATATTCACGGCCCGCCAGCTACGGAGAACTAGGAGAGATAGGGCCTCAAAAAACACATAAATGATTGCAAGAGTTAAGGGTTTTTTTATTTCATTAAATCATCTTCATCGTTTCCAACAGCTGACAGATAAAAAAAAGATATCACGGAGCGGCACTGTCTTCCCCATTGGATAGAGCAGGCTTTAAAAACGAAAAGACTCTTGAGCGTTCCGTTTTTTTTTTTTTTTGCATAAAATAAGTGTACCGTTTTGTCCCTCCCCAAAACGGCTTGTCCTGCTCAACGTGCCGGTCGGTCCGGGTCGTCAAGCGCGTCCCAGCTGGCTGGTTGGTGTCTGTCAAAACAGTCGCTGGCAAAAGTTTGCCATAATTTATTCACATCATTGTTCCGCTTTCTACCTCGCGCTGGCCACCGCGCCGGGCTGCTGCCATTGCACACGAATGCACCCCGAAAGGCGTCCGGTAGCGAAAGGGGTTGGTTGGATGGGATGTGAACCACGTATGAATTTGGAAAAAGGCCGTCGTCCCATGGCGGCCGTAGTGAAGTCTAAACGCGGGATCGTCGTTCGCTACCGCTCTCGGGTTTGAATTATGACTTAAAAATTAAAGTCAACATCTCCATCAGCTGTCAACAGTCCTGCCGGTCGGTTGAACGGCAGCGTTTCGGACGAGGCTATTAGACCATTAGAATAGGAGTGAAAAAAGATGTCAGTGCTTGCTTTGATTTCCTCGCTTAAAATATGTACCACCACCAACTTTGAGACATTCTAGTATCCAACATATTCAAACATTTTTCATTCTTTTTTATAGTTAACCGGTTGTAGTTATAGTTATTTTAAAGTTAATTTTATAGTTAATACTATTGAAAACTATGGTATTTTCTGAAAAAAATCTATCGTATGAACTGGTTGTCTCATATTAATCGGAAAAAATCATACTCAATCAATCCTCAATTGCTTTGTTTGTTTGGCTGACAACCATACTGTGCCACTTATTTATTACAATTTGTATAATTCTCTTACAGTTAAGCATGATGACAATTTGTTTATAGTTATATAGAACGCACTATACAATAATAAACTATTACAGGTGCAGTTCAAACGACGTCCCTCCAGGTTCCACAATACACAATGTAGCTGTGTTAATATTTGTTCTTTATCTTTTCGCAAACACTTGCGAACACATCGATAAATTAATTAGCATTTGTTCTAGGTTCTTGGCGCAGGGACTTCTCCTCGCTTACACATGACGTCGCCGCCCCGGAGACGGATGCGAAGTAATGTCTTCTATCTAGAAGGGTCCGTGACACTCACACCAACGATTCCATGAATGAGACTACTGCTGTCTAGCAAACGTGCCGTACGAAGAATGTGCAAAACGTATCGCAACATAGGTGTATGTTGGAAAAGAATAAAAAAAACAGGAATAGATAAGCGAAACCGGCTTTGCTTCACCGCTGCACACTAACTGAATATTGCTAACAAAAATAAATCGCAGCACTCGAACGCAACGGCTTCATACACAGCCAGCGAAAAAGCAACCGAACCGGGGAAGGATGGGGATGCATGAGTGGGCAGGATGGATGGTGTGACTTTTTGCCGGCTTTTTCCGTTTCGCTGCATTTCCAATGTGTTCAGTTAAATTTGCAACAAGTTATTAGTGCGTTCTCCGGGTGTGGTTTAGTAACGCTGCCCGATTGTTCTAAATGCCTTACGGTGGCGCGCACTAATAGTATGCCCGACGTGGATTATTCTGAAAGGAAAATAAATAGATACGTGGTAATTTGGTTTAGTGATCTCAAAAATGATTTTGTTCTAAACTTTTCCTCAAACCATATTCAAGTGAATTCGTTTGCAAACAGTAGATAGATTACGATGCGGAACTTTATCCGAGAAAGGTTCCGAGGAAGGATATTTTATACTTCAAACTGAGCGACTTTGGATACTAATTTCATGTTTAGTTTTATGAGAAATTATTAACAATTTTTCACATTTAATTACAAAACACATAAATCATTACAAAAGAAGGAAAGAAGTGAACATCACCTACAGATTTTATACGCAAATTACACACATTGACGCACTCACCAGCGGATTCGGTCGAAAGCGATACGCCAACATCATACGCTTCCGGTACGCGTCGTACTCGTTATCGTTCACCTCCGGGTTGTCCGGGGTGATGATCCCCAGACCCTGATTATTGTCACGCTGCGCCGCCCTGCGTGGAAGAGAACGTCACAGTCAGTCAGTCAGTCAGTCAGCAAGTAACGCACTCCACACCCCCTCACTTACTTGTTGATCGGATCAACTATCCCGCTACCGTCCGCACCGAGCCCCTGGCCCTGCTTCCAGCCGAGCTTCTGCAGCATCTGAAAGCCGACGTTATCCTCGCGCAGCTTGTAGTCCTTATAGTCGCTCAGGTTCGGCTGCCGGTTGTTCTTCTGCGCTTCGTACTTCTCCATAAACTTGCGCAGCTCCTCCGGCGGCAGAAAGTCACCGATGTGGTGTTTACCCTCCGATTGGCGCGTCAACTCGGTGGCCCACTTTTGCGTCGCTTCCATCTCCTGCAGGCGCAGCTTGTGCTCCCAGGTGCCACCGGTCGTGTCCTCGTCCGAGTCGTACTCGTACTTAAACCGGCCACTGTTCGCTAGTCGATCGATTTCCTGCCGCTTCCGCAGCATATCCTGGTACAGGAGGTTGATCTTGTAGTGATCCTCCGCCTTCTTCCAGTCCTCCTCCGAGAGGTTGGTGCTGCCAAAATTTTGCCGTGCGTACGCGAGCAACGCCGGATCGGTACGGCTCACGGTCGATAGCTTCGGCGTCGGGGGTAGTGGTGGCGGTGGTCCAGACGGCAGGCCGAGCGATGGAGGGGGCGGGGGTGGCTGCGTGCGCGTCATCTGACTCTGACCGGGAGGAGTTTGACAATCGACCTGATCACCCCAGCGACTTTTGCGCTTTTTGGCAGCCGAATGTTGCTGCTGTTGCTGTTGCTGCTGCTCGGTTATGGAGTCGGCGGCACGTTTTGTTCCCGCACCTCCTCCGACCGTGGAGGATGATTCGACGGTACCGCGGGTTTCCGTTCGTCCACCGTTACCCTGTTGCTGCTGCTGCGGCTGCTGCTGCTGTTGTGACGAAGTCTGGTCGCGATAGGACACAAAATCCGAATCGGTCGAACTATACTCCGTTCGGCCCGATCCACCGTCCGGCCGGGACGTACCGGTTCCGATCTGCCCGAGCGTCCCATTCGCTTCCCGCAGCCGGAATTCTTTGTAGTCGTCAAAGTTCGGTTGCCGATCGGACGTGCGACGAAACTGTTCGACGAAGCGCTCGTAATCGTTGCGCATCAGAAACTCGCTCAAATGGCCCGGTCGTACGCGCTCGTACAGATAGGTGATCTCGCTGATCCAGCGCATAATCGCCTCCAGCTTGGCCGTATTCAGCCGACGCTCCTCGTCCGAGTCGACGTGGTGCTCACCGGCCCCAGTGCTCCGTATGAACCGATCATGCTGCTGCACCTTCATCGTCAGATCGTCGTACAGCAGCTGCAGCCGGTAGTGTTCTTCCGCTTTGGTCCAGCAATCCGGTGACACGTCCGCCACCGTTCCGTAATGGTGAAAGACGTACTGTAGCAACCCCGGATTGTTACGATCGAGTGGTGCTTTCGTCGCCCCCGGTATGGGTGGTGGCGGAGGAGGTGGTGGAACATTCGTTGATCCCGGTGCCATATTCCACGGTGATCCTTGCTGCTGCTCCGGCTGTTGCAATGTCGCTCCAGCCATCACTCCATCCTGCTGGCTACCCGCCGTTCCCGCACCATCAGTGGCTCCCTCGCCCCAGCGTGACTTTTTGCGAAATTTCTGCCTGTGTCCACCGCGCGATCCACTACCGGTTCCACCACCGCCGCCGCCGCCTCCACCACCACCCCCACTTCCACCGGTTGCACTGCCTCCACCCGCCCCTGAGCTGGCCCCATTCTTCTCGTTCATCGACTCGTTCGCACTGTCGCCCAGCCCACCGTGGTAGTCATCGTCCGAGTCGGTCGAGCTACCGTCCTCACGCCGGTTGCCCGCGTCGAACGTTTTGCGCTTGAGATTCTTCAGATTGCGTTCGCGGGCCTCCCGCACGTACTCCGTGTCCGAATCCGTCTCCGTCGTCGACTTGTCGTCGTAGAAATGCCGCTCATCGCCGTAAAAGTTCGGCATCATGTGAATCGGGATCTCGTTCGGGTGGTTGCCGGTGGCCATACCGGTCGTTGCCGTCCCGTGTCCATCTCGGCCTCCCTCGTCGGCGATCGAATCGTCCAGCACATCGGCCGGATCGTATTTGGCATCGTCCTGCTCGGCTGAATCCACCGTTGTTCCTCCGGCTGTTGCCTCTAACCGCCGGGCGCTGCTGGAAGCAGCCGTAACCGGCACCCGCGAGGCCCGCCGTGCCGCAATCATCCGCCGGAAACCAGCGTACGCCTCCGACTGCTTGTCGAACACGAACCTACAGCGAGAGCAAATAAAAACACAACAACATGCCACCAGGCGGAAGGGGATGGTGTGCCCGCGCCAGCGTTTTTGGTGGTAGTCGGGAAGAATGAACCAGAAGAGTTGGGGAACCGGGTTGGGGAGAGAAGGTACAAGATCCGGGAAGAGAGGAAAACGGAAAGTGGGGACGAGAAACGGGGAAAGAAATAGAGAGAAAGAGAGCGAGAGAAAGAGAAAGGAAAAAGAAAAGAAAAACGAAACAAAAATCGCACGTGAAATTTTGTCAGATTTTTGCGAGCAGCGGCCACGCCGGTCCAAACCTCTCGGTTCCGTGGATCGGTAGAAGCGCTAGTAATTAAATCTTACATATCGTTTTAAATGCGAGTTTCTAAAGTTTTAACTTAGTTCTGACGGTTCTAAAGGAAGCTTTATTGTAAGCTTCTGACTAATCTAAACTGTACTTACAGAGAAAGCATTCTTATCCGTTCGTTTTTATCGACCCTGTATCGATACTGTTGTTGTTTTTCCTCTCTAAAAACAACTTTGATTATCTTGCATCTTAATAGTTTTGGAATAACCTTCGCTATGAAACATCAGTCTGACAGTACCCATGTTATCTCTCATTCTCCAAGTAATAGAAGTTTTATGTAATCCTAAACAGATAGGCTATTTTGCTGAACTTTTCTAACATGTCTTGTAGTAACTGAACCTATATATTAAACTCGCACAATATTGTGTACTGTAGCCTAGATCATCAAACATACGAATTCAAAATATGAATAAATTTGTGTTTCTACTATACAGTTCTTAACGAACGGAAAATTGTTTACTAATTCCTGGCCTACTACGAACAAAACAAAACTACGTCAAACTGCGTGCCTGCTTAGGGACCCTCACACAGCCTACCCAGCCTGATCTAGCGTATACGTAGGCGTTAAGTGTAAATACGTTTATATAGTAGGTAGTATTATAAAGTGTATAAAGTAAAACAATTACCAAAGCGACGGATGTAAATCATTTTTACGTGAACATAATTTATCTTCATAAACATCACCGATATCGGCAACCAATTGAATTAATTCTTCAACAGTGGTTGGTAATTTATCATTTTCTGAAAATACTATACAAAAATTATAACTAAAAGAGCAAACAAACCGGCAACCGGCACCGTCATCCCCCCGGAGGCCGATGGAACACCGATGGAAAAGATTCACCCGATTGGCCGGAACGCTCGTTTCCATCGTGCGTAACTCGACCACGTATCCGGGGAGGAGAGACGATGGTGCCGATTGATTGGAAAAACGGTACCAACCTTGACTGTGTGTCAGTTCTAGCTCACCCGCCGTTCGACCAGTGTCCTCCGCGGTGCTGCTACTGTCGATGACCACCACCGGCGGTAGATCGTAGAATGGCTCGAAATGCACGTCGTCCGCCATGGCCGGAAGCTGGGGTGGTGGTGGTGGAGGTGGCGGTGGAGGAAGCGTTGGCAAAAGCGACGGGGGTGGGATGTCAAATTTAAACATCTGGTCGCTGACGGTGCTGCAAACGAAACGTTATACGTGAGTTTCGGGCGTGTGCGACGTTGCGCGAGTTCTGAGAAAATCACGAAGCGTTACCCAGCGGACACACCCACAGCCGCCCCGACGGCCGACGGCGGTTCGACGGTGGCGTCCGGTTCGTCCGGTACCGGCGGCTTCACCTGATCCTCGGTCTGTTTCACTATCTTCTCGCTCAGCTGCTTGAAGCGCTCGAGAAACGAACCGTCGTTACTGAACGGTAGCAGAACCTTCCCGGCAGCAGCGGAATCGGCAGACGCTTCTGGCGTTTCCGTCGTGCTGGAATGTTTGCCGTCAACGAAACACCATAAAACACCGTCGTTTTACATTACATAAGACGGAAACACACAATGCCAGACGGTCTGGCGCACGGGAATCGTAAATGCTGAACTATACCTAGGCGTTTCCTTGGTCGCTTCGGCTGCGATCTGCTTCGCTAGCTCGAGCGTACGCTGCTTCTCGAGGATCTGCTGTCGTTTCTGGGCGATCAGTTGCTCCTGCTTCGACATCTGAGCGAATCGCTCAGTACGGCTGAAGTTGATACGAGGCATACCGACACCAACACGCCCACCGCAGCAAACCCCAGGATGCCGAAGTGGCGAGACTGGTGGGGGACGACGAGTCTCGCAACCGTTGTGCTGCTGTTTTGCCCGTCGTCTCCCCGGTTGGTGGTACGTAAACTACTCTTACTCTGTTAGCACGACGCCCGGTGCACTTATCCTGGCAGTCGGCTCGGTTTGCCGGACATACGTTGAACGGAGAACGCACCAACCAACATGCAACTTTGTTGCCAACGACTTGAAAATCGATAAAATTTTACCACTTTTCGACCACCATTGTCGAATGTTTTCTTCTCCGAACTTGGGCCCTTTCCATTGACAGTTGCAACGTCATGTTAGATGCAAATGGTGGGATAATTTCACTCACTCGCTTCGTAGCACCCGTAAGCCGACCATTGTTTTGGGCATTTTAATAATATTTTTCTCTATATTTTTTATTGTAAATATCACATAACATTCACAAAGATTCATTAATAATTGTCAGTACAGTAAAAGGTGCTGTTCAACATAACGTTTTAAGTAATTCACGTGTTTCTGTTGGGATACAGTTTCTAGGAATATTTCACGCACCACCTAATGGCGGTGAAGTATATTTCTTTAAAACTACTTTTTCATTTCTAACTCATGGGGATGCTTAATTTAATTCGATAATATCCTTTTAAACGTTCACTAAATTTCTTTGTAGTGATTTATTAAGCGAGTTAAATGATTGATAGAATTATAACAGAGTTTTCTCATTTTTCTCTGTGTTTTAATTGCGTTAATCGTATCTACAGAAACGTAACGGTGAGTTAAATAAATGACTCATCGCACGTCAATCACGTTGGTAAATCGATGCAATGTACGTACCTAGCTCAATCCACAAGCAGTACAAACATAAACTTATCCAGAAAACCATGTTCGCAATTCGCGCAGCATTCTCAAAGGGTGCCCTTACGTTACCGTCGAGTAGTGTAGTCGTTCGGTTCAAGAACACACTTCCGGTGGTGGAGAAGGACAAACCGCCAACATTACCGTACTCCCCATTTGATGGCAAACAAACGAACCGCGCCGAATGGACGGTGGCCCGACTGGATGACTTGCTGAACTGGGGCCGCAAAGGGTCGATGTGGCCGCTAATGTTCGGTTTGGCATGCTGCGCAGTTGAGATGATGCACGTTGCCGCTCCGCGCTACGATCTGGATCGATTTGGCGTACTATTCCGTGCGTCCCCACGTCAAACGGATTTCATCATCGTTGCTGGCACCCTGACCAATAAAATGGCACCAGCGCTGCGGAAAACGTACGACCAAATGCCGGAACCACGGTGGGTAATCTCGATGGGTAGCTGTGCGAACGGTGGCGGGTATTACCATTACTCGTACTCCGTAGTACGGGGATGTGATCGGATCATACCTGTTGATATCTACGTGCCCGGGTGTCCCCCGACGGCAGAGGCCTTGATCTACGGCATATTGCAGCTTCAAAAGAAGGTCAAGCGAATGAAGACGGTGCAAATGTGGTATCGGAAATGAGTAAGCCATTTCAGATATTGTTTATCATTAAGGTATTGGATAGTATTTCAATTATCGGTGAATGGATAAAGGTATGGTGGGGTGATATTTATGACAAGAAAACTGACTCACTATTTTTACCTTTAAATACGTATAAAGTTTTTGTTATTACATCGTAGAAAGAAATCTTTGGGAAGCTATTTGTGACTCTTTTTATCTCATAGACAAGCAACAGATTATATTGACTTCAATGCTATAAATAGATTTGTAGGGTTATTTTATTTGCTACCCTGCTCGATGGTCAGAAGATCAGATTGTTTACATCCGTGAGTCGTTCCACGGAATGCCATTATGCTTAAGGAATGAAAAAACTCCCATCAAATTAGAAAATGTTCTTCACGGGTAACAATTAATTTAGTACGTTCGCTCTATTGCTCTAGTGCTGTGACGGAAGATAAGATAAGCATTCTCAAAAATTTATCAAAATTCCTTATCCTAAACTAACGTTTTGTAGCACACAACATGAAATGAATAATGCGCTAGTAATCGTAGAGGAAACATTAATGCACTTTGGGTACATTCATGGTTCCATAATGTATGGTAACACTGGTGGGATGTATATTTTTTCGTATACTTTATTGTAATAATACATATATAAATGTGGAATATCGGTTGGTATTGAAGGAACTCCCATCAAGGGGCTCTTGCTAAACATTTTCGGTTTTTTATTGGAAGTTATCCGTAGCGCGTTGTTCTTTGTAAAGAAATCGATTTTTCCATCAAGGAGAAATTTGTTGGGAATCTGCCACTACTGCCGCTTCCACTGCCGTGCGTATACATATCGACTGTTTGGTGTATTTGGCGATTAATCATAAAACTTACTCTAACACTATATTACGTAGAGGTAATTGATAAGCGAAGCAGGCCGTTATATTAACATAAAATCATGACAACGCCAAACAAAACGTGAATATGTTTCCTTTAATAATCAAACGAAAACAAACAACCAATTTTATGAAAAAAAGATTCAAACATTCGCTTCCCGTGGCTATCGTATTGGGAAGGTTTCGGTACGGGACAATCGTAAGCTTTGCCTCCTAGTATTTGTACTTGAAGTTCATCTTGAACAGATATTGACAGTTCACCTGGCCAACATCGTACACGATGAACTCGTTGTACAGTAGTGAACTCTTTACGTTGTCATCCGTTACACCCTTACCGAGCGGGATTTCCACACCGTCCGGTCGCACGTGGGATGCACTCGGATCCGGCTGGGTGCGTCCGATACCCTTCACGCTGTGCTTGCCCGTCGGCAGCTTCTTTACGTAGTGTGCCTGCAGATACTCCTGCATGTCACCCAGGGCGACCTCGCACAGCAACATCAACCCGGTCGAATCGGCCGGATTGGTGCAGCAATAGTTGGCCGACTTCGACACCATATCGGCGAAGTAGATACCCTTGCCGAACATGTAACCCGTGACCGGTGCCTCCGGCGGCGCGATCTTCAATCCGTGCGTCAAAATACCCACGAAGTTGGTAAGACGCGATCCGTGCCACAGTAGCTTGCGGTTGTGCAGCTTCCGGAACGGTTGGTAGCGACGGTCCTCGCCCTTGCGCTTGATGCAGAAGATCTCGGCGATCTCCAGCTCGTACGAGGCGTGGGTCGCCGCGTGCGTATTGCGCACGTACTGTTCGAGCAGCGTGAACTCTTCCGAATCACGCGCCAACGGTTCGATCGACGTCTTAAGCTGCTCGTAGTGCGCGTCCAGTGGATTCTTCTGCTCTTTCTCCTTCTTATCGTCGGAGCTGTTTAGCAGCGAGTAGGCGAACTCGATCTCCATTAGACTCTCGAGCATGGTTTGCTTTTCTTTCACCTGCTCGAGCGTATCGAGCACCGTCACCGACCGTACGCCAAAATTGTGCGGAATGAACGAGTAGAACCGATTCGAGGCATCGATGAACTGCGCGTTAGTGCCACTGCTGGCGATCAGGTCGGATATCTCCGACAGCACCTTCATTGCGGACTGGAGCTGACGCTTGGACAGCTTGCCCAGCGGCATCTTCTCCATGTCCAGCTCGAACTCCAGCATCACGCGGTTCATGGCGTCCACGTCGAACAGCATGCGGACTAGCTCTTGCACGGACGGCGCAAGCTTCGACTTGATGGCACTGTTCTCCTCCAGACGCTTCGTCTTCGTCTCGCTGTAATCGATCTCGATCGGGTAGAACATGCCGGGATACTTGTCGTACACGGTATCGTGCCGTTTCCACGAGTTGTTAGTCTTTTCCTCGAAAAGTTCCTCAAACGCGTTCAGAGCGTCGTATGCGGAATTGAAATCTTCCAGTTTCGTACCACCAATCGTGGTACCGATGCGTCCCCAAGCACGGAACAACCAATACCTGCACGGAAAGAATATTTTCCCCATTGTTATTATCAATCCATTCTGACTTTCTAGATCGACACACTTACCGCTTTCCCGTGTCCGACTCGAGAACCTGCAGCTTGTAGAACGAATTTTTATTCGCCTGAATATCGACCTTATTGAGCACGCAGTTGTAGATGACACCCTGGCTCTTGAAAACGTGGGCCTTGTCCGCGAGCCCAGAATCCGGATCGACCACCAAACCACTCTTCACCTGCAGCTTCATCTTCGCCGGTACCGACTTTTCGTAGATGCTCTTTTTCGATTTGTTTTCCTCCTCGGTCGGGATGCGCGTTTGCGGATCCGAACCCCAGTCGCAGATGGCCCGACTGCGGATGAACGACAGCGCGCCACCGCCCTGCGCATCGTCGAGAAATTCTTCCGGTACCACCTGAATCTGCAGATCCTTCGCATCCATCATACGGCTGCCCATCCGTTCGACCTCCTCCGGTGTGGAAATAATGGCAGCCGTATGGCTCGCTATCTTGGTCACCACCTTGCCGCCCAGTTTCTGAATTTTAAGCTTCAGCTGATCCTTCGGCGTGGCGGTCTTGCCCAGAATCACGAACTCCAGATTGTACAGTGGTGGCTTCTCGCGCTGCACCTTCGGCTCGGTCGGAAGGGCTTCCTCCTTCTTCACGCTGTTGGAGATGGTGCTGACGCTCGGCGGTACGTAGCGTATCACGCGATCGCTAACGACCGATTTATACTTCTTCAGGAACGTGTACGCCGTCCGCAGATCCTCCGGTATTTTGGTCTTCTTGCGAGGCGGTGCCTTCTCCGCGTTCATGCACTTCACCCACTCGGTCAGGTTGCCCTGACACACGTACGCCGACTTCTGGAGCAAATACTGACCGCCACATTTCGCACACCGTTCCAGTGCACCGAACAGCAATATTTCGCACACACTGTCCAGTACCGGATCGTTTCCGTCCGGAATGTCCTGATTGTTGTGAGCGAGGATTTGCACCAATTCGGTTTTCTTGAGTCCGAGCGAGCGGAGCTTATCGCGGATCTTGTAGAATGCTTTCTGCTGCTCGGCTATTTTCTTCTCCTCAACCGTTTCGGCCGCTTTGTCAACTTCATCTTTAACCTCTTCCTTTACCTTCTTCGCCGGAACATCCTCCGCTTTCATGGCGCTAACGAGACAAAAAGGAACGTTCATTTTCTCCATATACCTGTCATAAAGCACACGAATAAATACTTACGGCAACCATTTCTTCAGTTGCACCTGATCTTCGGGCTTGATCGAGCGAAAGCCGGGTAGTGATTCGGCCTTATCGAAATAGCCCAGATCTGCTCGGATTTTCGAGAAACATTCCGCATGGTGCCACAGTGGCTGCCCTCCGTACTTCATGCCCACCTCCGTGTCGTAAACGACCTTCTTAATGCGCAGTTCATCCTTCAGGATCTTCAGTTCGCACGCACGGCACATGGCGCGTCCCGATGCGGCATACTCTACGCCGAAATCCTTCAGCGATTGTGCCTCTGCCGCCGTACGTTTTTTTCCTTTACCCTTGCCGGCCACGGGTACGACACCTTTGCCGAATGTTGCTACATGGAACAGAAAGCACCGAATAAATCATTTTTCCATCGTTTCACCTCAAACTCCTACTTACCAATCGCGTCACGAATTTTCTTCTGATCCTCGTACCGCAATGACTCGAAATGGGCAATATCCCCCTCGGTCGTCGGACGCTGCTTCTTGAAGAAACAGTCCTCGTGGTACCATTGGGCCACCTTACCATCGTACATCGCCGACTGGACCATCGCCGCAAGGCGCAACACATCTTTGCTGATCTTTTGCTTACACAAACGGCACGATGCCCGGTTGCTCTTGGAATATTCGGCAAGAAATGGTAGCTGATCGGTATCCATGGTTTGTTTCCGGTGCGTTCGAGGGAACGACTGAGGCGCAAATAAATATTAAAACAAGACAGACAGCTCTGAACACTAACTACCGAAACGCGCACAACATGAACATGTACCGCTCTGAATTTACAGGATTTTTCCCGGAATTGTTGCTTGTTGTGTGTTGCAGGTTGATTGGCAGCGTTGACAGTCGAGATTGGCGCGAAATTGTCAGGCTTCATGCGGCATATCAAATGTAAATAACGGTTTCGATTGAACTGCATCCAGATTATTTCTTCTATTAAAACGATTAACAGAAACATTTTTAACAATAGAATTGTTTTAGAGACTTAAATATGGTACAATATTCGAGCAATTCACGTCGAATAAAAAAAATTGACGAATCTAAGCTGATTGGACATCGAAACACGCACGTGTTTCACATCGTGTTTCGGCATCGAAACACGCACAAGATGCGTAAACACAATCAAATCAAATTCTTAAAAATTCCACAAGTTTTTTGTAAGTTTTATCTTTCGTAACATACACTCTAAAAACCATTTTTTATAAATTAAATTTGTACACCACATTTGATCGAATTCGAACAAGAAATATTCGAAAAGGGCTACAGCAGCAACCTTGAATATTCGAACTCATTACAATGCCGACGGCTTGTCAAATACGTCAACTATAAACAACAATCAAGCCGTCGAGGAAAACTTTTCTTCGCGCACTGGATATCGTTCTTTTATAATAAAACCTAAATTTGGAGACGCATCGATCGTGCAGCAAATACATTTCCACTACTTGAAGCCCACTCATATCCCAAACGTAGTTTTCTATCCATTAAAAACATGAGTGACAGCGATGTTTCCAAGATGAAGGTAAGCTTCTTGAGGACGCCGCCATTCGGCTAGGCTTGCAAGCAGTCCGGTTCAGCTTTACTTGGGCGATGTTTGTTACATTTCATTTGTTATTCTTGATCCCTTTCCCTTTGCTAGGTGGCTGATCTCAAGAAGGAACTTAAGGCACGAGGTCTAAGCGTGATGGGTAACAAAAACGAGCTTGTGGATCGACTACAAACCGCCTTGTTAGGTTAGTTGCTAGGTGGCGTCTTGCAGAACTCATCAGTTTTGATCATTCAGTTTTTTTGCACCTTTTCGCGTAATCCATTACAGACGGTGGTGATGTGCTCGAAGATACGGCCAACTCAGAAGATCTGCTAGAGGACGACGAGCTGAACGATGATCTGCTCGACGAGGACAAAGATCTGACCGATCCGGTTGCTGAGGAGGAGCAGATACTTAAGTCACCCACACCGAGTGAAAAGTCCAAATCGATTTCGCCCGAGCAGCCGCGCAAACCGGAGGATGAGCCAACAGCTGAGTCGAAGCCAACCACCACCGTACCGACAGCTGCGCAGCGCAAAATATCGCTTAAGCGAAACATTTCCATCACGAAACCCACTCTCGCTACGGAGGCTACCAGCCCGCTGGTAGAATCACCGAAAGCACAAAGACAACCGTTCGCTGCACAACCTGCCAGCGCTAACAGTGGCAGCGACGGCGAACCGGAGAAGAAAGTCGTTAAACTAGGACAGCTGACCGCGCAGGAGCGGCTGGAGATGCGAGCGAAAAAGTTCGGTGGTTCGCAAGCAACAGAGGCTACGACGGTGGGGAAATCGACTGCTTCCTCCACCTCTTCCTCAGCTTCCACGGCCGCCACAGCGGCCACGGACAAAATGCAAGCTCGTGCGGCAAGATTTGGACTTACCAGTGCCAGCAGCATCACAGCCACCGGCAACAGCACACCGGCGTCGCTGGAAGCGTTAAAGAAGCGTGCCGAACGATTCGGTGGCTCCGTATCATCCGAGATGAGCAAGCTGGAGCAGCAGGAAAAGCTTGCAAAGCGACAGGCTCGTTTCGGTCAGACGACGACGGCAACGACAACCGCCGCTGCTGCAAACGGTGCTGCAGCAAAGGTAACGACCGGTTCGGTGGATTACGCCGAAAGAGCTAGATTACGGTTGGAGAGATTCAAATCTGCTGCATAGGTCAGAGGCAGAAGGTTCACTTTACCATCCTACTTCGAGTTTTCATCGCATTCTTTGCAACTTTCGCCGATGGTCCTCTATTGTTTAGGGCGTGTGTGATTGTATGAGAAATATACCCACTATTAACACACAAGAGCTTTTTTTTTGACACTTTTAGTGTAAGCAGCAGCACCTATAATGAAGGTTTATGTAAGGAGGATCGTATTGCGAAGAACAAATGCAATATCTCTGCTGTCTAACCCGGAAGTACCCATTTCGGGTTTGAGAATATTGTAACATAGGACAATTCGTTGCTACATCAATGAAATCGATTGTGTTGACAGTAATGTGTTTTTTTTTACAATGAGGCAATAAAATGGATAGACTATATAGAAGAATTTTTTAAAAGCAACTGACTTCTCATTCGAAAGAAGACACTTCGAAATAGCCAAATTAAGTATGATGGAAACAAATTGAATGGTATTCATTAAAAGTAAAATCACGAGAAGGGTGCGGCGCATTTGAAATTAATCTCACAATATTTCACAGTTTAAAAATAATGAGCTTTTTATTCAAAGAAATGCTTAAATGCCTCCTTAGATCAGACCGTGCTCGGGTGCGCTGAAGGATCTTCCGGGTACGCGCTTGTTCGTGAAATGAACGTTTACTTTAATTACATAAGATGATACGGAAACCCTGCCCATTGTAAGGGGAGAGAACGTGCGGAATGCCGGTATGTAGACCACACATTGCATATTTAAAAAAAAACGTTGAAAATTAACATAACTCCAGTGCGTACATGCCGCCACAATCCTACTCCGTTGGGATGCATCGAATGAACCAAACATGGAACGCTAACTCACGCAAACGCTTTACGAAGCACCACCCTCAATCTCACTGGCCGGTACGTCCGGATCCTCGTCGTTGTACATGTTTTCCGCCATTTGCCACACCTGCATGATGTTATCTTCCGACACCGAGCAAATAACCCACGGTTCGTTCGGGTTCCACGAGAAGTCCGATATCTTTGCCGTATGGCCACCGTGAATGAACAGCAGCTCCGGCGGACCATCTTCCGCGTCTTCCGCACTCTGCTCTTCGCCGATCTTCGACAGATCCCACACGTGTAGCCGCCGATCCGTACCGGACGAGGCCAGGATCGTTTCATTATGCGGCGACCACTGCACCTGGAAGATTTCGTCCCGGTGCGATTCGAACGAGTGTAGCTTGAGCTTAAGATTACGCAGATCCCACAGAGCCACAGTCTTGTCGGCCGAACCCGTCGCCAGGATGAACTCCGAGTACGGATTGAAGCTGAGACAATTGACCTCGGCCGTGTGTGCGTCCACCGTGTGCGACGGTTTCGAGGTGTTGTTGCATCGCGTGTCCCAGATCATAAGTTTCTGGTCGTCGGCCACCGAACCGAACAGCGATTCGTGCAGCAGATGCCAGGCCACATCCTCGACCACGGCCGTGTGCCCCGTAAAGATGTTCTTCGCGTCGATCAGCCGGTGCTCCTTCGGAGTTGCGTTAATGTCCCACAGGCAGATCGTGTGGTCATCGCTTGCCGACAGCAGATACCCGTTCAGGTTCGGATTCCAAGACAACCCGTAGCCTTCCTTCTGGTGTCCGCGCAGTCGCAGATCCGGATGGCATTCACCGCTCGGTTCCGGCTTGCTCGGGTGCTTGGTGTAGTCGAACACGAGCACATCGCTCGATGGTGTCTTGGTGGCAATCACGCACGGATTCTGTGGCATGTAGCGGGCCCGGTTCACTTCCCCTTCGTGGTTGATTTTGATCTCGATCTCGATCTTGCCCGATACCGAGCCGAACCCACCGAACTCGCCCTTCTCGTTGTCGTAGTGACCCGTGTCGAATTGCGCGTCCTCGTTCGGCAGCTGCACGCTCGCGATCAGCAGATGGTTCTGCTCGTCCGATGTGTGCGTACCGAGGATCAACCGATGCACGGAGTAATCTTTTCCCTCCGGTTTCGTCACATCCGGCAGCCATTGAGCCGTTAGTGAAGGCCACTCGAGCGCGTGTGTCATGACCAGATCGTACAAGAACGGAGTGTTTTTCTTCCAGATTTTGTACTCTTCGTTAATGACGCGCTCTTCGACCGCATCGTCGAACGATTCCGCTGCGGGAAAAGGGTTGATAACAAGAAGAGCAGTTCACGATGCAAGTTAGACAATGCACAAAAATGCCAAATGGCACACAAGTGGCCCCTAAGCTAACACTTACCACCATCGGCTCGATCACCCATTTCGAAAATTCGTCACAAATGTAAGCACCAACTTATCGCAAACAGTTAAAACTTCTTTGGCGTTTCGTTTATTCACACTCCCGCCAAATTGTGGTTCGACTCGCGCTGGCTTCGGGAAATGAAAAACGGCCGGTACGATGGTTGTCGCACAAGCAGCAAGTAGTTCCTTTCGTTCCTTTTCTTTTCTCCAACGTTTATGTGCGCGCGCGTCTCCGTGTGTATGTGTGCGTGTGAATGTAATTGACAAAGCGGCGTTTCGGAAGCCAAAATGCCGATTGCAATTTTTCAGCCGGCAACACCGAACACCTCGGATCGGAGCGTTGTATTGCAGTTTACTATTACTTAACAAAGCTTCTGACGGTCAATCCGTTTTTCCGTCAACTCGTGCTGGAATTCGAACGCATAAAACACAATTTCCGCGTACCAATATTCACAATTCCGTTTCGGTCGACGAGGGCAAGAGGCACAGTCGCGCACAAAATGCCGCAATTTCTATCGTTGAAAGACGTCAAGTTTGACGGCACTGTCAGTGGTCGAGAAGTGACTACACGATCTCGGAAGTTGAAGTGAAACATGTTCATTTATTTTAAAAGAATATAATGTTGTGAGAATTTTTGACAAACCAAACTCTAATAAAGATCATTATAATTAAGTTTCCGTTGATTTTTAACGTGCTGTTTAGTGTTCTTATATGAGCTTAAAAGTTAAATATCAAATATTTGCTACGTAGAAATGCACCTTATTTAGGTATCCCATGACAACAGTACGAATCGATTGAACGCAGTAAACAAAACAAAAAACGGTTGCGAATGGACTTTTACGGTTAGCGAACGCTGCCCGGTAGAAATTTACATTTTAAAACAACCATTGCTGCATCAATGGTAAGTAGTTATAGACGCACATTTTTCTTATTTGCTCATTTAAAACAACAACAATTGCTTTAACCGCTTTCAATCTTTGTTTGTCCGCTTGTAGAACACAAATAGCAACGTATATTTGGGAGAATGGTACCAAAAGGAGGCCGATTTGAACCGCCAGCTCGTGGTGAGCTTCTTTCCCAGCGACAATTCGGTGGAGCTGGTTGACTTAAAAACACGGAAAACCTTTCTACGGCGCACAAAAATCGAAGAGCTATGTGAGAATGACTTTTTCATCGGTGCTAAGCTGCTAATCTTTGGCAAACAGATAAACATTATCGATTATGGAGATGTGAAAACGCGAGATAAAAAAGCGGATGAGCAGCTGTAGGTTACAATATTTTTTGTATCGCAGTATGTACGATTGCAATACATATTTTTCTGCCATTTCATACTCACTAGCTCCTTCGGAATGATCAAAGCGGAAGCCTTACTACACATTGGCGAAATTTTGACAAAAATCCACGCCACAGGTCTCGGTGTGCGGCGACTTGCTATGTTGAGGATAGACGACAACTACTCATCGATGCTGAAGTCGGTCCGTTCTGAGGCCTCAAGTTTAAATTACTTAATGGACTGCATTCCGAGCCAATCGTTTCTAGCACTGGAGATCATTGGTAATAACGCGTATAACAGGTACCGAGACCTCTGTGGACCAGAGTCTGTATCCGAGGCAAAGCAATGTGCACCGAACAGTTTCAGAGGACTGTACGGAAGCGACGTTTACTGTTCACGCTCGGCCGATGATGCCGCAAACGTATGTACATACTCGAATGGATTAATATTTGGGGAACAATATTTCATGCATTTGTTATCTCTCCCAGGAATCTCGTTTTATTTTCCTCAATAACGACATCAAGCTGGTGCTACGTTCTTCGGCGCTTTACACCAACAGCACGCTATGCATCGTAAAACCTCATGCCGTCCGCGAAGGTAAAACGGGGGAAATCATCACGGAGATATTGCGCAAAAAGTTTTCTATCACTGCTATGAAAATGCTCCGGTTTGAACGTCCGAATTGTGAAGAGTTTCTTGAGGTCTACAAAGGAGTCGTCCCTGAATATGAGGTTGTTGCATTTTTTCGTATGTTTTGTAATGATCTGCATTAATTAAAAAAATTGGTTTTATTCTTAAACTCCTTTTTAGTCCATGGTAATGCAGATGATAAGTGGCGATTGTGTTGCGTTAGAAATTACAAACAAATACGACGACCCGCGTAGTACCTATCAAAGTTTTCGTGATTTTTGTGGACCCATATGTCCGGTATGTACGCCAGTTAGATAAGTCAATGTGTAGTTATTATCTCGATCTCTGCTCGTTTCTCTCAGGAAGTGGCCAAACTCACTAGACCTCAAACATTGCGTGCCTTGTTCGGAAAGAACAAAGTGATGAATGCCGTCCACTGCACCGATCTGGAGGAAGATACTACATTGGAGTTGGAATATGTTTTTAAATTTTTAAACTAAAAACCAACCAACTGTGAGGTTTACCATCTACCATCCGTCCAACCGTTTCAAAAGAGTGCAAAATTGCTTATGTATTAAACATTTATGTTCCGTGTGGTCAATGTCAAATAAAGAGAGTTTGAATCCATTTCAAATAAACATTATTCAACCGCTCAACAGGTGCCCAATTGAATTGAGGTTGCCAAGACGCTATTGCCATGTACAACCGTTGCGCCGTCGCTATGGCAACTATGTATGACATTAAAACATATTCGCCGTATATTTTTCAGTTTATTAATTTGCTGGATTTAGTTCAACGACAATGAGCAAACCGTCGGTACAGAAGAAATTAAAATCGGCTTTAACTAAGCCAAAAGCAACCTTTACTTTTGCTTTAGGCGAGTAAGTATTAAAGCAATAACAATATTCACTTAAGGGTAAGTGTCAAAATGATCGGTTTCGTGTTTTACTCAGAGAGCGTAAGAAAAGGATTGCGGCAAGAACACGGCAGCTAAACATCCCGGTTCCGATAGATTTGGAGGCACTGATCGAGCAACGAATTAAGCATCTCAAGGACAACAGTTTCGTATTTTTGACCTATGCATACTCCAAGAACAGTGAACTATTTACACCGTACAGTTTTTTGTACGTATTTTCTTACTGGTCTTATTGGTATAAAGTCAGCTCCGACACTACGCATTTCATCCTTCCAGGGAAGTCCCATTTAGCAAAGCGGACAAGCACGAATATTTTACTGTCAGCCGCCATGGAGTGACGTACTGGAGCGACACGGAAAACCATTTCACCGAGCTCGATGTTTGGCTTGTGGATTATCGCAAATATACACGACTTACGGAGCTGGGCTTTTTCAAAAACTACCGGCTAGCGAAAGCGTTCCGCATCTGGTTGCGGAACATCCAGTGGAGCAAGTATGAGAACGCGCGCCAAAAGATCCGTAGCAGTGCATTCGTAGTGTTGCCTCGATTAGCGAGGGCACTGCTCACGATGCAGGACGAATATGTGCAACTGGTCGGGTTTCGCTTTTTCGACGTGTCGGTCTCGGAAAATTGGCATCTTCCGTACTTCATCGAAACGCAAATGACCACGTTCGAGCAGGTACGAGATCTTCTTCAACATCTGCGAGAAAAGATGCGCAACGTGTTGTGTAAGTAAAAGAGGAAACTATTTACATCTCAGCAACCAATACAGTGGAATAATGCGGAATGCTTGTTTCAGTTAATGCATGCTACAACACACTGATTGATCGTGGCTTCTCACCGCAAGATGAAGCGATTAATGTAACGAACAAAAAGAAGCTTAAGGACATGATGAGCTTTACACAGCGTGCGAATAAGCGTAAGCTGTGCGCGTTGTTAGCACGATTTCTTGCATGTGCCGATCAGATGATGATAACGTTATTGCATCAAATTTTACGGGAGTCATTCAAAAATCTGGCAAACGTGTTCGCGGTCTTCATGGATGATGAATCGTCCAATAGAGAGAACAATGGCTCCCGTGGCTTGCAACCACCGTTCATGAACGTGGAGCTAGTGCTAAAGCCGACGCATATTGATCTCGATCCATCGCGTGAAGTTACCACACGAATGTTGGAGGACTTGAGCAATCTGGTAATGCGAACGGTCTACAAAATTGATCGTTTCCAAAGCGACGCATATTTCGACGTCTACACGGAGTGAGTATCTTGGTGCGCATCGGTCAAGAGACTGTATAACAATCATAAACTGAATGTGAACTGAATTTGTGATGTAGGCCTTCTATAATGGGAAGAAAAGAGGATCGCCTTTGCGGAAGCCCTCCAAGTCTCGATTTTATCATACGGAACGACGCTCAGCTTTCAACGGATGTGTAAGAATTTCGCTTTATTACCCCACTGCAGTTGTAGAAACCTATATATCATTACTATCCCACCAATATTTTAGAAAAACCATATTCGATGGCATAATCGAAGCGTACAACAGTGTCGACGAGTACGTCGTGCAGTTTGACCGAATTCGCCTATCGTACCAGGAAAACCTAGCGGTCGATCATAACATCATCCGCAACGAAACGAACTTGGAGGCGCTGAAGATGTACTGCGAACGTTTTAGCAATCAGATGGCGGAGCTGGACAAAATCCAAGAGTCGCATCCCCTGGGACTGCTGCAGGTGAAGCAGGTTGCGTTTCGCGAGGAGATCACTCCGATCTGTCAGCAGCTGTTGGGTGTACTGGACGAAACCATTCCTCGGTTGGCGATGGAGAAAATAAATTACGTCCAGCAGAAGGGCGAAGAGTTGCAGACGAAGCTGTTGATCGTGCCGGAAGAAACGAACCACTACATTTACTACTTTAACCATTTGGAAATTTGTCACGAGCACGTGGCCAGTTTGCAAAAGGAACTAAACTATGCGTACGAAGCGTTGAAAATCATGAAGAACTACAATGTGACGTTTTCCGATGAAGATAAGGACAAATACTTGGGTGAGTATTGCTGCTTTACATTAAGTATACCGTTTACAAATATTGATTCGTGTTGTTGCAGATATGGAGGAGTTTCTGAACGAAATAGGTGAAACGTTGAAAAGCAAGCGCGCTCAGAAGCAGGACTTGATCAATAAGTTTGACCTGTGTCTACAAGCCGATATAACAAAAATATTCTCTGAAGTCGAAGATATTCAAGACGGAGTACTGAAGGAATGGCTACTTGACCTCAGCTCCGATCCAGTACAGGTGCGCGACTGCTTGATCGACCTGTCCGAGCGTCTAACAATGTGCCAGCGGAAGGCGCAAGAGTACAAAAAGTATCAAAAAGAATTTCGCCTGGAAGTGACGCGGTTCGAAAAGCTCGACCAGGTCATCAACGAGGTTAAGCTGCGCCAAATACTGTGGGACAGTGTGCAGCAGTGGAAGGAGTCGGTGGAGATATGGAACGAAATTCACTTTCACGAGCTAAACATGAACGAAGTGGAGGAGCTCAATACAAAGATATTGAAAAATTGCGCAATGCTCGATAAAAACCTGCCCAAAAATGACATCATCCCCAAGCTGAAGGCGGAAGCGGAAGAGTTTAAAGATAAGATACCGGTGCTGAGATTTTTGCGCAATCCGGCGCTCAAGACGCGTCACTGGATCAAGATCGAACAGATACTGAACCGTCCGCTGGCGGAGGAAACGGAAATTTATCTCCACACCTTCGAGGATGCCAATGCCTTTGAGGAGGATGTAGCAGCGGAACTGATGGAAGTGTCCAACATGGCTAGTGCCGAAGCCGATCTGGAAATGCTGTTGAACAAGGTGGAGAACGCATGGAAGGAATTGGAGCTGACCGTGATTAACCACCGTGACCATCGGGATGTGTTCGTGCTGGCGGGGATTGAAGAGATTCAAACTGTGCTGGATGAGTCGAGCATTAATGTTAGTACAGTGGCTGCCTCAAGGCACGTCGGCCCCATTAAGCCCAAAGTCGACGAGTGGGTATCACAGCTAGATCTGTTCTCGCGAACACTCGACGAATGGATGCAGTGTCAGCAGTCGTGGATCTATCTGGAGGCGATTTTTTCCGCCCCGGATATGCAGCGTCAGTTGCCGCACGAGTCACAAATGTTTCTGCAGGTGGATAAGGCCTGGAAGGATCTGATGCGACGCACGCAAAAGGCACCGCTAGCACTGAGCGCCATGACCGCGGAAGGCGTGTTGGAGCAGCTGCAGATAAACAACGTCCTGCTGGAGAAGGTAACCCGCTGTCTGGAGGCATACTTGGAGGTGAAACGTATGGCTTTCCCAAGGTTTTATTTTCTGTCGAACGATGAACTGTTGGAAATATTGGCACAAACGAAGAATCCCTACGCTGTGCAACCTCATCTGCCGAAGTGTTTTGACGCGATTGCAAAGATTGAATTCGGGAAGAAAAAAACCGAAACTGGTGAAACTATTGCGACCAACGATATCATTGCCATGATATCGCCCGAAGGCGAACGGCTAACATTTGGCGTGGGGCTTAAGGCACGTGGTGCAGTCGAGGATTGGCTATCGAAGGTGGAGGAAGCGATGTTTCTAGCGGTGAAACGCTACATGCGCCATGGCTATCGCGTGTACGGCTTGAAAGATCGTTCGTTCTGGATGCAGGAGCATCCGAACCAGGTGGTGTTGACGATTTCGCAACAACAATGGGCAGCGGACGTACACGCCATTCTGGACGGTGAACACAATGTGGACAAAGGAATGGAAGAATATCACGATAAACTGACGAAAAACTTAACCGTCCTAGCAGTGATAGCACGGACGAAAATTTCCAAACTCGTCCGTAAGGTGCTCTGTGCTCTGATCACTATTGATGTACACGCCCGTGACATGATTGCGGGTATGGTTGCAAAGAGGGTTCAAAAGTCGTAAGTATTACGCGTGCGTCGTATTACTATTTGCACTTATTTCAATTGTAATACTTTTAAATATTTCCAGAACGGATTTTGAATGGTTGAAAATGTTACGCTACTACTGGATGCCGGAAACGGAATTGATCGAAACAAAAATGGCTTCAGCAAACTTGCCCTACTTCTACGAATACCTTGGCGCTGGAGGTGTGCTCGTAATAACGCCCCTCACTGACCGTTGCTACCTTTGTCTGATGGGAGCACTTCAGATGGATCTTGGAGGTGCCCCGGCCGGTCCCGCCGGTACGGGTAAAACGGAAACGACTAAAGATCTCGCCAAGGCGCTCGCTATCCAGTGCGTGGTGTTCAACTGCTCCGATGGCTTGGACTACAAGATGATGGGACGGTTCTTTACCGGCCTCGCCCAGTCCGGTGCCTGGTGTTGCTTCGATGAATTCAATCGGATCGACATCGAGGTACTGTCCGTGATCGCCCAACAGCTGATCACTATTCGAAATGCGAAAGCGGCCAAAATGAAACGGTTCCTGTTCGAGGGGCGCGAAATTCGCTTGAAACCATCGTGTGCCGCTTTCATCACGATGAACCCGGGCTATGCGGGCAGAACGGAGCTACCGGACAATCTGAAAGCGCTGTTTCGCCCGATATCGATGATGGTTCCGGACTATGCCCTGATCGCCGAAGTCATACTTTATTCGGAAGGTTTCGAGGGATCGAAACTGCTGGCTAAGAAAATGGTTCAAATGTACAAGCTATGCAGCGAGCAGCTGAGCCAGCAGGATCATTACGATTTTGGTATGCGTGCGGTAAAGAGTGTCCTGGTAATGGCGGGAACGCTTAAGCGTGCGTCTCCCGATCAACCGGAGGAGGTAACTCTTATTTCGGCACTGCGAGACTCGAACCTACCTAAGTTCCTAGCGAACGACGCGGTGCTGTTCAATGGCATACTGAGTGACCTGTTTCCGGGTGTTGATCTTCCGGAACCGGAACGCGGCGAACTGCAGCAAGCCATCGAGCAGTGCATGATGGATCGAAACCTACAGCCAGTACCGGAGTTGGTACTGAAAACGCTTCAGCTGCACGAAACCATGGCTGTACGGTGGGGAGTGATGTTGGTGGGACCGACCGGAAGTGGTAAAACAACGGTGCTCCACATACTGGCGAATGCGTTCGAGAAATTGTACGCTCAAGAGGTTCCCGATCCGCTGTTTCGTCCTGTGCGCACACAAACTCTCAACCCGAAGGCCATATCAATGGACGAGCTGTACGGATTTGTGAACTTGAGCACAATGGAGTGGCACGACGGTTTGCTAGGACTTGCCATCAGGTCCGCCGTGAGTGTAACGGGTAGGTAAACAACGCGTTGACAACAGTTACAGCGTAACTTAAGGTTTTATTTTCTCTTAGATGAAATTCATCAATGGGTTGTTTGTGATGGACCGGTGGATGCCGTTTGGATTGAAAATCTCAATACCGTACTAGACGATAACAAAATGCTTTGCCTAGCAAACTCGGAACGCATCAAACTGACAAGCTGGGTGCACATGGTGTTCGAGGTGCAAGATCTGGCCCAGGCTTCTCCGGCGACGGTGTCGCGGTGTGGGATGGTATACATGGATCCCGTACACCTCGGCTGGTCGTCGATAGTGAAGTCTTGGCTAAACACGGTACAGCACCTGCACCTGGACGGGGATCTTATGTCGCATATGCTATCTCTGTACGAGCGACACTACGAGAAGGTGACACTATTCCTGCAGCGCAATTGCAAGTGGAGCATTCACCAGGTCAACATCAGCAAGCTAATGATGATGACCAAGCTGCTGTATCTGCTGTTACAAGAAACCCAGGGATTACATCTGATGGAGCGTGGTGAGGCCAAGCACTACGTTTTCAAAATGTTCACCTGGAGTATGCTTTGGTCGTTTGGTGGAAATTTGCTGGATGATTCCAAAGCTCAATTTGAGCAGTACTATCGTACGTTGCAGACTGAGGAGGAAGTCGCACTGTAAGTATTCTGGGGGAGAGAGTCGTTTTCACTGCTTATTGGTACTAATTGTTTTTTTTTCGTGCGGTTTCTTTAGTTTACCCAAAGACACATTGTGGGATTTCCGCATCAACACCAAAACACGCACATGGGAAAGCTGGAATGCGATTCATCCCAAGTTCGTCTACAATCCTTCCGTGCCTTATTTCGATTTGCTAGTACCAACGCTTGACACGACCAAGTACGGGTTTGTGGCGCAGATGTTACTACAGCACGAGACTCCAGTCCTGTTCACCGGCGATACCGGCGTTGGAAAATCGGTACTAGCGCGGGAAATCCTCAACCGGCTCCTGCAGCGTGATGTGATCCCGATTTTCGTCAACTTTTCCGCCCAAAGTGAGAGTGCCCGAACGCAAGAGATCATAGAATCGCGCCTGGAGCGACGCAAAAAGACACTGCTGGGTGCACCGATCAACAAGAAGATTGTGGTGTTTATTGACGATGTCAACATGCCAAAGCTGGACCGTTACGGAAGCCAACCGCCGATCGAGTTGCTGCGCCAGTTTGTTGATTTTCGGGGAGTTTATGATCGGGAAAAGATGTACTGGAAGGATGTTGTGGATGTGACGCTCGGGGCTGCCTGTGCACCTCCAGGAGGCGGTCGTAACGTGCTGAGCGCACGATTTATCCGTCACTTTACGCTCTTTTCACTGCCGTCGCCTAGCAGCGATACGCTACGCACCATATTTAAGGCAATTTTGACAGGATTTTTCAACGACTTCAACATGGCGATTCGTCCTCTGACCGAGCCGATGGTTGACACTGCCGTCGCGGTGTATGAGCGCATCTCGGCCGAGCTGTTGCCAACACCGAAAAAGTCGCATTACGTATTCAATCTGCGAGATTTGTCGAAATGCGTGCAGGGTGTACTGCAGGCAGACCCGTCTAGCTACATCAACCCGATGCAGCTGATGCGTTTGTTCTATCATGAGTCACTGCGCATATTCTACGACCGGCTAATCAACGAGGAGGATAAGGGCTACTTCAAGCAGCTGCTGCAGGATTGCTGTGAGAAATTTTTCGAAACAACCGTCGTGCAGCCGGAGGAGACGATCATGTTCGGAGACTTTATGGTGTTTGGTCAGCCCGCCGAGGATCGCGTTTACGAAGAGATCAAGGAAATGAAGAAGTTAAAATCCATCCTGGTCGACTACCTGGAGGATTACAATGGCACGGTGGGGACGGAGATGAACTTGGTGTTCTTTGCGGACGCGATTGAGCACATTGTGCGTTTGGCGCGTTTGCTGCGCTCGGAAAGAGGCAACGGGCTGCTGGTGGGAGTTTCCGGTATGGGCAAACAGAGTCTGGCCAAGCTGGCGGCACACATTAACGGGTACCAGTGTCATCAAATAGCCTTACGCAGGGGTTACGATCACAGCTGTTTTCATGAGGATCTACGTCGGATCTACTGGATAGCTGGGGTGTTAAATAAGGCTACCGTTTTTCTAATTACCGACACACAAATCGTGCATGAATCTTTCATGGAAGATATCAACAACATACTGAACTCCGGTGAGGTACCAAATCTGTTTGAGGGCGACGAATATGAAAAGATCATCCTGAACACTAGGCAACCGTGCATCGAAAGTGGCTATCCGAATCAAACACGGGACGGCATATACGAGTTCTTCATCAAACGCGTCCGGGCGAATCTGCATGTCATCATGTGCATGAGCCCAGTGGGAGACACTTTCCGGGGACGTTGTCGGATGTTTCCCTCGCTCGTGAACTGCTGCACGATCGACTGGTTCGTCAAATGGCCGGCGGAGGCGTTGCGTAGCGTTGCCATCGGTTCACTGAAGGACGTCTCCGACAATGAGGTGCAGTGTAAGCATCTGGCGCAGATCTGCGTGATGGTGCACGAGAGCGTGGAAAGTATCTCGGAACGGTTCTATCGCGAAATGCGGCGCCATTACTACACCACGCCCAGCAGCTACCTGCAGCTGCTGAACCAGTACCGGGTGTTGGTGCAGAAGCGGGTGGACTGCATCGTGCAGAAGAAGGATCGCATTGCCAACGGGTTGAGCAAGATTCTCGAAACCAACCAGGTTGTGGCGGAGATGGGAGAGGAGCTAAAAAAGTTCGTCCCGATACTGGACGAAAAGGCTAGAAATTTAAAGGAGCTGCTAGCGAAGCTGGACAAGGACAATGCGACGGCCGAGAGCGTTAAGAAGAGCGTGGCGAAGGATGAAGCGGAAGCCAAGGTAAAGGCGTCCGAAACGCAGGAGATTGCTGACGAGGCGGCGAGGGATTTGGAAATCGTGCTCCCGACGCTGCAGGCGGCCCAGGACGCGTTGAAATCGCTGAACAAAAACGACATCAACGAGCTGCGGGTGTTCCAAAAGCCGCCCAAATTGGTACAGTTCGTGATGGAGGCGGTGTGCATATTGCTCGGCGCCAAGTAAGTCGCGAAGCGTTAGTGATTATGAAGCGAATCGGTTATACTTAACAAGCTCTCTCTCTCTCTATCTCTCTCTTATAACTCTTTAGAACTGACTGGAATACGGCAAAAGTAGTGATGTCCGATGTAAACTTTTTGAAAAAATTAGAAGACTACGACAAAGAACACATTCCGGATGCGGTCATAAAGAAACTTAAATCTTATGTTGATCACAAAGATTTTCAGCCGGCGGTAAGTGACGATAGGTTGGTTGTGTATATAAAATTGACTGACTGAAAAACTCATATGTGCTCTTATTTCATTGTTGCTTTCAAGACGATTGAAAAAGTTTCAAAGGTCGCCAAATCGATGTGCCTGTGGGTGATTGCGATCGACAAGTACGCGAAGATATACAAAGTAGTCGAACCTAAAATCAAACGACAAAAAGCGGCTGAACAGGAGCTGGGCGAGGTAATGCAGCTGCTCAAATCGAAGCAAAGCGAGCTGGCCGAAATCGAAGCGAAGATAACGATGCTGATGGCTAATCTGGAAGAGAAAAAGCGCGAAATGAAGCTGCTGCAGGATCACAACGATCTAACGAGCGCACGTTTGAATCGTGCTGGGCGGCTGACATCGGCCCTGGCGGACGAAGAGGTCCGTTGGCGAGAAACGGTAAAGGAGCTAACGGCGGAGCAGTTCGCCGTACCGGGCGATGTGTTGGTGGCATCGGCATATGTAGCCTACCTGGGTGCGTTCCCGATCGACTACCGACGCACGCTGTCGGAAATTTGGGTTTCGGAGTGCAAGCGGCTGAACATACCGAGCAGCCCGACGTTCAATCTGGTGCAGATCTTGGGCGATTCGTACCAGATACGCCAATGGAACATGCACGGATTGCCGCGGGATGAAATTTCGGTTGAAAATGGCATCATCGCAACGGAAGGTGGTCGCTGGCCGCTGATGATCGATCCCCAGGAGCAGGCCAACCGGTGGATAAGAAATATGGAGTCACAAAACGAGTTGCGCATTATCAAGCTGACCGATGGAAATATGATGCGTATTTTGGAAATATGGTAAGGGGTTTAACCAGTGTGTTAAGTTGACCTCGTGTACAACATTGAATAACAATTGTTTTCTCTTATCTTTAAGCATCCGCCAGGGCTTTCCGATGCTGATCGAAGATGTGCAAGAGACGTTGGACCCTGTGTTGGGGACGGTTCTTATGAAACAGATATTTCTTCAGAACGGTCGACTGATGATCAAGCTCGGTGACGTCGATGTAGACTACAACAGTAACTTCCGGCTGTACATGACGACAAAGCTTCCAAATCCGCACTTTTTGCCCGAAATTTGCATCCAAGTGAGTTTGGTCAACTTTCTTGTCTCGCGAAGTGGCCTTGAAGATCAGTTGTTGGCGTAAGTAATCGAAACGGCGTGTCGACGGGTCTCACCACATATCGTGGTGTGTTTTTAGGTTATATAATTTCTTTGTCATCTTTTTACAGTGAAATTATCAAGATTGAGCTGCCGGAAATGGAAAAGCAACGTAATGATCTGATCACCACCATCAATGCCGACAAGCAACAGCTTCTGTTGCTGGAGGACAAGATACTTAAGGTCCTGTACAGCTCCCAGGGCAACATTCTCGACGACGAAGAGCTAGTGGAGTCTTTGAACGAGTCGAAGGAAATGTCCACCATCATCGCGGAACGGCTTATCGAAACGGAGCGCACCGAAGTGAACATAGCAGCGACACGGGAGCAGTACCGTGTCCTAGCTGCACGCGGTGCAATTCTTTACTTCGTCGTTGCCTCACTGTCCGAGATCGATCCGATGTACCAGTTCAGTTTGCGCTACTTCACGCAAGTGTACTGTTCGGTCATAGAGCAACCGCACGCGCGCATGGATCTGCCCGAGCGTCTAGCGACACTGCTGGAGTCGATCACGTTCACCGTGTTCGCCAACATCTGCCGCGGGTTGTTCGAGAAGCATAAGCTGATCTGCGGGTTTCTGGTCGCATTTGCCATCTGCAAAGAAGCGCAGCAATTTTCCGACGAAGAATTTAGCTTCATCGTCCGGGGGCCATCGCAGCGGAAATTTTCACTCGAAGGAAAACCATCCTTTCTCAGCGATAACCAATGGATTGCCTGCTGCTTCCTGGAGGTACACGATCCGTCCAAGTTTGCCGAGCTTACCAAACATATGCACCGCTCGCTGATGATCGCGATCGAAGACTTCCGGGTGGATCTTTGCCTTGCGCCCGCACCGGAACCGGCGTTGATCGACTGGAACGCGCGGTTGACGGATTCGCAAAAACTTATGCTTGTTGCGGCACTAAAGGATGAATTTTTAGTGGTCGCCGTGACGGAATTTATTCGACATGCGCTCGGCAAACGGTACACAGAGCCATCGAAAAACACTAGCCTAGCGTCACTGTACGCGGACATATCGCCCACCATCCCGCTGGTGTTTGTCCTGTCGGCTGGATCGGATCCCATGACGGCGTTAATCAAATTTGCCCAAGAACGCGACTGTGTCGAACGGTTGCACTCAATCTCGCTCGGACAAGGACAAGGGCCAGCTGCCGAGGCGCTTATCGAGGCCGGCACCAAAGGCGGTCACTGGGTGTTCCTTCAGAACTGTCATCTAGCGACGTCCTGGATGGAGGCGATGGAGAAGATCGTGAATAGGATCGCGATGGGATTACAACCAGTCGATGCAAGCTTCCGGTTGTTCCTTTCATCGATGCCCGTCCGCACGTTTCCGATCAGCGTACTTCAGAACTCGGTCAAGGTAACGAACGAACCGCCGAAAGGACTTCGATCGAATCTCGTACGCTCACTCACCGAGCTTGATCGCAGCTGGTTCGAGTTTCACGTGCTCGGAGCTCACTGGCGATCGCTCGTGTTTGGTTTATGCATGTTCCATGGCGTAATTCTCGAGCGGCGCAAGTTTGGCCCACTTGGGTGGAACATAACGTACGAGTTCAGTGAAAGTGACCGTGAGTGTGCCCTGCGGACGTTAGACATCTATTGCGATCGGGAAACGAGAGCGGAGATTCCGTGGGATGCACTGGAGTACATAAATGGAGAAATCACATACGGTGGTCGTGTCACGGACATGTGGGACCAGCGATGTTTGCGCGCAATCTTGAAGCTCTTTTCTTCGCCGTTGATCCTGAACGAAGGTTACGGTTACAGCACGAGTGGAATCTACCGCTGCCCAACCGGTGACGGTACGCGCAAGCTGGACGAATTTCTACAGTACGTCGGGCAACTACCGATACACGATCCACCGGACATCTTCGGTATGCATGAGAATGCAAATATCATTTTCAATCGAAACGAAACGCGCTTCTTCCTCGATACGCTGCTCGAAAGCCAATCGGACGGAGGGGATACGCTGGGCGAGGAGGCAATGGTTGCCATGGATAAAATGTGTTTGGAAAAAATTGACTCCATACGAAAGGCGATCGCAACCAGCATTGGGTACGGGGAGTTGCATCCGAGTTTGCTGCAGCGTGACGCAAAAAATCGCATCCCTTCGCTGACAACGGTTCTGCTGCAGGAAGTGGACCGATTCGATCGACTTCTCTCCGTTCTGCACGGCAGTCTGCGCGATCTTGAGAAGGCCATCCAAGGGTTTGTGGTAATGTCAGAGAGTTTGGAAACGATTTACCGTGCGTTTGGTAACAACCAGGTACCACAGGCCTGGCATGCGAAGGGATACCTTTCGACGAAAACCCTTGCAAGCTGGGTAATGGACTTACAGCATCGGATCGAGTACGTGCGGAACTGGTGCGAGAAGGGACAGCCCGTATCTTCGTGGATTTGCGGTTTATTCTTCCCGCAGTCCTTCCTCACAGGAACCTTGCAAACGTACGCCCGAAAAGACAACGTGCCGATCGATACTTTGCGGTTCGATTTCGAAGTAATGAGCGTAACGTTGCACCAGTCAACGATTTATGAGGAACGCGCTAAAAAGGTACAAAAACGGTATAATGATCCGACAATTTGTATGCTATTTCGTACTTTATATCATTCTAGGACAACAACGATCTGTTCCAGATGCTGGCTCCTCCGACGGAAGGGGTTTACATACACGGTTTGTACATTGAGGCCGGTCGATGGGACCCAACCGAGAGAGGCCTGTGTGATGCCAGACACCGTGAACTAATCGCTCATTTGCCTGTCGTTTGGTTGAAACCTTGCACCGAACTTAGCGTAGGAGGTCGCTATGAGGCTCCTTTGTACAAAACGAGCGTACGAGCGGGCGTTTTGTCAACCACCGGTCAATCTACGAACTTTGTGCTATCCGTTCTGCTCGATTCGAACCAACCATCCGACTACTGGATTCTACGTGGAACGGCTCTCGTGACATTGATCACGGATTAGTGTGTTAATACCATCTTCGATCGAAACTGATGCTACTGTGTGCATTAAAATTATTTTATTGAAAAAAAAAAAGATTAAATACCTAATTTATACTCAGTTACCGTCACCTATTAGCGTTTTGACGACGGCCGCTACTTCCTGAACAGCTTTAACAGCGTGGGGTGTACAGTTTACGATCTCATTCGCGGTCAATTTTTGTAGCATTCTGGAAAAGGAACGTGACATCAATCAAACAATGCAACTCTCATCATTACCCACACCTCACTACGGCTGATTACTTACTTTGTTTTAGTTGCCATAAAACACGCTTCCGCATACTTCAGCTCAACATTATTCCGCTGGTAGGGGCCGGTACGTATTTCGGCACATGCTTTCATGAGCTGTATTTTACGCGCTTTCAGTTGCGCCAACTCGTTCAACAGTTGCTGGCGGTTATGATCGAGCTGAAGATTTGTGTGCTGCTCGTGATACTGCGAATCTGCCAGTAGCCCTAAATTGCCTTCGGTGAACTGCTTCGCTGTTTCTACGTACGGCCGCACCTGCTCGATGATGCTGGTTTCGATGTACTTGTTGATTGCATTACGTTCGTGATAGCTAATTTCAACGTTACGTATGTGATCTAATCCTGTCCAATGGATAACGAAAGTATACATAAGCGTTTTGATCAATTGCAATAATCAACGATCGCTTACCTAAAGGCAACTCTTCATCGTGCCTGTACACAGCGAGCAGAGCACGACTTTCTGTTGAAATCGGAGCCTCCGGTTGCTTCAGCAAGCCAATAATTAAGGACGTTTTATAGTATTTCAACAATTCCTGTTTCAACTCGTCCTGCTGCGCTAGATTCAGCTCGGTTTGGTTGGGAAGGTAGCGAGAATCTTCCATTTTTACGACGATTTCAAAGGAGGGAGTCGTTTTTCACTGTGTTTGCGGAAACGTTTGTTTTGTTTTTGAACGCGTATTGTCCGTTGGGCGTGAAAGAAGCCCGTTGACTGGATCCATGAAACACGTTAATCAATGGTTGTATACATGCAATGCAATACTCGTAATGAGAAAACTTTATTCTCTTAAAGCAAAATAAAACAACACCGAAAATTATGATGATGGTTGTGCAATTATTCCAAAGCTTAATCATCGTAAATAATTGTCTCTAATTGTGACTTTATTTACGTGAGTGAAATTGACCCTTTATGACGAAATGACAATTAAGAACTGTCAAGGTATGGTGCCGGAGATACATTATCAAAACAAACAAAGATGCAGCCGTTTTGTTCGTGGATATTAAAAAATAGTATGGTTGAATTTTCGGGATAGGGTGTTAGTTACGTTCTCTTATTGAATTCGTGACTTTATGAGCCATATAACTGAACCATGACCGAGGAAGTGTTTATTGCTACTCCCTGCCGTTGCTGTCTGCTGCAGGAAGATAAAGATATGGTGTACGTTTTTGATGTACTCGATGAGTTTAACATGAAAATTTGTGATCTAATAGATAGAAACGGTGGAGTGACGGTGAGTAAAAGATGGAGACTTTTCTTGCTTTAGTTGTGCTAAAATCTATTGTTTCTATCCCTATTTTCAGATACTTGAAAATGATGCTTTCTCTAAACATATATGTGGAAATTGTTTGAATGATCTAGCGATTTCGGAACGGTTCTTTCAACGATGTCAAAAAACCTGTGAAATGCTTATGAATCTTATCTCAGACGATGCACAAGACGATGATGAGATATTATTGGAAGACAACGGAATCCTCACTGAAGCAGAAAATGAGAATATATCGTATGTGTTAGTTGCACCTGACGAAGGGCCCTTAATGTTTGCGGAAGACACGCTCATCGAGCAAAATACAGTGGGCAATGAAGATATTCAGCAAAATGAGGACGAACATGCACCCGAGGTTATGTTAAAAGAGCAGATAGACGATGATATTGTACCTGTAAATATCGTTGGGAGCCCTAAAGTTGAAATATTTTTCGACACTGACCGACTTGAAGATTGCGACGATATTATCCAGGAAGATCAGATCAAACTAGGCGATGACTTATATGGAAATGTTTTCAATAGTAACTTGGTTACACAACGCAGTGATTTAAGTGATGATGATGATATTGATGATGACGTTCATTCGATTGTGGGAAGTTGTAAGGCAAAAACAAACTTTGTTAAAGTTAAATCCGCGAGTACAAGTTGCAATGGAAATATTTATGATTTTAATCATAGCTGTGAGCGCTGTGGTGCCAATTTCGTAACCATAAAAAATTATACACGTCATTTGTTAACGCACAATATTCATGCGTGTGGAAAATGTCTGCAAATATTCCAAAGGTAAGGGATACGTTAAAACGTTTTTGTGACACATTTTAAGAGCAATATTTGTTACCAATTCTATTTTACAGTGCAGAACGGCTATACAACCATGAGATGAAATGTCAACGAGAGGCTGAAGTTTATTCCGACGCACATTCTTCGCTCGATAAAGGCCAGTCCACAACCAGCACAACTGCGAGTGAACCGCCGCCACCGATTAAACCATTCACTTGCTCTTACTGTCAAAAGCGATGGGTTTCGCAATCCGCACTTAAAACGCATCTACGTACTCACACCGGTGAGCGACCGTTTGTCTGCAGCAACTGTCCGAAACGCTTCAAGACACTGGCCGCATTAGACCTGCACGAACGACGACACACGGGCGCGAAACCGTACTCCTGTCAGTTGTGTGATAAGCGGTTCACTGATGGCAGCAACCTGAAGGTTCACATGCTGCAGCACACGAACGAAAAACCTCACGTCTGCACGGTGTGTAATCGGGCCTTTACACGCGTCTTTCTGCTTCAAATACACATGCGAACGCATACGGGCGAAAAACCATACGCTTGTGAAACCTGTGATCGAAGTTTCGCTCAGCAAAGTGACCTAGCGTCACACCGACGGCTCCACAACGGCGAAAGACCGTATGTATGTGAAATCTGTGGGAAATGTTTTATTAAGAGCAGTTCATTGACTCAGCACCGTAAAACACACCGGAAGAGCCACGCGGTAATGCCTAAATTGCTGGTAGAAAGCTCAGATGAACAGGAAAGTTACACCCTGCTTGTGCCGTAGCAGTTACTCGATTCGTTCCTTGTTGGAATAGGGTAAAAACTGCAATGGGAGACCGATGTTGTCCGGGGTTTGTCGCGTTCGCGATGGCTTAGAACCAAACGATGCTTCGGTCACGAGGCGCGCCAGCTCGTACAGCATCATCACCACGATCGTCGTACACTCCAGGATAACGAAGTGCGATATGGAGGAACCAATCTCCATCCACGAGCCTTCGTTGCGTACGAGGAAGAAAAAGTTCAGACACATCCAATCGCACACGATCAGCGTAAGGTTGAACATTTTCGTCTTAGCAACCTATGAGTTTCGGTTTGTGCAAATGAAGAAAAAAAAAAGAAAAAAAACATCATTAAATATGTTTCTCGCTTTTGTGCTTTTTTGTAAATATCTCACCGAAGTCACGATAACCATCGCTTTCAGGACGCATATGAGAAGCAGAACCGGTATGAGTAGTTTCAGTATGATTAGAGCCATCATAGTGAACGGTGCGAATGTGCTCACAAAGCATCGTACCCAGTTAGGGTCAAAGGAACTCACCGTAGCTAGATTTCCAGTCCCAAAGAAGGACGCTAGCAGAAACAGCATCTGAAACGATCGAAGCATGCGAAGGCTTGAAAATGTTCTTGGAGACGCATTCTTCATTGTCACTTACAAATCCAAACGTGCGACGTGTGTGACTAAACGTAACTTTTCCTTCCACCAGTTGATGTGTGGTAAAGTTGAGCTGGTCAAGCTGCCGAAATCAGTGAATAAAAAATTGATTGCAACGAAACGGCCTTATACTCCATAGTCATTGAAGCTTACCGTTGTTTTACCGTTACATATCGTGTTTTCAATGGCAATCCAGTGGTAAATGGTGCAACAGAAGCACAGCAAAAACAATGGTTCGTACGAGAGGGAAAGCATCATGTACGGACCACTTAGTCCACTAATAAGGCCGAGAATACGATCCGCGATTGAGGTGGTAGTGTACAGCGGTGTCAGCATGCCTAGTACTGTGGAAATTGAATGAAAACAATGTTGAAAAATACTATTTAATTTCAAGAAATGTATGCCGAATAATAACCTGTGAAAATCCAGCACAACCATCGACTCCACTGTGGGATGGCTTGTGAAATTTCAATAAAATAAACTACGAGCAGATAGTTGCATGCCTGTAGTACGTGTATGGCAGCAATAACACCTTTATACGTGGACGAATGTTTCGTGCGATACACTACTATTATGTTCGCCGCAGTCCATGCAAATATCGAACCGCACCTGTAAAAGAAAGTCACACATTTAGATCATTAGATATAATCGAAAGAATCGTTCCTTACAATAGCAAAACATTGGAGTTATCACGACCAATGGTGGTAAGAACGAAGAATCCGGACAGCAGCACGTTGCAGACGACCCATCGTAGAGCCATCCATTTCCCGGGCACGTTCAGTGCTTTTCCTACCAGCAATGGTTTTATAACGAGCAAACAGTGGATCCAAAGCAAAGGGGCTAATAAACGGCGATCCATGAAAGCTAGCACCTAGTTTGAAGCAGTAAAATACGGTTTGATAAAAAAAAACTATTATTTTCTTAAAACGACAAAGCTTACCAACGCCTCAGCTGCAATCACGAAGCCAACAAAGTACATCACAGCTTGGCCTTGCAGTAGTGGCGCATACGATCGCCATTGCGATCCAATGTAACCCCAAACAACGATAGGCACCACGAAATATAATATCACAGCCTGTGGGGTGTTTTGGGCTGCACAAGGAACAAGGAACATTTTTATATTATTTGTTTTAAAGTAACATCAAGGAAAAGGACTTTGCGGTTTCTTACCAACATTAAATATCACAACTACTGTTGCAAACACCATCGCTGCTATCGCAACAGAGCGGCTGACTGCGAATATTCTGTTCGCGGTTGGTTTGAATGTTTCTTTGGCAAGTAGTAGCAACCAACCGAACATGGTTAACGTAAGCGCTAGAAACAGATGCGGTTTATAGTAGTTTTGAAAGTATTCGATCGCAGTCAAGGTAGTATCCATGAGCATCTTGCATAAAGATTGCTGTAAAAGAAAATGAAACCGAATTTTAGCGTTCGTAGATGCCTGTTTGTTGTGACGAAGTTTGGCATTTACCACGTCGTTATATTGCTTTCGGTTGGCTGCGTCCGCAATCTCCTTCTGCAGTGCTTCTATCAACACTTTTAAGCTGGTTTGTTTCGTACTGGTCAACCACTGCAGCATTTTGCTTTCGGATTCATGCTGCCATCGGTAATACTGGGTCAGCAATTGATTCGCATTATTCTGCATTGCCCAAGCAGCGTATTCCTACGAAAAGTTGATTGAAAATTGGTTCACCCTGACGGTTTTTTTTCTCGGCACCATGGTAACATGAATAAAAAATTGATCACATACCTCAGATACGTTTAACAGAGAACGGGGAAGCTTTCCCAAACTGTTCTTCGGTACACTTATCCCGAGTACTGAAGCCATGAGTGGCGCAGCATCGGCCTGGCGTATGTGATGCACGGGGACAGATCTTCCTTCCACTTCCAAGATACTCCTAAAGAAAGATTAAGACGTTGACCATTTATGTTTTCGCCAACCAGCGATGGACCTTACCCACTGCCTGGACTGGGATTGACTCTCTGCCAATTGTTGATTCCTGCACCCCACGCGAGAAAAGGCGTTTCTGTTTCATGTGGATCACCTGCACCGTGTGATCCTTGGTCAGTCATACCGTGGTCCGAAGTGAAAATGTATGCCGTTCGCCCATCGTTCTCGGTGATGCGCTCGATCTGTTCCACTATGGACTCAATACCCCTGTCTACTGTGATCAGATTTTCTGTGAACAAACTGAAAGAAAGCGACATATAATATGAAATCTTTGACGATAATCCTATTCGCTTTGCTTACTCCGAGTGTGGCTTGTGTACGTGGCCGGCCGTATCGAGACCGAGTAGATGAAGAAAAAGAATGACTTTCTTCTTTGCAAGTACATCGCGCTTTGTTACTTCGCCGGCCAAAAACGCTCGAACGCGATCAAACACCCAAATGTCCAGCAGTGAAGTGTTAGCTGACTGGGCAAAGCTTTCATCGTCACTTTCGTATGATGCTACGTGAACTCTGCCCGGTGTAGCACCGCGGGAAAACATGTGCACTATATCCGGACTTCCCCAGCAGTAGCTAACACTGGACCGATTTAGCACCGAGTCGAACTCGACCGGATTTTCTTTCCATCCCCGGAACACAGCACTCGGGTCTTCGTAGACGCCTGCGTCAGGGATGAAACCATCAGCAAAGAATGTAATTAACACCTAATTGCTATACTTACCACCCAACAGCGCAGCATGGCCTGGCCGGGATTCGGTTGGAACACGGGTACTTGATATTCCAAAAACGCCTCGCTCCAGAAGAATGTTCCGTAGAAAGGTTGTTCGATTGAGATTATATTTCAGAAACGATTCCGCTCTCAATCCATCACCTACGAACAATACCAACCTGATATAGGGGAGGAGTGGTTGTAGTGGTTTTACCTTAAAACACGGAAAATTAAACTAACTTGTTTACCTATCAGCTGGCGGTTGATCATGTTCCGCCCCATCCGGTAATCCTTTAAGGATGGGCGATTGGAAATGGATGTAAAAAATGGATAGCAAAAACAGAACGTGAATCACCACGGCCACGAAGAGTAGTTTCATGGCGGCGCTACGTTAATACTGATAAAAGTGCACACACTTGAGGCTACAACCGCGGATAGTGTAGATGCATGTTGACCGGTATAGAGGAAACAAAGTAAACAAAACAATATCAACACAGCAAATGACATTCGAACAGCTGTCAATGTCCTACCAGCATGCTACCAGCGAACGAGACAGAAACGCTTTCTGAGAGTATTTATGAAATTCTGTTATATTTTAACGACTGAGTATTATTTTGGAGTAATAAATTCCCTCCAGTCTCGGATATTGTGTACTTAGCCGGAAAAGTGTACGAATTACAGTGATAGTAAACATTTTGCCAACTACATTACAGTAGTCTTGTATAACGGATACTAAAAGGATACTAATAAAACAAAAAGAAGAAGAAAGTGAGTATGATCAAAAGTGTAGCAACACTCATTTTAAAGAAAACTTTTATTTCGTTGTAAACTTTTGGCAATGCCACAACCTTGGGCACGATACTTAACGCTTAAAGTACATTTAGTTTGTGTAGATTGTCGTTTGATCGTTAAAAGTACGCGTGTGGTAAGTAAGTAAAATAACCACTAACAGCTACATCTTGAACACGAAAAACACGTACAAATACCGCGCTGAAAATCTTGAACGATCTCGGCGCAGCTCCCTGCATGATTGAAAGGTTCCCGTGATGTTTCCGTGACGGCCCGAAGGTAGTTCCACTAGCGTAAAGGCAGTTTCGTAGGCAGTCCACCGTAGCTAACGTGCGTGTTCCACCGCAGTAGACTGTTCACTGTGGCGTTTCTTTGCTGAAACGCCACGGGTTTGGCATTCCGTTCATGAGATGTCGATTCGGATCCATACGTTCGTAGGCCTCCGCTGCGATGCGTTTCAGAGATTCCGACTCGGACGGCCCGGTAGCGTCGACCATATCCTTCAGAATGCTACCGTCCTGCTGGAGCAGTATGTGCGGGGTATCGAACTCACGTGCCACACCCGCATCCATCACGAGTATACGGTCGGAGTCCATGACCGTGTGCAGACGGTGCGCAACCGTCAGCACCGTGCAGTGTTTGAACTTATCACGGATCGTTTTCTGTATAAGTGCGTCGGTCCTGAAAGAGTAGCAGGGAGACAAATGCATTAGCAACATCACCAACCGGTGAGCCGGTCGAGATCGTGTCTTACTGTGGATCAACGTTCGCTGTCGCCTCATCCAGCACCAGGATCTTGTTGTTGCGGAGAATGGCACGTGCCAAGCAGATGAGTTGTCGCTGACCGACACTGAAGTTCGTGCCCCCTTCCGTCACCATAAAGTCCAGCCCGCTAATGGCCGTACGCAGCTCCACCTCACCGATGGCACGCCACAGCATGTCGTCATCGTACAGACTGAACGGATCCAAGTTGTAGCGAATGGTAGCGCTGAACAGTACCGGATCCTGCGGTATGATCGATATCTTCGAACGAAGGGCCTCCAGCGAGATTACCCCCGTATCGATGCCATCGATCATGATGCGCCCCTCGATGCGTGCCAACCGGAACAGTGCCCCTATGAGGGAAGATTTTCCTGCCCCCGTTCGGCCCACGATGCCCACCTTCCACGTGGGCTCAATAACAAGCTCCAGATTCTTCAGCACCGCTGGCGCGTCCTGCTCGTAGCATAGCGACATGTTGTGGAACTGGATCTGGCCCTTCCAAGGCCAATCGCCCGGTGGAACCTTCGGTGGGTCCGTTTCGGAGTCGATCTCCGTATACTGCACCACACGTTCGACGGCCGTCATCTGTTGAATCGATTCCGTCGTCTGCCGGATACCGTACTGCACCATACCGGTGAGAATGAGTGCCTGCGAGATGGCTAAACCAACGTTCGCGCTGTACGTGTCTGTGGAAGAGAGAGAAAAAAAACACGCCTTAGTGTGATGTTCGGAACGAGTCCGTCCGCTTTCATCGCTTCCATACCTTGATGCAGCACAATGAAGCTGAACGTCACGCAAGCGACAAACGCCGTGCTGATGCAATCCAACCAAAGACCAAGGGCTGCATTGCTAGCCATCGTCAGCTGCCACACGGCGGAGTGCACGTTTTGCAGGTCATCAAATTCTTCCCGAATCTTCTCTTGGATCCCGCTCGAACGAATGGTCGACAGGCCGGAAAGTGTTGCCGAAAGATGGGAAAACACTGGACTGCGCGCTATGGTGGATGAAAAACAGCACCCTGTGAGCTTGTTGCACTATGAGCAATGGAACGCTCAGTCCAACTTACTGATTCCTTCCAATCGCTTAAGGTCCTGGATCGGTCGCAAGTACAGCTTGAGTGCGATCGCATACAGCAAGACCGCCCCGAGCAATGGCAGCAACAGCAACGGATTGACGATAGTGATCATCGTCAATATCCCACACATTACCAGCAGGATCTGGATGGCTTCAATCATCGCTTTCGGCAGCAGCTCGTCAATCGCTCCCATATCCTTCGAGAACCGGTTCAGAATGCGCCCGGACGGGTTCGTGTCGAAGAACCGCATCGGAGCGCTCAGAATACGGCCAAACATGCGGTCGTGCAGGTTGCGGGACGCTTTCATACAGATGTTGAAAAACAGATAGCCCCGGAAGATCGTGAACACAACGACACCGATGATGATCACACCGTACGTGTACAGATAGTCAACCGTCGACGTGTGGACGGCACGTTCGTTCACCAGCCGCAGCTCTTCCTGGCGCGTCCAGTACGTCACGAAGTAATCCGATCCGCTGACGATCGCTTGCGAGAATAGTAGCATGAGTAAAGTGAACAGCAGCATCAGCACGTTACCGCCCGAGAGGAAGTACGTCGCCCAAACGCGCCATGAAATGGAACCCTCCGCCTGATCTTCGGCCACCTGTCGGCCAAGATTTTCCGCCACGCTGGACTGTGTAAACGTAGAAAGAGAGGTTCGTAACCGTGGGTAGCATAATGCCCGCCTGATCACCCTACTTACCGCACAAGAATTGGGAGTCACGCCGCGCAACGAAACAGTGCTTCCCTTCAGCAGCTTGTACCCATCCAGTGTGACACCGTCTATGAAGGGTATCTCATCTTCGGGAATGCCATCCGTCGAGGGGACACTCTCCTCCGCTCCAGCACCCTTCTCGTTGCCTCCGGTGTTGAGCAGTTTGCCAAAATCAACCTTTCCATTCGCCAGCTCAGTGTACGTGCCCTGCGTTACGATTTTTCCACCCTCGATGATCACGATCCAATCGGCTTCCTTGAGGAAGTGCACCTGATGCGTGACCAGCACACGCGTTGCTCTCTGCTTCTGTGCTAGGTAGCCCCGCGGGCCGATCACCTCATCGAACAGATGCTTACCAACGTGAGCATCGACGGCACTGAGCGGATCGTCGAGCAGATAGATGGAGGCGTTGTTGTACACGGCACGTGCCAGGCTAACGCGGGCCCGCTGCCCACCCGACAGTGAGGTGCCCCGCTCACCTACCACGGTCTTATCGCCATCGGGTAGCTGCCGGAAGTCCGTCGCAAGCGCACAGTGACGTACCACCGCCTGATACCGGTGCCGATCGTACGGCAAGCCGAATAAAATATTGTTCCGCACCGTGCCCGTAAATAGCCAGGGTTCCTGCGAACCGTACGACACATCCCCGTTGATGGTGGCCGTACCGTTCTGGATCGGTAGCTCACCGAGCAGCATCTGCAGCAGGGAACTCTTGCCCGCCCCGACCGGTCCGATCACTGCCAGCAATTTTCCCGGCTCGATCTTCACGCTGATGTCCTTCAACGTTTTCTCGACCGTCTCCTCCCAGCTGGCGGTCACATTTTGCAGCTCGATCGCCGGTTTTCCGTTCTCCTCCATCAGGTGCAGATCGTTTACGTTTCGCTGGAGCCCCCCGGTGGCGGACGGGGGCGTCGCATCGTGCTCCTGCAGCGCCAGGAACTCCTGGATACGATCGATCGATACGAGCGCCTCGGCACCGAGGGAAACGGCGAGCGGATAGAAAATGGCGGCCGTCAGCTGGAGGATGTTGAAAAACTGCGCCATCGGGAAGACGATGTCGGCCGTAATGGAACGGCCCTCGATCACGCAGCACGCAATCGCCAGGAACAGTGTCGATCGCTCGGTGAAAATCATCGTGCTCAGATAGATGCCACGGATGTAGGACGCCCAGCGAATCTGCCGTACCTCCTTCTTGCGTGCCATCGACACCACCTTGTGGAAGGGTTTCTCCCAGGCGTACATCTTGATCACCTGGATGCCCTGGATCAGTTCGTTCATTATGCCGACCCGCTGGTCCGTCTTCTTTGCGACGCGCATCCGAATGATCGAACTCAGCCGACTCAATCCGGTCTGCACCGGGATGGTCTTGACGAGCAATCCAACCACACCGACGATTGCTGCCCACTGCACACGGCGCCATATTAGATAGCAAGTGAAGCAAGCCTGCAAACGAACAGGAGAAGGGTTAGAGACGACCGGCTTCAGTTTCCTCTTGCCTTAACGTACCTGAAACGGTAGCACCCAAACGTAATGCACGTAGATGAATCCATAATCCAAACGGCTCACGTCGTTCGAGAGTAGATTGATCATGTAGCCGGCCGGCGTTTGGCCTGCCGCCTTTCTGGACATGCGCAGCGTCTTCCGGTAGATCAAGGAACAGCAGGCAATGCGCATCCGAGCACCGACCAGACGCTCCCGCAAGTCCGAATGGTGCAGGCAGAAGCAACCGAACAGCGTCAGCATCACCAGCAGCCCCGAAAGCCAAAACGCATCGTTCCAGGCGTGATCCAGGAAGTCGACCAAATCATCGATGAGTGTCTGATTTGCGGCTACCGGTGGCACGTCGTCGGCCAGTAATTCTACGTCGGAGAAACCCGTTTGCTCGGGAGTGGCATCTGCAGTAGTAGCGGGAAGGGAAAGCGAAACGAAACAGCAAAATCAAACAACAATCGCTAATTAATCGTGCGTATGCATTGGACCGTCATTTCGTGGGTCAGCCTAATGATAACGTGACATCGGATTTGATAAGCCACCGATAGTGGAGGGAAAAAATATGAAAGAAAATATATTCCACACACTCCACTATCACTGTCAACCCGTTCTGCACCGTTTTTTTATTTGCCCTCCCTATGGCATCGGCTTTCTTTAAAACGGATCAACTGTTGCTTCAATCGTATGTAACCGCTTTACCTTCCTGGCCAACGTTGGGCTTATTTCCACCGATGCTGTTGCCCGGTGCCGGTTGATCGTCATCGATGCGAATCCGGCGTTTCCGGCGTCGTTTATTTATCATGGCCGTCTCGTCAAACACGAGGTTCTCCAGGTGCGAGAGAGTTGTTTCCGGTAGCATCATCAGTGGCATCGCCATTGGTGGAACGGTGGTGATCACGCCATTGCTTAGATTTGCCACGGCAACGTGCGTCGAGTTGGTGGGCTCCTGGAACTGTACCAGCAACTGTGCCAACACTACGGGCAGAATGGTCCTGAGGGAAAAGGAGAGGGAATCGTTTCGTTGCGGTATGATATACGGTGAGCTCCATCCCGTTTTTTGATACTTACTTAATCAAAACGAATAGAAAAATCAGGAACCCATCGAAAAGACTCTGTTTGTAGAACGTTCTGAAGAGTGCATTCCGAAGCTTCGGGTCGCGGCTTGCGATGCGTGCCTGGGACACCTCTTTCTCCCATTGCCTGCGCGGAAGACACAAAAGCAAAGGAGCGGCATGAGAGACGAGACGATTCGATAGCGGCAACAATTAAACAACCGAAGGGGAAGTTATGAAATCGAGAAGTTTGTACTCCTTGGGCGCGGTTGTTCTCGCTGATAAGTACACGATTGACGAGTACGATTTCCGCACAATAAACTGATGCATCTGATGCGGTGAGCCGGCGCTGTTTATTGTAAAGCAATAAAGTTAAATGTACTGCGCTTCCTTGTGAGATAATCGTGGAAGCTTGTAGTACTACAGCATCTGATGTAATAAGTTCAACGCCAGTATTTGTCACAAAACATGCATCTATGAACAAGTCACCACTAAAATATTCATAGCACCGCTAACTATGATTTCCATTTAACAAGACGTCTAACTGCTTGAATCAGCACTTAGATTGATTGTGATTGATTGATTGGTCCAGCTACATTGGAATCCAGAGCCAACTTTGAGCTCGAAAAATATGTTACAAAGCAGTCGAAAGTTCTCAACGGGTCGGTTGAACTGATAGATCAGAGAAACACATCTTTAAAAATATTCAGGTTCAGGACACCTGAAGTTTTTGTATTGCCTTAGCAACCACCCACCACTTCAGTGATGTTTGGAGACGTGGAAGACAACAAGAAACATGTCCATGTTTTCTGTTAAAAACAGGTTTAAAGAACGTTTGATGAGGAAGGAGAAAAAACAAACGATACTTTAACACCACGTTGCGAAGCTGACGGACAGGTTTCTGTTGAGCCGAATACTGGTCCTATTAGTTTCATTCGCCCGCCAAAATGAATTGCTACTTTGGCCATTCGCTTCTTCCGTCGTGCGGTAGGTATTCGGAATAAACTTCGCGCACATGCGCGAATCTAAAACCAGCCACGAAAAACCCCTCTGCTTATCGCAGCATCTCAAATTTTAAGCGGTTGGGTGAAATATATATTTCTCTAGCTGTAACAATATTGGCCCAGGTTAGTGACAGCGACGAAAAAGCCAATTCATTAGATCTTGATGACAACAAACAGCGCGTGGCGCTTATCTCAGACGGTGTGAAGGTCAGCGAAACATTCTGACATAAATTTTAACTTATATCACTACTACTCCTGCGATTGTGCTTCTTGATAACGACTTCTAGTTGATAATAGCTAACAAAAAAAAGGTAACATTTCGTGCACAGGTACAGAGAGTACAGGAACCACATGGGATGTGATTATTTACAATGAGTTTACCATATTTATTTCAGTCGATTGCACACCAAGCCACATTACCCTGTCCGAATCACTATTTCTTTGTTTATCTGAAGACACAGGACTTAAAAATCCCGACTACAGAACATATAATAATACGCGATGAGTTGTGTGCCAAAAAAAAAAACGAGCTAAACGAGGGGCATTTTAGACTCTCAATTGAATGCCGATAATTAAGACATAACCGCACAGAAGCGAACATCGCGCAGGAATGTTTGAGAACCACTGCACATGTGAATGAACAAATATCGCACGCTGCTCCAGCGATCTTCAGTAGGTCACTGGCGCATCCAACTACGAAGTAAGCTACGAGCACAAAAGATTAGAAGCAACCTTGACCCAAACCTGTCCACAGTCGTAAGGGAAACGTGTACTTACTCTTCCAGCTCATCACCCAGGTCTTCGGATCGGTCCGCCTTAAGGCACTTGGTTAGATCGTCCTTTCCCAGACCACGGCGTGATCCACGGTAGAACAGGGGCAGAATCCAACCGAACAATAGCTGCGACAGGCAGAAGGCTCCCTTGCGAGGATTCTTCTTCACCGGCTTCGAGGAGCTGTCCATCGTCGCGCCGGTCCGTGGACACGTGGAAACCGGTGGAACACTAACTCGAGCACGTCCGAGGCACTACCACGCTGCCGGCTGCCGGAACCACTGTAACAATGATGCACCAAACACAGCAGCACGGTCGTAAGGCACATTCACCTAAACACTTGTCACCCCGAATGAACCAATCGAAGTAGCAGTTGCATTGCACACACGTGCGTCCATCAGAAGTACTCGCTTGTATTGCACATTAGGTAATGGCGGGGTTCGGAACACTAACGAAACATCACTCAACGGCAAAAAAGACACACAACGAATGAATGTGTCCTCACTCGAGACACCTAGTTCCTGGGGTAAGAACGAACAAAACGGAACCGGTAATTAGGTGTGTGTGCGCGCGAAATGCATCAGCACAGGCTCGCCATTGCCAGTCGTAAAGCAGTTAAAGCAGAAATCGGCAAACCGATCATAAATTCCCTTCCCACCGCCTATCGCGCACTGCCTTGGAAGCGGAAGAATGAAGGAAACTCATCACAAACGCCCATCCGCTACGCGGGCATCACAAAACGGGCAAATAATCAGGTGCTTATCGCTGTACGGTCGCAGTGGTTAAAAAATGGCCCACCATGTGTCATCGACAAGCGGCCGTAGAAGCGCTGAGACCTTGCCCAATTATTACCGGTTTTGGAGGTCGCACACAGTAAACGTTCGATACGGTGGTGCTGCTGAAACTTTCACTGTCACTTAAGAGCGCTGTCCCTGAGCGCTGGGGTCAATTAAAGATGTCAAGTGAGTCTTCACTTGAGAGCTAGGAAATACTGCGCTACCTTACGGATGTACCGTAACGTACCACCGGTCACTCGACACTAGGCTACACGATGCTGATGAAATACTGATGAGCCACTGAAGTCCCGGGGATAGAACTACCGCTCGGCTGATAAGAGAGCTACAGAATCCAGCTAACCCGAGTGTCGTCATATCAGTGGAATGAAATGCGAGCGGGTTACGTTTCTTGATAGCTTACTCATCTGGCTTTATCGGTCGTTTATGGCGAAAAAAAATAAATATTGTTTTTCCTCCCTACAAAACTGTCGCGCGGAAAAAAAACGCACGCTAACGACATAAATCTCGTACAAAATGATAGAGAAGTCCTATCCGCTTCACGAGTAGCAGGCTGTGCTTCCGTTCCCAATGGCAACGAACATAATTTTGAATTTCAAAAAGCTTCCAAAGTTTTATGCCTCAAATTATCACGGCTTTTGAAATGCATCGTGCATGATAACGCCATCATCGCCGTGACCACCGACCTGTGTCAATCGCGTGTTGTTAAAACCGGGCACTTTAGAAAAGGACTCCATGTGCACACGGGTCTTCCACTTGATGCATTACATCCATCTTCCGAGCTATTTTCAACTTTTTTGCCTCCCTTTCGATTGGGATTGGAATTGATAATTCCTCTAGAACACAAACAAGAGCGATGAACTATGCCGTGGTTCGTTCATTCGCCGGTACGGTGAAGATGCCTTCCCCAATCGCTAATCTAGCAAGCTATGAAGCGGAACAGCTCTTGCATGCGTTATTCTGGACTGAAGTGTGTTGCCCTCGCCCTGTGAGACGCTCGAGGTTGGAGTTGTAACACAAAGTGTCACTGTTTTAGGTATTTGCACGTTACCATTTACAAGCGGTTAATCAGAACGTTGACAGACGACGACAAGCTGAGTCCGTGTCTCGAAGGGTCACTGCGTTAGGAGTTTGTTTTTTTTTTGCTAGTGATCATTACAAAAAACGCTCCAAAAACTTGTTGTCCTTGCTTTGAAGCGTGTTGTAAGTCGACAAACAAACCGTTTTCTAAGACTGTCTGGAAGTCTTTTGAAACTTTACTCTGCTTAGTTTCCCTGACACGCGCATGCGAGTAAATCTGGCCGGGAAATAGCGAGGCAATTCAATACGACCAAAGTAATTGCCTCGCCGTGCCAACGATCACCATGGCACGTGCTACCGGTAACATTCGCCGACAAACCGGTCACTAGACGAAGAAATCGTAAAAGTTCCTTTACGCTTACGCAACGCACCGCACGCCGGTTCGTCCCGCGGGAGGAAAATCAGAACGCGGCACGCGAACGTTTACGGGTGTCGGGGGGAGGGGGAGGCAGTGAATATCGATAGGGACAAAGGGAAATTCCAAAAATATGCTGAGCACGTACGACGCTATGTCGCAGCGTTTTCCTGCTTCCTGCGAACATAAATCATGCCACCGGTTTAATGCTGCCGCAAGAATAGCTTTCACCGCGCTTTGGTGTGGTTTGAACGTTGCGGGTGCGTTTAACCCCCGAACCTTCATGTGTTATTGTTCTTTATTTCACCACATTTTCCCCAGCCAAACGGCATGTTTTACGTTGGCACGATGGCGGATGATTTGACGATGACTTGTATTTACGGTTCACGTTCGGCTTATTCTTGTTTCCTCTTTGCAACAGGTTCAGTAATGCGACCCGGCACGCGATCGCAGCTTCACCACATCACCGACGACCGATCACTTATCGCACTTATTATCTAACTTGTGTTTTGTATTGTTTGTAGCCGCGCGAGTTTGCAGTAGGCTAATTTTATCACTCTTGAAACAAGCACACCACGAGCAAACCGCTTCCGAAACTGTAAATAACCAACGCACCGTAATAATACCCTAACTTTGCGACGAAGCACACGGCGCTAACCTAGAACTTGTCCGTCCAGCACGGCGCCGAAGCGAGCAATGCACGGTGCACCGAGAAAATGCACACAAAACAGACGATCGAACTGTACATCAAGTGCTCGAGATACACGGTTCCGAAGGTATCAGCGTATCTCGAATTCAACGTTGTAATTCTTGATTATTTTAATGTAATATTTAAATGTAAGAATAAAAATATGATTAATAGCTGTTGGGCAATAATTTGCTACCATTTTCAATGTAAAATGAAATGATTATTATTCAAAAAATGTATGGTTTTGCTGTATTTGTCCTCCGTGTTCCACGCATACCGCGTATTTCGAGAACTTACTGTTTTTATTTTTCTATGCTGGTTGTTTTCATAGATTTTGGTGTCGCGCCGTTTATAACTATCGATGGACGGGTTGAGTTGAAGTTGAAGCCTTGCACGTGGTTGTACGCAACAGGCTGGCTTATACATGATAGTGGCGATAGAAACAAAATGTGTGTTTTTCAATTGTTTTATATTGCATAGCTTATCTTATAAATCTCTCGCTTCATACATTCAACATATTTCGTGATTTTTTAAGTTTTAATTTTTAATTGTTGCAACCCATGTACAGGGTGTTGTGTTCTAATGTTTGGACCATGGTTGCATGCGTATGTAGTGAACCATAGATCGAAAAGCCGGTTCTGGTACGCAAGCATGGATGGCATAAACATAAACAATACGCGTGCTCACACCCACACATTCGCATTCAGATAGCATGGGTATGGATGGGTTTTACGCACGCCGACGCGTACCCAAAAATGAATGAAAAAATTGGCCAATTTTCGCGCTCCGTCGCATGAGTGTTTGTGTGAAGTCGTCGGCTTGCATGTAAGATTTTTGAAGTTTTTTTTATATGTTTATATATCCTACCCAATCAACTGTCCCACCGTGGTCTTATCTGCCCCAGGGTTGAACGAATTGTTTCTTCTTTCTCCCAGCACAGTCATCGGCCAATTGTTTGGGGACGATAAAAGCGGGGACGAAATTATTGCTGATGTGGCCACTGCACTGTGACAGTCAGAAGTAAAGCTCTTGCAAATCACTTCAAACGACGCAAGCTCTCTAATTGATCAATTGTGTGTGCCGGGTGCCGAGCAGTCCTCATCCATCCAGTCGCTCTAGCACACTGTCCCGATAACGACGGCGTGATAACGAAGCATCGCGCAGCAACTCATTCCCAGTAGGAATCTATACCGAGATTCGCTAGTTCCGGAGCAGTGTGTACCGCAGCACGCCGTCAGAATGGATACTCCCACCGTTGCCACGAAGTTGAGCGATATTTCGGCTAAATTCACGGAGGAAACGCTCGACGAGATCATCCGCAATGCGGGCGGTAAGCGATGCCTAAGCTGGAAGATTCCTGAGACCAACTTTACCAAGGGCGATGCGTACCTAAGCGAGCTGTACCGCATCCAGCTTACCGGCGAGCCGAACGAACCGGGCAAGGAGCCGTTCGTGGTGAACGTGGTTGTGAAGACGATCCCGAAGAACGTTGGCCGACGCAATACCTTCCGTTCGGCGGACTTTTTCCGCAACGAGGCCAACTTCTACAATGTGGTGCTAAAGGAGTTGTACCGCTTTCAGGAGGAGCGCAAACCGAAGAACCCGTTCCGGGATGTCAATGGGTAAGCGAGTGGAGTTTGCGGTTTGTTTTGGATTTTAAGCTGAGATACTTGCTTTTGCTTCTAGGTGCTATGTGGCGTACACGGACGGTGTAAATGACTTCATCGCAATGGAAGACCTCGGTCAGTACGGTTACAAGACGGCATCGAGGTAAGTACTTTACCCGATAAACGACCGGCATTGGATAGATAAGTCGGACTAGATAACGTCTTCTTTCACAAATTTGCTTGCATGCGCCGTGTGGCTTAGTTTGTTTTTTTTTTCTCCATTTTGTTGCTAACCCCCCCTCAATGTTCGTTTGATTTGAACTCACTTCCAGAGCGGAAGGTGTTGGACTGGAGGAGTGCCAGCGGTGCATGCGCTGCCTTGGCCGCTTCCATGCCCTGTCGCTAGCGATGAAGGAGCAGGAACCGGACCGCTTTCATGAGATTGCCCACCAGCACGTGGAGGAAACGTACTACTCCGCCCGGCTCAAGTACTGGTACAACAACTTCCTCCAGGTGCAGATCGACATCGCGCGCGATGCGATGGCCAAGGAGTACCCCGGCACGGAGCTGGAGCGCAAGATGGACAAGTTTTTCGACTGCGACCTGTACGATCGCATGGTCTATCTGACGAGCACGCGCAACCAAAACTCGGTGATCAATCACGGCGACTGCTGGATGCCGAACTTTATGTTCCACGACAGCTCGCCCGCGATGCGCATGATCGATTTCCAGCTGGCCCGCTACAGCTCGCCGGTACTGGACATCTCCTTTTTCCTGTACTCCTGCACCAGCCAGGCGCTGCGTGACGCGCACTACCGGGACCTGCTGGATGCGTACTACGGTGGGCTGGCGGAGATGCTGCGCGATCTTGGCTCGGATCCGGACGAGATATTCCCGTACTCGGAGCTGCAGAAGGAGCTGCAGCAGTACGCCCGGTTCGGGGTCGGTATGGGCATCGAGTCGATACCGTTCTCGCTGCTGGACGAATCGGAGGTACCGGATCTGGACAAGATCACGGGCGAGGAGGCGGTCCCGATCGAAAAGATCTGGATCCTGCGCCCGATCAAGAGCCAAGCGGGACGGCTGCGGCTAACCGATATGTTCCGTCACGCCAACGACATGGGCTACTTGGATTGAGGGTGGGATGTTGTTGCTCGCCAACGATCGTTATGGCTTTTATCACGCACTCGCACTCTCTCATTTGCACGCAATTGAGGCGATCCACGATGCTTTAGGCGATACCCAAGGGATGTACAAAATGAATCTGCAACGAATAAAGTGAAAGAATTTGTTCAAAAGTACTCCAAATCTATGCTGCCTATCACATTTAAATGATACCGAAGATCCGTAGTCGAACATTATAGGAACATCTTAACTTCCTGTCTCTCACATCCCAGATCCAAAGGAGTCGAGCTGGCGGTATGTCTCCAGTGCATCCGTTCGTTGGCCCGGTTTCACGCACTCTCGTTTGCGTTGAAGGAACAGGAACCGGAAACATTCCACCGACTCGTCGACCAACTGCGCGACACCTACTACAGTGCCGAACTGGAGCCGTGGTACCGGAACTTCATGCGCCAGTTGGTCACGATCTGTAAAGAGGCGTTGGAGCGGGAATTTACCGAAAACTCTGCGGACATTCCAGCGAACTTAAAACGTGCGACGGCGGCGTTTCTTGACAGTGACATTTACGGCATGATGATCGAGATGACGCACACGCGCAATCGCTACTCAGTCATCACGCACGGTGACTGCTGGTTGCCCAACTTCCTGATACATCCCACCGATGTTCGGTTGATCGATTTCCAGATGGTACGCTACGGATCGCCCGCCCTCGATATCGCCCTGTTCGTGTACTGCTGCACGGACCAATCGTTACGCTCGGCCTACTATGATCAGCTAGTGCAAGCGTACTATTCGAACTTCAGCGAAATGTTGACAGATCTTGGTACGAACCCACAGGAAGCCTTCCCGTTTGAGGAGCTCACGAAGGAGTTGAAACAGTTTGGTCGGTTCGGGTGTGGCATCGCGGTTGAATCGATTCCGCTCGCCATGCTGGACGACTCGGAGGTGCCGGATCTGGACAGCATCCCGGGCACGGAAGCCGTCCCGTTGGAGCAGATCCTGAAGGTGAGCCAGCTGAAGGGAGCAAACGAACGGCGCCGGCTGTTGGATGTGTTCCATCATGCGTACGCGTGCGGATATCTGGAGTGAGAAGTTTACTAACCGGGCGCGACAATAAACAGCGATTGGAGCGGGTGTGTATGCGTGTGGTTTTTTTTTCTAATTACTTTATTGATGTTTTTCTTTATCGACTGTTATTCAGAGGTTCATTTGTTATCGGTTACTATTCAGTTTTGCAGTAGCGTTGTGTTCGCATTCAGGAGTTTGTTTTGTGTTTCGTATTAGTCTTACATGTTCCTGCCATTTGCTTCACCCCTACCGTTTGACGCAACAACACTTAGTGTAAAGAGTGTGTGAGTGTGTGATTTTTTTTTTAATGGTACGTACGTTTGCTTTTCTTTCTTTTCTCTTTTTTCTATTTTTACAACGGCCTTCTCTCTACAACTTTCCCAAGACTTTTCCATGCCATTTTGTCGATGTTTTTTTCTATTGATTTTTTTGTCTTTCAAGTATCGTAACTTTCAGTTTAATTATGGTTTTTTCTGTTTTTTCGGTACATTTTGTGTTAGTTTTTTTTAATAATATCTCATATGAAATTGTCCCTCTCCCCAGTTTAATGGTACTAGTTTCCACTCGTTTGGCTACAAGAGAGCACTGAAGCCCACGGTAGGAAACACGGTAAGCTACTCGGTGCTTAGTCAATGAGGGATTCTTTCATCATCAAAAGCAATCAAATTAGATCAGCATTCGTAGTGCCAGACAGGGACACTGTACTTCACACGGAAGAATAAGTGATGAAATGGGTTAAGAACGTTCGTTTCTCCTCATTTTCTGCATCAGAAGCGACCGGTTAGTAAGTCATGCAATGTATGAGCGACGGGTAGGATGGAAAGGTTAATGTTTAAAGTATGGATTATATTTAATTATTTGCTGCTCGTTTGTAGGACCGCCCAACGAGGACCAACGAACGGTTGGGCGATAGTTTATGAAATAAATCGTGAAGTCCCTTCCCCGATTTGTGGTTAAACTATCTCGCCATGCACGTATGCACCCAGATGCTTTTCTTGTCTGTTTTACTAATCTCTAGTAGCATTGTTTATTTTCAAAGACGAAAAAATAGTACATCATACGATTAAACCAACACGCATGAAACAAACAACCCTTAACTCAAACAACCTGACAGAAAGGATAACTTAGGCGGGAAAAATATTATGCAAGGAGAAACATGATTCACATACACAGACACCCTTCGCGCTGCAACCGGCAGCTTGGAACGATGTTTCCAAACCAAAGAATAGTTCGACAGAATTGATTGATTCTTAGATAGATTGCTTGTTACAGTGAGGTTGCTGCCGCTCCTACTACTGCTAGTTTGTTGATTCCCATCCGCTGTTTGTTTTTTTGTTTTTCAAAGGTTTCCGATTCAACCGTTTCCCAATCCTTGCGCACGTCTGCGCCCATTGCATTAAAGTTGCTCACCGTCTACACACCCACAACACACATACACACACACTCACACTAAAACGATTCTTTGCAGTAATCTTCGGTTTGATTTGCTTTCGTTTTTTTTATCGTCCAACAAACAATTGGCGGCGTTAGTTGCTAAACTCTTTCAATAATTGTTTGTAATTAGTCTGGTCCGGTATACGACTAGTAGAATGGAAAACACCGCTTCACATGAAATTGGCAAACAAAGCAAAGTGTTGATGTGTTCCCCTCTCAGCTTTCATTTCCCGGCAGAAGTTTGTATGTATGTCTTTTTGCTTGTTTACCCAGATGTACCCAGGGAAGAAGGGGAACTACCTTAAGTCATTGCCTCATTAGCGCGTTACATATGTACGGGTAATTGTTATTATCATTATTATTTGTATTTTGTTTCCTCCAATTGCTCATGCCGCACTTCACAGCACAGTGCTTAAAAATGTCGTAGAAAAAAGCTTACAAATCAAAGGATATAAATTATGCTTTAACTAGTCACGGTTCCATTAAAACCTTTTCGGCGACTGTTCGCCCATCTAGTTGGCCGTACGCATCTAGGTAGGTGTGTTTCTACACGTGTGATCGAATGTATCGGGGTTCGAATCGCTTTTGGTTGTAGTATGCGTTTTTCTGCCTATCCATTACCATCGTGCAGTGTTGTGCGAACAGAACGCTGTTGACGAGCATAGGGAAAAGTTTCTAAATAATGAATTTACTGTTATCAATCAAATGCTTGCTCACAATCAACCTATTACACCCGTAACGGTCATCCTGTCGGAAACTCGAATATCAGTACATCCGTTTTCAGAGGCCGACGTTTTCAGAGGTATTTCTATGCTAGAAATGCCATCCTCAGTGATTTTCATTATACGCCGTGCGTCGTCGTTGCCGTCCGAGCGATGATATTGCGCCCGTGAGAAGGAAAATAGGAATAAAACTCCACAATGGTCAAGTATGATAGTATGCATGACTTTAACGAAAGGTAAACAATTGAACGCTTACTCTAATACATTTTAATCTCAGTGCCTGTACGATACGACAGCAAACAGCCATCGAGCCGCTAAATCCCTGATAGTCCCAATTCAATGTCATCCCAAACCCAGCAACAGTGTGTGGAAGGAACACCGAACTAGGTGATACACGCAAGCATAAAACAAACGCAACCACAGTTTCGCATTACTGTATTAATAAGGATACTTTTTATACATACACAACATTCGGGAAGTGTACAAAGCTGGAACGTTTACAAACGAAAATGAAATACGCATTCTCCCCCTGGAGGGGAATGTTATGCTTACCATGGAAGTGGGAGGGAGGGGAAACTAATATAGGAAAAATAACGTGCACGCAAACACAAACGCCTAATGTTCATCGCGAAGCAAAGAGGACAATACGAAAAGAGCGGTAAAAAAGATAGACACGGTACTTATATAGGAAGGAAAGCTTTCCTCTTAAACTCTATGTTGAAAGAAAAAAAAACAAACAAACAAACCGAAAGCGAAGAGCCTGGGGTACTTTTAAAAACAATGAGAGCCGCCATTTCGTATATCGAATCATTTTACCAGCCTGCTCAGCACACATCGCTCTGTTCGCATCCCTTCACTGCTGGTAATGCGTTTGTGTATATGTATGTGTCCGTGTGTGGGTACGTGTCTGTGTGTTTTTCTTTTGCATTTTTTCCTGGCTGTTTGCTTATTGTTGTTGCATTTTATATGTTATGCTTAATTATCAGCCCCCGTACCAGAGGTTACACTGCCGCCGCCACCGCCACCACCACCACCACCACCACTGCTGCCATCGCTGCCAACACTGTTGGCGTGTTTTCGCGACGACGTGCCTTCCGTGCCGAGCTTCTCCTCACGGGGTCGCGCATTGCCGAAGATGGCCGCCGCCTGCTTGGTTTCGGCCAGCGCGTTCAGCGGTGCGTTCACTGAACGCGGTGCCAGCTTCAGCCGGGGTCGTTCCTCCATATTGAGATTGGGGTTGGAGGGTGGCGGGTAGTGCGACGGAGCAGCATCTTTTCTCCGGTCGCTGTCGCGGTATTGATTATTACGGCCGTAGTTGCCGTACCTATCGTCGCTCCCACGACCGTACCGATCGTCGCGATCATTGTAGCGCCCGCCACCACCGCGTCCACCGTCACGATCATTATCGCGACCCCAATCGTCCCGGCCACCACCGTCGCGATCGTCACCAAAATTGCCGTACCTCCCTCGATTCGGTGCTCGATCTAAGGCAAGGATGGTGGAAGAAAAAGAAGAAGAAAACACAAGATTATCGTAACGGAACAGCAAACATTGTGCGCAACTCGTGTAGGCTATGAAAAAGACGATTAGAAACAGATTAAATAGAGAACATAATGGGTGCCAAAAAGAGAATACTAGATGTGTTTGTAGGTAAAAATAACTAAGCTCAATACTTGCGACTGTCTATCGATTTTACTGTTTCGATTGAGTAACTAGGAAGAACTAATTGTGTTACGAGAAAGAGTGTAGGTTGTTAGTTTTCAAAAATCATTTTAAACTAAAGTTGATTGTACTTTTTTACCGGTCTTTGCGATCCGGAAGATACAAAAAAATTAACGTGCTATGCAGGCATTCACTCGCTCCTTTTTGTCATTTGCATATAAAGCGACAGTGCTACGACAAATGCTACCATCAACCATGCAGGAAGTGCAACAGCTACCAGCAACAACAACGAAAGCGCGAACTGCAACCACTGCACTCGGCTCGGATCTTTACCGTTATAGTTATTCGGACGTCCACCGCGGTTTCTATCGTAATCGTTTCTGCCGTAGTTATCATTACCATAATTTCTGTCCATACCACCACCGCCGCCGCCGCCGCCACCCCCACCGCTGATCGGTCGGTTGTTCATCTGGTTGGGACCGCCACGGTTGTAACCACCGCCACCGCCGCCACTGCCGCCTCCAACCGGTCCGCCGCGATTCTGTTGACCACCGCGATTTTTAAATCCACCACTAGTTGAAAAAAAAAAAAACAAATAAATATTAATATTGAAGCACTTGCGATCATTCATAGCAAAACGCATTCCGGGAAAGTAATTGGCGAACGTAGAAGCAATTCTAAGCCCGAATGCACATGTGGCATAACGTTATCAGTCGTTTCTGCGGTGCAAAGATTAGACCGATATCGATATGTTCGATTGTTGCGAATACACCCTCGTTTAGAACAATAACCTACCGGTCGTTCTTCTTCTGCTCGGCAACGTCAATCCGCAGCGGTTCCGGCCGTTCGTTCAGCACAATCATCCCGTCCAGCTGGAGCACCTTCTCCAGGTCGTCCAGCGTGTCGAACTCGACGTAGCAGAAGCCCTTAAACACGTCCGTTTCCTTGTCCTTTACCAGGCGCACGCTCTTTACCGCGTACTCCTTGAAGATTGCGTTGATATCGCCCTGCACGATGCCGTGCGGCAGGTTGCCGACGTACGCGAGGTACGGAGGCTCCGTCGGTAGCGGTTTACGGGGCCGGTCTCCATACCTGCATAACACCCGGAGAGGCACACAGAGCGAACGTGGGAGAGAGAGTGAGAGAAAATATGGAATTATAAAAAAACATTGCCATCGGGAAAGTGATATCGGATCCTTAACAGAACGCTACATAACGCCACGTATGATTGATGCGTTACAGTGCAAAACCGCCGGCCGGTATTGTCACCGTAACCCGGAAAAACACTTGCTCGCTTCTTGCCGTCCTGGCGACGGGCACCCGGCATGATGACCGTGATTGTCTGCCTATTTTTAGCTAGTTGTAGCTTCGGCACCGTCGCTCACTTCCTGTCTGTTTTTTGACAACCGCCGTCATCGGTCTCCTAAAACCTTCCACACAATCACAGAACCGGTATTTGCGGTTGGCATCCTTTGATGCGTTCCGTTTTCGGTTCGCAGGATTTCGCACTCGCTGCATGCGCGTGTGTCCGTGTGCGCATGGAAGACTTGCCGTGCCCAAACACACAAACAAAACATTTTCCTTCCATCGCCCCACGGGAGAGCGAGCAAATCGAGCATGTTGGGACGGTACCATGGCAGCCTGCAGAGCTGCTAAAACCGTTTCGCTGGCACACTTTGCCCATTCCCCGTTTCTTTGAGCCGTTTTTCGTCCAGCATCGTCAGCACTACACACGTTCGCACACCCTCGCCCCTTCCGGATCACACGGGCAGATACCATCATCACCACGAGTTTGCTCGCTCCCAGGAAGGAAGCGGTCGTTCTGTCGGTGTTCCGAGTCGGAGCATCCGTTCACACACTGACCGCGCCCGGTTTGGGAGCACCATTTCTGTCACACCGCACGGCCACGAGCTTCCGCGCTCGGTTGCGAACATTTTGCACACATTTCTACGCAGTTTTAACCGTGAAAAAGGGTTCGTTAAATTTACCTATTATTATCATGTGTACCTCTGCCTGCCATTATATTAGCGATTAAAGCAGTGTGCGGGTGTTGTCGCGAGTATAGAAAATCCTTCTTCGAAGCAAGGCTCTGCTTCCCTTTTCCATTTCAGCGACCGTTTTGACGTTTCTCGGTGGTGCCGGTGTCGCGGGTTTACTTTTTTAGTTCTAAAATACGTCTTCATGGTATTTTTGAGGATGATAAAAAATTTGCCTATAAATAGGAGAGAGAATGAAAGAAAGCAGCACCTAGGAAACTATAAATCTCCCACTACAACACCGTATGTTGACGAACAAAACTGATGGAAAAAATATCCCACAATTCGGTTCCTTTTCGAAGCAAAAATATCCCCATTGCACACGTTGACAGCTGTCAGCGACCGATCATGCTTTACCAGAAATCTCGTGCAAGCATGGTTTCTATTGTCATATGCTTACCCGTTCCCGGTCGTGCCCGCGAATAGTGTGTGTAAATTTCGTTTCCTTTCCAACATTTTGTCCACGTTGATACTGAAATTCGTTCTCTGCAGTGCGGCAGTGTTTTGCCCAACCGTTTGTGCGCGTTTTGCTTCTGAGGGTGCAACACCATGAAGGTGCAGCAACCCGGCCGCAAGGCTGGCACGCTGGTGAACAAGGCAGTATTTTCCTACTTCACTCGTTTCGTGAGCGATAAAGACACGGAACGTGTGAGCGGTGCCTGCAATCTAATCGAGTTTCTGTGCAACAATAAAGCCAACCAGTCACAGAATGGCAGCAATGGCACGGCCGAGGGTTCTGAGACGGCTGTAAGTGTTCGCCGGGCGAGCTTCAATGGAGAGAGAGTGTGTGCTGGCAATTTTGTAACGTCTTTTTTACCGAACTTTTCCAGACAACTACCGAACGAGCGTACTCTCTGAAGCGTCTGGTGCGCGGTGTCGGCTCGCTTCAAAACTCATCTCGCATCGGTTTCTACACCGGGCTGGTGGGATTGCTGGAGCAGCTTAAGGTTCGAGACGTGGAATGTCCAACCGTTACGGAACTGTTTGCACTTGTCAAATCTGAGCTAACCGAAACCGAGTCGGGCAAGGAGGATGGAAAGGAAACGACGCAGCTTGAATTGCGCATCGGCAAGATTCTCGTGTGCGGTGCCATCATCAAATCGGGCCTGATCGAGAGCGCGACCGAGGAGGAGCTTAGCATGGTGCTGAAAACGTTGAAGAACAACATGCACAAAATGCTCACACCGCTGGTGTACACGTTTCTCAACGAGCTCGTCGCCCGGCTGGATTCGAGCAAATTTACCAAACACTTCTGGCCACTGTTCGAACCACTGCTTAACGTGCCGAAGGAAAAGCACACGTTCGATACGCTGTTCTTTCTGCTGCTGCTCTCCACGGGCACACACAAGAAGCTGATCAATCAGAAGTACTTCCAGTCTAACTTTGGCGTTGGCAAGCTGCTGGACGAAGGAAACTACCCCTACCTGGCGTCGGTTCTGTTCGGAATCGAAACGGCGATGGGTGTTAATCACCCGTTTTACGGGTGTTTGTTCGAACATCTGAGCAAGCAGGGAGCGTTGGTAGCTTTCTGGCGTGACGCTATCGTACCGCAGCTGGAGCAGCCGGAGGGTAGTGGTCAGTCGAAGTATTTCGACATCATCGTGTTGCGTATGCTCATCTCCATCTTGGCCCGATTGCCGGACTACGCCGACCTGCCGGAAGTGTTGCAGCCGGCGTTCGTGAAGTTTCTGCTGCACAAATTAAAAACCCGCACCAAGTACGCCGAGGACGTGCAGAATCTGTACGAGGAAGCGTGCATAGCGCTCGTCGAGTGCTACCCGAAGATAGAGGACGAAAGCGCCCGGTTGGCTACGTTCCGGCGGCTTATTCAGGCACCGGGTAGTGTGCTGATCGAGAAGTACGCTCCCTGCAAGCTGTTGCAGAATCTACTCCTAACCCTGTCGGCCGACAGTTTGCGCTCGATCGCGGGCGATCTGAAGACGTGCGTACTGGACGAAGCAGCGACCGCTAGTAACGGCGAACGGTCGTATGCGGCACAGATGCTGCAGAGGCTGTTGTCGCTGCGTCAGCTGATCGGTAGCGAGCAGGACGGAGAGGAGGGCTCGTCGGACGAATGGCATCGGGAGCTGGTGCGGTGTTTCCTCACGGTGGGCGTGTTCTACTGTGCCGCGGATGGTGTGACGGTGCTGAAGGGCCCTAAGCAAGGGAAGCCAATATCGGAGGAGCAGGCGGAAATGATGCGCGGACTGTTTTTCCACTCGCTCGAGCATCATCACGTGAAACTGTCGACCGAGCGCGAATTTTTGCTCTCGATCGTACGCCACGTGAACAAGCTGCTGCAAACGCACGGCGTAAAGTCGCTACGAAGCACACTGACCGATGAGCAGCTAGCCTGTTGGAATGATATGTTCGCCAAAGTTTCCAAGGGAAGCGATGAGAAAAAGTCAGGCAAGAAACGAGCGTCAACGGTTGCACCGGCAGGATCAAAGTGTGATACGGTGTTTCACATTCTGCTCATGTACATGGGTTTGCATTTGTTCAACGATCCGGAGTTGGCCAGCAGTTCGCTCGTCGAGCTGGACTGCGTGATGAAACGCATCGAACAGAAGCCCACGCAGCGGCGCCAGAGCAACGGGAAAGCGACCACGCCCGACGAAGAACCGGAGTGGATCGAGGTGGTGGTGGATTTGTTTCTGAATCTTCTCTCACAAAACTCGATGCTGCTGCGCAAGGTTATTGGGCATCTGTTTCCGCACCTTTCGGGCGAGCTAACGCTGCCCGCGCTGAATCAAATCCTTTCCGTGATCAACCTAAAGGACAAATCGAACCCACTGTCGGCCCCGGACGAGGATGACGATAGCGAGGCGGAAGAGGAAGTGCAAGCGGATGAGAAAGATGACGCCAAGGATGGTGAGGCGGAAGGTGAAAACGATGACGACGACGACGACGACGACGATGAGGATGACGATGATGAAGATGATGAGGACGATGATGAAGATGATGAGGACGATGAGGAAGACGGTGGAATCATGGGCGACGAAGAAGAGGAGGAAAACATTACGGACGACATGCGCGACGCGATACAAACGGCCCTTGGGCCGGCGAACCCGGAAACGGACACGGAATCGATCGATCTGGACGAACTGGATGAGGAGCAGGGCCGCCGGCTAGACGAAGCCCTAACCGCGGCCTTCTTCGCCTTCCGCAAAACAAAAACGTCCCGCAAGCGCAAGGGCCCGACGAAGGCGGAAAAGCAGATGGACTCGGCGGTGACGCACTTCCGGATGCGTGTGCTCGATCTGATCGATACGTACCTGAAGCACGAACCGGACATGCTGCACTGTCTCGAGCTGATGCTGTACATCTTCGAGATGCTGCCGGTGGCGCTACGTGAGGAGGTGAAGTATGGCCCGATCCTGAAGCGTTTCCGGCAGATCTTCGGCACGCTGGTGCGTATCAAGAAGTTCAAACGCGACGCGACCGGTGTCGGGATGGATCAGCTTGTGCAGATACTGCGCGATTTGGTGGAGAAGGTGGCGAAGGGTGTTGCCTTCCCGGATCGAAATCAGTACCTGCTGAAGGCGTGCCAATTCATCGTCATCTGCAGCGAGCTGTTGGAGAGCAAACAGGGGCCGGAGCAGGCGGGACAGCAAAGCGGTGAACCGAATGCGGTGGATCGCGCATTTGGCGATCTGCTGGTGGAGTTCATCACCAACCGCAATCCGCCGCTTGCGTTGAACGTGTTCCAAAATCTGTTCCGCATGCGATGGAACGGAAACTGGCATCTAGCGGAACGGCTGTTCCGTGCCGGGTTGAAGGTGGACACAGTACGTGCCATTCGGCGCATCCAAACACTTCAGCTGTTACGCGAACTGCTGCGCAATCGACGATTGATCAACTCGGACCCAAAACGCTCCACAGACGCGCTGCGTTCCATCTGCAAGGAGGCACTCACGCCTTACATCGATCAGCTGGAAGCCAGCGTCATCGATGGCGATCGGTCCATTGGGCAGAATGAGTTGCACGAGCTGCTTTTGGTGCTACTGGAGGTACATTCGCTTTCGTCACAGCTAGCCGCCGATGGGAAGAAGGAGGACAAAAAGAAGCAACTGTTGAAATGGGAAAAAATCGGTGAAAAGGTGCAGGCGATGCGGTTGTTCGTGTTGAACTCCCAAACGATGTCCAGCTACCGGCAGCTCTGCCAGAGATTGAAGCTGCAACCGATCGGTAACGAAGGTCTGTCGGCGTTGAAGGAAAATCGAACTAACGCGACCTCCGCAGTCACTAAGACTACCACCACGGCGATCGCGGACGACGAAGAACACTTGATCAATGGTGGAAATGGTGAAGATAATGATGAACCAGTCGCGCCGAAGCAAAAGAAGAAAAAGAAATCGAAAGACCAGACAAAATCCAATGGTACAACAGTTGAGCAGGATGACAGCGCAGTTCCGGTGCTGAATGGCCACCACGACACTAACGGTGACGAACACGCTGGCGATGAGGATGACAATGATCAGGAGATGACCACCATGGCACAGGACACAGAGCACACCGATGGGCAAACGAAGCGAAAGCGAAAGAAGGAAAAACGTAACCATGGTGATGACGCGGAGGAAGGTGAAGGATTGTCGAAGAAGGAAAAGTGGCGACGAAAACAGAGCGTATCGCAGTAGGGCCTGTGAGAGAAGTGTTTGGGGCACCTTTATTTAGGTGCGATAAAACGCAATCAAGCGTAAAAGCACGTGCGCGAGTTAGGTTTGTTAAGAAAAAGTTATTAAACATCGCTCATAATAATTGATTAGTTTTTCTTTTTGTGTTTGTACCCTTTCGTTTCCGAGGGTTTCGATTCTTTCCGAACGAACTTTTGAGTGTGCATGTATCGGATCAACTAAAACAGGGGGCCAAATATGCATGATTTCTAAAAGACACGTGATTACAGCACGTTGAGCTAAATTTTAAGTAAGCAAATGATGGTGCGATACGTAGAATAAATTTCAAATGATCCAACATAAACGTATGCGTGTATGTGCTTCCATAGTGATGACAAACTAGGTAAATCTGCCATGTCTCTATGGCATAACTTGATTGTGTATACTATGATGTGTTCTGTACCTTACGGCTAGTGGATAACGTCATAAAGCGATATCTTCCTGTACCATTACTGTCTAAAAAGATAGGTTCATATTTCTTTCCTACTTAGGATTAAAGAAACTTTTTTACTTTTAGTTGGACCTATACAACGGTTAATTATTCACTAACAAACTAGAGTAGAATTCGAAACACGTCGCTTTCGAACACGTTGCTGATCCACGCTTTACTTCTGGAAGGGATAGTAATCGAGCCCAGTGTTGTACTTGAACGCTTTCTTCGTTTTACTTCGCTCGGCAGTCGCAATCATCTTTTTCACGTCCTTGCGATATGCAGGAGGCAATAGTTCTTCGTGTAGCGTACAGGTTACCTCTTCCTGCTGTGAGACGTCCGCCCGATAGATCCGCTTCCGTATGATGTCAACATCACGACCGTACTCCTCGTCCAAGTCATCGATGGCGGCAGGCGGTGTATCGAACTTGAACACAAAATATGATCCGCTTCGATGGACGAGACCGTGTGCGCTGGTTTTGAACGGTAGTGGTTTGGTGCCCAAATTGTCCAGTTTGCGTATGATTCCTCCCTTGTCGAAGATGGCAGTTGCGGTCCGCTTCAATGTTGAAACCATATCGGGCTAAAATAATACAGCGGTTGTAGCAGTTGAACGATTGTAAAAGTGCCATTGTTTTGGATTATTTACCCTAGACATTTGCCGTAGAATAATGGATAGCTCGTACGTTGGCATTGTGGAAATTAAATCGGGTCCCGAAGAATCAGGGAACCGTAGGATACCGCGCCGGTGTTATTTAATCTTGTGTCCACTTCAAAACAAAATTGCCATGTGAATTTGACAGCGGTGAGAAGTGAGAAGCGAATTCTTCTCACTACAATGGTCTCATTAATAACAAAAACATAGAAAATGTACATTTTTATTTATGCAACATTCATTAAATTTATAAATGAATAATATTTTGCAAATATTAAAATTACCTTAATTTTTAACACAAATTAACATGTTCTGGGAAACTACATTTTCTCACGTGAACAGATTTTGTTTTCGTTCAGTTGCCATTACCTTTCGTGTATGTTTATACACGAAAGGGATTCAGCTAAATTTAGATTATTTCTAACTTTTAATACATGACCGAAGAATGGAATTTGTGCTAAATATCGTAAACTTGGTGTTGTTTAAAACAATAGAAAAAATAGGTGTTGGTATCTTTGATTCAAAACACATCGGTAAGGTAATAATTTGAAAACCGTTCTGAATAAACTAAAGCAAACTCAGTCTCAAGCTGGCTTGGTACGTGGAACAAGGCTATTGATACAGAAAAACGCTTTTGGCTCGTCATCCTACAGAATCCGACCGTCTCTGTGTTTTGGTAGTTGCTTGTTAACCAACTAGCTTATTGTTTGTAGAATTTTATCAAAAGTAGATCGTTCCGAAGAAGATGGGACAAAACCAATCGGCGGGCGGTGGAGGCGACAAGAAGGACGATAAGGATAAGAAGAAAAAATATGAACCCCCAATCCCGACGAGGGTTGGCAAAAAGAAGCGCAAGGCAAAGGGACCGGACGCGGCCCTCAAGCTGCCCCAGGTCACTCCACACACCCGCTGCCGATTGAAGCTGCTGAAGCTGGAGCGCATCAAGGACTATCTGCTGATGGAGGAGGAGTTCATCCGCAACCAGGAAAGACTGAAGCCGCAGGAGGAAAAGATCGAGGAAGAACGCTCGAAGGTGGACGACCTGCGAGGGTCCCCGATGTCGGTCGGTACGCTGGAGGAGATCATCGACGACAACCACGCAATCGTGTCCACATCCGTGGGCAGCGAGCACTACGTCAGCATCCTTTCGTTCGTGGACAAGGATCAGCTGGAACCGGGCTGCTCGGTGCTGCTGAATCACAAGGTGCACGCGGTGGTCGGAGTGCTGGGAGACGATACCGACCCGATGGTGACGGTGATGAAGCTGGAAAAGGCACCGCAGGAAACGTACGCCGACATCGGTGGGCTCGATACACAGATCCAGGAGATAAAGGAATCGGTCGAACTACCGCTGACGCATCCGGAGTATTACGAGGAAATGGGCATCAAACCTCCGAAGGGTGTAATTCTGTACGGACCACCGGGAACGGGCAAAACGTTGCTGGCCAAGGCAGTAGCCAATCAGACATCCGCCACGTTCCTGCGCGTCGTGGGGTCGGAGTTGATACAGAAGTATCTGGGTGATGGTCCGAAGCTGGTGCGAGAGTTGTTCCGTGTGGCCGAGGAACACGCACCATCGATTGTGTTTATCGACGAAATCGACGCCGTAGGAACGAAACGGTACGACTCGAACTCGGGAGGCGAGCGGGAGATCCAGCGTACGATGTTGGAGCTGCTGAACCAGCTGGACGGATTCGATTCTCGTGGCGATGTGAAGGTGATAATGGCGACGAATCGTATCGAAACGCTCGATCCGGCCCTTATCCGTCCTGGGCGAATCGATCGAAAGATTGAATTCCCTCTGCCGGACGAGAAGACGAAGCGACGCATCTTCAACATCCACACTGCGCGCATGACGTTGGCCGAGGATGTGAACCTGTCGGAGTTGATCATGGCGAAGGACGATCTGTCGGGTGCGGACATCAAGGCAATCTGCACGGAGGCCGGTTTGATGGCGCTTAGGGAGCGGCGCATGAAGGTTACGAACGAGGACTTCAAGAAATCGAAGGAAAGTGTGCTCTACCGGAAGAAGGAGGGCACACCGGAGGGTCTATACATGTAGATTCTGCGATTGGTATCTCTTAAATAAAACAATATGTTTGTCGAACTGAACGTGTTGCTTTCGTGATCCAACCATATGTCATCAATTTTATGCTTACGGTCAACCTTGATGAAACATCCGGAAATTAAGTATATTTCTATGTTACGGGTCAGTCGCAACAACCGGACACAAAAGAGGGGTTTTATTATTTAGCTTTACTCACCCGAAAATACCTACAATGAGCTGTATAAATAAGAAACACTTACAAAAGATTCACAAACAAACATAATTTCGGACAATTTATTAGAATACCTATGACAAAAACGGTAGATGTATGGAAGGGGTTCGTTTGTTACGCTTCGGTTTACATATACAATCCCTCCGGTGTGCCCTCCTTCTTCCGGTAGAGCACACTTTCCTTCGATTTCTTGAAGTCCTCGTTCGTAACCTTCATGCGCCGCTCCCTAAGCGCCATCAAACCGGCCTCCGTGCAGATTGCCTTGATGTCCGCACCCGACAGATCGTCCTTCGCCATGATCAACTCCGACAGGTTCACATCCTCGGCCAACGTCATGCGCGCAGTGTGGATGTTGAAGATGCGTCTCTTCGTTTTCTCGTCCGGCAGAGGGAATTCGATCTTTCGATCGATTCGCCCAGGACGGATGAGGGCCGGATCGAGCGTTTCGATACGATTCGTCGCCATTATCACCTTCACATCGCCACGAGAATCGAATCCGTCCAGCTGGTTCAGCAGCTCCAACATCGTACGCTGGATCTCCCGCTCGCCTCCCGAGTTCGAGTCGTACCGTTTCGTTCCTACGGCGTCGATTTCGTCGATAAACACAATCGATGGTGCGTGTTCCTCGGCCACACGGAACAACTCTCGCACCAGCTTCGGACCATCACCCAGATACTTCTGTATCAACTCCGACCCCACGACGCGCAGGAACGTGGCGGATGTCTGATTGGCTACTGCCTTGGCCAGCAACGTTTTGCCCGTTCCCGGTGGTCCGTACAGAATTACACCCTTCGGAGGTTTGATGCCCATTTCCTCGTAATACTCCGGATGCGTCAGCGGTAGTTCGACCGATTCCTTTATCTCCTGGATCTGTGTATCGAGCCCACCGATGTCGGCGTACGTTTCCTGCGGTGCCTTTTCCAGCTTCATCACCGTCACCATCGGGTCGGTATCGTCTCCCAGCACTCCGACCACCGCGTGCACCTTGTGATTCAGCAGCACCGAGCAGCCCGGTTCCAGCTGATCCTTGTCCACGAACGAAAGGATGCTGACGTAGTGCTCGCTGCCCACGGATGTGGACACGATTGCGTGGTTGTCGTCGATGATCTCCTCCAGCGTACCGACCGACATCGGGGACCCTCGCAGGTCGTCCACCTTCGAGCGTTCTTCCTCGATCTTTTCCTCCTGCGGCTTCAGTCTTTCCTGGTTGCGGATGAACTCCTCCTCCATCAGCAGATAGTCCTTGATGCGCTCCAGCTTCAGCAGCTTCAATCGGCAGCGGGTGTGTGGAGTGACCTGGGGCAGCTTGAGGGCCGCGTCCGGTCCCTTTGCCTTGCGCTTCTTTTTGCCAACCCTCGTCGGGATTGGGGGTTCATACTTTTTCTTCTTATCCTTATCGTCTTTCTTGTCGCCTCCACCGCCCGCCGATTGGTTTTGTCCCATTTCGCAAGGATAAAGGAAACTTACGCTGCGATTGCAATGTCGCTCCGACTCTTTGACTGTGCACGAATAACAACAGCGTACGCAATGACCAGACAAAATACACACTGACAGTTGTCAACACAGTTTTGTTCGCTTCACAGCTGTCATAACATTTGAAAGGTTCGCGCAAGCGGTTTCGTTAAAAAAGGGATATTTTAAAATGTTTCGTTCAAATGTCACTTGAAGTGGTAGCAGTTGAAATACACCCCCATCATTATCACGTGCAGTTTGTTTACGTTTCAATTTCAATTCGTGTTGTGTGTAAGCCGGCCGTGGTTGCCTAGAGCTACGCTGTAGTTGCAAATTATTGATATCACTCACTCCTAGAAAGATGGCATTGTGGAACCAAAGGAATATAGACCCACCCGTTATATTGAATGGTCCATGTAAATCAAAAAACTGCAAGGAGCGTACGTAAACTACAATAATGTTGCCATTTAAAGTAGCTGTGAGTTTTGACTCTCCCTTTGTATTTCAGAAATAAGGGCCATAATATCGACGACCACAAAGATGCTGGAATACTATTCTTCTCTAAATATATTCGAAAAAGCGGCCGCATATACCTCACGCTTCTGTAACAAATGGAAATATCGTCTGCGCAACATGCACGGTTTTCGGATCATGCGACGACTCAACCAAACGCTAATACGCATCAAGAGCCTGGATTTGGTGAGCGTCATTATGGAGTTCCATCAGTTTATGCCGGACGCGAACTACATCGAGAGTGAGTTGAATCTTCCCGTTCGTTCCAATCTGGAATATTTGCTCGTTCGGCTGCAAAGCCTAACGAAGTTGCTGCTACGCGTCGTGTACCTAACGAAGGAAGCGGCACGGTATCATCTAAAGCAGCTTACGAGGGCCTTCCTGTTTCACATATTCAGCACGTTTTTGGCACTGTCGGGACAGTTGTGGCTGTTTGCACGTGGCGTTTGTCGACAGACGGAAAAATTCTACAGCGAGCTGTACACGGCGCTACCAATCCTGCCCGTCACGAAGGTGAACTGGCTCCCGGAGGGCTATGTACTGCCATGCTCTCTAGCGGTCTGGCTTGGCAAAGAGTATGAGCAAGAAATTTTGTACACTCCACCCGAAACTGACGTGTTCAGCTTGGACGAAGGCTCGACCCTTTTCACCCTGCTCGAATGCCACGGAATGGACGCGGAAGATACCTTGCTGGCGCGGGAAGAAAATGTTCCCATCGGTGACAATGAACAGCAGCCAGCAACGTTCAGTGCAGTGCCGAAGAATCTGTTGCTAGAGAGCAAACGCCCGGACACCGGTGAGGTGGTGAAACGTGTACCCATAGTGTCCAATTTCGATCCGAGCCAGTTAAATCACATCAAATCAAAGTTTCACGTGCAACAGTTCCTCACGCAGGAACAGAAGAAGCGAAAGGAGAATCGGAAAGCGGCGATTACGAACGGCATTACGGGGGCAAAGTTCGTAGAGTTTAACATGGGTTTGATGAAGGAATTTCAACGCAAGACGTCAGCGGATTTTGTAAAGTTCTTTAAAGAACAGCTAATGGAGTTGCTCAATGGGAGAATTTAAAACGGTTCTTTCAATAAACCGTATAAATCGCACCTAAACTGTAGCGTTTTTATTAACGTTTGTTCGAAAGACGATTCTTCGCTGCCTGTTTTTGGAATTTAAATAAATGCTTGGGAAGCGGATACAGGAACGTGCATTTCCACAGAACCATCTACAAACATTCGTTTGCGTCTTGGACACAAATGGACGTTGTCGGTATTTTAATCCGCTGGAGCGGAAAGTTAGATTTCTGTAAGATAGAGAGAGAAAAAAAAACAATCAATCGAAACATGCCATGAAGTGTACGAATGCCGTCAGCGCAAACCTTGGAGAATGCTTTGTAATTCTTCCGACCGTCCGTTGAAACACAGGGTAGAGCCACTCCGCTCACGTCGGTCGGCCGGTGGGCTACTAGCTTCATGTCCACATTCAGCACCTGAAAAACGGTCGATATGTTCCGCAGCCAGTGCTTGTTATCGGCGTCATCCATCAAACCGTCGGTTTCGTCCATCGGTTCCGTCTTGATGGTCATTTCGTATGGTAAGTTTTCTTTCGCATCCTCTAGCTTCAGTCCACACATGGTGGAAGATAGCCAGCCTGCCGTGGACATTTCCACCTCTTTTGGCTGCACGAACTGTCGGTAGTAATGTAGAGGCGAATCGGTAGCGGGCGCTTTGGCGGAAAACGTTGGCGTCCTCCCTTCAGTGGCACTCGATCGTTGAAGTGATGCTTCCGGTGCATCCGTCGTGACAATGGTTTGTTGGCTTCCCGCACGTGGATTGTCCCTCGTGCGCCTACGCTGAGACACGCTAATGCCCTCGAAGCAGAACAGATCTTCCTGGTCCTCTTCCGAACGCGGCTTCGATGGTTCTGAAGAGCTTTTTTGCGTCTTTTCCGGTTTCGATTTTTTCACCGGGACAATTTCATTAAAGATAAAGGCATCGTCGTCCTCTAGCGCAAGCTGGAGGTTTGCGATGCGCCGTTTCTTTGGGTTGCCACTCGCCTGAGATGGTTCGTGATTGACGGCACGGAAACCACGGGCTTGTAGTGCTTGTATTGAGAGTGCGGAATCACTTTGCGTTGGTTGGGTTTCGGGTATGGTAGCTTGAATTTCGCCAGCACCGGATAATACGGACTGTTTTTCTTCGCTTTCAGTATTCTGCTTTGAATCGACCACCGGAGAATAACTAACGCTCTCCTTCGGGGAAACGGACCGAGTAGGCGTTGCTTGCTTGCTAATGTCTTCACTGGGGTTCGCTTCTGTCGTGCTTTCTACCGCTTGCAGTCGTTTCGACGTTCGTCGTTGACTGGGTACATCGGCGGACAGTGAAGAATAGCTGGTGCTCGGCGTCGGCGATGCATTTCTCCGGGCACGCTTTACCAAACCGCTGTCTTGATCATTGTGCGCTTGTTTTCCCGATTTATCCATTTCCTGCACGCGTTTTGACTTCCGTCGTTCCTCCGGTGGATTGACCGTTGATGCGACTGCCGGTGGCATTCTAAACAATGAACCGGAAGGTTTGGCCACATTTTCCGGACTCGATTTAGCACTCTTTATCGGTAATTGTACATGTTTTGCTTTCACGGGTTTACGCTCAGTGTTATGTTCTGTTTCCGGTATGGTATGCATTTCGGCACTCGTGTTCGTCGCACCGTTGCCGGTTCTTTCCGTGTGATGAACCGTATTTGTTGCCAACGTTCCACCGTCGTCGGTATTCTCGTTACATTCCTCTAAATTGAAGGCGAATCTATAGTCCGGATTGCAGTATTTCTCGATCGAGGAGTGCACTATCGCCAGTCCGATTTCCAGTTCCGGTACCAACCGACGGCCGCGTGCCGCAATGTACTGCGACAGCGAGTCGAACGTTTGCGACTGCGACGCGTTGGATGTTGACTGCTTTATAGTAATCACGTTTGGGTTGAGGAAGCGCGATTTAGCGATTCGTTCCTGCTGCGCGCTTAAACACACTCCACCGGCTAGTTTTATGATATCGTTGTACTGATTGAACGGCACGGTGTTGAGGAAAATGAATTCTTTCCCCTGGAACAGGTTACGGCGCGAAACATTCGGATGGAAATTATGTTGCGTGTTTTTGATTTGCGTTTCGCTGCACCGCGGAAGGAAGGCTTCTACCTGTGGTAGGGGCTTACCATTCCTAATGCAGACACTGTCGATGGTGTGAAAGAAATCGGGTGTTACGATCGGAACCTGACCGACTAGGCAGTGGAGGAATTTTGTCGTAACAGTGATAGATGGCATAATAAGATGGGTCGTTGTTGGTGCGTAGTCGGGCAAAAGTTCGACGCCGAGCTTAGTCAGCACCGTCTTCAGCTCCGGGGTCATAACCAGCGTCGATGTGAGGCATCGAAATTGGACCCGTCCTACCGTCCAGATGCTACCGCAACGCCCGAACCGGACCCTATCGCCAACTTTCAGAATCGTCGGCTGATCTTTCGATATGGCACTGTTGGTTGCAATTCTTTCGTTTACGTACGACCCATAGCGAGATCCGGTATCGGTGAGTTTCAGCGCGTCCTTCGCCAGCTCTAGCATGGCATGGTTGCGGCTGATCGAGTCATCGCCGGTTATGGTCAGATCTGCGTTGATACGGCCCACCGTGTGCCCGATGGGTTTCGATACAAGATAGTAAATGTATTCTAGGGAAAAAGAGATAATCCATTAATCTCATTGATCGCATGCATCATTCAACTCTATCGTTAGGTACGTACTTGTTTTGTCATTAGTAAGGAACCACATCCTTATACCGGTCGGTACGAGTGCAATGGATGGATGGTGGGGAACAGGTATTTATTATTCTTAGTACATCGGACACGATAAAGTTAGTTTCTAAACGGTAAATTATTCCAATCTCACACCGATAGCAACAGCGGTTAAAGCAACTCAGTATTTACGTTAATTTGACATTGGCGAAATGGAAACATTTGAGTTTGACAGCTCAGGGGATGTGCACTATTGATTTATGTTAATAGTTTGGGTTGATTACATTTTTAATGCAAATAAGTATATTACTGATAGTTTTATCGGTACGCTAACTAAAGATAATTTAAGCTTATATTTTTTCGAGAGGAATTAGTATCATTTCTATGTAATAATTAACTACAATATTGTGTAAGACTTCTTCCGGGCATGTTCACCCCTGCTGCAGACTTTGGACAAACGTCACAGGTGTGTTTTTTTGGTATCGTAAGGGGGGTGTTCGAAAGCTATGCGATTTTAGCATAAATTGTACAATAAATCCCGTCCGTGTGATTATGCTACCTAGGTGCATACGCTTTTAGTGCGAGGCTAGTTAGTGTAGCTGTTATCTGAGTGCTCGCCTAATTCAGAACCCAGTGGGCTTGGTGTTATCAGACCGACGATCGGCAAGAAACGCGGAACAAACTACCTCCCCCACGTCTCGAGGGCCTCCCATTACGGTGCACATACGCACACACCTCCTTCAAGTCATATCCGATTCGAACGACGACGGTGTAGCACCATGTTCCGGACGGCGGCTGTTACATCACGCTTTTGCCAGCAACTCATCCGAAAACGGGAACTCGGTTCCCAGTGGACCAGCGGGTTGACGCAATCATCCTCCAATGTGGCCGCAATTGGCACCTCTAGACGAACGGCACACTCGCAGGGGATCAATGTGACGCGATCGCTCTCCACCTCCCAGCCAAAACTACAAAGTGAAGAGTAAGTGTGTGCGTGTGAATGTGCTGATTATATTCAAGGTTAAAGAATATTAGCTAGCGTTTCGAAACATGTGCTGGTATTTGCAATACGCTTGGGTGACGCGAATCTGTAATCAACGGCGAAACTGTAGGCCGTTTTTTAAAGGGTTAGCGATACCCACGAGCAAAGTTTCCCGCTAAGCTTGGTTCACCGTCAAAAAGACAACGTTGGCTTTTGTGTTCCGGGAAAAAAGTGAAAGTTTGTATGAAACAACCCCGGTGGGGAATGCTCTGAGCATTTGAACCGCTTCACCGAACAAACGCAACCGAAAGCAGCGCATCGGCTGCTTTATCAATTTGGCCAATTTATCCCCAATGGGAAAAATTAATCAAATCAAAATTTAATATTTTATTTTTAGACGAACTCGACGAACAGTCGATGTGCAAGGAACCAAGCGATGGTTGTTTTATCTGTTGAGTGGGGCAATGATACAGCAAAACTGTTATCTGCAGCTGCTTTTTTTCATATTATTATCTCTGTTTAAAAGGTATGAGGCTTGCAAGAGAATCTTCGCATAAAATGCCGCGGATAATGTCAACCCATTTCAATTAACTTTAAATTGGAAATTTTATACTGGATACTTACTAGATGCCAAATAAGATCGTGTTCGAATAGTAAAAATTGCAAACAAAATTCAAAGATAATCCTATCAGCATTTATTCAACGGATAAGTGCACTAATTGGAACCACAATCTCAACTCCATTTCTCATTTTGTTTTTATTTTTAGAGTGGAAGTAACGTTCGTACGCGCAAATGGCGAACGTGTGAAGGCGAAGGGCAAGGTGGGCGATTCGTTGCTGGACGTGATAGTTAACAACAATATCGACTTCGAGGGCTTCGGAGCCTGCGAAGGTACGCTCACCTGCTCGACGTGCCATCTGATCTTCTCGAAACCGGACTACGACCGGCTACCGGAGAAGCCGAGTGACGAGGAGCTGGACATGCTGGATCTGGCGTACGAGCTGACCGATACGTCGCGTCTCGGTTGCCAGATTATGCTGTCGAAAGATCTGCAGGGGCTTGAGGTTCGCGTACCGGCCACAATCAACGATGCCCGCAGCTAGGTGGTAGCGGAATCCATAATCCAGTCGTCTGCTTTTTTTTAATTTTTGCTTGTGCTTTGTTTTCGCGCATTCCGAACATCTACCGGCAACGAACGACCATGATCAGCTTCGATATTGCTGTTAGGCGCATGTCGAAGGGGTCTCGGTGGCATCGTTTTTGTTATTTCACGTATTTTAATGTGTACCTTCCAGCTGTAAATATTCCCAGCTATACGACACTTCAAACCCGCGCCGTGTTATGCGCGACAAAGTTAGCGAAATGGATTACCTTAATACACACTGAATGCATTGATTCACGAAGGCGTGGCATTGGTGATTCTATGTTTTATACATTACAATCCTTGCCCTACGTAGCATATCGAATAGATAATAGGATGCGTTGAGTCTATATTAACACTGAATTCTATAGGGTTGAGAACCAGCAAACTGCTTTATATGCAAAGTTCATTGACAGAACAGTATAAAATGCAAAAGCTGTAGATGTGCTTGGCGGCGGCAATGAGGCAAACATGAGAACGATTTGTCATGTAAATAAAGTGTTGTTTAAAATGGTTACAAACTGTCCAAAAATGGGTAAAGCAATAAAACTAACAATCTGTGTTCGACATGGTGCAAAGTACCGAATGTGTTTCATGCGTTTCGAAATAAGAAACTAAGCTAAGGAACAATCGTCTGAGAAAAAAACGGAAAAGGCATAGAAATACAGTGTCGTTGTCGCCCTGATTGGAGCTTACTGTAGCTAAAGAGAGTAGCAATATTTCGCCTCATTGAAACATTTCGAACATTTGAAAACTTACAACCGTTATACGATTTCAATTAACAAACCTGTAGATTTAACCGATTATGTCTTTTTTTAGTGAAAGCTGAAAATTAGAATGAGCTTTCTAGAGAAGAAGGCGTAGCTTGAATTTAATCGGAGCGACAAAAATAAAAGCTATCTTTTGCTTAGTGAAATATTTATCTTGCAGTACTAATTGCCGTATCATCTTACTGACCGCGGTTCGTTTAAGATGGATGGGAAACTCTCAAACCAACCACTTCCTCTAATTGTTAGATGTTACACTATTGCCGGTACCTTCGGTACCAGATTCCTGATACCTTATCTATCTGAAGGTGTTGGCGTATCGTAACATAAAGCATTTCTTTACCGTCCAGATTCTTTCCGCACCAAGCACACCTGGAAGCTCGTGCCTATTGTATGCCAATGGGGTGCGAAAATGTGGCACCTTCTGCGAAACGAAATCTGTGCTTTTCACTCGCGCAGGATGAACCAAAGCGTAAACGTTTAACAAAGCATCGCTCGTCGGGTTTTTGTTACATTTGAGATGCAGCACGATAATGACGGCATAAGTTGGTCAGTGTGTGGAGGAAAAAAACAGTCACTTACTAATCTCAGTCGCGCGATAATGGCTAATGGGCGTTTATAATTCGCTTACGATGTCATGGGGGTCACACTTTCACTCGTATCGAGGCGTGCTTTAATAACACTTTTATCAACTATAAAATCGCTCCGCTAACGAAGGCGATGCATATTTCAGGTACGGAAGCTGTAACGCGCGATCGTAACAATTAATGCACACTTGCATTGGGAATTTTGATTGAGCATCTGAGCATTGCTAAATATGCACCATAAGGTCAACTATGGGTGGCAGGTGAAATACGAAAGTGGGAAAAGCGCTCCTAAATCAAGCGCACTGAGCGTAAGTTATGGGAAATAGAACCGTGCGACATGCAACATGCAACCTTTCACTTTCGCCTACGAGATACCACGCTCCAGGTTTTTCCTAATGCGCTTCAAATGAAGCATTAAACATCGAACGGAAACATGAAACAAAAAAAAAACAGTAGTAGCGTGCGGTGGATTAATCTCCCTACGGTCGCGATCGTATCGGAAGGTCGACGACGACGGAAGGCAGCTGGGAGGGAGGGTAAAGGGTGGTTCTGTGCTTACAAATATTTACCTGCCCAAACCGCAACGATGTGCGTAAATTTCAGCTTTATGTCCTGCGGGGCCAAATGCCCAAAACTGGTTGGGTCGGCAAACCCGGCACGCCTCCGGAGATCGCGATGCCGTCTAGCTTTCGTGCGGACATGAAAGTTAAATCCCGGCGCGGTACGATTCGGGGTGGAAATTTAGAAAGAGCCTTAACAGAGTGAGAGATAGGGAAGCAGAGAGGGAAAAAGATATAGAAACAAGGCCACTTTGGTGAACGATGGTAGTTGTTCACTGGCCCGTTTACAGAGAAATGACCGATCAAAAAGCAGTTCGAGCTCTCGCGCGAAGTGCTCTAGCAGGCCAAAAGTGCGCGCGAAGATGATAGGAAAGGGTTTGTTTTTAAACCCTCAAATCTATGAACAACGCACGCAAGGAAGGCAAAACGATGTGTTGCACGGTGGGAAGCAATACACCTTGGCGTTTGCCTCCAGGATACCTCCGGACGGTGCAGGAGCCCCGGTGGGTATGGCGGAAGTGAACATGGTTAAATGACAAAATCGTACCAGCTCTTCACCAATCATCCGAAACCGGCTCCGGGAACGCAAACGAGACCTACTTTGGAGGCGATTTACGCTGGAAGGTGGTCAATGTGTTTGGGGAACGAGTTACGACCGTGTCGGTGCGCTTGTCACTGCTCGAAGGCATCGAGTGAGTACTTGCTGCTTGAGCCAAGGCCACGAAGCGCAACTTTGTGCTTCGGATTTAAAGTAGAAGAGTATTTTTCGGAAGCAAAAGCAACCATCCATGAAATAGCTAACTTTTAAAACATAAATTTTTATGTGATTGATTGTGCTTCGCCTCACAAATCCTTACCAGGAAGACTGAGCACACTCTCCCAAAATGTCTGAAATAGTATTTAATACGATTAAGGCTAGTGTCGGTCGGTCGAAAAACAGACTGTCCACTTTCATTCGGGCCTGTTTGAGAAACTGGTGGTCAAGGACGGGTCGGTGTTTCCACTCCTGTCCTCAATTCTCGTTATCCAGCGTTGAGTGCAGCATCCAGCTCTCCATTCCACGCGGTTTTTCTCACCTACCACGCCGCAGCCATGTTGTACGTTTATTGACCTATCGTATTTTATGCCTGCCGGGTGGAAGGTTAATTTTACGGTTGGAATTTCGGTTTAAAAAATGCTACTTTTTAGCACCTGTGTTGTGTTTATGAGCACAATGAAATAGTACTAAAGATAGTTGTGTCGTGGACATTTTATGAACATTTTATTTAAGAACGGTTGCATCACATTTGAACCAAGCTATGCGTACATTAGGTGTAAGAAAATGATTAAAGGTTGTAATAATTTTGAATGATTTTTTAAACCGCTTTTTGACAGATTTGATTAGTGAGATTTTGATTGATTTGATCCGAAAAATCCGGTTTGCTATTTTTAACAAGATAATTTGTAATAGGGAATTTAAAAAAATGTCACAAAAAATAAAACAAATCTCGCAGAACTGCTGTATGATTAATGGAAAACGGATGGCCCAAAATAAAACAAAAAATCCCATCATGTCAACACATCATTCCAAAGCCCTTACAAATCACTAAACCACATCCGGCCCGATGACATCGCACTGCTGCACCGTTTACGGCGAGAGAAAGGTCGTTCTCGTCGGGTTTCCATGCCATACCGCTGCCTCTGCTACTATTACCATTATTACCATTGTTGGTTTCATTGTTTTTTGCTGGCGTCGTTTGCCGTCGGTCGATCACACAAGCCACCGGCCAACACCCGGCAAGTAAATTGGGCAAGTTTAACGCGGCACACAATGCTGCCCATAATGATCCTCGTTTACGTTGGTGCTGGAATCTTGGAAAAAAGGGGCACCGGGCGGCTAGGTTTACCCGAGCGCTGGCCTAAAGTCGCACGGCGAAGTGATCGCTTTTGTTCGATAGTGTCGCCCCCGAAAGGGGGGGGGGGGGGCGAGGGTAGGAACGGTGAAAACAAAGCGATTTAATTTTATGACCACTGATAACAAGGCCGGTGCCGTGTCCGGGACCCGCTCAGGTGTACGATATCTTACCCTTGCGTTTAATATCGCCTGGCCCTACCGCGTGGGGGATGGGTGGAAAAACGGTCGAATGGTTAACGGGTAATTTAATTTAATTTGAATTCTTTCACTTTTCCGATTCAATTCTGATAGCAGCTTGGATGCATTATTGTGGCGTCTGTAAAGTTTTTTTTCATGTTGCTCAAGAAAAATGAGGAATAAATAAGGAGGCATGCGAGGAGTTCATGGGTGGAGGTTTTGTGAGACTTTTCTATATTTTTCATTAAATAAATTCAATTTATTTTTTATTTTAAATCTTTTAACGGTTATTTTTATCTTCGATGTTTTATTTTTCAAATGAGATTTTTTTAGATAACAAACCCCAGATCAGTACTGGTTTTGGTAGATAATGTAGAAAATTTGATAAATAATTATTCAGCATTGTCAGGCTTTTTTATACTTTACGTATATTTTAATCATTACTGATTAAAATCAATTAACGGCAACAAAAAAGCTAGTCGAAAATCCTTATTACTTTAAAAGTAGACACTAAATGCAGTTTCAATTTCCATGCTCCCAGATGGCGCTTGCATGGCGACCTCGTTGCTATGGAAACAAATTTGATTTCATTCGAAAAATTGACAATATTTGAAATAAAAATTTGAAATCGGCTGAAATAAAAACTCAAACCAATGGCACAAATTCAGGTGAACCTGTGCATATATATGCAAAAAAACAAGCGAAATTCCTACGGCACATGAATAAAACCCACAAAACCCCATGCGACCGAAAGGCGTACGCGCGCGCTTTTCGGTGGATCGATAATTTCTTCTGCAATTACCGTTCTCATCGTACAACGGGCTGATTTGAATATGGGGTCGAATTTAGCATGCGCCCGCCTGGTGTCGCGGTATGTCGCCGACGGACGAAAGCGACCCGTTTCCGATGTTCCGACGCACCTTCGCCAATTCGTCGATCTCGCATCTCGCATCGACGATCATCCGCAATGACATCAGCGTCGTCGATGTGCGCCGCAAACGGAAGAGAGTGAGTTGCAAACAGCGTAAAAACTCGGTCAAACGAAAGCAAGAGTGTCTTCTAGCGTGCGGTTCAGTTCCGGCAGCTTCGCGGATGCTGGCGTGACAAATACACTTTTCTTATTACGCTGTCTGTGTTTGAGGCGTTTTTGGGGTTGCCCATCTTCGGCATCGATCGAAGTGTGCTACGACCCGAGCGCGGTCACCTCCACCATCCGGGCAGACGGCTTAAAAGGTGTTTTCTTACATTACGTCCCAACAATGGCTCAATACCCTTCAGCGGGCAACGCACGGAGCGCGTCTTACGCGTCTGGACGCAGGGCTCGGACGGTTAGGTCAGCGAACTAAAGAGAAATTCGAACGTTTCGCCCCTACATCCGGATCGGTACCCACGGTTGCGTTCGATTCCGAGCGGCTCATGTTGCAGAGGTGGTGGAGTATGTCGAGAAACAAAAAAAAAAGCTTCGATCATCTGACGACGCGTGACGATCGTGCTGGGCGGAAGCGGTTTCTAGCAGCGCTAACAAGAGAATCCAATCTCGCGATGGTAACGTAAGCAGGTGAAAGAAACGAAACGACGCTGGAGGTTGGTTATTGTTTTTTCCATTTTCATTTGCCATTTATTAGTAGTTGCATTTGTTTTATTACGTACGCGCTCGCTCGGACGCTTCCTCGATCGCGTTGATCGATTAATTTTACAGCGCACGCCACGTTCCCCGGTACTGATGGTTGGAAGAGCTATTGGTTTGAATTTTCATTTTAATTTGTGTGTGCGAGGAAAGTAAATTGATTCGTTTGCGAGTACAATGCACATTTCCGGGATGTGGGATGAACATTATGGGTTGAAAGAAACACGTTCATCCTCATAAGTCAAAAAGATTCATCCTCATAAGTCAAAGTGTATCGGGAGGATGGAGTGATGATCGAAAACTTCGATTTTTATTTATTTTTTCTTTAATTCCAAGCAGCAGTAACGTAGTAACCAGTCTCTCTCTTTGTTAGTTTTATTATAAAAAATATAAAAAAATCGTAATAATAAAACATAAACATTAAATTTTCGGTATGGTTGGGTTAAAAGTACAGATTTTAGATAAATTAGGTAACACACTGAACAATGCACTTAATCATACATCTACGAAAGAAATGTCGCTTCAAAGTTCAGCTTATCACATTCTAAGCGACACCTTCACTGTCCTCGTAATGAATTGGAAACCTTTGTCAGCAGTACCTTCATACGGTCAGCTTCAAACAAGACACAGGCTCCACTCCCGCGGGTGGGAAATAAATTCCGACCCTTCTCGCATCTGAAGCAGGGAATGCGATACGTTACTTTCACCAGCATAACACGGCTCACGATCGACACGATTGCGCAGGGAATGATACCAAATAAAAGCAACTAAGCTTTGCAAACTACTTCCCCATTTTTTCGAGCAGTTTCGAGCGGTTATTTTGTATGGTTTTAAGGTTAGATAATAGAATGTCATTGTTACACTTTTTTCTCGCGTTTGGATAGGAACATCGGTATGGATCGTTTAATCTAGATGCTTCCGTGTGCACGTTTTATTTTCTTCGTCCAGCTTGCACCGGGTGTATTAAAAAAAAAGCTTATCTTGTACCACAGTTGTACTCAATCCATCGGAACCTTCCGGCTCGCTTCTTTCCACAACGTGACACAATAAAACTGCTACCGTCAAGTTGTCCGTGCCTCTTAACATATTCTCCACTGACAATTGCACCAACGGATGTGTCTTTTGTTTTTTTGCTGTTGTTTGCATTACGTTTACATTTTAATCACGCCACACAAAGCGCATTGTATGCGATTGTGGCTGCGATTATTGGCAGGATTGCTGGACGCTAGACGCTTTCCCTGCCTTTTCCCCCCGCCTCGCTCGAGCTGCTCCTTCTGTGTGCCGCACAGAAACGAATACACGCCGTTATGAAATCGACGGCAAAGCCCAGGAGCAGGAAACGATCTCCCGCCAGCGCGAAACGCGCTCGTGTGGCGTAACGTACCCGATCTTCTCTCGCGCCTCGGCGTGCGGACCGAATTGCAATCGCACATTGTGTTTCGCCAGGTTTGCAGTGGCTTTGATTAGGATGAGTTTGGCTTACACTGCCGGGCCGTGGCTTCGGGCCGGCTGATGCTACGCGTGTAATTTGACGCGTGTAACGAGGTATCGATTAACAAATTTTGCTGATTATATGCGCAAGCCTTGTTTGTTTGCGATCGATCGCAGCGTGTAATGTAAGGAGGAAAATAAGAGCAGATGATCGGCCAAAGATAATTTGAGTAGTGTTAAGGTAGGTTGTTACAACGCATCTTGTTTGAAGATGTAGCATGAGTGTGTGTAGCTATATATGCGTAGGAAAAGGGTAAAAAGTTGATAAGAAAAATTGAAACATTTTTTAAATTAGTTTTGCTTGAAAGATGTGATCGTGTAGGACGTTACATCAAAAAGAAGAATGAGGAAAACAGTTTTTACTGTTAAACACTCATATTCGTATAGAACTTGTTTGTTTGTTTCTAAACGATTTCACACCATAAACTTATTTTGCATTCTATACATTTTATTTTGCATTCATTTTTTGCATTTAAATTTCAAATCTACTCATTATGTTAACAAAAATTTAAAACCAAGAGTGAAATACTATACAACAATACAAAAATAAACAATATATTTTACTCCAAAATCAGTAATAACTCAAATAACTAAGCTTTTAGTTTAGTTTTTTTTAGTGAAATTTTGTAATTTGGAACACACAACTTGGGATTTTTAGTAGCTGGAGATAAAGGAATGAACTCTTTTGATTAAATAAATCTTCAATAATATCAGACTCAGCTTTTGCTTACGCTTTATTTGGATATTTTTTATTTGGACTCGTTTCTTTAACAGAAAAAAAGCGCTTTTTTGTTCGAGTGTATGACAAAAGCTGACTGGACATCATTTCGATGACACCATCCGTATTGCTGTGCTGTGCTCACGCTGGAAAAGCTCACGAAAGCGGCAGCACACTGACCTTGATCGGTACCGGCAGCGAACGGCCAGCAGGAGCATAAAACATACCAACAGCCAACGCCCCACATGTGGCGGTTTGCATGCCAATGCTGTTTGCTGTTTGCTGTACACGCTGGCCGTGCCGTATGGCCGTGCAGCAGCATAACTGCAAGGAATGTAGCACCATCCTTCGTGCCGGTGCTCCACGGCTCGGTTAGCAATTGGTGCCCCGCGTGCCAGTGCACCGGCTGCCGATCGATTGTTTGATTAACACGGTACCCCCTTTAGGCAGGCAAGTGTGAGATGGTTTAGCCAGTCATCCTCTTACCTAGATTCATAACATCGCCAGGATATAGCCACTACCATTCTGGCGGGAGCGTACGTTTGGTGAAGCATGTGTTTCCCATTGGAAAATAGAGCCATTAGATTGACACATCCTACGGCGAGCGTGTGCGGGGAAGAGGAGGTGAGACCCGAGTGAGGAGAGGCCACCAATTATGCTGCTTTGGCCGCTCTGGTGAATGTTTTGCGCGAGAAAATAATTAAACATTCAAGTGCCGCAGTGGACCCAAGTGCATTGGCTGCAAATGGGGCATACATTGCCACACGAACGGTCAGAATAAATTGCATGATGAGTAAACGAGTGAAACAAAAAGAAGGAGAAAAAATGGACGGTTTGATGAGCGCGGGAACATATGTGTCCATGGTCTTATTTTGCCGCCCGTTTTGTTTGGCTTTGCTAAAGATGCATACGAAAGTAGCGAAAGTGCGTGCAGAGGGTCGTCGATGTGATATCGACCGCCGGTACTTTGGCGCAAAGGTACGCTTTGGTTGGGACGATTCTTTGAGTGGGTGTGGGCATCCATTTATAATGCACTTTTGCTTCTTTGCAAAGTGTTAAATTGTAGATTAGGGTTCGCTTGAACCCGTTCGCAAGTAGGTTTGTAAAGTATAACAGAAAAAGGCTAATGTTTTTTCCACGAAATTTGCTGAATATTTTTTTTTTCATAACATACAAATATACAAGTATAGTAATGGAATCTAATATTTTTTATATGGATGTTTTTTTTAGCAAAATCAGGTTGTTTAAAATGAATCTTTGGATCGAGTGAATTGCATTCTTTGAAATTAAATTAAATCGTATTTTAATTCCATCTATGCTAAATATTGCCCAAAAAACGGCTAATAAATCGACAAAATTACAATAAAAATTGTGTGAAAAAAGTTAAACAGTTAAAGTGGCAAAAAAAAGGAATGATAGAAAATAAACAGAGGTAAATAAATTACATTACAAATAAAACAATTTTAAAATTATAACAAACAATACAGTAAATAAATAGTAGTTTAAAATGTGTGATGTGAACAAGGTAAAGTGAAAATAATCCAAATTTTAATTAAAATGTGTGTCACTCTCAGTAATGACTCTATTTAGCAAAGTATCCAAACCAAACAGCGATTGCATAGTTTCCCACCCATTAGCGCTCATAAACTCACACACATGCAAACAGCATCCAAAGAATGCCCGGCAATCAAATGCAATCAAACAGCAATGCCAGCAAGCGTGAGTGAGAGTGAGGAAAGTAAAAAATAAATAAATAAAGGCTGCCGTTAATCGTGTGAATCCAACCTTCGCTCCATTTCCTCGTTTTCACAGCATCTACCGTATGTGCATCTGCATACACCCAGGCTGGGCGCCCATTTGCACCACGCGAAATGCACATTTCCCCACCGTTTTCTCTTCGTGGGGCCCCTTTCGTCGATGGCGCATGGGCTTATAAAAAAAATGCATTTTCGTAGCTAATCCCTAAACCTCGTTTCGGATCGATGTTTGTGTGTGTGAAAAGCTTCACACCCCGAATGCATTCGGATGCCAACCTGTCCCCAGTTTCGCCCCAAACTCGTGTTACCAATGCAATGAGAGCAAAATCGGCTTCGTTTCATGGGCTCACAATTGGGTTTATGGCTTTCGCATGCAGTCTAGGCAGGCGTCGAATGACACAGAAATTGTCTCATGCTGGGTGTTAATGTAAAGTGTAAAAATCACTATATTAAAGCGGCCAAAAGCAGCCTACCAAAAATTGTTTCTATATTAAGCACAAACGTCAAATGATTGACAAAAGATTTCAATGCTGCAGCAAGCGAGGAATGCGTGAGTCGAACACGCCCGTAAGTATCCGAGCCGTCAATTATTCGAACTTACACGGTGGCTCGCATTCGTACCGCAAATTACACACAGCTCATAAGAAAACATTCCTCCAATTTCATGCGTAATACGCTCGCCTTTCAACGATGGTTCGATTGGTGGAAAGAATGACCCAGACACGACTTTGACGTCTTACATGCCACGGGGGAGACCCGTACCGTTGCATTGCATGCTAGCTCGTGGGTGGCTTTTGGCTTCCAAAATTGACCTCAAAAGAAAAAGAAAATAACTACCAATGCGAGTACGCAACGCAGGTGATTGAGGGAGGGACGGGTGAGGTTATTAAGATATGTAACTGGCTTTGTTTTCCTTTCGCTCAACGTCCCCGGCGTCAGCTGCAGTTTGTCCATTAATCATCTGTTCCACCGTTCCAGTTGCGTATGGATTTGTGATTGGATGCTCAAAAAAAAAAGAAAAAAAAAACCGTTCGTCCGCGGGTCAAAGCAGGCTCGACGCGTAGGCACCCTTTGCGCGGAATGTCACTCCCGGTGAATGATAAAACCCACCTACTAGATCCGTCCAACGAATGCACATTCCATTCCGTTTCCGTTTGCCGGCCACGGGGGCACGGCGAAAGCAAACAAATGGCCGGCAAACGACAGGATCGGTTGATCTGCTGCCTCCGGGCCGAACCTAGACCAGACCGAGCTCGCTTTCGGTTTCGCTCCTCGTTAGCCGACATTTCCCAGCCCCGGCCGATCGCCTCGGGGATAAAATCCCACCGACAACGGTCCACCCCGCAACCGGAGGCTGCGGGAGCAGGGCGAAGGTACACGCATTGTGACACGGCCACGATAGCATGAATGCAAGCGGTTGCGGTGCAAGTGGTGCGATGCGACATGCGAGATCGTTATCGTGTGCGGCACGACCCTTCGGGGTACTTCCAAATCCGCCCCAAATCGCCGAAGGGTTTCGGGAAGTGAAATGAAAGCGAGTTTCCTCCACGGCGGAGGAAACAATTGAACAGCGTGTATGTGTGCGTTTGTGTTGACGCTGGGAGCTGCGGACCGATTAGCTCTCGTTTGAACGAGAGTTTACAGTTTGGAGATATTGTGGCGGCCAATTATACACGAACCCGAAATTGATGCGTGTTTGGTGGAATGAGTCTACACTCTGATTTAAATTGAAAGCTGAAACCCTATCATCCGTGGTAAATCTGCCATCTGCTAACTTTCAATGTTTACAGACAGAGGGCGCTAAATAGCTGAGGCTGCTTGGATTTTTAAATGGGCTATGATTAAATGCCTTTTGGCTCTTCTTGCGGTGTAAAATTAATTTAACTTCTCCCGAAGATGGTTTCCCTCAATATTAATGATTTTTTGACCTTTATTTAGATATTTACTTTAAATTTGTCTTAAGGACATAGCCTTTACATTATCATTTTTGAGTTGTTCTCTATTATATTACAGTTCTGGCAAAGCAAATTGATAAAGTATTTATAAAAAAGCCAGTAAATGATGTAGTGTAAATCTTTTATTTAGCATTTTTTTATACAACTGACCTGAACCTTCTCTCACGGCGTTTCATAAGCCGTGAATCACTCGTGATACGATCGTAATAGCTTGTTGGATAAGACGTACGCTTATCGTTTGAAATTTTAAATATATGTTAATTTAAAAATAAATAAGCGATTTGTAACAATATTGCTGAAATTTCCGCGGTCGCAAGTAAAACAAATACTAGCCATGTGTGAAGATATTTTTTTTCAACACTTTTGCTAAAAACACATGCTTCGAAGGATACGCAGTCGTCTTCGTTATGTTGTGGAAATTATAGGGCCACTGTCACCTCCACGTGGCTCCCGGCACATTTCTAACGGATTGCTTCACAATCGCACAATTTTTCGGTGTTTTCGTTTATTTCGATTTCGGTTTTTATTTTTTCGGGGGGAAAGTACGATCTCTCGTTTTCGGTCTCGTTTTTTTGGTTGAGTAATTAGCAATACGGCATCGTCACGGCGTCTGGCGCGACCGGTGTTTTCATCTTGCCCACCCGACTTTCCCCTCTGTTTGTCGCTTCTTGGGATGAGATGAATTGGCCAAAATTTTCCACCAGCCGTACCACCAATGGCGTTGGGCCTTCCACCGTGGAAGGTGTTATCAAGCGTCACCAGGTGGAACACATGCGGAACGAAAGGAAAACCGACCGCGTTGATCGCGGTGTGCGGTGCGAGAGATGGAGCGGTCAAATATCGCATGTTGGCATGAGGTTCGTCGTCTGATTTCGTTCGTTGAAGTCGTTCGAAGAAGAGAGTTAATTAGAGGCGCAGGAAAGCGGCGTGATGCTGCAGGTCCCGATGATGTGTCAATGTTTGCCATCCCGGAGGGAGCACACACACACACGCATCGTCGTCGCCTTTTGAAGCCCACCATTATAAGCCGCCTGATAAGCGCGCAACGTTGTCGCGCCCCGACGACAACAAGTGCCGTTGGGGAGCTTATCAATGATGTTTCACTTTCCACCGGCTAGCAGCACGTTCGCCGGTACACACAGGTATCGCTTTCAACCTGCACGACACGAGGAGCGCAACCACCAGCATCAACCCTACCCTGGCGTCGAAACCTTACTCAAGGGTCAGCTCGTTGCGCGAAGGCACGCGAGCATAAAATATGTTCATGAAGCGGCTCGTGAAATGGTGCGATGTTTTCCGTTTTACAGCTGGCCCCGGACACGCTATGCGAACCGGGATTTCATGCTGGAGAAAAGCCTTCCCAACACCGAGCCAGGTGATGAAAGCTGGCATTTTCTAAACGATTTGATTTTTGTGAAATTAAACGTGAAATATTTCCCTGAAATATATCATTTCGAATATTCATTAATACTTTGAAATACACGTGCACGCATTTCTCTCACACAGTTCATGAAACAACCACTAGAAAAAAGGAGACTTCCTCTTGAGCGGCAAGAATGCCAACGGCTTTAGGAAAAACCGCTCTGCAAACAGCTCTCGGGCTTTCGTGGTAGAAATTTTTCACGGAAAGCAATCGTTCCTTTTTGCGTTTCGCCCACACGTGGTCCATCCGACGCATCCCGGACGGTAGTCACACCGGCACCGTGTGTTATCAGCACCACTTAATGATGAGGTTGTCGCCCTTGTTCGTCGTCCGCGTGAACTAAACATTAGTTTTTTTTGCCTACCCCGCCGGCAGCTATGGCAAACGGGATGGGTAGGAGTTCCGTTTCGCCTATCATTTGGAGAGCAGCGTTTGGATGCGTTTCGTCTTTGCGCCATGCAGCCGGGTCAGGTTGCAGTACATGTGTGTGTGTGTGTGCCTGTGACCGGCTGTACCGGCTTTCAGCGGTAGCTTGAGTAATGATCGTTCAGTGTTTTTTAACGACCTATCTTTGATTTACGAGCGTGTGGTGGTGGATTTTGTTTAGCTTCCTTTTTCCGGGCGGGCATGCTTTAGTCGTTGTACGGGTTGTCTTATCGCGTTTGACGGACAGGTTTCATTGTGGATCGTAAAGGGGTGTATCTGCGGTATGATTTGTAATGCCACTTGCTTTAATGGGTTTGGTTTCGGTGTGGGAGAAGTAGTAAACGAATTCGGCTTTCATTTGGCAACCGCATTTTGTTATACGATGCGATGATTAGACCTGCTGGAAGATGTCTTGCGCGTTTTTAAGGCATTAAATTAGCTTATTAATGTAATTGATAAGGGATATAAATAGAGTTCCTCATTACGATAACACCTTCTATTTTGACCTATAGTGTTGTACCTTTGTTACATGTATTTTTTATTCTTTATTAGTAGGTAGAATTACAAAAGGTGGAATCCTCAGTTTCCTTACAAACCAGTTCTTATCACGGCAGTCAAAGAGTCAGAAAAATCACCGAAATATTACGGAAAAATTTATACAAAATATTCCTAAACAATGTAATTTTTGGTATTAACGATTTATTATTTTTTCTACATTATTCATTTCAGAGATATTTGATAAGTATTTTTTTAAGCCATTAAAATGACAATTCGATCTTTACAGTACTAAGCCGTATCGTTGCAATTTACATAACGCTCTTATGGGTCCGATTTATTTCTTCCGGAAAGTAGCACCGGCCACTTCCGTTTTCGCACCTTTTGCTTTATCGAGTAAGGTTTAGTTCATCACCGTCCCTCAAAAGCGCACCGAATCGGCTTTCCCAAAAACCCCACCTTTCTCTAAGGAAAGCGGCGCGCACGTGGGTTCGAAAATTTAATTTCCATCAATTTCCTGCACGGTGTGGTTTCTGCTTTGCTGCGTCCATTTTATTACACTTACAAGCTGCAGCCGGAACAAACACACCGGCAGACGTCCTTCAGGCCGGGCAAGGGCGTACGCTGCGACAGCCACGACCACGACGACGTTACGTCGACGCACGAAGAATGAAAGCCGCCCTCGGGCTACAGCGTCCGGGCTTCGCGTTGTTATTTTATTTTATTTCTTTTTTCGTGAGTGAAAATGGAAAAGAAATTACTTCTGCCCATCGGTTCGGCAGTCGATGCCGGTCGGTTTTTCCTACGTGCGGCGCCCGTCGCCCGATAAGGCCGCATTGTGTGATGAAACTAATTTCACTTTCTTTCTCGCTCGCTTTCGGAATGGAAATCTCGGAGTGAGCGCGCGATGCGGAGTTCATTTTTTTTCGGGCTTCCAATTTCTTCGAAACTGAGCTTAAAATTGCTGTGGAAGCTGCCGGTTCTGGTTCGGCACGGGCAGGGTACGGGCCGGGCAGGGCAAACGTTTGACAAAAAGTGAAATTTTATAAAATTTTCGTCACCTGAGAGGTGGTTCAAATTGCGTACGTGTGTCTTGCGTGTTTTTGGACACAAAATGAGTCATGATGATCGGCTGATCGATAAACAATTTTGTTCGCGCCATCGAAGGAGGCTTTGCTTTCATCGCGTCGCATTAAAATTTCGCCATAGCACGGTTTATAGCACCGGGTTCGGATTTCACTTGGCTCGAAATTGTTTTTTAAATAGTATTGTATTTATTCATAACATTTTGATTCGTTCCGAAGGCTGTCATCCCGACTCGGCGACGTAAACAGATGTCGTCATAGGGTCGATCAAAATGGTGTGAAAGTTTTTTACTCATTTCCGGTTATTTTTTTATGTCGTATGTAGGACAACGCAAAACATGATCGGCGACTGAATTAGAGATTGCAATTTAAGCTGTGTAAATAAATAAATAAAAAATAAGCAATTCTTTCGGCATGCAAACATTCCCTTACGCATCGCCGCTGCTATCGATATTACTCACTCCCAAAGCAACCCTCGGCAAGGCATGTGCGAAGTTTAATGTCATGTATTAACGACCGTGTCGGTAAATCAGCCACGCTCGGAACGCTCTCCTCCTGCCATCGGATCGGCTAGACGACATTTATCACTGTTTCCATCGGGCTCTCGGGAAGCCTTCCATTTCCAACCCCTTCCTACATCGAGGTTTCCATGCTTTCTCATCCCAATGCATTCACCCACCGAATCCATTCATCTTTCGGCTCAAGTCACAGACGGCGATCGTTATCACGATGCACCGTTCACCCGCACCCTCGCGGGGGAAAATGGCAGCAAAAATGAATTAATAAATCACAATACGCCATCAAGCGACGAACCAGGGCCTTCTCGCGTAACGAAGCCGCTCGTTTTGAGTTATTTGTTAATGCGCGAAGAAATTAGACAAGTGGCAGATGTTTTTTTTCCCTGCAATGCGTTGCGTGCGGGTTGGAAAATTCGTACCACCGCACGTCACAGGTGCCATTTTGCGGCCGGTGCGACACGTTTCGTGGTCATTGGCACGGGCACGGGATTGAATGAACGAAAATGGTTTTAAATCGAATTGGATGGAGAGAAAAACTACTCACACACACGACTGAAAACTGTGCCAACGAACTGTGCCGCAGACCGGTCCGCGGTGCATGTGCATCCCATTGCACATCCCTCGCGTCCCTCCTTATCTCGCACATCTTCCGTTTCGCTTTCCGTGCTGAAACGATTCCGGGCGCCGAAACGAATCCAGCGTCCAGCGTCCAGTGTGCTTTAGTTCTCCCTCGGCTGGACCGCGGGAAGCTAAATGTCTGATCGGTGCGGCGAACTGGTGCATCACTAACAAACGTTGGTGCAGATTTTTCTTCCCTTCCTAATAGCGGCTTTACTTCAGCGCCAGCGCCGTGCGCTCGCTTGGTTTGGCCCATTGGCAACGGCGTTGGATTTGAAAAAATAATAACCATTTGAGACACTTTCTCCGGTTTTCGCGTCGGTGGTTTTATTGATACCGCGCGCTTCGCCGAGTGGACCGACCGTGGCAAAAACCGGAACGAGATGTTTGCCAACAAACAAAACCTGCCGTCCGCCAACGTTCTCCGGCGGCGTCGGTGGTGCGTCGATGGCTTAGGAGGGTTAACGAGCTGGGCTGAGACGCGTGGACGTAGTGTGGCGCCTGTGCGGGCATACTTTATAGCGATGTTAGTTTTATTTGCCAATGCGAATTGCGAATCGTGTGGAAGCTGGTTGTTTATGCGAGCGTTGGGTGGAGTAGGGTGGGTGATTTTTACGTGTAGCGAATAAACATGTGTTGGAGCTTTCGGCAGTATGTTTAGTTCAATAATCAGAAGTATGATAAAAATTCTCATAAATATGGTTTTGTCAGTTAAATAAAAGTAAGCATTTTGGTACAAGGCTCAATTAAGACTAAGACGAATACGGTTCGGAAAAAGATATAATAGGGGTTTATTCGAGCCATATTTTAGCTTGACTTAGACTTGTATAGTGTTTTAATCGAGAGTTATCTGAGCCTCAACTAAGGCTCATTATTCATGAATAATAATGAAGAAAATTCGGTTTGATTATACATATTTTTCATATTTTATAGTTTGTTTATTTCAATGAATACACCACACTGTAACAATTTTCTTCCCATCACACTCTAGGTGGAATAATAATCCTATGGCTTCTGAAACAAAGATCCCGGTCGCGCTACTGGTAACATGTCACTTACGGGTTCCCTATTCCTATATACCAGGCCAACGATCCTTTTCACTATGTTTGTATTTGCTTATCAAAATTCCTCCACTCACTAAGCATGCCGCACAATCGATATCACGGCCACTATTAGCCATCCGATGAAAATGGTGGGCAAACAGTGCGAAAAAAAGTGAGCACGAGTGAAAAACTTTCCATAGCATTGCGCGACGAACGCCGGCCGCAGGTTGTGACAAGTTGCAGTTTTCTCGGCCCATCTTTCCTTCCGTCATTTCAGGTGCATTTTTGTGTTTGTTTTTTCTTCCTTGGTTTGCTTTTTTCCCCTTTTAGCTATGGGTAGGCGGAGGCCGAAGGGGAAACTGGTCACCGGCTCATTAACGTTCACTATCGGCCATCGACCATGCAGCCGGAATTGGCAGCAGTATGCCAATGCCCTTGCACTTATGGAGCGATATGGCGACGGGTTGTACGATTTTAGATGCAGTTTATTGGCGGAGACCCCGTGCCAGGTGGTGGTGAATACGTTTTCGCTGTCAGCTTATATTTTTATCGGATGCAGTGACATGTTGTTTGGTGCAGAAGTGTTGTAAGCTCCCCGAAAAACTTGATGAAGACGAACTAGAGTGCACATAATTGCTGTGTTTTATGGTCTTAAAATGTCTTAGCTTACAGTTTAAATTTATTGGTGTTTCAAGTAACAGTAACCAGTAAGAATTAAGAAATAAAGAAAAAAATAAACTCAGAAAACTACACATAATTGCATCCAAAAGACCACACACGACCTCGCAGCAATTTTGTTTTCGAACAGTACAAAAAAAAAAACAAAAACGTAATATGGAAATGAAAACTTCAAACCCACGGGCATACATCCATCGATCATGCTGCGGTTTTTTTGTTATTCCCCTCTCGGTTTCCCACCGGGATCGCAACGATTCGATAAGGATCCCAAAACATGTCCGCTCCCAGCGCCGCGAAGACCGGTGCGTTGATTGAGCGGGAAATTTTTGCCATTCTTTTTAATAGGCTGCTCACTAAACGCCGTTTTCATTCATATTGCCTCCGAGCGGACTTCAATCAACGCACACCGCGAGGATGTTTTGCGAGAAGAAGAGTTATACACAAAACACAACAAGAAAAAAAAACTACCATAATTGGGCTGTCCTTCGTGTCTCGTGTCGCTTCGGAATGAATTTTCAATTCAACCCGTGCCCACTTGTGAAGTGAAATGGCCCGCGGTAAACTGTACGGCGAAGTGGCCGAAAACAAATATGCAAATGAATTCTACTTCTGGTCGCTCCCGGCGCTCATGTTGCGACCGTACCTGGTACCAGCGTTATAAGCGCGGAAACAAGAATTGGGTCATCACTTTCATTTTGCGGCTTGTTGAAAGGAATAGCCGGCGTTTATGTGTAGAGGGAAGGTGTTGTAAGAAAGGGAAAATGCTGCAGGGAGTGCGGAGTGTGAGAAAATTGATCTTCTCACACATGCTAGGTTTGGTTTACCTGCTCGAGAGGACATCGTTTTTGGGTATAGTACATGCTTTTAAAAGATTTAAGCAGTATAGAAAGAGTAGTAGTATAGTAAATGCTTCAAAAAGATTTTGAGACAAAATCGATTGCAACAAGATTGAGAAATTCAATTGATGCATTAAAGATTCTTTTGATTAAAAAATACTTGTGGATTTCTCATAGAAAACTTTTGAATCTTTGATGAATATGTAATTAAATTAAAATTGAATTCAATTAAATCAATTAAATTATTAAACTTTAATTTCAAATTATTATTTTTTAGTTTTTATTTCAAATATTTTAATCAAAATACTAACAATAGCCGAATAATCGTTTGCTACATCGACTTATCATAATAGAAGACGATCAAGCGACCTTTCGTTTTTCTGACGTAAGATGAAATTCTATGAATAAAAAAAAAACATTTACTTATTGCTGATTTATAGCATTACAAAATAAAACATATTTTAAATTAAAAAAAAAAAAAACTCACATTGCCAAATGCCATTCCTTGGTCGGCTACCGTTCATGCTTCATGCTCGGATTTGCGAAACTTCTTGCCCGATCTAGGTGAAGCGATAGAGCAGGCTGAAGGAAAAATGACCCGACCCGACGTGTGATATAACGATATGTCACAGCAACGTTCCAGTGATTCGGGAAAAGCCTGCTACACCGTGTGTAAGGGGGCGTGACGCGAACACTGCAAAAACGATACATATTTATGAGCCCAATGGCAAGAGCAGCCATCCCAATGGCAAGCTAATTGGTGTATTTGAAGCGTCCCAAAAATTGAGGACGAGCTGCGTTTCAAAGCGTATCAAAATGCTCGTGTTTTGAGTGAGTTTTGAGAAGGTAAGGGTAGTTTTTTTTTTTGTAACTTTTCGATCGCTCCATGCTTGCAGTATTACTGCACGCGACAAATTACTCACACAATTTGCGAAACAGCGGGCAAACCATACGTCAGCGCTTAGTCACCGTGGACGCTTACTGTGGCATGTGGCGTTGCATAAGCCGGATTTGCGCCTTACCAGCGCGTGCTCAAAATCCGGCTGCAATGTTTTCCCTTTCCCATACCCAACTCCGAGTCCAGGCAGGCCGTGACGTGAGGGAGAAATTTGAAAAAAAAATTGTAAACCCAACTCTCTCGATGAGCAATGTGTCCAATCGGTACTAGATCATCCTGGCCCGGTCATCCAGCCTTACGCGGTGGAAGAAATCACAAATCCTTCCCCCGGGGCAGGCCCACGCTTCAAGGACGCTTTCTGGTCCGGTTGATTCATCGAGTACGATCGTGACGTTTGTCCTCAATTCCGAACCCGGAATACACCCCCGAAACGGTCGCCCGGCCCCTGACGTCATGCAGGGCAGACGCGCGTGAACAAAACAAAAGACGACACCGGCGCTGACGGTGGGTTGAAAGCGAAAGCTGCGAAAACCACCGTACTTGTGCTGTGGTTCAGTGTGTCAGTTGTCCGGGTGGCGAGTGAATGAGCTAGCGCGGGCAGAGAAGAGAGAGTGAGAGAGAGAAAGAGAGAAAAGTTACGGCACACAGCACACCAGCACACCACCATGATCGGACACGCACCGCGAACCGAGACGGTTGCTGTGTGCGCAATTGTACGACCAGATACTGCGGGTGCGATAGTGGTTTCCTTCTCTTTCGCTGGCCCTCTCCCGTACACTCTCTTTCACCACAAACCCGCTAGAGGGCGCTCGGTGTGCAAAGTGCATAGTAGCTCGAGTGTGGAGCAGGGCGGACGGTGCTGGAAAGCAGGTGGCGCAAGATGCACAACTTTCTCGTCATATAAAATCACTGGCCAGTCCGCTTGCCGGCGTTATTGCCATACCGAGCGTCGATGCGAGTGCACACGAGCAGGCTCCCCGGGTCGTTGGAGCGATTGTTTTTGGATTTTTCGATCAGTTTTGTGTCGGTTTGCATGTGCAGCACCGTGCTGCTGAGGACGGTGGTCGAGTGAAGAAAACGGCGAGAAAAGGTGCGTGGAAGCAGAAGGCTTGGCGACAAGTGGAGTGTCACAGGAAGAAAGGCGATACCATATCGCCCAGTGCTAGAGTGACGCAGAAACGAAAGTGAACGAAAGAAGAGTGTGCACAACGAATTGTATCGGAGCTTAACGCCCGAAAGGCCAAAACCCCGAAGGATATAGTACGTCCAGTGTGTGGCGACGATCATAGTCAAAATTCGTCGACAGCTTGCTCACTCGCAAGCCTGTTCGCTGTTAAAATAACAGGTAAGAAAGGATGTGCCAGGAGCGCCAAGCGGCCCGAAGTGATCAGGCGAAAAGGTTGATCCACTTCCAAGCATAATCTGTGACGATGATCGCGCTCGCGTGCGCGTGTGTGTATATGTGTGGGGTTGTTTAAATGTGCTCCAGTTATGAGTAATAAGATCGACCGCGGTAGGGATGGTGAATAACTTTCGTCTGTTCGACCCGCTGCGGTTCCGGCCGGCCCGACTTGTGGGCGAGTTCGTTTTGCTTTCGCTCCGAAAAGGTTCGCCCGCAATCGACAATAATTCCGCTCGTGCAGATGCAGATCACGCACTGTGTGCCATTGTCCCGGAATGCAACTCGTGAAAGAAAAAAATCATACACACACACATACACGAGAGCGTTCGGCGCTGGGAATGATCTTCGTTTGTTTCCCGCACTCATTATCCGCGCGTCTCTCCTGCCCTCACCTGGCCGCGATGATTGACGTTTGTTTCGAAGGATTTTGACGGTAGGAGTACGGCGGGAAGCGAGCGTTTTTTGGAGGGACGGCGAGGGGTCTTCGTTCGCTTTCTTCTGGTGGTGAGAAAATTGGCGCAGAGTGAGAGCTTAATCCACTCGGGGCTCCGGGGTGGAGTGGATTGGATTAAATTACCACCCCGCATGCTCGGTTGGGGTATTGTCTGCCCGTCCCGTCGTTCGTCGCTTGTCACGCTGTGGCTGGCTTTTGTGTGGCTTTCAATGCATCCCGGGCATCCCGCGGGTGGCGTTTGGCATGCACTCACTTTCCGTTTCACCACTACCGCATTCCGATGCATTTGCGGTCTTTTGTGCATATGTATATGTGTGTGTGTGTGTGTGTGTGTGTGAGGGGGAACCCTCCAGCAACACAGGAGGGTACTTTTTTATTTTCTTGGCTTCATTTTGTCACCCGCTTGATTCCGGGTGCTTAGTATAATTTACCTGCACCACTTTGCTATCTTCGAATGAAAGTTTTTTTTTCTTCACTTTCCGAGGGGAAAACTTGGAAACCGATATAGTGTTTCGTGTGCAGCAGATGGTGCACTTGTTAGCGTTTGTCACCCGGCTCGGGACGGTCTTTGTCGCTTTTGTGGTTCGGCACGAAAAAGTGGGACGAATTTGCAATAACATAATTTTCGCAGTTTATGATTCTACGCTTCGTCGTCGGGTGGTGTGCGTGACGCGTTCGATCAGCGAACCACAGACCGAAAGCAGTTTAAATTAAGCGTCAGCAAGATTGTTGCTGTTTTTCTTCCGTTATTTTTACGCCGAGTCGAAGTTTTTTTTCTGCCAGAGCTTATCGCACGGGAAGTGACAAATTTTTGACGCACAAAGCAACTAAAGACTTGTTGATTGGGGGGATTTTTAATGGAGCCGATTTCAATCATTCGAGCGCGGGACCGAAATGCAAATGCAACGGCGCATGGTAAATGAGATAAATGTACCGTCGCCCCTGAGTCCGCCCAGCGCCGGGCGCCAATTAAAGTAAGACAAGAAAATAAAGGAACCATGGCAATTGTTTCCAGTTTCGTTTTCGACCATTTTTGCGCTCATAATTTTCGGTTCCTGTTCGCATTCCTCCTTCATTTGGGCAGGTATTTAGTGAAACTTATGATTCGGTGAAAACGCTTGGCATCCGGCATCCTCCGGTGGCCCAGTTACTGCCAACCGAAGGTCGAAATTTTGAGCACGATCCGACACTCGCTATTGTCAGTGGCTCGATTGGAAACAAATGGCAATGTGTAGTTTGTATCGCTACTGATCCCACAACACAATTGATAGCAACATCAAAATTGTCGAGCACGATAGAAATTACTTTCGGCGTGACTTTATACATTTTTTTGGTGCGGCTGATGTTCATAACGCTTTTCACAGCCAACGATCACGTCACGCACAATCAGCATAAGATGATTAATAGTACCCTGATGCCGCAACGAAACTGTGTGTTTCAAAGACAAATGCAATCACCACTTGTCACGCGGCCGAATGGGGCCATTTAACGGAAACGGTCAAGCAAACAACCTTCACCTTCGCCTGATATCTTCGCCTGTCTGCATCAAAAGGGAAGGTCCCGTTCGTTGGGTTGCCCTTGCCATCTAAAAGAGTGTCAATTTCATTTTAAAAATCAATAAACGACACGAAAAGAACGTGAGAGAAAGAGAAAGAAAGATAGAAAGAGAGCAAGAGGCAGTGAAATCTTTTAACGACAGTTCATTTATCTTCACAAGGGGTTCGTCGCTTAGATGTCGACCGAATACGGAGCATTGAAATCATTCGTATCATTTCTCATATTCGAGCGATGAGAGTTGGATTTTTGACCCATTTGCTTATGCGCAGGAAGGTCACCGTGTTAAAACATGCGATAGGCAAGGGAAGTAAAAAAGTTGATAATATTATGAAGAGCATTTTATGAAAATCTAAAAAAAATCAAATCACTAACACATTTTGTGCCGTAAAATGGTGAAACCTCAGGGAAATGATGGAAGGAATTTTGGCCGTGTGAAGAGAAGAGTAATGGAAGGGATGATGATCGTATATCAGCATTAGAGTTGGATTAGAGTTGTCTTTCACTGTCTCTGCTGTTTCCTTGGAACGCTTGCTACTAATTTTGCGAACGAATTTATGGATAATAAATAATGCCGTGCCTTGTACGTGTATTATTTGCTTAGCTGTACAGCTTGGAGGGATATCGCTTCTAATATAAATCCGAATATTTTCCACGCACACTAACAGCTGATCACGCGTACTGAACCACCATTCAAAGCGTATTTTCTTTCCGCTTTTACTTAGGCATCTTTTTCGTGCTCGATTCCACGCATTTCTCCAACCCTACAGATTTGACAAGAATCGTAAGAAATGTGTTAAAATTAAAGTCTCACCAGGGCGTATCGAACCGGTGCACCGTCGGCTAATTTCCACACCTACGTGTTAATAGGAAACACGATCGCGATCGCGTACGCCCCGTTCGATTCCCCGTTTGCCCTCGAAAACGGTCGGGAAAGTTTTCGGGAAACATTCGTTTGACCTGCGGGCTGCAACTGTATTTCGCTTTTACCCGTGCAACGTGCTAACAGTCCCCGCCGGGCTGATGCACTCCAATAAATTCTTGTCTTCCGTTCCGTTTCCAGCGCCGTTCGGTGTTGGCTACGGTCGGGTTGGTAAGGAATCGATCGAAAAGATGAATAAGTTTGAATCGTTCAATCGGTATTATAGGTCACCGCTTTAAAGCAATTTTAGAGGAAAGTTATGTAAATCTTTCAACGGTTTCTACAAACTTTTCTACAGTTTTTTTACAACAATCATCGGTTTTCCCTATGGTCTCATTTTTGTATTGTTCTTTACTGTTTAATTTCCCATTCAACCGTCTCCAAGTCTGTACCGTCCGGTGTGAAACTTTCACTTTTCCGATACTCCATCCCCCAAGACCGCTTCTGAGGGTCATTGTGTTGGTTTGGTTCTCAGTTTACGGTTGCAAAACGTACCCTCACCAAGCAGTGTGAGCAACACAACAACGTCCCAACAGAGCGATGGGGAAAGAAAACGCAGTCAAATGTTACGTCGATCTCCCGGATCTCCTCCCAAAAGCAAAGGAAAGCATAAAATAAGCAAAATTCAACGCGCTGGCAAACCTCTGCCGTGGCCCTCCAGCGATGCGAGACGCCGGAACGCCTTGCTAAGGCGGAAAGGTAAAACCGAGCGGACGGCAGACACCCGCAACGGTGGGTGGAAAGTGAAACTGAATTCTAGCAGTCTGAGCAGAAAGCCAAGCATCATAAAGAAATGGGTGGGAGTCGAACTGCTTACGGGAACGTTCACCAAGCGCTTTGCCGGTGCTTCTTACCCGTTGCTTTGGAGATTCGTTTCGTGTTCTTACCTTTGGTCTCTAGGGTTGGGTCTGCTCCACCACACCGTACTGGCGTACATCCGGTTTAGCAGAAGGGTACTTTTACGATACTTTCGCTTTCGGTAGCAACGCTGTTTCGTTGCAGCTTCGGTTGGCTTGCGGTTTAGCAGACGACAAAAATGCAACACGAGATGTAATAAAATTGCAACACAGCCTCATTCGGAAAGGTCGTTGGGAAACAGAAAAACCAGACACGAAGTTGTTCGTCGTGACTAATGGTTGACCCGCTGCAAGGTGGTCGCTGGGTGGTATAATAATTCCTTCGTCCCACATGGTTTGCTGCCGTAGTGCTAGAAAAAAATGAAACGTATGCGAGAGAAGGAGAAAGTGTAATACTTAGCACCCACAACGGTCAACTTTTGAGTGGAAACGTTTGCTTCCTAAGTGCTTCCAAACAGCAGCCTCTTTCTGCAACTAAGTTACAAACGTATTCGAGTGGCCACCACCTCTGCACCTCTCGCCCAAATGACGCCATCGTTCGGATCGATCGTGTTCATTTAATAAACATAATAAACATTTCATGATGTTTTATTATTATCCTCTTGCCCGCCCGAGGCTGCTTCTCAGCACACCGAACCCGACACCATAAGTTGCAAGTTCCGGTTTGTGGGGGAGGTTTTTACCTCCTCTTCTGGCCCTAACGTTCGCTTACGGTTCGCTTCTTACGGGAAGCCGTGCCGGTGGGAAGCTGGTGCAAGAAGCGAAGGGAATGCAAAATAACTTTCACTTTACACGCCATCGCACCCGCCGTGTTGCTGTCTGTTGCGCCTTATTTTTTTGCAACCAGAGCAGATCGTGCCGAATGGGGGCGGTTGGAAGTAAATAAAATGAACAAACTGGCGCGAGCTGGCAACGAAAGCAATCATTTCGTTGGAGTTGGCAAAAAAGTGTGTTGGCGGTGGATGAATGAGAAGACACAAATAATGTGTGATAAACACAAAAAAACACAAAATAATGATTCACTTGTGGTTGTTACTTATAAGTATTTAGGAAATTACGCTTCTAGATGTAAAGATTAAAAGATAAAGTCGGTTGTCAAATTCTTTACTCAAGCAGACATTTATTTTTATTATTGTTTTTAATAAATAATATAACCAGTATAATCAAGAGCTTACTTGGTAGCCGTCATGCACTTAAATATGTTTAGGAAATATTTGATACAAAAAATTCATGAAGCATTAAACAGTTTAGCTTAAATCGACGTGAACGATCATAAATGAAGAATACAAAACGTGTGCCGTGAAGAGTCTTTAACGTTTCAAACACTTACTCCCGTCGGCACGTGGCAAGTAATTGTAAGTTAATAAAAACCGGCAGCAGCATTGAAAATGGGTCAGTAGGTATTTTCCGACCCTCGTAATTCTATTTATTAAACCTAATTAGTGCCACGATCTGCAATACGGCAGCCGGTGCAGATTAGAGGCACGCTGTTCGGTTCTGGGTGATTTTATATAACTGCACTTACCGGGCCGCCGATGTGCTCACCGGCGGAACCGAAAGCGAATTCATCGAAACGGCCCTCGCGTCCAGGCGATAGCGAGAAAGCGCCCTAAATATGTTTAGGTGCCAGGTGATGCCACCATTAGTCGTTTGATGCCGATAAGGAGCGAGTGGGTGGTAAATTATTGTACGAAAATGAATTAGCGAGTTTTTAACGAAACATGCACAACGGGATGAGTGGACGAACCAAAGAAGGCTGCTGGACTAAAGAAGCACAACAAAAAAAAACCTGAACTGCTTCCGTGGGTGGCTTGAACATTAATCTTCGTTACATTTCAATTCATTCAAAATTGCCCATAATTGCTTACTTCCCAAGCCGGTAGCCCTTTTCAAATTACTCCATTTTCAAGCTCCCGCATTTTCTAGGGGTAAAAGAGACGCAGGAGTTAGGAGCTCGGAGAGTCGAACAGTACAGAACCAATCAATCAATTGTCTATACGCTTTGTTTGTGGAATCGTTGCTGCGTACGACTCTTTAAATCCACAACGATGAACTGACGGTATGAGCTCGCTGTTCCTATCAAAGCTAGAAATGAAGCGCTACTGAGCGTGTAATTAATAGAAACGATACGGTTGGGCCAAAAAGCTGCTGAAACGTACATTTTTGGCATCATGATTTTCGACCAATTTTGCTTACCTATCTATCGCCTGCTCATCTCACTTTCAGTGGAAACGATCCGATAGGTATAGGTTCGTCTGCGCGATAAGCAAAACAAAAACTCGTTTTTAAACAATTACTGATTTCTATTTTACCCACAATCGGCTCTCGTTCCCCCGCCGAAAATCACCTATTTCACATTTGAATGGGCATTTTGTCGAACAATAATTGGCAGCTTTCACAAATATGAAAAAACACTGTAAATGATCACTGCTCAGTGGGACGTACACATACACGAATAAAAACCAAGCGATCTACGCACCGAAAATCTGCTAAAAATGCCATGATCTCAGCGTTTAACGATTTCTGTAAAAAACTACCATCACCACCACCCATGCTTTGCGGCAAAGTGACAGAGAGATGCTACATCGAGAGGAGCACAAAAAAAATCGAATCCTAATAATTTCAGTCAGGCTTTCTACGCATTTTGAAAATCGATACGTGTTGAATGGAAGGGTTCGTCGTTTGTCGGTTGAAGTCTTTTGAGGCCGCGCGACGGATCGTCACTTAATGTTCAATGTCTTCCGTTATGAAGGGGACGAAGGCGTCCCACCGATGGGATGAGTCCCACCGAGTGGACAATTGGTACGGGCAGAATGTTATTATGATGTCACAGTTGCTGGCACCTTTTGTTGGAGGTGATGTTGGATCGCTAGCACACTTAGACTCACCGATCTAAACAGCGTTTAGTGAAAGCGTTTGGGGGAGGGTTTTCAAACGAACTCGCAACATCATCGCAGCGAATGTGAGTGTGTGTGTGAGGGTTGCGTCCATCAAGCATCGTGATGGGTACCATTAGGTCGTGTAACGAATGCGATCCCCATCGGCTATTGATATAATTTTCCACTCCGCACCGGGCGCACCGTGGATGATCGAGTTTGTGCGCTAGTGTTAAACGCACCTCCACCTGCCAATCTCGACAGTGAAAGTATCCTGCTACAGGTAGCGCATTGTTGCGAGAATGGACAACGTGATGTCAGCCATTACCTAGTTGCTGGGGTGATTGTGATTTTCCTCGACGCATCGTGCGCTCGGAGCTTTTGGTGGCAAAGATGTATGTAAATTTTTTCTCCCTCATTCCCTTTGATGGATGCCTTCCGTCCACTAGTCTCACGATAGTTGAGGCTCTAATGTAGCTATTACTCATCGAGCGCACAAGGGTACGTATGATCGATGGGTTGATCGGTAACACTAATGGATGACTAAATACCATTAGCCGGAAGAGGCTGGAAATGGATTAAGCAAAATAGTCTCATATTTGTATGCAAAACAATGCGCTCGTAGGAGCACCGTACACTTCGAAAGATCTCTTCCTTTATTGACGGAAAACATGCTCCCTTTAATAAAAATGCCTGGTGGGAACGCGAGGAAAGACAAAAAAAAAGTGAAACCATCCCGTCATTCAAGTATCGAATGGTTTTATTGCACATTACAAAACCCACGGCGACATGTTTTGATTTGATGTATTTATCCTAGCTTAAGCGTGTCGTAAACAAAACCGATCGATCGTAAACCGCAAAACGTTGAGCTTATCATTTTCCGGTCATTCCGGTTCCTTCATTTGGGGCGAGCGGAGAGAAAAAAAAACGAAAGCAAACCGTTTCACTTTCCATTTCTCATGCATTTTTTTCTTCCTCTTTTTTTCTCTTGCTCGTTCTAGGTAATAAACCAATGGAGGCCGTGTTCTATTCGTCGGATACCCACGGGCTACCCCATCGCGATTGCACATTCTGGTAACAGGAGAAACCTTAAAAAACGAGGGAAGCTTTCCTTCACAGACGAGCCATAAATCTCCCAGCATTCCGTGCGCATCGGGAGAGTTTGATTTCGGGTTTTTTTAATGGCCAAATGTGATGAACCAGAGCGATCCTTCTTGTTGCACAATCGTTTCAAAGCCACTCGATAGGATGAGCTTGAATTTGATTGAACCCACCAGCTGGACCTAGGGGTTCGATTTCCACTTCTCAAGGCAGTTGACCTTTGGGGATGAGAACGGAACCATGACCATAAATCAATCAACTCGTACCACGGGGGAAATGGGAAATAGGCAACAAATTAAAACAATCTATAAAAATCTATTCTTCCCCAGCATTAAAGTTGGTAGTACTGACTGATTCTAAACCAAAAAAAAAAATCGATACACTAATGTATGCGTTGTGGCCACTCCATGCAGGAGCACCTGTGGTGGAGGCCGTGGAAGCCGTTTGAAATCGAAAGTTGTTTACTTTTCCCTGCTGGTTTCAAGATGGATCGCAACCGCGGGTGATCTTAAGAACAAATTTCATTTCTTGATGGGTGTCGAAGGTGTAAGGTTGATGATGAATGGTGAAGAAATGATCGAAGAACTAACTAAAGCTGCAGGATGTGCTAAGGCCGGTCATTTTAATGGGCAATTAGTTGGTGGGGTGTTCTTAAAACAAAAAACTCACACACTCACAAACGGTCCCAGCAGGCGTTTTTTCAAATGATTTTTTAAAAAATAATGAAATCAGCTTTATAATTTAATGTTACATTGTTTTCTTATTAAATTCTTACGACGAATTAATGTTTCGATACTTCCACAACGAATGGAGTACAGTGATCTAAAGAATATTTACGATTAAAGTTTCCACCAAAGCATTATCTCTTTTTTGTTTCCTTTTCCATCGGTAAAGGTTCAAGGTTAAGTGTGTGATTAAAGCACATTACCGAGGAACTAGCACGTTGATGTTTTTCTCAATTTGTTGTTCACGTGAGCCGATTATTTTCATTTGCTTTCACTCTTTACATTCCAAGGCGGGCCGAGTAGATGGAGCTAATGCTAACCTATCTCGATCGGGTTCGTTTCCCTCCTTTATTGTACATTGCACCGGACAAACCGCGAATGGTGGCGATTTGTGGTCGTCAAGACGGTCGAAATGCTTTCGTTACTAGACGAGGCGGGTACTGGAGCAATAGAGCAATTGTAGGTTCGAAATTACTTCCCATTTTTCATTCGATTTGGTTCGATTTTTGTCGGCGCGTTCACCGGCACAGAACGCTGGGTTTCTCGCTTGCTGTTGAGAAAGGTCAGTCACATTCAGCGTTGGCGTGCCGTTTGTGCCGGCTCAACGACCGGTTGATGAGGAAGCGGGAGATCGTAACATTCCAGCACCCTTTTCGGCATCTTGCAATAATTGCATAGATCCGTCTTAGACGCATGGCAATGCTTTAATAATCCTTTTGAACGGTTGAAACTCGCCGCTGACAAATTAACAATCATTTCTGTTGCGCCCGAACACGTTTCCCTCCCTCGGATATTCGGTAGTTTTATGTACGAACGTAAAATACTGATGTGGCGAAGAAGGAATCACCGAAGAACGTCTTAATAAGAACAGCCGCGTATCAATTTCACTCTCGATTAATCCGGCAATTATTTTATCAACTCTCGCTTTCCATCCATCCGGCCGCTCTTGGGGCGACTTTGGCTCGTGAAAGTGTGATCGGTATAAGGGGATCAAACGAAACGGGCTCTTGAAGGATTGGAAAGGGGAGAATGTCAAAGAGGTGCTTTGTTCTTTCGATCCGTTCGCAGCTCGTGGACAGATTTCATCGATGCCGGTACGGAGTGTTTGATCGATCGATGGACGCTTTTCATGCTTAAGCAGGTTTAGGTGAAAATACTCGAATAGGAACTCGAAAGCCCTATCCTCTCGATGTACGAATTGTTCAATTTTTACGACAACAAGACAGGCGACCTTCACAATCACGCTTGCCGCCAGAGTCAATGCCCTAATGCACCGTAGAACACCGTTTGCACTTTCCGTACCGCGGTCTGGGTCTGTAAATTCCTGCGAACGCCTAGGCCGATCGGGAGTCACGTTCTCTTTCGCGGTTCATTGAACCGTCGCACACTAGAAAACCGGGCCTTTTCTCTTTTGCGCATCGCCATTACGCCGGTGGGCGCAAAACGCCTCGGCAGAGAGGGGGATGAGGGGTGGGGGAAAAACAAGTCCTCCCCCTTGCGGCACAGTGTGCCTCTTAACCCCTGGTGGGCTGAAGCTGGAAGCAATGGGAGAGAGACCTACTCACCGAGATTGGTGCAGCCACGAGCGGGCGCGTGTGTTTGGAAGTGACAGAACAGGGACACGGTTCGCGTCTGGGTTGTGCCGAGTCACTCCGAGCGGTTGGCGACGAAAGAAAGTGAGAGCGCCTTTCGTGCGGCTCGTTGGAACCGAGGGCGAGTTTTGTTTGCGAGTTGCCTTCCTGCTGCATACCACGACCCGAATGTGCGTTGAGTTACGATCCGATGTCGAAGGTCGAGTGAATGCTTTCCTTCCCCTCCTTAATGGGCAGCCATCGTCCAAAATGTGTCAAAATGGTTTCTTTCTTGAGAGCGGGACTCGCGTTTGACGAGATCGACAAACACTTGTCCGACTCGGGGAGAAGGTTGTTTTTTTCCACAAGTCATGCTCATTTTCAAGTGTCTTCAAGGCGCGAGGAAAGCACATTGGATGAGCTGGAATGGAGAAAAAGCGACACATCGATTGACTCGTCGTGCCTTGTCGCGGTTGGAGATGCATTTTTGCCTACGAAAAGCTCTCCTCACGCCCATCATGCATGATCGATATTTTTCTGCAACTTCAAACACGTGGGTGTGTCTCCTCCCAACATTGGACGCTCCAAGCCAGCGCTCATCATCATTAGCACGGCTCGGTGGATTGGATGGGACCTAGCGCATGGCATTGAAATTCAATCACCAGAAACCGTACCAACCCCATCATGCGATCGTATCGGCGCAACCGGGCAGCCTCTATCTCCCTCCATCGCCGTAACACGCTCCAAACGCCGAACCGAACCGAACGAAAACACACGCCGCGCACTAATTGCGCACCGGTTTATCGACGCTTTCTTCCCAACTTTCCCCATCGGCGGGATGGCAGATCGCGAAACGCCCCGAACCGGGCGATGCGCCATAGATGCGGCCGCCGGCTTTCTGGTGCCCGGCTCACCGGCTTTTGGAGCGCATCAATATTATGTGTCCGAGGGAGGGGATGTGAAACTTTTCACGGGACCTAATTAAATTAGCGCAACGGGCAGCCACCGTCACCCAATTACCAATTGAAAGCGAACAGCAGCAGCAACAACAGCAAGAATGGGTTGGAAAAGCGTCCGGTCGAAAAAAAGAAGTAGAAGAATTGATGAACCCGCTACCGCGCGGCTACAGTGGTTTACGGATGGAATCCGAAAGAGAGATGTTAGAAACGAACGGAAACCTAAACAAAACACGCCAAACTGTCTGGTAGCTGAAGAAGGGACACGAAGAAGATAAATAAATGGAAGGTTCGTAACTTTTCACGCGTTGAAGTCTCGCGATCAAATCATGCGCAAATTTCGCGGAAGCGAATTTGGTAGCGATCGATCGACCGATTTCTTGCACACGAATGCACGTTGATGGACCGGTTGATTGTTTGAAACACATTTCATCCTGTCGAATGGGTGGATTGATTGTATCAGGATCAATTATTTGTTGCCAAGACCGAATCTTACCGAATCGCTTTTGTCGGCTCGTTACTGGACCGATAGCAAAATCTCCCCGCGCCAAAGTAGGACAATCCGGATGGTACAACTGATTTGTCCTTTCGGCAAACGGCCAAGCGGTTGGTTGAGCGTAAAATTTACAACTTTTCCAGCGAATCATCGTCAAATGCGCAATCCTAGCGGACGGAAAGTGTAATATTTTATTCCCGCCAGCTCTCCGCTACTCCGTTACCTTACGACACGATAACGACGTGGACGGACAACCAGTTGCGGCCCTATTAGCCACTTGGCGGCGCAAAACAAGCCCCCGGGATCAATGGCAAGCGAGATGGTGCAGTGGCGAAAAAAACGGTTGCCTGCGAATCGATACGCCGGGCAACACCGGGCGCACGACACAACAGACCCGGTTTTGTTTGTGTGCATGAGCATGTTTTTGCCAACACGCGCTACTAGCTCGTTCATGCGAAGAAACTAGGTGAACCAGATAGGAGGCGGCTTCCGTCGGTTCGGCTGAAAGAAAGAAAGAAACAAAAATCGTTTTCCTCGCCTTATCACATCCCCATTGCGACGCTGTTTTCCGTCTTCCGGAACACCAGTCGAACCAAAGTGCAATGTGCGATCGCGGTGAAATGGCTCATTTTTCATCGCCATGTTTCTCTTACACCAGGAGCGAAACGGAGTGTAACATGTATCGTTTTGCCGAAGCCGGAATGTTGATAGGTTTTTAATCATTTTTATTGAGGTGGATTAATCGAGGTTTGGTTTTTATTTGTAGTTAATATTGATGACAGGCGAAGGGTTTCTTATTCGACACGAAGCGTGGAGGAGGCAAAGCAATTGCATTACTATTGCCCTTTCATGATGCTTCGGTAAATCTGTGCAACAACGGAAAAAGCACTACGAAGCTATCGGGAGATCTATTGTGCAACGAATAAGGAAATGATAGGTGTGCTAGGATGTAAAAAGGAATGCTAGAAAATATCAGCAGTCTGAATTGAAGCAATTTATTACCGTCTAATAAGTCATGTTTCGTATTTGGAAGTGGTGTTGACATCTTTAACGCTGTGTAGTTGTATAGTATATTACTGAGGAGCGCAAATTGATACGAAAAATAATTATCTCGTGTAGTAAAGTTCACAATAATGTGTTTTGATTGTAGTAACAATATTTTTTGATTATTTTGTTGATAAAATGTATAATTTTTTACGATGCGACTGCAAAAAATTCGACAATCTTTAAGTACATCCTTATGACGCTATATTTAAATCATAATCATCCTGTTAATGAGTAATCTAGCATGAAAGTTGTAGCACAATTTTCTGTACTATTTTCTTATAAATGCTTTTACCAATCACTCCCATTTACTTGGAAAAACTAGTCTATATCTTTGTTCTGTAAATTAACCGCAATCAAGCTTATTGCAAACCCGCAACGCAACGTGAACGTAAAAACACTTTCACGTCTATCAAGAACGGCTTATCGTAGAACGAAAGTGAAACTTTACCAACCAACCTGCACGGAAACACTTTCGCCCGAGCACGATGCGGGAACGGTATGCAAATAATTGGAAATGGAAACACACGCTTTGAAGAGGAAAAAGCTAGCACCATAAACAACAATGGAGAACGCGCTGGCGTCCCCGTTTGCCGCGGCATTGGGGAAAATAAAAACACACATACAAGCAGAAGCACAGTTTATCATCGGGGAAGGCACACACGGTGGCACTACTTTATGCAATCCAATTTCGGTTAGCTGACAGCGTGCTGGGCGCGAGGGAAGACAAATTGATCACCAGCACCACCCGTGGCGCGATAAGGGTCACTCGCAAGCGGAGACGGTGACAAAAACACATTGTTCGTTGTCAACGTACCGTATCCGTATCGGGTTACGGGTACGTTTGATTCATCGTCTTTTTCCATTGTTTTCGTGCGATGGACGTGTGAGGCAATGTTTGGGCAAAATTATGGATCTGTCGCAAAGTGCCAAGAGGTGCGCAATCATTGCGATGCATGGCGCGTTTTTTAATTCGCTTAAAAATTTGCGTTATATCATACGCGCCGAACCGTATTAGAGTTATGAGCTTGCATGACATGTGTGAGAAGACATTCCTAGCTAGTGATTGGATTGTCAGATTTTTGGCCTACTGTGTGACTTTCACTTCGGAGCTTTTTATTTGCAAGCTTATGCAACGGTTCACTTTATGGTGTTTATTTGGTTTAGAAAATTATGACACACCAAACTCATTACATTAAATACAAATTTGATTAACATGTTTTATTCAAATATGAAATCACGCTTCTTGCCCGAGCCCCTTAATCCTGCTCAATTAATTAAGCCTCAGCTCCAGTGTTCGTTCCGATGTTTCTCATGATTTAGAAAGTAGCCATTTGCCCAGCACGACACACGCTTCCGACTGTGTCCTGCTCCAGTTTTGATTGGAGGCGCTTCTCGAGGAAAAGTAAAACTAAAAAACTGACCGAGACCTCAACTCACGGCTCGAACCAACCTACCTACCAAAATGAAATCCAAACAAAACAAACAAAAAAAAAACCCTTGTCCCCCGCCCGAGGGCTCGAGCTGTAGTGAAAATTAACCGAATTAACCAGCATTAGCCAGTGAATATCGAACCTTGAAATCGAGCTTCCCCGAGGTGGGACGGCTTCCAGCATTCCACAACCGGGTCCCCCGGCCGGAATGGAATGCATCTCGGGAACTCGTTCGGCCGCGCGGTGGTACGCGAGAAAAGTTTCACCCCAACCCGAGCCTACTATCACTTTTGCGCCCGTACTGGCCCGTCCTGTTGCCTCTTTCGCGTCGCGCAGGCTCGATCAATCAACGTATGCCGAAACGGATACGGCGGTGCGTGTACGGCTAATGAACTTCAGCGCAAAAACGACCGCTTCCCTTCCTCCCCGCGGGGAGACGCAAATCCTCGTCGGGTTTTTTGATTGGAGCACGCGACAGAACCGTGTCACCCGGTGGAAGCGGGAAAAAGATGCGAGTGGCAGCTGGTTACCATGAATGCCCAACAAAGCATGATCGAAGGCCAATTTATTGGTGCATTTCAATTGAGTTCTGCTGCTGGGCGAAAGCTACCTTTTGGGTTGAACGTAACTAACGATTCCAACGATTGCTGCTTGCACCACCATTTCTATCGATCGTTTCGGAAGCTTTAAAATTTCTCCTCTTACCGGATATCGACTTTTATCTTGTTGCTATTTTTTTTTTGATAAATCCAAAAATTTTCACTGATAATAGCGTTCGGGGCAGTGAAATTTCGGTGGAAATTTCTCCCATCCCGTGGCGATGGGCTGTTGCTGAAAAGAAAAGTTAATTTTATTTTCGGCACACCCCAAGCCCGCGGCTGATCAGTGCAGTCAATGAACGAATGATTTCCATGGAGCGGTTTAAGTGAGAAACGCTGCCAAAATAATGGTAGCTAAAGAGCTGAAAAAATCGGGAAAAATAATAGAAAAAAACACACACACAACAACAACAACAGCAGCAGCATCAACCAAAAGACACAGTGCGCGCCAACGCACCAAACAAGGCACATTAACTTTCTGATTTATTTTTTTCACTCCGCTTCCATTCGTTCATCTTTTCGCCTTCTAATCACGCCTGTGTCTCGCAAGTGCGTCTCTCGCGAAACGAAAGTGAAATCGGCGGCACCACCGTTCCCGCTCCCGGTTCGGTTTCCCTCGGCTGTTGAACTCTGGGTTTCCTCCTTTCACGGTGCGCAATTGTGGCGCGCGCCGAAAAGAAAAGCCTAATTTGGGATGTATGCGAGATGTGCGCGTTGCGTAAATAGTGAATGATTTGGCGATTCCGTGCACACGCGCGGTTGAAGTTTGCGCGGAGTTTTAGCCAAAACCGAAGCGATGGAAACCAACTGCCTAGGACGGAAAGCAGCATCCATTACTGGGTTGCCCCCACCCTGTCCCTTGTTAATGGACTCGAAGGCCGTATGAGGGATCATTTTTTCTTTTTGTAACACGCATGAAACGATCAACGTCACAGTGAAAGAAGCGGAGGAAGCATTGGCTGAAGCTAGTTGGAAGCCCCCGGAGGGGAAACTGTTTCAAACGGTGAAACTAATGAATGGCAGTGACTTGCCGGAAGAGAAATGTGAGACGAGTTGCGGTGCAGAGGCGTGAAATTAAATCACGATCTAAAAATGTTAAAAGCATTTCCACTGAGTCGCTGTATTTAGAGTGATTTTTTAATTTTAATATCTCTCAAACATTGATAAGAACGATGTGGGAAATGCAACCTGGAAACGATTCCAGAATACAACACTTCAAATCATCCGCCGCCTTTTAATTTGCCGTTCACAACCCGTAATCAAACACGGCAAAATTTGAAACAACCAGATGCCGAGATGCACTCAGCAACGCTGGAAGCAAAATTGAGCAAAAGTGCATTAACTCTCGGAACACGGAAGCGTTCCGATCGGAAATGTCAATCATGGGTCGAACGGAAGACGGAACGGTGCATTAGGAGCAAAAAAAAATCAAAAAAAAAAAACAAAACTCGTTGATCCGGAAACGTTTCGTTAGAAATTTCGAACGTATTCTAACCTCAAATTATGTGCGGAGTCAGGGCGAGTCCGTCAATGAGCAAACAAAATTAGAAATAATTGATTGTGCATCGCTGCGTCTCCATGGCGACCAGAAGGTTCCGCCGAAGGCACGTCTATCGTTCGTCCTCCGTTGGCTCTACGCTACCGATCGTAAGTGTTTCGGGGTTGAAGAGCGAGTTTTGAGTTAATCGATTTCGAATCCAGCTTCATCCCGTCTCGTAATCGTGCGGGAGTGTGACACGGAAGGAGCTTTAAGACTGGGAACGGCAGTGTTTCGGTCGGGTCATTTGATTTCGATTCGAGCACTTTGTTCCGAGAAATGCTTTACGGGGGTTTTCCATCAAAAATATCTTCTTGTGTTAAGAGCGATAATAATTACGAAGAATGTTGTCACTTACTCACTTTCTGCTTTCTTCTCTTTATATCGTTACAGGTGAGGACAAACCGAAAACCGAAGTCAGTACGTTTGATTTGAGGGGAATTTTAACATCTCGTGTTTTTCTATGGTATCGTAAGGTACGTGAGAGATCATCATCTAAATATTTACACATTAAATAATCTATTTTTTTGTAAGAAATGAAGTAAAAAGACTGAGAAACAACCGTTTCTCAGCAAAGCGAGCCATTAGTTGGCAAACAGATGAAGCAATTTAGGAGCCACGGGTCAAAGACGCTACTGTTTGCGGCACTTAACCCGCCGCAGCTCACCATTAGCTAATTTATCCCGCTTTTCTCGGCTGACGAGGTGGAAAAGCGTACGATCAAGATGAAAACCATGGTTGTAAGTTTTCCGAGCTACTAGTTAGCTAAAACCTAAACAAAAACCAACTTCGTGCACTTTCTAATGGACGCCGTGCCCGACCGGCGAACCGCCCCGTCTGGTGCAGATTTTAAAGACGCTCATCAAACGAAATGATCGTGCGAAATTGCGCTCACACACGCGGTACGGTGTGACCTTCCGCTGATGAGCGTACGCGCCAAATCGGTTCTCTTTTTTAACAGTTTGCAGTGCGAAATTTCGCTACAATCGATGGAATTTCCCCTTCAAACGGAAAGGGAGGAAGGTTTGGTGTTGAGCGTCGATTTCCCGCACATAAATTGAGGCTGTGATCGATTGCGAACGCGCGGCAATTTTGGTACCGCCTGCGTACCAGGCTTCTCGGCATCGATTTTTCGATATCGATTTATCGAACCGAGGCGGCCGTTATCATGCGTTTCCGTGCGCCCATGGTAAAGGTCAATAAAGATTGAAAGTTTTTCATCAACCACGGTGAACGCGTGAAAATGCATGCCAACTTTCGTTTCCTGATCGTGTCGGTGATTGTCGTGTGCATTTGGGAGCGATAAGTCGGGGTGAGAGAGAGAGGAAGAGAGAGAGGGAGAGAGAGAGAGAGCGGCCGGGTAAGATATGTTCATGTGTCCGGTGCCGCGACACGGAAATGCAGCCACGCGGAATGCAAGCAGGTTTCGCTGTTTCTGGTCCGTCCTCCGGGCGAACCGTTTCCCTGGTCCAATTGGGTCGATGACCACGTTCACAATCGAACGCTTGGATCGCTTGAATCCCATAAAATGTTGATCGAGTGCATTGCCCTCCTTTTGCTCGGTGGCTTGAGCAAAAGGGTCGCCCACAGTGGCTTCAACCACTCAGTCAGTCAGTCAGTCAGTCAGTTAACCAGTCGACGGCTTTCTGCGGCCGGACAGTCGAAAGTGAAACAGATTAACAGGTGATGTGGTGTCAAATGATTGATCGTATTAGCATATGAAGCGTTTGCAGCAACCCTTTAACGTCGCGGCTGGTCGTCAGCCCGTAGATAAAACGTTTCCTTTCTATTAGATCCACGTAAAACCATGCGAGGATCATCATTCCCGCTTCGCCTCGTGTCATTTTTCTCCCACCGCATCAAGTGTGCCGAGTGACCGTGGCCTCATTCGGAGCATCGCCTTTAAACGTTTTTGAACGCGACCGTACGACGAAAGACGATGACGCGTGATAAATGCCACTCGCATTAGGCGCGAAGAGGCTTAGCACCTTGCGCGGAGTGGCTTTTGTGATTGAAATGAGGTGCGATTCACCGAACGAAACATTCTGCCGCCGCAAGCACCTTTCGTTCTGATTGCCCCCGGCCGTTCGGATGAACGCAATTGTTCTGGGCGAGTTTTGAAGGAGAAAAAGTACTCGAGCGCACGAGCTCGCGCAGCTTCCTGGTAAATGGTAATGGACCATAAATGGGTTTTTGTGTTTCCCGACACTGGTTTGTCATTTGGGAAAATTACAGAGCCAAGTTTGTAGGCTATGATCGCACAATTATTGTGAGATTAATTGTGTTTTTTTTTTGTGTGCCGAAAGCCAAACACTCGCTGTACATAATTTTCTTTTCTATTTTTGGAGACGCTGTTTTTTGATGATTGAGTGGGTTAGATGGAAAAGAGTACAGGACAAGCAAAGCGAGGATCATTAGAAGTGCAATAAAAGTGAGCCGTTTTTACAATAAATTTGTTAAAAAATATTTTATGTTTTGGTTTACTCATTTAAGAGTAATCATGTCCATTTGGGTGATTTATTTATATAAAATTAGATAGAAAATATGTAAGATTCAACTTGTTTTTTATTTTCGACTGGTTTTATCCTTCAGAAACAGAGAGCATTTTAATTTCATCAAGCGTTGGCCTAAAATGCTTCATGAAATTGAAATCACTGGTTAATCATTTACGCTATCTAACAAAGACAGTGTCAAAACGATAGATAGCAACGGAAAACCCTGTTTCATGTTTAATCGATGGTTTTGGATCGTTTCGTTCGAATCATGTGTAAAACGTGCAGCTCCCAAATGGTCACATCCTGTACGGGCTTCCGTTCACGTTTTTTTTATCTCCACCGAACCGTGCGCTTTCATCGTCCATAACATAAAATCACCATCAAATCTCAGCTCAAGCACACGTGAACCGTGGTGGGTGAACGGGTACGCAGCTAAGCTAACGGTTCCGGTTTGGGTCCGAGATGTCCGTGGCCAACATCGCACCTTCTCGGCAGCGGTGTGCTAGCGGGTTGTTTACAATTTCACCAGCCAAACGCCGTTTTGATGAAACGGTGGCCGTGTTTGGCTTGCCTTTCGATTTACGTCGTCGCCGCACGCGGGTCGTCAGCGTGTGTGCGCCCGAACGATCCGCGAGCCTGATGGGTGTCATATTTTTTGTTGTTTTACCTCCACCACCATCGTCCTCGTACGCGAGCGCGCCGGCGAAAGCATGCAAACATATCGACCGAAAGGGAATAAACAGCAGCGGAGTGAGAGAAGGAAAAAAAAGGAACAAGTGAAGGCACGATACACGATCGGAAGGGAAAGGAAGCAAGAGCGAGGGGTGAACACCCGACCGAAAACCGACCTCTTCCACCGTTCAGCCAGTCCCATTATCAGTGGGTCAAGTTTTTCGGAACAGGTTTTCGCTTCCTACGACCCCGCGGTTCGTTTAAATCGAAATAAAAAGCTTTCCGGACGGAGTGCGCACCGGAGAAGCGATGCTCGTCCCGAAATGTCTGTACCGCGCGTTAGAATAGCAAATGCCCTTTTTCGGGCTGCCTCGGTGGCGTATGGGAAAGGTACAATTTACATTCCTTTCACATGATGTCGTCTGGTTTACCCGAATCGAGTGACGCCGATGGCAGACGATTTCGAGTCTTGCGAGTCTTTACTTTATTTCACTTTTTATTTTACCACACCACTAAGTTCGCCGTCACATGAACAGATTCCACGGCTGGGCTATGTGTACGTACGCAAGAAACATTTGGCTACTTTCCTCGTTTCATCCGCGTGGGTACTTTCCTAAGCTTCACGGCATTTAATGTCAGTTTTAACGAGTTTCTTTTTTTTCATGCGCGTGTGTGTGAGAAAGAGCAGTTTCTTTCGCTTTAAATTTGACAGCATCTATTTGTCATTCCGTACCGTGATGTACGGCGTCGTCGAAAACAAAGCGCATCTGCCTTCATTCGCATTAGGTACGTTCATTAGTTTTGTTTTTCTTCCAGTGCTTCCACCGCGCTTGCGTGGAAGAAACTTGATTGATACCTTGGCCGAACACATTAGCGTGTGTTAGGAATATTTTACGCATCATCGTCCTTTCAGGATATGATGAACGGGGTGGGTTTTGCTGGGTAATAATCCTTAAAAAACATGAAAAAATGTGTTTCGTAAGGTATGAGGCATAAAGAGTCTAATCAGTATCGGTATTGATCGAAAATAAGGCTCACAAAGCGGATCTACCACAAACGCCAACCGGTAACCGGGTTATCCCAGCTTGATGAACCGTGGAATTGAGCGTAAACGAAACGGTTACCTTGGCAATGGTTTTATGTGCGCGCGTTTTTCTCCTCTCTTTCGCTCCCTATCGCAGTCATCATAGGTTTAGGCCGCCCTCGTGCAGAAAGCGAATCCTTTTAATACATTTTTAATTACAAAATGCAGCCTGCCCACGTACGGCACCCCGTATCGGTAAGCCTACCGTAGAATGGATGCAAAGAATGATCTTGAATTTCATGCCACTGCAGTGGAAGTGCTTGGGAACGTGCATAAATTGATTTAAATTCCTTTCTCCACCGATCAGCTGAACCCAGCACGTGATGAGCCCGGGCACACGTTGAGGGTACAATAAGTAGAACCAAAAACTTGAAACCAAAAGGAACAAGAGCAAGTTCAACCGAACCGAACTCACACTGCAACGAAACCAGCGGTGAGAAGAGTAAAAACCGGGACGAGGAAGAAAAAAAGCCGCCGCAGGTTCGTCGCTTGTTTGACATACACCGCGCATTGATGTTGTTTGGATCCTTTTCGGCACGGAAACGCCCCGCTATCGGGGCAAAAAACCCGCGGCTCTGAAGCGGCCGCACGCATCGTCATGCGCATCTGAATGGTGCATCCCGAACCCGATGCGCTCCGGGGCCGTGGGTGAGCACAATAAATCAATCACCGCGAAAGGGGTTCCGAAAGGTGCGCGGATGGACGGACGGGAGCACGCCCGGTCGGGTTGATTCCGGGATCGCAGGAAGCGACGATTAATGGTGTGTTGATCGATTCCAGGCGGGTGGTTTCTTTCCCTTTCGATCCTGCTGTGTTCCCTGGTCGCCCACCTGCTACGACCGGCGGTGATGATATGGGAACGAGAAATTTGTCAGCGACGTGAGAAATTTGTTCGATTTAGTTCGAATATTTGATGAGATCGCTACTTGTCGATTGATGGTTGAAACAACTAGCACACGTTGAGCAGCTTGCTGTTTGTGCAAGATTTGCAAGCGACAGCGATTTGCAATTTGCAAGCGACACTTTCCCCACACCGAACACACTGAGACCCATTTTTTTTGGCACTCTCTTGCAATGTTTCGATCAATAGTACGGCAGCCGGGCCGGGAAGCCGCGTTCAACCCGCCACATTCACTTTAAATTTTTGTCACCCTCGAAACGACCGGCCCGCTCCACAATCCTTCGCCTCAGAATTGCTTTGAGATTGGTTGTTGTTGTTTTGAAAACAAAACTTTTACCCCCAAAATAAGCGCATTTCGTAAAATCCGCGGTGCCGAAGGAATTTTGATGACTTTGAGCACCGGAGCACCGATTGCAGTATTGCGCGAAGAAAGTCGAGCACTTTCTTTCCTTCCGGAAAAGTGGCAATATAAAATAAAGGGCTATTTATTAAACGGTTCAGTCTTGCGACATGCACCGCTCTGTGACTTGTTTTTTTTTTTTAATTTTTATTTTGTCTGCACCGCCATCCACGTTTCTCTTTCGGTTGCTTGTCGATGAAGCGTTAAACATAATATTTATCCAGCAAAAGTTACTGTCGACACCGCTTATTCCGGTGAGCTTTCCAGCGGCGCAGCGCGCTCGGTCCTAATTGTGTGGGCAAATAAAAGGGTATGATTATTTTCGCATTATCACATTACGACGCGGTTCGTAAGTGATATACAAAATGAACTTTTTTGTAAGCATACACACGGTAAGGATGAAAAATGGAAACCATTCTCCCATTGCAAACAACTCAGTGAAGTTTATTTGAATAAAATAATCATCCAAACGTTTGCTTTCATGGAATTAAACCACATCCTGCTCGAGAAGATTCCCTCGATGGCGCTGGTGCCATACTGAATTTTGTGCATGACGCGAGCGTACTGAATTTTGATTCCACATACCGCCATATTCAAAACCCACCACCGCCCGGAAACGCCTCGGGCCTGTTGTACCGATTCCTCGCAGGCAAAAAATCGAACGAGAGAAACAAAACGGCCAAGCCAGTTTCACTTTTTCGTTACCCAGTTTTGCGGCCGATTGCCGGTTGGAAAGAACCACCGGGGAAAGTATCATAATAAACGCACCGAGAGCAACCGAACCACCAGGCCGATTGGGTGGCAGCGGAGAGAATAAAATCCACAACACACAAATAAACTTGAGCCACCGCCGACCGTCCCCGGACCGTGCATAAACAATCATCATTAGCAGGCGGGAGACCCAAAGAGACGATTGCGATCGGACGCCCGATCGATCGATCGATCGATTGGGTGGTGCATTTTCCTTCTCGGTTTCATTCACGCGTCGCTTCCTACCGTAGGGCGGCACCGTTTTTTGGGGTTCACTGCACAGTACGAGAAATTCAAGAGACAAGAGACATAAAGGAAGAAAAAACAACTCACTCGCCCAGGGAGGGACAATGGGAAAGGGGCAGCAACATCGTCGCTAAACGTCGATAATTAAATGACAGCTTTAATTTTCGGATGCCTTTTCGCTTCCCATCGTTCGCAGCAGGATGGTATCGGTTTAAATTAATACTGACAAATAAGCACTGCACATGGGTGGTGTCATAGCGCTCTGGGTGTTTTATTTATTTTTTTTTGTTACTTGAAAAGATGATCGATATATTCGAGAAAAATTCTGCACATGAACTATTCTATCTACAAATGAATTATTCTTAAGAAATTCAACTGCAGTTCAGTATTTTTTGTAGTGATGTGTAAATTTATCCCATGTTTGCTATGATTATTTTTGTGAAATGAGTTATATTTCAATCTTATTCAACGTGTTAATTGTCCAAAAAAACAAAACTGGTACTACTTTTTTGGGGAAAAGTCATCGTTACAAAACATTTTTCTCTAGTTGCCACAAATACCTCGACCGAAACAAAAACCCAAGTTTGTCGCATCGCTTTGCTTTCACACTTTGTTTCAATTTGTAATTGGAAAATTGCAGCTCGTGCGCTCACCCGAAAAGCTCGCGATCGAACCCCGGCGCGCGGAGGCTTGCGCCAATTATTGCGACCCGGGGCTGCAAATATACCCCGGATCGTTTAATTTTTTTTCTTCTTTCCAACACAATTTCGTTTCCACCATATAATAGGACCGGGCACCGGTTGATAAGCCGGGCATGCGAAACAATAATAATTATGCTCCCCGTTCCTTGTGAAACCCACCCCGACGAAGGAAAAAAGAATAAAAATAAAAAAAAAACACCCGGAACATACCGGGGGCCCGATCGAGTGCGAGGTGCTGCGGCGTGGTCCGCAACCGACCGAACACGATACGTAATGATCGGCGCTGAAATAATTACCCCATCGGATCGGACCCAGCCCGGCATCTTCTTTCATCTTGCAGCCATCTTTTTGTGACCCACATTTGGTGTTTCCATGCTGTTGTTGTACGCGTTATACGCGCCCCGGCCGCCCGAAAAGGTGCAAGTGACTCCGACCGGCCTGGTCGGGGTCGTCGAGGAAGACGCGGAAAATCGAAATCTTGCGCAAGGGAAAGTGATGCACCCGAAAAGGGGTTTCGCAAGCGTGCCAGGATCAAAGGGACAATTCGAAGGAGACTGCGGCATATGATGCGGGTCGAAGTTCCTTGTTTTGGGACGCTCTTGAAAACAAATAGGAAAAAATACACGTTAATGAAACGATTAAAAACTACAAACTAGCCGCCACGCAGGTAGACGTTAGTGGCGATGTGTTTTTTCTTTTTTACACGACGCCCTAACTCACATGTACAAACCCATGAACCGTGTGAGCTTTCTCCATGAACTCACCGCGAAACTTCGAGAGCGAGAAGAGGAGCAAATCGAGCAACGTTAGCCAATTATGAGAGGGGAGGCCTCGGTTATTGAGAAATTACACTCCGTCCCGGGGATCGGGGTGCTCCCTATTCGGCAGGACTTACCGTGATCGTTGGCGTCACCGGAAGCAAAAAATCGCGCACGCGATCACGTAATGGAAATGGACGAAACGCCACCTACTGCCCCACTGCCGCATCCCTTTCCATTTGCCGTGAGCAAACGAAACGGAAGTAGGCCACACCGGCCGTCGTTGTAATCGATCACGCGAAGGGATTTTCCAAATGCATCAGAGGGAGAGAGAGAGTGGCTTGGACCGGCATAATAGCGCTTCGAGATCGGTAAGGGAAGCTGCACGTTGAATGCTCGAACAAGCGCGGTATTAGTCGATGAGCGAGACACCGAAATCACCCACATCCGGCTGCCACCCTGGATCCGGACCTGATGGGATCATGCTGGAAGTTACGCAAGCGCATCCCGGTCATCGAAATCCGGCTCGGAACCGTGTCTGCGAGTCAGCACGCTCAAGGGCAGTGGCAGGTGACACATGTCAAGTGTCAGCAAAATAGTCGAAAAAAAAAGAAAGTGCTCGCTCGATTGCGCTCAAATCCACATCGCGATGAAGCAAACGGTCTTACATTTCTGGACGAATTCGATAGCCACCGTGCCCGAGGTGGTCCCGGTGGTTTTTGAAATTCCAACTTCAACGCACGCGATGGTGCAAAACTTTCTAGGCGTTGGAATGATTTATCAGTGCGCAAACATCATCATCATCATCGCGATCATCACCCTCCGAGTGGCTTTGAAACGGTGACGATCGTCAGTTAATAAAAAGAAGCAATAAAACAAAAAAAACCACAGCGCCTTCTCAAACCCCGCTGCATCTTTCCGAGGCGGTCCTGTTGGGGAGGGTTTTCTGGAATTTGATCGCTCAGTTCGCCCGCCCCGCAAAGAGTTACCCTTTCTGGAGCGCCATCCCTACTGGTGTGTGTGTGTGTGTGTCTGTAACACTAATCGTCACGAAAGCGTAGCGGTCGGTGCGATCCCGGGCAAGATGCAAAACGGTGGCACTCACTCAACGAAAATGAAAGTGAGATCACCCCATCAGCCGCTAAATAAGCTGGGGGAGAAGCTGTGCCAGCGGACACTCAATCGGTTTCGAGAAAGTTGCCCTCGTCTCCTCCCCTGTTTTGGTGCGCCTTTCTCCCCCTCCCCGTCGCAGCGAACGGGGGGAAGAAAAAAGCAACCGCACGAACCGAGTGGGGTTGTATTTTTCTTTCCTTCCTTCTCGCTGCCGGCCCGTCGTCGTCGAGGAGGGGAGAGGGTGTGCGGCGTGTAACAAGCACATGAGTGAAGGCCGCCCGACCACCTCCCTGGAAAGCTTTGCCAGCACCAGCTGGACCACCAGCTGCCGGTGCGGTGAAGGATGGGTGGAGAAAGAAAGTTGGAACGCGAAAGAGAGAAAGCAGATTGGAAAGCACCACCACCACCACCACAAACGCAACCGTGGGCACTCAGGCTCGGGGCACCGTGTGGTGGGCTCTCGGTTGGCGCGCGCCGGCCACCGAGCGTTAGTTGAGCGCTACTTTCGAAACGCGACGGTCGTGTACGGTGTGTGGAAGAAACACGGAACGCCAGCCAGAGTCCGCCAGAGGACGCGTTCGCGATAGCACGTCCGGTCCGGGTCCGGGGATACGGGAGCACACTGCTTGGTGTGGAGTGAAGTGTACGTGTGTTTATGGGCGTGTGTGACTGGAGTGAATACGCCTCCTCACACGTGGTTTAGTTGGAAAAAGAAAAAAAACCCCTAACGCATCTTTGTGCATTGGTGTATGCAGTGTAGTTGTTGACGCTGTTTGTGCTGTTTAATTTTGCAGTGTAAGTTCGTTTGCACCATTCTGACTTGAGAGGATCTTTGCTGATTTTCGAGCAAATTCTGTTAGCATTCTGTTTGCATCTTCTGGCGAGAGAAGACCACCAAATCGCATGGAACAAACGGTGTACCGCAGTGCAAATAAATACATTTTTCCCCACTGACCCAGTTAGCGACGGGCTGGGGAGTGTGTTCTTTTTTATTCGGAATTTTATTATATGTTTTATTTTCGACCACAACCGTTCACAACCGGGCCGCCTCACCGGGTGGGGAAGGAAAATAAAAACAGCTACACGGTGCGCAACGAACCTGAACGCGAACGCGTTCCGCTGAGGGAAGGGTGGAAAACAGGTGGATGTGTAGCCGTGCGCAAGTAGAAAATCATTTTCGATCAATAATACCGGTGAACGATGGTGTGGTGCGGAGTGGAAAGGAAAAACGAAGTTAACGGACAAGAATATGTGAATTTCCCCCATTTTCGGGGAAGAAAATCATGGCAAACTGGATGGCACATTCGCGTTAAGCCCGCTGCCCAGTGAGAGTGGATTTGCGTGCGTTTATTACATCCTGTTCGGGGGTTGAGTTGGATTTGTAAAATCGGAGTGCATTAAGTGAACTATGGATTCGATTGTGAAAGCAGCCGTTTCCGGAACCAAAAAAAAACACATCTCATGCCGATCAATCACCGCGTTTAGTGTTGCTCCACTCATCCCCGCAAAGTCGATGCCCAGTGTGTAAATTTGCTACGAAATATGATGGATTTGTTTGATTGGCACCTTACGAAATCGGGCCGGGGAGCGTTTTGGGAGATGAAAATGATGGATTGATCGTTGCGGGGTTTTACCTCGACCAGTGTGAAAGTGAAGTGAAGCAGCCTGCAGGGATCGGTTGGTCCGCTCCGGTACTGGTTTGACGGGCGGAACCGGATCTACCTGTAATGCGAAGGAGAATGCGAAATTTCATTGGCGCTGCTTGCGGGAGAAAGTAGACATGAGGCGTTTTGAAGCATGGTTAAATATAAAAACGAGAAGAAAATAAAACACTCTTTGAAACATAATTTCAATCATGCAAATTCGAGCGGCACGCTCCGGCTCCAAATAGCTCCATTAGCACGTGGTTGCCTTCGTAAAACTTCCAAACCAACCGGCTTTTGGGCCCAATAGCAGCAGGTGCCGTAAAGGCGGACCATAAACGGGAATCCGCTAAAATATTATGTGCAGTAAATTCGCGACCCGACCGGTTGGAATGCTGCCGGAGATGCTACCAAATTCGCGCTCGAAACAGTTACCGGCGCTTCTCCCCTTGCAAGGGCCAGCTTTACGCGACTGCAAATTACGTCACTTGTCCTGTCCACTACTGCGCGTTCCGTTGCCCGAGTTCAAAGCTCGCTCCACGGGGCCACAGAGTCCGCGGGTATTTACCGTTTTGTAGCGGAGTCTCGGTGTGTAGCCGTTGCCCGCTGCCGAACGAACGTGTACGGCTTTTTTTTTGGTAGCTAAAACCGAGCCCCAGCCAAGTAGTTGCGTGAGGAAGGTGTGCCAAATCTGCGAACGCTGCGTTTCGATGGATTATTGATGCTTCTTTTGTGCTGTGAGAAAGTGGCGTGTACTTTTAAATTCTCATTCGCGATCTCGCTCGTGATTTAATCCGGCGCACACGACAAACGGTGGCGATCAATGCGGATTTATTTGTAGATTTTCATATCGGAATATGGTTAACATAAGCTGCTTGCTAAGGGAATAAAGAAAAAAACAAGATTATTCTCTTATAGGTAGCGTTTAAGGCAATAGCTTTTGAGTGATTTAAGCGATTGCAGTTAGGTTTTAGTGATTATATCCTCGTGCAAATGAAATTATATAGCAGCTCAATCTCATTAAATCTTTTTCTGTGTATGTCGCACAATAAATTAAGCCTTTTATTTTCCTATCACAGCACGACAAACTAACGCTTTGCTTTCCTCCCGCTCTCTTTTCATTCCTACGACGCGCCCGGTGTGGACATCTTCAGATAACGGATAGATCCGTACCAACCACTGCCATAGACCTTGTGCAGGAAAACCGAACCGAAACGAGCAGGAAGCAGAAGAACCAACAGAAGAAAAAAATCTCCCTCCGAAACAGGACATCGAACGCAAAAAGCTCGAACAAACGACACACGAAACGAGAAACGATGGCCAACCGAATGCGATCCTTGGTCGCGACGTTCGTGCTACTATTCACAGTACTCGAGGTAAGTTCATGCATCGCATCGGAAGGGAAAGAAAGCTATTCATAAATTGACACCCCTTCAGGCGCATACCAGTATTTTTATCATGATTTTTTTTACCACCAACAACATCAGTTGTGGATGCAAACAGATGAAATGAAAAGGAAAAACTCACCGCCGGTGGTAGATACCGGATGCATCAGTACAGGGAAAAGGCGAACAATCAACAGTTACGGGTTTAGTTGGTGGCGAAGCGCTGGGAGCGAGTTTTATTTTAATTCGTTTTTATTCGTGTTACTTTCCGAACTAAGGAGGATGTCTTTCGAGCGGCAATCAAGGTTTCGTGTGCATTAAATGGACATGGTGTTAAACTCGATTGCCCCAGTTTGCTCACTGCCCGTGGCGTGTGCCAGTTGGTTTGGAAGAAAATGTTAGGAGAAAATCGCTCTAGGAAGTCGAGTTGAGAGTTATGCATTTGAGTTAAACTTATGATTTCGGTGCGTTCCAGTGTATTGTTTTGTTTATTTCATGTCGTAACGGTGGCGATCGATCCTATCGTGGAGATTGTGAAGGATCACGTAACGTGCCCGTGTGGTTTGGTAGGAATAAAAGTGTTACACTAACGTAATTTGGCACTTTTTGCTTCGCTGGAGTTGAAGTTATCTCCATGACCCAGCCGGTCATTGCGAGACGCGTTACTGATAATGGAAAGATTACGTGTAGGAAATGTGCGATCATACATGCGCGATCGTCGGTAAGACCACGTGCCGTGCCGCTAATCAACGTCTGCAATCGAATCGACCGCCAGTGTCAAAATGGAACGACTGGACAGGGCTTTTAATGTTGAGCAATAAATAAATTCGTGCTGACACAATTACTAGGCTGAAGGCATAAAAATAACAATGTTAACGAAACATCTTCCAACACCGATTCTTTATTGCACCGTCGCACGGCATAAAGTGAATTGAGATGTACCCCGTCCGCTTGGAATTGGTATGTGTACCAACGTGTCGTGGCACGTCTGGGAGGAAAATTTCGGAGCCATTTTATTACCTCCTGGCTATTCAGCAGTAAAATATGAACCAAACTAGTTGCCGCTCGTGCCATCGTCAGCCGATGTTGGGAAGCCAATGGCGTGAATTTGTGGAAAAAGAAACCGATTTGGAACCACAAAAAAGAAACACAGAGCTGCACCGGAATCGTGTGAAAAGATGGGGAAAATTCAAAGAAAATGAGGGAAGACGAGGGGATTTCATAGCGCACACTTTCACCCTCTCGAAAAATCACCCCTTTCCGTGGTTTTCCACGATCACTTCGCGGCGAGAAAGACGAGTGACAACGGGCGATCGGTTTTTCCCATCGTGCATGTATGTGTGGGTGACGCATAACAATTGCATTGCGCGAAACACGTCGCTGCACAATCGCACTCATTAAAAACGGAGCTGCAGCGCACTTTCACCTTTCCGGCCGATTAAAATGCGCTATTTTCCATCGGTATTTTTTTTTTGCGGTGGCGGTAGTTACGGTTTTGGCGGTGCGAAAACACCGCCTGGAAAACAGCGGCCAAAGGTGGGAAAAGGTTCCCAAAACCGGAAAACCATGGCATGGGAAAACGATCGTGCGTGGTTCAGAGGGAGAGATAATTTAGTTGTTGTTTTGTTTTTATTTTTTACCAACCCGATTTAAACTTTTCAATCGACTCAAAATGCTCAAATCGCTGTTGCCTTTCGCAGTACTTTCGTTGTGTCGAGTGATTATCACCCCCTATCGCGTTCGTTATCAGGCGCTTCGTTAAGTTCGGCCCCATGAAATGAAGCGGTTAAAATTCCGTCTGCACCTGTGCAGAAATTTTCTTCTCCGTTAGCGTTTTTTCCCCTGGACGAAAGCACATACAAACCTCAGCCGGACGGGCTAAAGCAGCCGGAGCGAATCGATTCTGGGTTCTGGCGCTGCTGTGGGTGCTTTCCTGCTGCCCACCGTCCGCTACCTTTCGAGGCACGATTATGTTTTTTCACCGCTAAATAGCGGTTTACGAGAAATTTAGATGCGAAAGAAAAACGCACACCGCACGACAACTACGGTGGTTTGTTTGCGTTGGCTTGTTAGCGATTTTCGTTCGGTTTTTTTTACCGAGCGGGTATGTGCTTATGTGTGTTTGCAGAATGAACGATGACTAAGAAGGAAAATAACGATCCAAAATTAGGTGATTAGAAAAGGCTTGTACACGCTTTTCATGCGTTTGCCTTATTTGGGCGGTAGTTTAACTCAAATCACGCTTTTATCGATTCCGATTATGGAAATGAACGACGCTCACTACGAAATGGATCATATTTTATTTTTCTCTTTCACATTTTTACGTGCTTTACTTCGTTCCCGTTCGAACCAACTTTCACAAACATCGATAAAAAACGGGCCCAAGGAAGGAATTTTATATCGTTAGCAAAACGTACCATAAATAAAATAGCCCGAAAACAATGGGCTCTTTCGTCCCCTTTGGAAAAGTGATCATAAAGTATCGATTTTTTGGAGTGCATTGGTATGTGTACGCGCAAAAAGGATCCCGTTTCGTGTAAATGATCGTAAATCCGGCCGCACTTTACCCGCGCTATAAATTGTGCCGGAGATGTACAAAGAGATCGTATTGGCCGTGCCCAAAAGCAATGCCACCGATTCAATGCCAATTTTGGCGGCAGGACGGTGTGTTTGTGTGTGCATTTCTCTCGCTCTCCTTCCCTCTTGGTGGCGAGAGCAGAATGTACGATCTTCCCCCGAACCCTTTCCATGGTCGGGGAATGAAAGCGAAATGCGGTGTTCTTGCCTTGGCGCTTGTGCTGGACGAGTGAAAGTGCACAGAACGTCTCGAAGCACCGTCTGGGCTTCCTGTTGGTGGTGGCGATGATGGTGAGAAGTTTGTGGTGGACTTCACCCGCCTGGTTCAATGCCGGTTCGATGCACACGGCTGAACCCGTTACAAATGATATACGATTACATCAGCGTGACCCAATTTAATTTCCGTCCGCGTCCAGCTGCTGGTCCTGGGGATGGATAATGTTACAAAGGGTTGTTTCTTTCTGTTTTACTTTTTGACTATGCATCTACCAGTGAGTCCTTGCGGGATGTGGTGACATGTGTTAGTTGGCTACAAAAAATGGCACGTATTAAATTGCAAAGTTTTTTTTTAAAATATATTAAATTTCTTTTCGTGAGAAAAAATAACATTTAGGACCGATCCGGATGATGGTTTTTATTAGCAATAACAATGACTTATCGAAAATGACTTATTATGAGCAAGATAGGAAAAAAAATGGTAAGAAAATAGTTTCTCGCTCCACACATTCTTCCTAATTAATTGAAAAGCGCAAACCATCGTTAGTAACGGGCAACAAAATCGCATTAGAAATCTCAGTTCCCGATAGCTTCACCGTGCGTCTGTTGGGAGAGGAAATAGTTCCGCTCCACAAACAATAGTCGAACCGAGCCCGTTTGAAAGAGTGAAAAAGGAAGGGAGCACAAGTGAAAGAGTGAGTGCCTCGGTTGTTTTTCTTTCCGAGGAGAAAATTTGAAAATTGCATCCCCTGAGTTACCGCGTTCGGCAACATTTCCCGTGCGTTGCGTTGGACCAGCCAGGGGAGGGTTGAATTTATTTATTTTCTACCTTTTCTACCACCACGCTACACGCTTGCGGTTGCGAGCGAGTGAGTGTGCGAGTGAGTGAGTGAAACAAAATGGTGCAGAATAGCGAACGCTACACGAACCACTATCAGCCAGATGGGGCCCGTAAGCGGTTGTGATTTGTGACGATCGTGCCGATCAGCTCTCGGCGCTAGCCGGGGTTCGTCGCTTTTCGAATCACCACCATCGGCAGGGGCGAGTGCAGAGACGCTGGCAAACGGATCAAACGTACATACATGCGCACGTACACACCCAAGTGGCGCGGCGAAGGAGAAACTCCTTCTGGTCGTGCTGTGCACAAAACTTTCACTTTGCTTTCCACTTGGCACGGGCAACCCAAGTTGACGTCTCCACGCTCGTAAAAGGGAAGATCTTGACGTTCCGTTTCTCTTCGAGCGCGCCTGTGTGTGTGTGTGTGGGTATGTCAACGTGACCACCCTTCCTGCGGGGAGCATTGCAAACCCCCTTTACATTAGATGCTTCGAGCGTGCATGACGCGTGCGAGATTAGAACCGGCCGATTCATTCAACCACCATCAGCTCTCGCAAGCTACGGGATCTCTCCTGTCGTTGTCCGGACCCGCATGCGCACCTGTCGTGCCGCACCGGGCTGGATTCTTGCCCACTTTCGCCACGGTTTCCCCCGTGCGCGTCAAGGCATACCGTCAGCAGCTTCGGCAGCTTCACGATCGTTGATTTATGATAATCGTTCATTTTGGCGTTTCAGCAACGAAAGTCATTAGGGAAGCGCAAATGGAAATGGGGTGGATTTCGGCCTTATAGGGTAGTCGATTCAGTTGTGTGGAATAGTTGGCGCGTTTTCCGGTTCCACATTGGCGTTTCGATCGGGTATCGATCGTTTTTTCGTTTAGTTTATGTGTGCCTCCAATCGTTGAATCCTTATTGTAGCGAAGTTTAATGATAACTTGTGTGCTTGTGTCTTTTAATATCCGATTCAGCGCTTGAAAGTGATACCATTTGTGTCGATCAAACCAACCCTAAATGACGGGTGTAGTGACCAAATCGATTCCTCGCTCCACGCTAGACCAAACGATAGCTTCAGTCAGCGTCGAAAGCTCCACTCGCAGCCACTCCTTCGCGGTTTCGCTTTTCAAACACCAAACCCTTCATTCATATCGCCATTTTGGACATCGGGTTTGACCCAGTTCCTATTCGAAAAATCGGATCCCGCTCGCTTTCGGGTGTGGGAAGGGTTCGGCAACACGCCGGCACCCTGCTGGGGCTTTTGGTGATCAGGGATAGGAAAATAATTATTCGACCCTCGGCTAACGTTGACAGACGGGTGAAATGATCACTTTTTATTTCGTTTCGATGGCGAAGGAGGGGTTTGCCGAGGTGCGCACAGGATGTGGTGCTGCGAAACAGGATCGTTCGTTTCATTTTACAGGCGTCATTAGGCGTTCAGAGTGTTGTTTGTTCGTGTTCAGGTTTTTTATCGGCCACACCAAGCGCGCGACGGGAATGTGACATTAAGCTTTGATCGTTAATCAAGTCCGGCTCAAAGGGGGAAGAGAAACTCTTCTTAGTACTTCAAATGTACGCGAAATATTTCAAAGCATGTGTCATCGACAGTGTCTTGTTGTATTTAGCGAACCTTTCAGAATTTACTTTCTTCAAGGCATCTGCTTAATGATCGTGCAAGAAAGTAACCCATCGTAGGCATTCCTTCCACTGTTGCTGGTCAGCCTTGTGCAATTGAATTCCATCACACCGTGTTGGTGAAAAGCGTCCATGTGGGTCGAGGTGTATGTAAATCGATTGCATCTCAACTCTTCCGGTTGATCAGATCGACGTGATAATTGGTGCCCTCAGCCTCCCGTTAACGGACAGTTTGGAGCAACCCCCGTACCCCCATTGACAGCTCGTTCGATCAACGATCGATTAATCGACGGGCTAATGATCACTCTTGTTGTCGTTGTTTACTCAGCCAGAGTGCTCCACGTGTTGGTGGTGAAAAAATAGTTTCTCTAATGATTTCCGATTCACTGCGCTAGTTGATTCCGGCCGGAGCAGTCAATGGGCCCAGGAGAAGAAGACTCCCAAAGGTTTTTTCCTGATTTTACGCCTGTTATAACAACGAGTGTCGTGATCCACCCGGTACTCTCACTCGAGCACTAAAGAAGAAGTTACCTCCAACTCTCCGCAGTACGAGTTTACTCTTGCATTTTTCTTCCTTTCTTAAAATCGATTCGTTCAACGGTTTGGCTCGTGTTTTATCTGTCACTTGCCGCGCTCCGCAGCTCCAAAGCACACCCGGGCTGCCTTTTGTGCGTGTGTCGTTGCGTTTTTCATCGCTCAAACTGCCCTGGCATCGATTCGATTCAGCTCGCACCGGCCGCATCGATTCCGGTCGAAAGTGCCAAGATGGTGTGTTTGCGGTGTGTGGAAAACAAATCGAAGAAGAAAGTGTAACGACGATCCAGTGGTGGAACTTTTCTAGGGCAGCGGCAAGCCGCAACCGCAATTATGACCATACCTGTCCCGGTGGTGGTGGTGGTGGTGGTGACGGTGATGCACCAATGCACTGAAGTGCACTTTTCCGGTTACAGGTTGTGCGTGTGCATGTGCTAAAGAGGAAGCAATGCATTGATACGGTGGGGAATAAAGTGTGGTTACGGCACGCAGATCGTACCGGTGATATGCTTCAGGTGCGGATAAAAGACGGAGAAAGCGATTTGAATAATCTGAGACGGGCTGAAGTTTGAAAGCAAGGTACGAGCGAGACTGCCCCATTATAAAACGACAATGTCTCTAGCCGAACGTTTCGTGATGGAATGTTGTCTTATGGATTTTATAGCTTCAGTTTGTTCATATGCAATTGCAGTGCATTTTAGTTTTTTTTAAATAAAAATAACGCGAGCTAACACTGAACAAACTCGTAACACATTAATTTAGTATCTTCATGGCGCATTTTCCATCCAACTAAAGAACTCCCTTTTTGAAACGGTTCGACCCAAAAGCTGCTCCGAAACAAAAACGGTACTAAATCAATCGGCACCATATAATAATCATAAGCGAAGAGCTTTCCAAACCCCGTCCCCGACCCTCTCCCCACGATTCGTTAGTCGTTCCGCGCAACGTTAGCCGTGTGTATTAGCAGGTTGGATTCCACTCTCTGCAGCTCACTGAGCGTGCATGTGTTAATTTTTAAGGGAAATCGTTGCACGCGGCATTGGCTTTTCCTGGGGCCCCGTGCGCACCGCTCTGCTTTACGCCCCGGCCCATGGTTTCCGGGTAATTGGGTTATCAGTCACGCATCTTTAAACCCTTTGCAGCTCCGAATGGGTGCTCCGAAAATGTGCGTCAAAATTGTTGTTAAAAACTCCACACGGGAAGGCTTTCGGTTTATCGCACGGGCAGGCGCACGGTAAAGCAACGGTAATAGGTTTGGTTTTGGAATTGACCTAGAAAAGTGGACGCCGCCGGTAAAGACTTAGCTGCGAGCGAATGCACTGGCGGCAGGAACTGGAGCGTGCTAGAAGGAGCTTTGTAGAGAGCAAAAAAATGATTTGCAAAATATTAAACAAATGTTAGGAAGATATTGATATGTCGTAATTAAATCCGATAGATGGCGTCACAGTGATTGAAAAGTACTGCCAAGTGACATTTGTTGCTGGATCTGTCATATCAGTTGCAGATGTCACGAACGTTCGGTAGGTGGCGCTGCAATCGGTGAAGAGAGTACACATTTGTGTATGATTGAAACAAAAGAATGAACACCATTTTGTTATAGGGCCCTGATCATACGTATTCAAGGGCGAAAGAGAAAAACAAAGGTCCAGTTTGTGACGGACGATGACGCCATATCTGTACGGTGCGACTGGTGTCCGTCCGGCAAGTCCAGCAGCAACCCGAGATCCACCAGATAAAAACCAAATGCTCGGACGAACGGTTAGTGTTTCGCAACTGGCTGACACTAAGCAAGGGGTGAAGAGAAAGCGCATCAACCACGTGTGGCCACCGTACGGTACTACCGGGGGAGGGTTGGGGGGAAACCAACGGAATGCTCCCGCTCTTCGTCAACATCCCGAAGGCCGCCGCATCCCGGGCCCGGTGCACGAGAAAAAGCGCAAGGAAAATCTGTACCGGTTTCATTTAATTACTGCGTTTTTGTTGCGCACGTTTGCTTCTCCCTCTATGCGCCTTCGTACGCCTTTCGCCGGCCCAACCAAACCAAACGGTCCTCACACACTTGCACCACAAATGGACTGTGCGAACCTCGGCGGTTGTGGCGGTGGCGGGTTTTATTAGTGGCTGCGCGCATCGCACGGTGCAGTCCGGACATAAGAAATAATCACTGGAGCATACGCGCGTATCGAGCGTGTTTTTTTTTCTTTTTTGTTGTTCGTGCCTCGTTCAGTGAGGAAAAAGGCACAGGGGAAGCCGCGAAGTAGCGTATACATTTCTCCGCATGGTCGGGTTTTGACGAGCAACCGACAAAAATATCGCACACGCACACACACACACACACGTGTTTGGGAAAGCTGCCCGTACCACCAGGGAACGTCGTTTGTTTGTGCGATTGTTGAGTAAATGAAAGCTAATCGCAGCCCCGCAGCTTCATGGCGGGCACGGATAGCTCCATCTCGCGGTGGAGGAATAAATTGAATCAAGTTAATTCGCGGGCATTGAAATGGAAATGGTGTAAGGAAAAATAGAAAGTACGCCGGCGCGGTCGTGGTTGGTTGAAAACAATTGATGCCGGAAGGATGCATAATTTATTCGCTCAAGCTCAAGCTGGGTTTTGAGCGATGGCTGCTCAGTTTTCATGGTGTGCTGCGATGGGTGCGCTTTAGGGTTTGGTTTAAAAGGAAAAAAATGACACTTACTAAAGAGAGCCTGTTCTTGCCCGTTCCCCTTGCAGAATGTCCACTGTGACGCACCGTTGGTGGATTCGGCAGCACTGCCACTGGAACACAGAGCCGTCTATGGGCCGCCCGCACCCTCGCCAGTATACGGTACGCCTGGTTTGCTGAGTGGCGGCGGCGGCGGCGGCGGCGGTGGCGGTGGCGGCGGCGGTGACGACCCGTGGCCCCTGTCCGCCTCGAACGACAGCCCGCAGATCAAGCATCTGCAGGTGCAGTGCGAGAAGACGCACATGCGCGTCAACATCGAGTTCGACCGGCCGTTCTACGGTATGATCTTCTCGAAGGGTTTCTACAGCGATCCGCACTGCGTGCATCTGAAGCCGGGCACCGGCCACCTGAGCGCCACGTTCGAGATCTTCCTCAACAGCTGCGGCATGTCGAGCTCGGCCAACCACAACGCCGCCAGCTTCGGCGGGCCGACCCCGTCCGGTAGCTACGTCGAGAACACGATCATCATCCAGTACGATCCGTACGTGCAGGAAGTGTGGGATCAGGTGGGTAAAAGGGGAAGGGAGCTCCCGTGCCAGGGAAGAACGTTTCTTATTTTTTTTTTCGCTACGGTTTTAGGCACGCAAGCTGCGCTGCACGTGGTACGACTTCTACGAGAAGGCGGTCACGTTCCGGCCGTTCCAGGTCGATATGCTGCACGCGGTGACGGCCAACTTCCTCGGCGACAATCTCCAGTGCTGGATGCAGATCCAGGTCGGCAAGGGCCCGTGGGCGTCCGAGGTGTCCGGCATTGTCAAGATCGGCCAAACGATGACGATGGTGCTGGCGATCAAGGACGACGAGAACAAGTTCGACATGCTGGTGCGCAACTGCGTGGCGCACGATGGCAAGCGGGCACCGATCCAGCTGGTCGACCAGCACGGTTGCGTGGTGCGGCCGAAGATAATGAGCAAGTTCCAGAAGATCAAGAACTTCGGCCCGTCGGCGTCGGTCGTGTCGTTTGCCTACTTCCAGGCGTTCAAGTTCCCCGATTCGATGAACGTGCACTTCCAGTGCGTGATCCAGGTCTGCCGGTACAACTGCCCGGAGCCGAAGTGTGCCGGCGGTGACTACGGGCTGCCGGCGCTGACCGGCAACGGCATCTCGGGCGAGTACGGGGCACCGGGCGCCCTGAGCGGCGAGTACGGCCCACCGCACCTGTCCGAGTACGGTGTGCCGCCGGCGGCCTACCCCGATCCGCGCCACCCCTCCGACGCGTCCGGTGCGTACTCCGAGAACCAGGACAGCGTGGTGCCGGCCCCGCAAGCCCAAACGTCGGCCAACTCGGCCGAGAACAAATCGGACGGGCCGGCGAACGCGAACGATCGCATCGAATCGCAGCCGGCGTCGGTGAACGGACCGAGCGGGAACGAGCTTCACGATCACATCAACATGCCGCCACCACCCCCGCCCGGCCAGACGGCGTACGTGACGGTGACGAAGCAGCAGAAGAAGGACGACGGACTGGTGGGCGAAAACAGCGGCAACCTGGTCAGTCTCGGCGGTCGGCCACGGTCGGTCGAGGGATTGGACGATCTGCGCGGCGTGCGGCGGCGCCGGGACACGATGGAGGTGGTGATCCGGCCGCGCATCTACAAGCGGGACGCCCAGGAGATGACGGACGTCAACACGGAGCGCATCATCCAGGTGGTCGCCCCGGGTGACGTGAACTTCGCGCTCAACAACGCGTCCGGCAACGAGACGGTCGTGATCCAGTCGCAGCGCACCGTCGATCCGGAAACGATCTGCATGTCCGTGCCGAGCTTCGTCGGCGGGTTGGTGATGTTGCTGCTGGTGCTGGCCGTCGCCTCGCTCGTGGCCGCCTTCCTGTTCGTGCGCGTGCGACACTTCGACCGGAAAGGTACGTCCACCAGCCGCCGCCGGCCGCACTTCATACTGTCGGAACTGTGGACCTAGAAAAAAAAAACCCAAAAAAAAAAAAAAAACGGAGCACTTTTCCGCCACGCCACACTCTTACCGTTCATGTTTTTTTTTTCTTTTCTTTTCTTTCTTTCATCTTTTCCCGACCATCTCCGCTCACCATGGCGCACCCACGCACCATCGAACCATCTGAACACACACGCACACACACTCACACATGAATCTCGCTCTACCACAACCGCACACACACACACACACACCGCCCGGCCAATGCAGCCAATCCTTTCTCGGGACACTAAGCGATGCACCTAGCGCCAAACGGTTGTGTCAAACGCTCGCTAGTTTGGGAAGTTGACGCCAGGCGGCGCCCTGGAGCTCCTCTTTCATCACTCCAACTCTGTAACTTTAGCACCCGGGAGGGGAGCACCCGTTACCTGAGCAGCATCTAGCGACGGCAGACTTCACCACAGAAGATAAGAAAAAACAAATGAAAAATCGTTTAGGCGAGCTTGGTAAACTGTAGCTAGGAAATCGGAATGGGCGACGACCCATCGAAGCAACCGCGCTCCTCATCGCTTTAGCGCCACTCGATCGAAGTGTGCGATGGGCAGTGAGTCGAGCGCAGCGTGAGGAGAAAACCTAACCCCTCCCCCCATCCTTACCCTGTTCTAACGTAGCGAGAAGCCCTGTTCTCCTCCTAACCAACCGTCCGTCCAGCGCCACTAACCCACGAATGCCTCTTAATTTATTACGAATATTATTATTATCGCTACCTGTATGATTATTATTATCGCCGCGAATTACTCGAGCAGTGCGCCAACGTTCTCCGATTTTGTTTTTGAAGCGCGCGAAGTGTACGAAACCAAACGAAATGTGTATTACCATACGACGAACATTTAATTTATTGCTCCTGCTGCTCCCGTTCCCTGTCCACCTGGTCCACCATTCACGGCCACGTACGGCCCGTAGTATCGCGCGCCCTTTGCCCGCCGTTTGGTGTACTGCCTCCCTATGCGAGATCTAACCCAAAAGGACACACCTTGGCGTGTGTGGGCGCGTGTGAGAATGGTTCCAGCGATCAGTAAATGCTAGTACGGCACCGTGGCCGTTGCGTGCACGCTTACCTGTAAGGCGAGGGCATTAGCGGCCGGTAGAGATCTTCCCTTTTCCACGCAACATTTCCAGAACCAGATCATCCCGTTATGTTGATAGTTAGTAATGGCGCTTATTATCGTAGTAATCATCATTCATCATTAGCATAGGGTGAGCGTGTGCCTCCCGGTGGGTGGTTAGCAATACGGCACCGCTCCCGGTTCCAGGAATTTTCTTACCTCACATCAGGGCGACTCGAAGCTCCGGAGTGCGCGACCCGGAACGAGCCACCGTGTGCCACCCTCGCCTGGACCACGTTGGGCCCTATGCGGGACGTGTATCTTTGCTTCAAAAGAATATTTATTTATTCGCTTCATTTTCCATCTATTTTTCTTAGTCACCACGTTCCTTCCTTATTTTCAAAAGCACCCTGTACGCACGCACGAACGCACGCACACCACAAACATGCACGGGTCTCGGCGCCATTTTGTTGAGGTATCCCATGCCAAGCGCTTTGCATCGCGTAAAGTAGGCTTTGTTTTTTTGTTTGCTTTGGCGTTTCGTTTTTCGTTCTTTCTGGGTTTTTCACGTATTTTACTTTGCCTTTTGGTAGCAGCAGTTGCTTCCGAACGTTTCCGTGCCCATGTTCCCGGACTGTACGTCACCGGGCGCCGCCACTAGTCTTAACGGAGGCGTCTGTGATTCGGTTTGGGCAGGGGACGGTTGGGTACCGGAGGCAGTGGTAGCCGCTAGTGCAAATAGGGAACTGCAGCGAACAGCTAACGCAGGGATCGAAAGGATCGTACCGCACGAACGAATGGAACTGGCGAATCTGAACTAGGTTAGGATCGATATCTAAACGTTAGCTGTAACACCCTTGTAAGCGGTATCAACATCCGACAGCTATCCTTCGCTGTACGTTTAATTTTTTGGTGATTGTGCTTGATAATCAGTATTTTTTGTGTTGGTTTTTTTTTTCGTTGTTATACCGCCCAGTACAGTCGGCGAGACTGTAGGACGAACAGTGTAATATGTAAAATTACGGATCACCACCCTTCAATTCCCGATGCGAACGATGCAAACGAACGCGAAAACGACTGAGAGCAACACGAGACAGAGAGAAGATTGGGGGAGAAACACGCAATTCAAACATCTTATTTTCATTAGAGAGAAACATAACAAGTTGAGGGTAGGGTGGATTTGTTTTCTATTGGTTTTTACTATTTTAGTAATGTGTAGCATCTGTTTGTTTGAATTTTGTTTCAATTTGTAATTCTCTATAGCCCTCTTTTTCCTCTAGCCTTCATTATCTTTCACTCTCTCTCTCATTCTCTCTCTCTCGCTCTTAATTTGGTGAATTGAGGCAGATAAAAGGTGTGTTGTTGTGTATTGTAAACTCAGTAAATCAGTTTATTGTCATTTTGAAACGTAGTTGCGGTAGTACTTCCTTGCAAATAACAGCGACGTGGATATTATTGTAAATATTTATTGAAAAGAAAGATAGTTGAAGAAAATAAAGTGATTAGTAAAGAATAGCAATAATGTGTACGTTTATTTTGATATTATTGTTCTATTGGTCTATACGATGTGCTTATTTTGAAAGAAAAAAAATGTTATGATTGATTTATTTTACGAAAATAAAATGTGAAGTTAGAAGCATTATATCAATTTAAAAATATCTTACTAATGTGAATACAACAAAGGTTATGTTTAGTGTTCGAGTAAACATTAAACTCATTGGATTTTTGTATCTAGATCTGAATTCAGAAATATTTTTATTTATATTATGTTACAATTTTGAAAAGATAAGTAACTTGAGATTTTTCAACATTTTTATGTAGCTTGATTTGATGAACCAGTGAGAACAAAGATTGGGATATTTTAACAAATATTCTTTTGAAAAATTAAGGAGTTGTAGTTTAGTAAATTAGTAATTCATTGATGTATGATTGATGCTGTATGCTGTCAATCGTTGTTAAAAATATATAGATGAATGATTCTTAGAGATGTTACAGATTTAAAACATTAGGAAAATATTCATGTTATAAAATGTAATAAAACGAATTGAGAAAATCTAGAAACACATTTTATAAGCTTTTTGAACAACCGTATCGCATTGGTGTATCTTTCATTCTGCACCTTGTTTGGTCTAACTGTTGTACTAAAATCGTAAAAGTGCAATTTTGAAAGAAAAATTAATCGTTTAAAGTGTTTCACCGTTCTCCGAAATAAAAGTTAACTATATAATCGCATTTTTGTAATGGATTATTTTTTAAACATTTGAAACTATTGAATAAGTCGTGTCAAACCTTTTTAGTTGTGTTTTAGAAGAGCATTATCTAAGGCAGCATCATCTGACAGGATTTATGCGTTCAATAAATGCTTAAAATAAATGAAACTATTTGAATTTGGTGCTGTTCTGGAATTTTGTTCCTGTGTTGAGAGTCAAGTCTTTAATTAGTTCATAATTTGTATTAGTTCAGACTTTCAATCTATTAATCTTCAAACAAATTGTCCAAGAAAACTTATGTTTGCTTTTATATGTTTGTAAGACTTATTAGACCTTCTCTGAATCCTAGGAAAGAAGGAAATTATTCATAATTGCTTATAAAAAATGATCGAATTTAGTGAAAAAACTTTCTTTAAATATAAAAAATGTTTACCATCAGTTTGAAAAAAAAATCTGTCTATCATTTTCTAACATTACATTTTCTGCCACAAGCGCTTATTTTCTCAATTTTCACTGACTTATTGAACAGCACTAGCAACTGTCACACGAGCACTGCCTGTGCGATTTCGAGATCTGTCGAGTGTGTTTGTTTTCGCTCGGGACGGGGACTTGGACGACTTTTCTGCGAGCGTTTTTTCCTCATACACTGCTGCCAGGAAAAAAGCAGGTTCGTTTCTCTGCCCTGCGGTCGATTGAAAGTGTAAAATAATCGTTCGGTGGTAAGCACTTTAATCGCAGTGAACTTTAGTGGAAACCTTTAAATGTTGGCGAGGTTCGGGCATTTGCCGTGTCGGAATCGGGACTGGTGCATTCTCGCTGGCTGCATTAAAATGTGTGTCTGTGTGTGTTTGTGCATTCAAACAAATTTTCCCCAAAGCATCAAAGTTGTCACTGCTTTTTTTGTGTGATGTGACGAGATGAAAAAATATTGTTGAATATCTCATTTATTTAAGGGGAATATATTTACAATCAGTTTGATACGAACTAGCTTAGCACAGACCGATTTGGTGCAAATTCAACTTACAAAAGTGGAAAAGTGGAAATGTCATACAAGTGAGAAGAAAGAAAATAAATATTAAGAGCTCACCAGTTTAGTGCGTGAAACAAAAAGCGTTTAGTCTACTGTGGTGTAAGGTGTAGAAGGGCAAAATCATTATTCTTCTGCTGTACAAAATAGCGTATAGAATTAACATGCAAAGCAGGATTTTAATGGCTTCATTTATATTGTTTTGTACTAACGTAAAGTGATACTTTGGCGCTTAGCTGACAAAACCTGATTCATGAAAGTATTTTACAAGCGAATGGGGCAATTTGTTTCAAAATAGTCATCTGTCTTTCACCAACAACAGAGCGATTATCGAATACATTTGACAGCTTCTGCTAAGCAGCCTGTGAATTATTACTTCTAGGCCTAGCTTCTCTCGCGTTTTGTTGCAATTGTTCGTAGTGTGTGGAGCATAGCGATTTCTCGGCACATAGTGCAAACAAAACAAGCGCATGTTGACAAACTAATGAATGAGACCGCAATCCCGCCCGATCCGTTGCCGATGCAGTTGTGCATTCTCGGGCCAGCAGACTTTTCACGGACCGTGCCGTGCCTCCCCCTCATCGGGGCGGGTGGAAACTAAACGTCATGCGTCTGTGTGTGTCTGGTTAGAGAGATGGAATGTATGTATGAGTGTGTTTGAGGGCTCTCCAAAACACAACCATCATCCTTCTGGTGTGCTGAGGAAATGGGGAGTAAAGATAGGGGTAAGTTGAAAACCCAACAATGCCCGTGTACCAGAGCGAGATGGCCGGCGAGTGGTGGACGTATGGCTATGGCCCAGAAAACGGTAGTGAAACACACAGCGAACACTCACCAGCATAACAATATCATCGTTGGTGGTGGTGATGGGTGGTAGTCGTTGTTGTGTTGTGTGCTCCCGCTGCGCTGTGTAGTGTGTTGTGTCGTCCAGTTCACCGCGGTTTCCCTGTCGGCGACCTCCTCGCAGCAGTGTGTGCGCCTGAAAATCGAACCAAACTCATAGCCCGGTACTACAGATAGCAATTGGAGGATTGTTTTCTTCGGTGCTTTTGTTTCTACTACAGAGCAATTTTACTGAATAAAGATGCCAAGTGTGAAGAAGGCAAGATTGTGAACCCTTGAAAGTGAAAGATTCTGTGGCCACTACAGGTCTGGTGTTCAGTGTTGTTTGCTGGAATGATATTCCAGCTATTTCCTAGTTTTGTTTAACGTTAATTTGTTCACCTTTAGGGCGAAGCGTGGGAAGCGTGCGATGTCTTTCGCTAGTAGATTAACCCCACCGTGAGCAAAATACTAATACTTTTAGCCGCGAATTGCTTGTGCCTGCGTGAGAGTGGAATAGAGAGGGAACGAGCAAACGGCGGATGTGAGCGAGAGCGCGCACAGTTACAAATTCAGCAAGTGAAAGGCAACGAATCTATGTGTGTGCGACGCTAAGCAGGCTGGCTGGCTGGCTGGCTGGCTGGCCGGCCGTGGCTGTCTATGATCCCCTTCAGCCGTCTTCTCACCTGCACCGTGCACAGTAGTGAATGCAAGCACGCGTGAGGTGAGAAGAATTGCTCACCCTGGAGCCGCGGCGAGCAGAGCCACCGCGAGAAAAAGTGAGCCAAGCTACCATGGAAACTAGGTTACATCGTAACTGGCACGCGGGATGGAAATAGTTTTTCACACTTCGGGAAAGATTCCCAAAACAACACCAAAAAGAAAGCGATCGTGGTGTTGTTTGTCACCTGGGTCGCTTCACAGCCGGTGTCGACACCCTTTTCCACCGGTTGCCCTACAAACAAACCCAACCCCTTGCGTGTGTTTGTTTTTCCCTCGTTCGGTAAACTGTTACAGCCACCCTCTTTTTAAATACGTGGTGTCTTCTTTTTTTTCCTTCCGTCGCCATCATATTTCGCTGAGGTGACGCACCGGTAATGAGGTTGTCAACTGTTTCATGGATTGATTTCATTCACAATCCACGCAGGAAACAACATGTAAAAAAAATAAAATAAACAAAAAAAACCGACACACACAGCAGTAATGGTTTTGGTACGGTTTTATACGCGATTTAATAATAAACCAACTCCAGCCATCACTTTGCGCGCAGCGTGCGACGCACGGAGAGGGCGTAAATCCGACGACGATAAATGACACCCGAAACACCATTTTGCTTTGATTATTACCCAATCAGCTGTATCAGCGCGTTTTGACAACAGCCGGCGCAGCGTCCACCCACCCTCACACCGGCAGCAGCACCACCACCAGTGAGCGGAAAGTGTGTGACCAAGGAGCGTGAGTGGTGAGCAGTGAGAAGGAAGTGCCTCACAGCAGTGAGCAAAAAAGGGGTAGCGTATCGCGGCTAACGTAAGGGGCACGATTTGTGCTTCCCGGTGCGTGTGTTGTGCGTGTATTGGCGCTGTGTTTACCTGTCGACCTCGACGCGGTGCGACCATTGTGTACCCATTTGCAGCTGTGTTGTGGGGCGTGCGAGAGCCCATCGTGAAGAAAACTCCCAGCGGTCAAAAGAAATTGATTGCAAAAGTTAAAACAGATAAAAAAAAACGTGCGCAACCTTGAACACACATTTTGGCACATTTACGCTCTGCTCACCAGCCCAGTCGTTTGTGTGGCTGTGTGTGTGTGTGTGTGCACAGGAGGATCATCACCATCAGGACGATCGACGCCAGCGGTTTCAACGATCAAATGTTGTGGATTTAAACTGCATGACCTCGACACCAGTGTGGGGTTTTGTGGGACACGCACCAGCACGGGCACGACGTTCACGAAACGACAACGAGAAGTTGGAACCAATTCAGTGGTCTATGGTAAGCTTTCGGTAGATTTAATAGTTTCGCGGTGGGAAAAGAGTTTTTATGCCCCCCTTTTTGAAGATGCAGGTTTTGGGAACAGGACTTTTATTTATAAAATGACCAGTTCAAGGTTTGGTTCGGATCGAACGCTTTATGCATAAATTTACGCGAAACGCTTGCAAGAAAGCCTGGCGGTGAGTTGAGCATAATTTAAAGAGCATATTTCGTCACTGGACGCTTAGCATTGAATCGTTTCGAACGCCGTTCCCAGTATGGCTTCCCCCCCCCCCCCCCCAAAGTTGGCTGAAAATGGTGGGAAAAATAGATTAAGTTAAGTTTCGTCAGGTGCCACGAGATGGCAATAATCGATCTAAGTATCTGTTTTGTATATATTGCTCAACGCTTCTTTGAAGGTTTGCGAAGGAAAAAAAGAAGGTGAACACTTTACATCTTAGCTTAAAACTGAGTTTAGATCGAGTTGACAAATTACCGATTTGTAATTCCACAATTAATATTATTTAAACCTCTGCAGAGTTGCAGAGATTTAAACCTCTGCAGATACATTTTGGAAGAAACACTTTAAACAGGTCTGTTACTCTTTCTTATATATTTTTTTAAATCTTATTTTGTATTTTTTTAAGTTTATTGTGTTGGGGTTTTGGTGGATTTAATTGGCCATAAAACTAGAATAATTCAGTCATATTGGTTGAAATTTAGTGGATTTCATTTCGGTCTATACACTACTCGAAACTACTCGACAAATCATCTGGTGTATTGTAAACAATATTGGTAGTTATTATTTATGGAACAAATCATAGTTTAAAGTTATTACTATTATTACGAGTATGCCAACCACTTTTCGCTCTCGTTTTCTGCTTCAACTTTACAAACTAAATTGTTATTATGATCGATTAACATAACAAAATTGAATCGTAAAATTATCAGTGAACGCGTTTGTTGACGTCAGGGCGCGTTCACGCTAAATTTGGCGGTCAATCTCAATCTCTCGCAAATGATCATTGCCGGGTTTGGCATCCTCAAGCATTTTGGTTTCGAACAGCGCTAAATTTCAATCACCAAAAGCAATTTCAATTTATGGCACGTGTGCGCCCGCGCGCTCGGGGATCGTTTCAATAGCGAGAGTAAACATGGGAAATTTGAAAGTAATGTGCACTGTTGGTCGGACGAAAGGCCGCTCATCAATTGCTTACCGTCCCGTGCATTTTAACGCTGCTCATTTCTTCTGCATCCTTAAAATGAGGTGTGAATTCGATGGCTGCAAATGGTTTGCTGCGAGTGAACCATAATGTAGTTGCACCGTTCGCTCGTTACCATCGTTACGATCGCATGGCGTGCTGCCGGTATAGATTTTAGGTGGGGAGATTTTTACTTCTTTCCCCCTCTTCCTCTCTTTCATTCACCCGGGGTGCCTTCTTTCCATCCGCCTTTTGCAATGCAAATTCACTTCTCTGCCCGTTTTCAATCATCGATTCGTAGCAACACAAAAAAAATGCAACCTTCCGGCCGCTCACGTCGTTCCGACCGTGCGTTGGATCGGATTTGGAAAGTTGCCGGCGCAGAGCGAACATCCCCCGCCAGAGCAGAGGCAGTAATTGGTGCTATAAAATCTAAACCATTTTCCGATGCCTGGCCTGGGGGAGGTTGTGTGGTACATGGATAAGTGCCATGCCCTGTTCCATGGAACAGGATCGATCGACCTCTCCGTATGCACCAGGATGCAGGGCCACTTGGTTCGTGTTGATGGCACACGGCAGATAATTAATGCATGAATTAAGAGCGGAATTACGTACGAATAGTGCACCCAGCTCCGGGTGAAGGGCTCCGGTGCATTTGCATGCACCTGCCCACGTTTGTGGCAGGGTTTTATGCATCCGGATGCGCGGTGCAGATAATGAAAAGTGAGGAAACAGAAAAAAAACACACACACCCAACACGTCACTTCCCTGGTGATCGATCCAAACCGACGAAGTGGAACAGACTTTTGCTTGACTGATCCGATCGAACATTGATCGTTCCTGGCTGGGAAAGTGATACTAAAATTGGTTATTTATTAACCACTTCAATGTCGTGCCGTGTACGTTGAAGAGAAATGGAGCATTCCACTGTGTTAGTGTTGATTTTTTTTAATCCGAATATTCCTTTCGAATGGACGTTTCCGCGAGTGCGTTCTGCTTTCTGTTTTGTTTTGCCTGTGACGATGCATAATTTTGTTTGGGTGGTAGATATGTTGTAATTTGGTTTGAAAATTCGTCGAACTTATTTACTATTTACTGTAAATTATCAGTGAGAAAGCATAGGACGCTGTACGCATTTATTATACACAAATCGCTCATAAAACTGTACCAAGCTATGCAAAGTAAATTTAACTAAAAAAAAAAAACTGTTCGAACACTCGTTATCTTTCACAGGATAAACAATTTCAAAATCTGTCAAACGTATCAAATAAAGAAAATTAAATACATTTTTTCTCCTTGCTTTATCATACAATTAGATCACTTTTTATTTCCAGACGTAGTAAAGACACATTATAAACGAATAAAATGTGCTTTTTAGTAACTTTTTTAAGGAGAATAAGCTAAATTTTAAATTTAAACTGCATTATTTATAAAAGATGAGTATTCTCCATGTAGCACGAGTTATTTTTCAAATAATCTTCAATCTTGTGGTGGCAATAAGAGACCGGATTAAATTTGAAAACAAACAATAATCTACACCCTTTCCGGACGACCCTTACAGCGAAAGTTGTGCAAAGGGAATTTGTGCTGTAGCTCAATCGATCCTTATCGTTAATGAACGATAAGCGAAAGATAAGACAAGCAGCCGCTCCTGCTTATAACACAGATAGGAAACGATACCATTCAAAGGTTGACAGAGCGAATTGCGCTTTTGAAAATGCACTTCGCTCGTTAACAAAGCAAACAAAGTACTAGATGTCCGTTTTTGTGTTATGTTACTTTCATTGTTTTCTTTTTTATATTTAACTTATTATTTGGCTTATGCTACGGAACATGTTTGTGCATTGTACATAACGCGGTTCATTTTTTGTGCTGCGGCTTCTTAGCGTCCGGCACGAGCTCCCGGGCGGACTGCGAGCCCAGCAGCATCTGGTGGCGTTGATAGTATCGCGACGCTTGGAACTGAGCGTCGGAACCGTGGAGCCAGTCGAGCCAACCGAACACACCGTAGCATTGGTTAAACCTGTGTCGAGATGCCAATCGAAATGGTGAAAGAATAAGAAAAGAAAAACGGAACGGAACCACGATTCTTCTCAAACACAAGCACTTTCTCTCTCTCTCTCTCAGTACACTTACTTCATGTGATGGTAGTCGTGCGCCTCGTTGCTGCTCAAGTACGGCACGTGGTACCCCGAGTGGCCGGTGATGGTGTCCTGGATGACGAACGTCAGCCACAGGGCGGTCGTCAGCACATGGCTACGCATCAACTGTACGCCGAGCAGCGGTGGCAACAGATTGCTGAAGATGTGCTCGATCGGATGCGCGTAGATGGCGGCCCAGGCGACCGGTGCCGTAAACTCGTGGTGCTGCTTGTGGATCAACTTGTACAGATGCTTCGAGTGGAGCAACCGATGGCTGTAGTAGAACCCAAGCTCCCATCCGGCGGCACTGATCAGCAGATCACGCACCACCTCGTAGAGGGACGGGAGTGTACGCACGTTCACTTCTGCGCCGCTTGCGATCAGGGCACGGAAACCGAACAGGGTGATCGGCAAACTGATCAGCAGCTGGTTGATCAGCACGGTCCGGATGATCTGCGGGTGGGGGGGGGGGGGGAAAACACATACAAAACACATGAACTCGACGCTTTCTTGCTAGTCACCGCAATTGGTTACCTTCCGTAGATCGGTCCACTTGAGCGGTTCGTTGAGACCGGGTTGATTCTTGAACTTCCTCAGCGCCCGCGGCCACTGGAAGAGGTCCATAAAGACGAAGAACGACCCTAGCACCCAGTACAGCGTGTGGATGTACAGCGAGAGGCCCCACACGTACAGCCGCTCGGGTTCATCGCCTGTTTCGGGAGATCAACGCACACGCATCGGTCAGAAACTCGTGCCCGGTTTGGGCGTCAGAACAACACCGCCCCCCAAATACCCTACCGACAACGTCCAAAAATGCGTCCCACCGTTCTTGCAAGTACCCGCCAGTGCTGGTAGCGTTCGGTAGCTCCATCCTGATGCCGCTCGGAGGTGACGACCTTCCAATCACTCGATGTTTACTGACGATCCGAATTGTGCCACGGTCATACCGAACCTCCAGTCGATTAGTACGCGAGAGAGCTAGCAGCTTGTTTTACTGTATTTAGAGTCGGTACTGTTTTCATTTTTCGCTTCGGGTGTGTGTTTATTGGTCAACTCGAGTAAACCCGTGTGTGCCGCCGCACGCCGGCATACGATAAGATAAGAAACCTTTGGCCCCACGCATGGAGGCTTAGCAATAATGGGAAGGTGTTTGAGGATGAGAAAGCAGCATTTTGAGAATGCTGTTATTAAAAGAAACATTTAAGAATTAGTGCAAGAGGGCTCTAATCCACGCACTTGCCTGTTTGTGGTAGTGGGAGACTCTTCCAACAGCGTTTGTTTGGCGTATGAAAATGAGAATCGATGGTAGTTTGTTGGAGAATTTGGGAAGAAGATGACACATTTGGACAATCAGGTTTGGTTTCGATTCGAATATACATTTTATGTTCGCAATTTGGATTCGATTAACTAAATCACTCACACTATGCCACCGATCGGTGTAGTAATCTATCCTCAATAGCTCATGTTCGATAGGAAAATCTCCCACTATCGATCCGTTTCGAACGAAACGTTCTACTGGCAGTAAAAGCGTCCACCGAAGTGGCGACAATCGGTGGCAATTGTTTAGGGCTCAGTTGCCAGGCAGATCGCCTGCGAAACCTTTTACCCCTTTTTACTCGCGCCGTATCATTCCAGGCCATCTGACCACCGGCCACCACCGCGCGTTTACACCGAATCCATCCATTCGCACCAACTTTCCCTTCCACGTGCTGGTGCATCGCGCAAGTCACGCCGCGTCATACGCTAATTGTATGCACGCCTGCCAGCTTTCTGGTTGCCCGTTTTGGTTTCGGTGTTTTACTTTTGATTTTTCTCTGTCCTCCCCCTCCACCCCCCGACTTCTGCCACCGGACGCCATCCGTTCTCCATCGGGCGTTGCAAGGGAAAGTGAGATTTGAGGAAAGAAGAAAACAAAAAAAATCATACCGAGACGTGCTCCCCGGGGCACCGGGGAACCGGCGATGGCCGGAAAACGATGTGTAGCGTAACCGATTAGCATTTCCCTGCTCGCATTTCCATTCTCTGTGGATCGCGTTTTGTGCTGCGGGACCACCAAACTCGTGGCCAAACCGTTTTGTCCTCTCACAATCAATCACTGTCAAATTGGTCAGTAGGTTCCGCATGCGGTGGCTTTTCCTGCCCCACGGAGACCTTGTTGCGTGGTTGTGGGTGGAAATTGGCGGAAGCTTTTGTTTAGCTTCGTCGTGTGCATTCGAGCCATTCGAGGAAGCCATTCGAGGGGTTCGAGTACTTAGTCGTGGGATGTGTCATTAATACCTCCTAAGTGCGATGGATACCGAGGGAGGATTGAAAGGTATCAAAATAATTTCAAAATAATTTTTATAGTTAGTAATGTTTATGAATATAGCTGACTAAAGGAAACCGCTTGAAATGTCTCATAAAAAATTAATTGTTTCTCTTAAACGTGAGACAATCTGAGAAGATAAGGAAAACATTTGAAGTGTGTACTTCCTTTTACGGAAGCCAACTAGCTCCTAGAAACGTATCAATCCTCCCGTGGCAAACCACTCGAACGGACGGTATTCTTCCGTTGACTTTTTTCCGCCTTTCTACACCACCGCAGGAGCGATTAAAGCTGCGCCACAATGCTGCTGCTGCTGCCGCCACTTTAGCGTGTCCAGGCTTGTAGCCGACGATTATGCAACTTGTGCTCCACATATTTTGACAATCATTTCCGTCTGCCAAGGCAGCGGGCAAAACGCACACATGCACACGCTCGACTTGGTTTTGCTTGGGTACAACCAGCCCCCCTGCTCTTCCCCCTTCCACCCACCCCCCCCCCGGGAAGTTGCGCGGGAGTCAAATTGCTGTTGCTGTAACGGCAGAGGAGCCTTCATTTCCTTCACCGCGTGACTTTTGTTCCATGTGTGTCGTACGGAAATTTACAGCCCAAGCAGCGCACCGGGTTGGAAATTCGATCACAGCAACCCAAACACACGGGAAGGGGGGAACGGGGCACCGTGGGCGCCTGGTGCACGACGTGGAAATCGTATCACGCGCGCGCGTGGACAACGTTTTCCGATGAAACGTGTGTCGGAGTGGACGCTGTTTGCTGTTTTGCGATCGGAGAAAACCGTGTGTGTGTGTGTGTAGGCACGGTGAATGCTAAGTGGGGAGAGAGGGAATTGAAGCCCTCACCGCTTAGCTGGTTATGTCATGGTGATATTTGAGAGTCTTTCTAAGCTTTTAAAATGCATTTGATGAAATTATTTCCTTCGCAAACGGTTACGGAATGGTGAACGCATGCAAAACATACATAAAAAGGTACCAGTGTTACGTGATTTTTTGAACAATTGCTGGCTAGTCTATACTACGTACACTGTTGCTAGCTTTTTCGAGTGTTTTTATGTTTTTAGTTTGACGAACGAAAACGTCCAGTTACAAGAATAAAGCTCCAAATTAATAAACTATTTATTTAAAATTACTCAAATAATGTTCTTAATCCACGCAACCGTAGGCACTGTATAGAAAGTACTCTCTTGTTGGCTTCACTTGAAACATTCCCTACGGAACGCTCCCTAAAACTAGCTCCACCGAGAGTGGTGATGCATTTTCTCACGCTTTAATACGCTCGTAATGGCATTTAAATTAGATCAGCTCCGACACGCATGGCCCTCATGTCAAATGCGGCTTTGCCCTGGCGGGCAACGTACGTACCGAATTAAGCGTACCAGAACTGCGGGTCAAACGCGCCACCGTTGGCAACGTTGAACCTCCCGTTTTCGTCTGCCGACACTTAGCTTGCCCGACGCGGCCGGCAAGTGAGAGCAGTTGAAAGAGAAAGTCTGTGCTGGTGCTACCACTGTGCTTTGGAAGTGGCCAGATACGTGCGTACGTACGTGCGTTCGAACCCGGTCGCGCAACGAAACCCGATTCCGTTTTTGTTTCGAACTGGTTAACCCGCTTCGTACCGCGCCGCTTCGCCGTTCCCCTTTGGGGGTCGCCGATGGAACCGCTTCCTCAGGATGGGTGGCGGAGGTGGTGGCGGGGATTAAGTAATTGCAGAGCGTGTGCTGACCGTCGAGCATATGGGGGTAAGAAAATGTGGCCACATAAGCACCGACAGGCTTTTCTCCGTGCCTTACAGTGAAGCTTAAATTTATTTCAACACAGAGCGCTTGGCATTCACGATCCACACGATGGCGAATGATTTCATTTCATTTAAAAAATACAAAACTAATTTACTGCTATTACAACGGCGCTCTGTAGCTAAGAAAAACATATTTGTCTGCTCTAATTTTAAACAGTATTTCCTGCATAATTATTTTTTAATGTCATGAACATTGCTCTGTCACTAATTTTGATTGAAACATATGCAAACAACATAATTGGGTTAATAATTAAAATGTATTCATTCATTTATACAGCATACAATTTTACGTACTACTCACAAGTGATCCACGCTATAATATGTTTCTGTTTTTAAGTGATTAAAGTATTTTAAGTGATTGATTTAATTGATGCTTTTTGTATCTCTAGTCCGCATGAAAACAACAAAAAAGTATATTGGACAAAAACCATGGCAGCAACAAGAACGCAACCAGCCTTCTTGGTTCAGGTGGCGCCATCTGTTGGCGAACAAAAACCGAAAAATATGTTTTCTCACCGTTTGAAACTGTTTTGTTGTTGAGAGTGCTGTTTGTTAAAAAAAAAAAAACTACATAAATTTTCTGTGCGGAAAATATTTGAAAAATTCGGTACACAAAACAAATTTCACGCTCATGAACCTTGTCACCTCATGGGAACGTAACCTTCACCGTCTCGCTTCCGATTCAACCGCCGCCGTGACACGACTCATTGCGGCGAGGGGAAATAAAAGCGCATCGAATGCTAATTGCTAATTTAAGCGCCAGGAAACGACAAACTCTTTACTCTTTGCATGTTGTCATTGGAAGCGGAATCTAAAATTTCACATTGAGCAAGTTGAGTGTGGACAAAATGGATGGAATTTAAGTTATGAGCGTGATGAGCAAAGCATGTTCATGGTTTTTTTTGTCACCATATGCTTTTTCATTAACCTACAGCAATCGAAAAAGCGTATGATTTTGCAACAAAATTGAAGTGTTATGAAATTGAACAGAAAAGATATGTGAAGGAATTGGCAAAGTTTAACAATTTCTTAAAAAAATAAAATATCGCCGGTTCAAGCGACCGAGCGTTCGCATGACATAAGTGCACCGGAAGCTTCCTATGGCTCCCACCAGGAAACATTAGCGCGCCGTTGCAGAGCAGAGTGGTGATCTCGGGGAAAAGAAAACGGGTAGGAGAAAACCAAATGGCAGCGGCCCCTTGTTTTTTGGGACGGTGCTTACGAGCGTATGCATGGTATACAGCGCCCGAGCCGCACATATTACGATTGCGTTTACCACCAGGAAATGCCGCCACCCCGGTGAGCATAACCGAGGCAAACCGTCAAATCTGTTTCCAATCCCGCGACGGCGGAAACCCAGCCCCCGAGATGAGGAGAGAGATTTGGTCGATACGATCGCTTCATAACGAAAATTGTAGCGCTCTCGGTTGTGTCATTTTTGACTTTAAGTAAACGTTTCGCAATTCAAACGGATGCACCCTGTTTTCTGGGTAAATGGGGTAAACTACAATCGAAGTACAGAAGAAAAAAAACATCAAGCAACTTTATTCACTCCCAAAATTCACGCGGCAGTGAATTATATTTTTTCCCTCTTCCGTTCCATTTCAGTTCAGCATAATTTATGCTCACGAGTGTGAAATTTCATTTTCAAAGTTTGCGTGCTCGTGGCGTGTTCCGCCTCGGCAGGTGTCGCCCGGTGGGTGTCGACGACCGCCGGAACACCGGACAGACGCTGTGAAACGATTGTGATTGAGGAAGCTGCTCTCAGCACAAGCGGTGGTTAGCGAAGCCGAAAAGATTGCACGCCATAAACCACCGTCACAGGGCATTGCTGGTGACATGACATAATGTGTTGAACATTATTCCTAGAATGTGTGGAAGGAGCGAGTTATCCTTTGTTTTCTAAAATTAAAAAAAAAATTAAAATTTGCGTAAAAAACTCTTCTCGATTCTTGTTGCTAAGAGCTTTCTTCACAACCATCATTTATTGATACAGCGCGAATCGCCTTCAAAATGATAGCCTACTGCCATCCATTTCCAGCCAGACGAGCTGCGGAAGGTGTTGTAAATCGTTACGAAGCAATAGAAACGAACGCAATCCGCATCTCGATGCTCCCGTGTTCAATGTTTCCGTGCAGCGGTTCGAAATAGTTTTCCTTCATTCCCCAACATGCTGCATTGTGTCGAACAGGGGTGGAAGCAACTTTATTGCGAAGCCAACCAGACGCTATACGGCAGAGAAGAAGTGAAAAACTATGTCATACTCGTCGTCATTTCTTTCTCGATTCGCTCAATTTTCTTCACTCCAACCCGAAGCGCCATGCAAGTCAGGGAAAGAGAGAAAAAAACAACTATTTCTTCGTCTAGTACGTCATGTTTTGTTGCTTTATTTTCCGTACCTTTTTCGGTTTGTGTAGGAAAATTGCGTCCATTGCATTGTGGTGTAGCCGGTCCATCTGCACACCGTTTCCTTAACACCCTTCGCCCACAAGAATAAGCCACCGACCGAAGTGTGTGTGTGTGTGTGTGTGTGTGTGTGTGTCTTTCATCCCATTGTTTCATTCCCTGCCGGTCTGTCTGTTGGGTGATTTTATTTTCTTTACTCCCGTTTTTTTTTGTGCTTCTTCTACTTTTTCGCAAACTCCGAACAATTCACTCGGGCTCCGACGAACGCAATCACACTCGAGCGGTGGCCACCTGGGGACCGCAAGGGATAGGATGGAGCCACGTGTTGTTTATGAATGTGCGATTCCATTGTTTCATTTCCCAGCGCGGGGCCCAGCGGCACCACGCGCCGTGGCAGAAAGAAAAGAGCAATAGTTGGCATAGATTTGCTACCAATAAAAGCGCCAAGAGTAGGTGAGCAGGCAAAGCGAAACCGGCGCCGGGCGAAACTGGCACATCGGGGAAAATGTGAAGCGGCGATTGTTTGTTTTTATAACAGGTCGCAGCAGCCCAGGATTGCGGCAACAGGCGGCAAAGCACGTTCCATGCCCGCACGGCCGGGCAACGCAATCATCTTTTTCTGCTAACCTTTTAACCCAGCTACCGCAACCTTATAACCTCAACCGTGCCTGCGGCAGCCAGCAGGAAAGCCTTCGTGCGAATCTGTACAGCCAGCATTTAGCTTTTAATTTATTTTTTCTAGTTGGTAGCACTCGCCTGCACCTTAAAGGTGACGCCACCATCACCGTTGGGCTGGGTATTTGCTTTAATGGTGATAAATGAGTTTCGCCGTTGTGACCGCAAGCGTTGTGATTTTGTTTTCCCAACGTGCCCATCGAGCAGCGGCTATCAGAATGTGCAATTCCGGGTCGTTGGTTCATTTCCCTATTGAATTATGATGTTTTTTTTTTTTGACAATGGGCCACAGAATACGGCATATCAGACTATTGTCGAATGGCTTTGCTAGTGGAAAACGGGGTGGAAAAGTTCAGGAGTAAGGGATGCTTAGCTTGAATTGCTAATTTCCGTTGCCGGTGATCGCATGTTTGATGAATTCTGCTCCTCAAAAAGAAACTGGTAGGTTCGTCGTTTTGAGTCACCGAATCATTCGATCGGCTAGATCATATCTTTTAACCATTGCACTAACAAAAGACTATCTAAAAAGATATTTACGGAACGTTTGCGGGAATAAATTATATTTTTTGAATTAAAGTACTGGTGAATTATTAAAGATTATTCGCTCAATTGCTAACCCGTAGTAATATTGTTTTATTTGCATAAATGGTTTTAAAAATAGGTGAAAAAGTGTGTGTGTTAGTTTCGGTAAACCCATGTTGTTTTGGATAAAATTCACCAACAGTTTGAAATATATTCTGTAAAATCGAAGCTCTAGAGCAAATTAACAAATATCTAAGAAAGAAACTGCTTTCTAAAAACGTTCACTATCCAGTTTTTTCCCCTAGTGCTCTTTACATTGCCGAGCCCTGGTCGAGAACAAAGCAGAAATGAAACAATCTAGAGAGATACGATCAAGCAGCGCGATCGGATCGCATCGAGCAATAAAATGCTGCAATCCAAATGTAGTCCATCGATAATCGATTGCATATTGCACGTGATCGTGCCCACGGCAATCGATGATAACACCGTTTTCCCCCCATTCGTCTCCAAACCAACCCAGGCGCGTACTATCTCTCCAAAAAGGGTACCAAACCCCAAGCACAAGGGGAAGGGAGCCCTCCATTGGCCCGGTGACCCAATCCGGCTCGGTTTGTGAGGGGAAATTGCTCGGAAAAGATCGTTTCGTGACAGCAACGGTGAGCTGGAACCGGCGTGAGAATTCGGTTGTCTCCAGTCAACGAGCTGGAGGTGGGGGTTTGATCCATTTAAAGCTAATCTGGTGCTTTCCATCTGCGGGCTTTTGCCGTTCTTTCCCTGTGGCGTTATTGCACCTAGTGTCACGGTTTTTCCTGTCTCGCCTGTTTGATCGCGTTCAACGTTTGGGGTGCTCTCGATTTATGGCGCTGTTATGAGCATGCGATTCCCTGCTCCCCTTACCGTCTCTCCGTGTAGGGCTGCTCGTTTCGGATCTGTCTACTTAACCCGCTAAACCCGCGCCCGGGGTTTCCGAACCGTGCCACTGGCTGCAGGAACTGGCGTCAATTAAGCTACGGCTGAACGAAAGGTAACCTAAAAGCGGGGAAATATTTTCATCACGATTGCCGCCGCAGCTCCAGAGCGCAGCAGAGTAGAGGTGAAGAACGTTCAAATATTGGGTTAAGAATCTTACCTCACCTAGCGGGTAACAATATGCATTCATAATAGGCGCAAGGGTGTGTGCGGTTGGCGGTGCTCCTGCCAGCAACCGGAGAAGAATGTACGTCTACGATTGTTTTGGGCTCTTTCGCCACGATTGCACCAGCAGCAGTGAACGCAAACGGCGGTGGCACACTTTAGCTATGCCTGCTTCTCTGCATTGTTTTTAATGCTCCCAACCCGGGGGGGGGACGTGGGAGAAATTCATCATTAACATCACGATTTAACATAAATAATTACGGCTAAATCGCGCTCGAAGACGATGGTGGGGTAAACATTTTATCTCGTATCGCATGCCCATCCGATAGTGGGTTTGTCGTGGCTCTTTGCGAATGTGTGCATACGCTTTCTCTTTTGAATAACGACAAATTAGTTGATGATCGACCTCCAGGCGCGTCACATCATCGTCGGTTATGGTTCTTATCTGTAGGTGTCGATGATTGCCCTTTGAATTGTATGAATAATTAGCTACTGACCGACTTTCTTACGGCTGCAGTCCGTCGCTTTGAGGACAGTATTCGGATACACACTTAAAACTTCGCATTAAGACAATCTCCTTCCAGTGGTAACGGTTGAAACGAGTTTGCTTTATTAAAGCACTTTTCAGTAATATATTTTTTTTTTTCATTTGGTTTACGGTTTTCACCACGACCACCACCTTCATCTACTTGCTCTTGCGTTGCAGAAAGTGTTGTTGTTTGCAATATCTATTTCATCGTTTCATCTTTTAAAGTGACAAAATTACACACTCCAACAACCGCGATGCAGGTTTGTGCCGTGGTATAAGTAAAACATAAATGTGATACTGTGTTTTGGCAAAGCGATGAAGAAGGTCCACAATATCGGCCCTACCGGTCTAGGATGCTTTTTTTCGAGAGCAAAACTCACGTGGTACAAAATATACACAGTTCTTATGCTAAAAACAAAAAAAAACGAACCCGAGCATATGAAACGAGCGGATGGATAACACAATCGAAGAAAAGGCCTTGCTACATATTCTAGTCCTCCAGGGGCAATATTGTCCGTTCGTTTCGTAAACTGTGGTCGCGCTTTTTCTACTTGCCCTAGGCAGATGCTACTTATTGCACATACATTTGCCACCTACTTTATTTACTTACACTATCTTTCTTACTGCTTTGCTCCTAGCAAGCACCACTCAGTGCTTTTATTGTTTAATTTTCGTCTTACTACGTATGTTCTCTTTCGAATGCGTATAGTTAGTTTCTACTAGCTCAACATTTCCATGTTGCCTTAGCATTTCCTATGATGCATGGTGAGATGTACACACCGGTGTGAAACGATTCTACAAACGAATGAACATTATTACAACGACGTTGATATACATCCTATAACTGCTGCTCCTGTACACGCAAACATTTACCCCGTCTCCCTGCTCCTCTCTACCATCGGATCATGTGCCGGTACTGTTCGTTGACCGAAACCCGTTTGATCGTTTCGTACCCGAGAATGATGCTGAAGGAGAAGGCGGCCGATTGTACCAACCGTGCCGTCAGTCCCTTGAAGAACATGTGGAAATGCTCTTCATGCCATAGCTCCCGGAACGCTATGCTCATCGAGTCGAGCCGTTGCACCTGCAACCGTGCCCGCACAATATCAAGTGGATTCGTTATGATGGTGGTCGTAAAACCGCCGAAACTACCGGCCACACACTGCACGAACAGATGGGACACCCAGGGCGGGGCAATCTTTAGCAGCTCGTCCTGGTACAGGTGATAAAACGCCCACCACATGGCCGAGTTGGGCACGTACGCCATCAGACTCGCGGTGTAACCCCGATAAAACCCGCGCACACCGTCCCGGCGAAGGATTTCCCGCGCAATATCGCGCGTTATGCGCAACCGGCTGCTACCCTTGTCGAAGTTGATACCGAGCGGATTGACCGCACCGTTCTTGCCACCGTGCGCCCCCATACCGAGCACCATCGCGTGCTGCGAAATCACGTCGAACGGCACGATGATGGTTTGACCGACGAGCGAGGCACAACCGCCGGCTACAAGCGATTTGACCCGCTGGTTCGCACCGTACTGTCCGAGCAGATGCCGGACGCCCTCGTACGTGCTGATGTAGAACACACCGCTCACGATCTGCACCGACGAGATCCAGAAGCCACGGTACAGCCCCGGCACACCTTCCGCGCGATAGATTTTGATACCCGCATCGATCATCCCTTTGTAGATGTCGTTCCGGAACTGAACCTGCAGTTGCGTTTTTATAACCGTCAGCGGGTACAGTGCGCATCGCACCGAGAACGAACTAAGCATGGAGAGGGGGAAAAACTTTCGCTTGTCCATCATGTCCCACTCGATGGTGCGCAGGAACGTTCCGCTTGTGCTACCGTCTGCCATTGTCACTGGTCTCTATTTTTGGGTCCCGACGTGATTCAATCCCTAGAGACGATTTGTTTCTTCAGCCTGTTTTTTTTTACCCAGCACAGCCGCACGCCACCAACAGCTGATCGCTTCTTCTCCAGTTTCGACCGGTGCGGCTTGTCTTGCTGATAATCACGGGGCGTTGTGTGCGTGTCGTCTTCGCTGTATGATGTAAATCGAACGCGAGTGACGTCACACCAGGGGCTGACCAGATGGTGAAATATGTTGTAAGTTGCACTTCATCATGAACCGAACAGCAACCGTCCGCCTTCCGGGAGGTGATGGGTTGACCTTGATTGTTTGTGGCAGTGGCTGTCCTAGAGCTAGGACACAGGTCAACCGGTTGTGTCAACAGGCTGCTCGGCTGTTTGTTTGTGCGTTGGTTCACCGTTGCGTTAATCGACTGCCTTCCAAGTCAATAATCCTACGAAACATGCGGGAAGGAAGCAGAAAGTGAAAATCAGTCATCATTATCAAGTGTAATTTCACTTTTTCGCAGCCGCGTCACCAGCATTCGATCAAGCATTAGTACGCTATCGCATTCAACATCATAACTTCGCCACTGTTTATGTAATGTTATGTAGCGACGTTCATTGTGCGGACTGAACAGGACAAGCAGTGGATCTTTCACACGCACTGTTCGTTGCACTCTTTTGCGTTTCCAATTACAGTCTTTCACAGCACAATAAACAAAACCATAAACCACAACCCACCTTTCGTTCGCTTACCTTCTTTTTGCACTGCAACGCCTGGTCGTCCGCTCTCCAGTGCCCTTCATGGCATAGAAAGACTCTTGAAAAGAAAATTAACTAGCCAATCGCTACACTATGCACCTTCCCGACGACTAGAAGGCCACTTTTTCCATCGATCCATCGCACCGAACGGGTAAAATATTGTCCATGATGGTTCCCAAATCACGATTACGAGTCGTTTTCCGCAAGATTCTCACTTTTCCTCGAAAATTTACACTCGAAGCGAAGGAGAAAAGTTTTGATCGCTCCGTGTGTGTTGAAAATGTTGTAGAAAAAAACAACAACATGACAGCTGTCAAATGGAAGGTGGAATGGAAGGTGCCATAAAGATTTTTATGGCAAGTTGGTGGGGAGCATAAAAATGTATTTTTTTTTTTGTTATGTTGACGGCGCATGGTGAAATCATGTTTTTCACTATCAGCTGGATGGTTTGTGTGTCGAAGAGGCGTTTTTTGTGAATAAAGCCCGAAAACGAGCGTTCTCAGCGACCCACCGTTTGCATAACGATGAAATGGGTTGGACAAGGTATCGATGGACGATCGGGAAGCGTGTTTGGTGCAGCATAATGTGCGATAGTGCTGTGCGATATGCAAACAGACCTGTTTACCTGGTTTCACTTACCCCTCTGTTATGCTTTTTATCTCGTCCACTAAACAGATAAGAAATCAACCCGATACGTGAGAGGTGCGGCTGTGTCGAACATCTGCCATCGTTTTCTCCGACTTGCGACCAGACCAACGCGCGTTCACAGAGCCACAATGAATCTGGCACTGTAATTCTTCGCCATCCGGTAGTTTGCTCCGGTTCAGGAACGAGCACCGGACTAGACGGGCGTGCGTGGGTGCTTGTGCGAGGACAATCGTTTCCTTCGTTTTCGTTTGCAGCTTGTAGTAACTCGCGGAACAACGACTCCCATCGAAGAGAAAACGCACGAAAAACAACCACACACGACGCTCTCTTACCTGGCTCGGCCGTACCGCCATGTCGGAAGGATTTGGCAACGGCCAACAGGAAGGAGCAGCAGCAGCAGCAGCAGCGGCGGCGGCAGCGGCAGCAGCAGCTGCTGCAGCAGGACAGCTAGTAGTGGACGATAACCTCCTCGGGCACGGTAGTGGTGACGGTGGCGACTATCAGTGGGCATACGGCACGATCATGGACTCGTCCCGCGTTTCGACCTGTCTCATATCGATGCTGCTGATCGTGTACGGCAGCTTCCGCAGTCTGAACATGGAGCAGGAACAGCGGGAAAAGGAAAAGAAGCGGCAGAGCGAAAGCATGAACAACCTTCTCACCGGCGAACCGGTTCAGCAGGAACAGAGTAAGCTTTGTTGGGTCTCTTTTGTAAAGTTCACCTTGTAATGCTAGTGATTTGCAACGTTTTTTTTTGCAGACAAATTCGCCACATTGGATACGATGCATGCACTGTGTCTGCCGCTTGGTGCATCGATTTCGTTGTTGGTAATGTTTTTCTTCTTCGACTCGATGCAGATGCTGTTTGCCGTATGTACTGCAAGTAAGTAGCAGCAGGCGGTGCCAAATGCTTACAGCTGAACGGTGACTAATGAATACTTCTTCTTTTTTGCAGTCATCGCCACCGTTGCCCTAGCCTTTTTGCTGCTTCCGATGTGCCAGTACATCATACGACCGTGTACAGACGGTAATCGGATATCGTTCGGCGTGTGTGGGCGCTTTACGGCGGCGGAACTGTTTAGCTTCTCGCTTGCCGTATCGATCGTCTGCATCTGGGTGCTGACCGGACACTGGCTACTTATGGACGCGATGGGGATGGGGCTCTGTGTGGCCTTCATTGCGTTCGTGCGGCTGCCGAGTTTGAAGGTGTCAACGTTGCTGCTTACCGGCCTGCTTATCTACGACGTGTTCTGGGTGTTCTTTTCCTCGTACATCTTCAGCACGAACGTGATGGTGAAAGTGGCGACCCGGCCAGCCGACAATCCGGTTGGCATTGTGGCCCGCAAGTTGAATCTCGGCGGTATCGTGAAAGAACCGCCAAAGTTAAACCTGCCCGGTAAGCTGGTGTTTCCGAGCATTCACAACAGTGGCCACTTTTCGATGCTCGGTCTGGGCGATATCGTAATGCCGGGGTTGCTGCTGTGTTTCGTGCTGCGGTACGATGCGTACAAAAAATCACAATCAACACAAACGGCTGAAACGGGCGTTCCGCCTCCGAAAGGGGTTGGTTCGAAACTTACTTATTTTCATTGTTCCTTACTAGGGTGAGTGTTTCGCGCAGTAGGCTCAGGATCCGTAACTAAACATTGTTTTCAAACATTTTGTTCTTCTCTCCAGTTACTTTCTTGGATTGTTAACCGCGACTGTCAGTTCTGAAGTATTCAAAGCGGCACAGCCTGCGTTGCTCTATCTCGTACCATTTACACTGCTACCTCTGCTGACGATGGCATATCTGAAGGTAAACGAAACAGGCACTTGTAGCAAACTAAATTAATCATTTAATTGATGTGACTTGTGTTTGTTTTTTCAGGGTGATCTGCGGCGCATGTGGAGTGAACCGTTCATCATTCAGCAAGCGTCCAAGCAGCTAGAGGTATAAAACACACTCAAAATGCTCTCCGCGGAAGACAACAACGCAGCACTGTACGCAAAATAGTATTAAGCAACTAACTAAGCACCACACAGGATGTGTACAAGTGGACATTTGCAATTAATCTTACTGGCTACGTTTCTGGTCAGGAGCTGGCAAAACCTTCGGAACGTACTTGTGATGTGTTCCCGATGGGGCGAAACGCCGGTTGCCGAGAGCAAAAAGAACAACGTTCGAACAAAAATTATGAACAAAGACACCCCTTTTCTAGCACTCCGCCAAGAACTCTAATCGGCAGGATGATGAATTGTGGTTAGGGATAAGCGCGTGCAAACTGTGCATACGCGAACCGCTCGAGCATAGCGAATCATTTAAGGTAGTTTAAAAATATTTGAATGTGATTAGGTATTAGGATGATTAGTAGAAGCGTTTGTGTGTTTGTGTATGTGTGTTTTCTGAAACGTACCGACAGCAAGGCAACGCGATAAAACAAAACACAACATTCAAATCAAAATGGTCTGAGCAGCGCGAGTAGGGAGTTGCGAGTTGCCTGAACGGTAACTGCCGTATCGGATAGAATTAGGATTCACATCTCATTTCGCATCAGTCTGTATACACACACCACCACCACCACCATTTCGCTCCCATTTATGTAGCAACGATATACGAGTCACGCTGACGATCAGTGCAGTGCACACGGTTCCGTTGGCTTGGTGTTCTTTATGTGCGACAGTGATTTTTTTCATCCCGCTCACATAAGTAATACGAAGGCGCATTATGCTGGAGGTATCGAAGGTACACATTATACCTCGTAATATTTTATGTAACTCAGACACAACAGTACTATGCTACAGCGTTTGAGATTCTGGTTTCTGCTGGTATGGCTCGTGGCATGAACGCTATTTGCGCTAAGGCAATGCAATCTGTATCATATAACATGCAGGTGGTTTTAAAACGAAGCATTCAAAATTTGGCTTGCAGCACAGATGCATATGTTGGCTAGCGAACACTTAACACTTGGAAGACAACAACCGTATCTAGCAGAACAAAGCATTATCTTCGTTAACTCTTCGGAGTTTTCATCTGCGTTTGTCACGCGCGTAAGAGGAGAACCATTCGTTTCGAACAGTATATAGATACATCCATCCAGAACATGATCATCCATCGTACTCTTCTAGCAGTTATTCGGTGTCATTGCTTGCTTTGTGTTCTGAGCCCAGTTCGCAACAAAAGAAGAACAGTACCGAAACTTCGATATACATAATGTGATAATTCTTTCTTTATGATTTTTTTTTGGTATAATTTTCCGTATCTCTCTGCCTGTCTCGAATGTATACTTTATATACGTTTTTTTCTATAATCAAAAGTACTGTTAATAATAGTGAAAAGAAATATAACTTTTAATTTTTCCAGAAAAAGTTTTTGTATCTGTGAACTCCGTTGGCCTCATGATGACAAATTTGAATTGAATTGAAACAGATTGACTAGTTTTTTTAACTTAGTTACAGGTAAGTTTAATTTATTCATTTAAACAGAAGGGACTTTTTTTAATTCACAAGGATTTTGCCAATACAACACAATCTGTATTTAGATACATACATTTGCTCGAATAACGGCCAATTCAAATGTCAAAATGCACTGTACATACAGCGAAGTATTACATCTCGTATGTATAAACGCATTTTCGATACATGCTTCACAATTCGATTGAACATTATGATTATGGTATCTTACGCACGTAAAGTAAAAATATCTATTTCATTAGCCTGAAATTCAAAAATACTCCAAGAAATCTGTTTGAATCAAGCTTTTTCGACGGATTCAACTGCCACCCATACCATGACAAACTGCCCCGTATGTGACAGTTGGTGCTGGTGTTGTTATTTTTCTTATTCTTCATCAATAAATAAAACTGACATTTATTTGTTTTACGTTTTCCGTTTTGAAAACAAAGTTCGGTAAACAAAAAAAGCATGCTGTAGGCTCGTGATTTTTTAAAAATAGTTGTCGCAGTGTTCGGTTCGGTGCTCTTAAAAAAGATGTTCAAGAAAGCAAAAATCTGTGAAATCATATCACCTTGCTGATAGAAGCGAAACGTTATATTTTTTCAGGCTTGAGCGAATCACTAGTCGCTCCTGCTAGTGGTGCAAAAATACTGCTGAAATCGAAACAATTACATGATACCAGGTAAAACAAAATGTTAACCCAACTGGATGCCCCAGATCCTTTGTGGGCCATAAATTATTCAAAATCACATAAAGAATTATTTCAAAAGTTGTCCATCGTCCATGGTGTGCTAGGTAGATCTACTATCCAAGTATTCGTTTCCAATCCACTGAAAGAAAAATCACCAACCAGTTCGATGTGAAATGTCCGGGGCCTTTCCCATCGCTAGTTCCTATTTAATCCTTTAATCAGTGGTGCGTCCAATAAATTTCGGGCTGTCGGCTACGGTCCGGCCTTACCCGCGTGCACACACCAAATACGTCCGCGATATCTCGCACTCCCGGCCCATTATCGGCAGGCGGCAATCACGCTGGCTCCCCTAGAAGGCGCTCCAGGTGATAACGCACACACCTGGCGCCTGGGAAGGCGGTAGCAGAGGAACCCCCGAAAAAAAAAAAACTCAAACCAAAAGCGCCCTCAGTGCAGCAAAAGGGTTGATGCGGCGTGCAATGCGGCGAGTAGCATAAAATTCGCCCCAAAAATATCGTCTGCAGCAGCGCGCGGGATTGTGTTTTGGATACCATCGCACCATCCCCATTGCAGGTGGGTGTTGTTAACGGTTGTGTGCGTGTGTGTATGTGTTTGTGCGCTACGAATGCGCCACATTTCCCAACCCCGGTGTGTAGTGGTGTGAGTGTGCGCGCACTCCAAGGCTCCCCAGGATAAAACGGAAGGGAGTTATCCTTCTGGTAGGGCGAGAAATAATCGCCAGTCAGTGTGTGAGCCGAAGTCCTTCCGTGTGCAGCGACTAGTGGTGTGGTCCGTGCGTGCGTTCCGTTCGGAAACGGAACAGGGATCCCAGGGGTGGTGCCCCAAGTCGCACTCCCTGCTTCCTCACCCTCCTCGGGAAAGGGGATCCGTGGGCCAGCTGTAATTATGTTGCGATTCGGTTGCAGTTCGGAGCGGTTCGCTGTGTTGCTACCAGTGCCAGTAGTGCTGCTGCAGAAGCAGGCATAACGACGAAAAGGGCACATCGCAGTAGGCAACGGGCACGCACACACACACACGTTCCGCAGCTGCTTCTGGTGCGACGACCCAAAGTGGTTTCTGTTTTGCTCCCTCCCGGGGTATTTTTCATTTAAGGTTTCGCTAACTCGAAGTTCGGCTGGAAATTTGCGTAACAACGAGCGTGTCCCTGCGCGCGTGTGTATGAGTGTGAGTGTGTGTGCGAAACACTGAATCTTTGTGTACCTTTTTCGGCTCGGCTCTGTGTGTGCGCGTCTGTATTGTGTGTGTTTGTGTGTGTTTTGTGTTCGAGTGCGTCAGATATCTTAATATCCGGCAATATGTCCTTCCGTCGTACCGTGCAGGAAGAAGGGTGGTGAGTGGACCCCAGCACCTTCCGCCTGCTCTCAACGGAACAACCAACATCCCGGTGCGATTCGCGTCCAGTTCCGTGCCGAATTCGTCGCCGCTTGCTTTCTCGTTGCTAGTGCGAGGGGTGTGCGCGTGAGCGGGAAGAAAAATGGGTCAAGCGACGAGCCAGGAGGACGCGGAACAGGGCGGCCAGGCCGGCGGTGGCGAGGAAGAGGACGACGATGGCGGCATTATCCCGATGCGGTCGGATCGGTTCCTGATGGTGAGTACACGTGGTGGGCGAAAGGGGAAAGGGTGAGATGGAGCCGCCACCCGGGTTCATTCATTCATTCATAAGTTAAAGCGTATTTTGTTGCTGCTGTTGCGTCGCCGTATTTCATCCTGCTGCTGCTGCTGCTGCTGCTGCCGGGGGTTTTCTCGATTTTGTGTTGTGTTACGCCATTCTTTCGCTTCACGTTCCGCGGCGGCAGCGGCGCCGCGATGTTGTTTGCATTTCCTTTTGCGCATACGCTGCCACCACGCGGCCGCTAACACCATCTGGACGATGGAAGGCGTTCGAGGCGAAATGTCCTGCCCAGCGGGACGAACGGTCTCCGATCCGTCCATCTTCCCACCCTACAGGACGTGGGGCCCGGGAAAGGGCTTACTCAACATATCAGTTACCACAACACAACCGTCGCGCTTGCTGTGATGTGTGTGGAGAGTCGTCAAACGTGAACGCGTGGACGATGCGAATGCTAATGTGGAATGCTGCTTTTTTATGCTGCCTCACACAGTAGGCAACGGCCATCGGTTCTCACACGCACACACAACATGCCGCGGCAGAACCTTTTGCGTCTTCTCGGAACTATGCCATTATCGCGCAGTTTATTTTTTCTTCTTATTTTTACATCATTCCCTCGCCAAGGGTGACTTCAGTTTCTTATGCTCGGCGCGGAATAGTCACTACCCCCTTCCCACATTCCCCCACAGTACACCCATTTCTTGGGCACGTGCAACAGTTCAGACGGGGCCCATTATCGAGTGATGTTAAACTGGAGACGATATTATGCTGTTGCCGCTTGTTTTGCCTTCTTTTCAATCCGATTCAGTTGCGCCGCATATGGGCGTGAGATTGGCGTTGAAAACTGCACTACAAGCGTAAGGTTTTTTTTTGCGGAATAATTTCCATATCATTTCAACTGTTGTCCATGATGTGGCTCGGTTGGTTCATCTGGCTGGTTTTTTGGATAGAAAATTTAACTGAAATGAATCATTTCAGTTCGATTTAAGCTGATAAATTTGCGTAAGAGATATTCGTGTATAAAAATTTCTAAAAAGAAGTACTTTTTTACAATTTTTATTTGAAATAATTTCTGAAGAGTTCTTCTGATTTCGCACCAATATTCATACATAACTTTTTTTGTTTTATTTTCGAAAGATATCTTAAAAGGGGCTGATAGGCTGATTCGGGGAGGATTATGAAGGACTGATAACATAATACCAGGGCTGGAGGTAATAAAACAATTTAAAGATTAAGTTTTAAATACGGTTCATGACAGTCTGTTAATAAATATACAACAAATATTGATCATGAAGTTGGAAGAAATATGTTGACTACAGTTATATAATGGAAAATGGTTATTTAGTTATATTTAGTTATTTTTAAACCATATGCAAATTTTCTCCTTTTACAACTATAACATTTCTTTGATCTATTGTTGCAAAACGTTGTCGTTGTCGACCACAGTTTCGACGTTTCCCTGTACTGCACGGGGACCTGCTACCAGGTCCAGGTGACAGCTGCAGACGCACATGAAACGCAACGACCGTCGTCAGCCAGCCATCGCACTCCTTTGTCAGGTCTCTGCGTCTGGCTGCGACTGGTTGCGACTTTGGTATGACGGAAATTTAATAGCCAATCTCCCCGCCGTCCCTCCCCTCTCCCACCCGGGCAGCGCATCAGCTTTCGACGCGCCACACGCGGACACCGGAGACGGGCCTGGTAGGGGCCTGGTGCTTGTTGGCATCGAGTGGCCAACGGGTGGTTTGGTTTTCCTTCATCACAATAACGTTTTTACGATAGGGGGTTGAATTATTAAATAAATACTTTCCTCGCCGTGGCCGCGAAAACCTGCTGTGGCCGGGCTGTGGAGCTCACGCTGCAACGTTCGGCCCAACCCCACCCGGTGACGATCGGCCTGCTTGGGAACAATATATTTACGATATGCGCACGTCCTGCGGCCATCGGAAGGACGATGCGTTGGTGCGCTGGAGTTGGGAGAGGGGGAAGAGAAAGGAAATGAAGGCGATAATTTGTCCGTTTCGAAAGCACTCGATAACGATGGCGGACAAAATCGCGCACCGGGTGATAAATGTCCTGTTTGGCTTTGCTGTTACCGGGCTACGAAGATGGTGCATTTGCCGATCCCGGATCGGTTGGTTGGTGACGAAAAATCGTCGCGCTACGATCGGCTACAACAACGAGCGTTTACTAAGTTTAAAATGCTATGGTTTAATAAAATGTATTAATTGCAACCGAGGCAGAGAATAAAGTGCTTTCGGCCCATTTCAACAGGAGAATGAGACAGAATGAGATGGGAAATTTAAATATAACTTAAAACAATAGACAATATTAAAAAAGACTATAATAAAAAAAAACCGAAATTACAATACATTCCAAGTTATTTATAAAGTTTTCAGAATTAAATGTTCATAGAAACTAACATACGACATAAGAGAAGAAAATGCTGAAGAAAAGAACTGTAGTAAAAAATCCAATTTATGTAATAATTCACTCGATTACAAATATTCATAATAATTTAAAAAAACTATTAAAAAATTATCGACACGGCTAAGTAGGACATTAGACGAATTTGACTGGAAAAATGGTAAGCTAAATATATTATCAATTCTTCGGAAACGTGTTTGCGAATCATTTACTACACAAACTGCCATTGTTCACGACAAAACCTCACCAATCTCACGAATCTCGCCAGTAAATACGGTGCATCCTTCTACGAACGCATGAGATAACTCGATACTTGTGACGATATTGAAACTGGTCGCAGCTGCTCTCAGGTGCTCTGGACAAGGGAAAGACCTTCCGAAAACAGATTCCTAATCGATCGTCAATGACGCAGGACGCGTGACGCAGTTCTTTGTCCGCCCGGCGCTAGAATACGATGGGTAAATATTTTTTGTTATCGAAAATCGCATCTTAAACGGTTAGCTAAACAAGTCAAATGCAGACGCAAAGTTGCTCCACCGAGGGAAAGCCTGCTCTACAGCACGCAAACTGGGACAGTGTTTGTGGCTGAATCGGGTAATGAATATGAATATACTAGATTGTTTGTTGTCTAAAGAAAGCAGCATTAAAGTGCAAGGCTGGAGAGTAATTTAAGCCATGGGGCTGTTTGTGAGCGATTGTTACCATGATCAGTTTGATAAGCTGATGTTGTTACATCCACTTAGCTGGCGTTCGGGGATTTGTTTGTTTGCAAGTGATGACAATGTTGAGCCTTCCGCCAACCGTTCCATCGCTTCAGGCACCTGGTACGAAACCGAGAGGGGCTCGCTGCACAGTGTGACGTTATGGAAGGTATATATCATACAGCACACGAAGATCAGGGACCTGCTCGGTTCCACTGAAACCTCCGCCGGGTGGGGTAAATCTTTAATGTACGTTTGCAATTTGTACCAATGTTTACAATTGATGTTTGCGAATCGGAACGGAACTGCTCCACACCATCGCGCGCTCTCTTTCCTTAGCACACTCACACACACACACGTGCGATCGATCGGCTAGACGTGTTTCGGCTGGGGTGCCGAAAAATCCAATGCCACTTGATGGGCATTTTTAGTGCGTTTAGCACGTTACCGCCCGGCCGGGTCCCTTTACGAATCAACAAACCGTCCCTCGTTGTGCTGCGAACGATAAAGCTCCAGCTGGTTGTTTGTTCGTGATTGGGAAATAATAAAAGATAAAAAAAAAAATGGTAAACCCCAACGGGAGGATGATTTTTTTTGCGTGCTGCGAGTGTCGGAGATAGTGAGCACCAAACGTTCGGGCTGTTGTGACTGTTTGGCGTGCAAATTAATAGCCCACCACCCCGTTAGCGCCCAGGTTCGGCTTGACGTGTAACTAGGAAAAGAAAACCAAAAAAAAGGCAGAGCAGCGAATCTCCATTTAATACGCTAAATGGTTGCACCAACTTCGCGTAGCTGGTGCTGGCGGTGGCGCTGGAGAGCGAAACGGTCGATCGTTGTTTCTATTTGGCATTGGAGGATGTGTTCTTGGTCGCTTGGGTGGAAGTGCATAATTTCCCTGCGAGAACATGCGACCACCAATGGGTCGCGTAATATAATCGTGTTGTCTTGTTTTTTTTTTGCCCTGCGAAACATGATTCGCAGTTAGGTGTTTTTTTTTCTATTTCGTTCTATTCTTTTCCAACATCGTTGTTAGCGTTCGTCGTTCCCGTTTGCAGTAAGTAGCCTTGTTAATAGTTAGCATTTCATTGTGACGTTTTTCGACCCGAGCGCGCTTTACTTTCGGCGAGGACGTGCCAATTTGTCGATTTCCTTTCTATTTTACCTCCACCGAGCACTGTTTATTGATATCATTAGTAGCTTCCAGTGACGACGTTTATCATCAGACCAAACGCCTACGTCGCTATCAAACGTTACGTCGCGTGTATATACACGCGCTCTTCCACCGACCAAATAAGCCCCCAAAATATTTACAAGTTGTCCCACTCTTTGCAGCTTTCCTTCGAGAAGTTGCCACGAGCGAGTGGCTCGGCATGGCGGAATGGCAGTTCCGCCACTAGAACTGGTGTTTTAAAACAGTCCCTAATTTCGTAGTCTCCAACGACGATGTGCGAAACCTTACACCTCGCGCCTAGTGGCTTAGTAACAGCCGGCGGGTGGCAAATGTTTTGCTAATTATATTCATCTTTCCCGCTGTTTTTCAGGGCATTTTTTTGTTTGGCGCGTGGCTCCAATCTTGGGTGTTGATTAGCGGATGCCGAACTGGATGCTTGTTTTCGGATCGGGATCCAGCCGTAAGCGGCACGCACCAGCTGCTAGTGGTGGCGTTTAGAACGCACCGACCGATAAGCTTCTAAAGTTCGATCGGGCAAACGGGCAGCCATTCTAGACTGGGCCACAATGAGTCGCTCATCTCGGCAAAAATGGGCGCACTTGAAGGATCTTATTTTTAGAAGACCGTGCAATGGATGAAACGTTTTGTTTTTCGCCTTCATGGTCGATAATTCGACTGATCTCTGGTGCAACATCGAAGGGTTCTCGGTGGCTGAAAGAGGCGTTTTATGGTGACAAATTGCCCGTGCCCGTGATGGATGGCGCTCGCCGCGTTCTCGCTCGTTGGTTTTTTGGACATTGTTGCCATCGGCAAACAATGAGTGGCGCGTGGATGAACACAACACCACCAAGCGCCGAATGAGATACGGGTGGAAGGGAAAGAACCCGATTCGGCACGTACTACGTCACTATGCGATCGTAGCAGCGTCACCTACCGACCTGACGACAAGCATTGATAAGCTACTGGTGGGTTAGAACAAATATTTGCGAGTTTTTTTCTGTTTAGTTTTTCCTTCGCTTTTTCCCTGGTAGATTCGACATGCCAATAGGAGAAGTAAATTAATATTTTAAATATAAATGTATCCTTTTGTTTTGTTGTGCCCTCCGACATATTCTAGGTGATTTTTAAATCTTGTAATAGCAGTAGGTAAAAATATGTGAATTAGGATAGGTTAAATTCCGGAAAAATCGTCCTTCAAAGGGAGTTAGCTTTACGTTACGTTCACGACCAGGGCTTTTTCGATCAAATTAGATAAAAAGATAAATACGTGCGATATAGCACAATGTGTTTTAATCTCCGGTCTTTGTTACGAACGCTTGACTTCAAGTCATTTTTGTAAATATCTTCAATAATAACTCTATAATGAGAATAAGTCGGACGTTTTGTGGTTGGTACTTTTTAATTCTATTTTATTTGTGTTCCAATTTTTTCTAAGAGGATAAAAATAATTTTTTTTAGATAAACTGAGATTAACAAATTAAATTTAAAATATTTATTATTATCGGATCTTGAAAAAACATAAATACATAAATAAACTATGCTGGTTGGATCCTATTTACTACAGAGAAAATGCAACTTTATCGGTGGATGTGTGGACTGCAACGTAATTAGATCGATTTCAGTTTTATATCACTCCAACCACTGATCAATCCACCCAATTTGTCTCTTCACGGCACAAGGCCTGCTGCATACGTCCAAATTCACGACGTCACGATCGGTTCGTGCGGGGAAAGAGACACACACGCATACGTGCCCCCTCTAGCACACACACACACACACACATGCACTACCACCACCACCACCCACTGGTAATCATACCGCAGACGGTGCAGTGCGTTGCTGGCCACTCATTTGCACACACACGCGCGCGAGCCGAACGCGTGTTCCCATTATCACCTTTCCAATCCACCCGCGGAGGGTTGAATTTCCCTCCCAAACGCCCCTCTCCCCCCATATTCTAGTTTGTGAGTGTTTGCGTTGTGCGGGTGGTGTGTTGTTTTGTTATTTATACCCAATGTTACCACCACCACCAGTAGCACTAGCGGCAGCCAATCGAACCGAAAGCAAAAAAGAGACGGAGAGGCGAAAAAAATAGACCAACACTGCAGAACACTGCCATAGTAAGAAGCTTCACTCGCTCTGGGACGGTGCTGAGTGCTCGACACGCATACTATTCCCTGTGCTGTAAATTAACAAACCCGTCCTCCGATGGTGCCGACCAACCCTCGGACACCACCCCCCCCCTCCCCCCACCCACCCTCACATCTGGGTGTCCCATCGTGTCACGAACCGGACCGATCGCGACCGAGGCACAACACACCGTTCGAGCTGATGGTTGAATTTTCCGCTAAATCAGTTTTTCGTCCACCGTTCGCACCGATCGTCGTGTGTCGCGCACGGAAGAGCAAATTCGACGGGGGAACCCGGACCCGGGCGTGCGTGCGTTCGTGATAAAAAGCGTCGAGCAGTGTGCCGTGCGTGTGGCTGTCGGGGTTTTTTTTTTTTTTCGTCTCTTATTATACCAAGTGCATCCACTCTGGGCCGCGTAGTGAAGACACTGGAACGGGCCGTGTGTGTGTGTTTTTTTTTTGGTGCGGAAAGCGGCGCGAACGAATTTTTGTGCAACCTCTTTCGCTTCCGGAAAGGAACCCTGGGTGGCGTAGGGTATTGTTAGGGCTTAGAACAAATCGATCGCTGCACTCCTCCATCGCGCCGTGTCGGTTCTGCCCCGTTTCTGCTTTTGCGCTCTAGCATCGGTCGCTGGTTTTCTTGTGTTTGTTTGTGTCGTGGAGGCTTTCGAACGCAAATTCCATTGCGGGAGCAGCAACCTGCAAATGCACCATTTTCTCCTGAAACTAGTCACCAATTGGAGATATTTTTCCTGACTCATTCCTACCGTTTTTCCTGACCGGGACCGTCGTCAACTCGACCACCCATCCAATCTCCAACGTGGGAAACAAAGATTGTAGAATCTGAACCGCCCGGCACCGTCGAATCACACTCGTTCGCACGGCGGCTCCCCGCAACCTTTCCCTGGCACGAGCTGGCGGTCGAGATGATGATGCTACCTACCAACACGCCGACGCTGGTGGTCCATTTCCGCTGGTTCGCCGCGGTTCACCCATGTTTTGGGGGGATGATTCTCTGTGTGCTCAGTTTTTCGCCGTCCCGAGGAAGCGTGATTCACGGCAGAAGCGGACAGCCGGCCGGGCGTGTCGGTTTACGGTGCGCCCCGGTCGGGGAAAGTGGGTGGGGATGGGCTTATAATAAAAGGAGGATAAAAAAAGAATCCTTTTGCAGAGTGTGTGTGTGTGAGAGAGAGAGAGGGATGTGGCAGGTCGCATCACAGCTGAAAGTACCAAGCGTTCGAGAAAGGGTGATCGGTGATGATACCGATGAGCCCTTGCTACTCTCACGCCGTCGACTGACAGTTTGCCGGGAAGTTGAAGTAGGTGGAGTAGTAGTAAAAATGCTAGTATTTGTGCACACACGATCGACAGCCAAGCTCCCGTTCTCAGGTGATCACTGCGCCGACGTAAAACGCTGAGTGCTCGAGAATGAGATACGAACGGCTTGTTTTGGGGCAGATGAGCTGTGAATTTGAGCCATTTTTTTTTTGTTCATCAGAAGATCGAGATTTTGCCTGTTAAAGACCTATATGATCTTCTATTTTATAGCGATTTAAATGAAACCATCTTGGATTGGGTGTTTTAAAAATTGCCTAGCATCCATGCAACGATCTGTTTGGTGCCCTGCTCGGCACACGATCGGACAAACCACCCCGTCTGAGGCGAGAGATAAAATAGCGTCTAAAAGCGGAGCCGAGAGCATCGGACGGTGTCTCTCAGGCCGATTCGCCTCGCCGCTTCCTCCCAGACATCAGCAAACAAACAAACCAAACCAAACAAACCCACCGATGATAGACAAAAGTGTGGCGGCAAACGGGGTGTGGGACAGCCTCTCGTCGCGGTTGGTATGGGTATGGTGGTGGTGATGGTGTGTGTGTGTGTGCCTCTCGTACCGCTCGCACACACCACCCTAGAAAACAGCTGTTTCCGTCCGCTGTTTTGGGACGGTGTTCGTGCTGGCTGCGACAACCGACACCGAAACCGAACTGGGGAGGGGAAGCAAGAGCATCAAAACATGACCCCCTTGTGTCGCGTACCCAAATCAGGGTGGCCTAATTATTTTTTTTTCTATCGTACCGTTCCGTCAAGTGAGTCGGTGAGGTAGGTGGCAACTCATCGGCGTCTTTATCGGTGCAGATTTCGGTTCGATAGTGACTTCCACGCGTCGGGCGCGATCAGCCGAGTGTCTTTGTTTTCAGTCGGACCTAAAAAGCGCTTGTTTTGCCTTTAAATTGTCGGGGCTCAGTTTCGTTAGCTCTCCGTGCCCTCCATGCCTAATGGCGCGGGTTTTTCGATGCAACGCGACGCATTAACCTTGCACCATCATTGTGCGTCCGTTTAGTCATCGGCTCGACCCCGTTTCGTTGTGTGCGCACTGTGCGTGTGAGTTTGTGTGACCACGGTGGTCTTTGTGCTCGCCCGCCATCGCAGCTCCCTTTGTTACTTTCGGGGATGGACCGCTTAAATCCAACCCCCCCCCCTCCCCGGCGCAACCATCCCCCATCGATAAGCAATCGATCGAGCGCGAGGAAACGATTGTTTGCCAAAAGCTGCAAAAGCTTACCAGAAAAGCAGACCGGGCCGAGTGGTGTGTGCGGGGGTGCATGATAACGGCGAGCACAAATCGCCGCGTTAACGAACTACTGCTGGCTGATAAAGAACAGGGCTGCGTGGCAGAAGAAAGCGAGCGTGCGGTTGCTCTGAGTCAGGTTCGTTTAGTGTTCACTTTTCATGTTCCCTCCCGAGAGGCTGGCCACAAAGCGGTCCTACCGTTGTCGTTGCTACGATCGCAAACGTGATTAGCCTTCCCAGCCGGGCTCCGTTTGTCGTCAGGGTCGTAAATCATGCCGCCTAACACGCCCTTCTAAATTATAGGTGCTCAGCTCAGCTCATGGGACCGCCACCGCCATCACCGGGGTGACGATCGCAAAACAGGGGCGTGGGGAGGAACGTTCAGCAGCAAAGAGAAGGTTTGTTTTTGTGCCTTTTTAGGCCGCTTGGAGACACCATGTTTGCAGGTCCCTTTTCGCCCTTGACGTCGTGAGCGCATCCGTCACGATGTGCCGACATTGAACTCAAAGATCAACGCATCCTCCAAGATATACACCACCACCCTCCTGCCTTTGCCACCCTGACGCCCAACACCCAAACGATCGTGCACACCTTGGACCGAAACGGTGCGAGCATGGTGCGCGAACGGCGTTGAAGGTTACGACTCCAAAACCGGCTCCCCTACCCCACCCCAGCCACCACCACCACCACCAACGTGCTAGTGATCGCGATCGCGGCAACCCTTGCTGGGGGATCGATACTAATGAGTATGCGCGCGGGAAGGTTATTCGTGGTGGTGGTGGTGTTGGTGTTGGTGTGCTTTGGGGTACGTTTCATGAATGGGCTCTCGGGCGTGCACGACGCCAAAACAACAACAGCTCAGCGAGCTCGCCGCGACCGTCGGTAGCCGTCGGTAAAATAGTAAACAGTGGTGTCCCTGCGAGGATTGGTCGAGTGCGGAGATCGCTGCGCTGCGTCGTCTCGTGTTATTGCGACGGTGGAAAGAGTGTTCGTTTTTCGGTCGCAATCATTTGCGCCGGATTTGTGTGTTCCCTGTTAAATACGTCTTTGTTATTACGGTGTTGTATAGAATGGAAGCTTCGAATGAACAAAATTTGGTCCTTCGAGCCGGATTCTTCATGCACCCTTTCACGCTCGTTCCGTGGTAGAAAGAACATGATTCGATCACCTGATGGGGTTTCTCCTTTGCGGCATTCCAATCGAGTGGTCTGAAGTGTGTTCGTGTTTTTTCCCCCTGTTGGATGCTCTTTGCACCCCTCCCTCCGCCCTTTGTTCCCCCCCCCCCCCCCCCATCGGGTCATCATTCAACGGAGACAGTTGAATGGCAAAGTGGTACCCGCGGCGATTACTGGTACGCGATACGAGAGCAACGAGTGTTTTTCACCATCTTACACCCCACTAGCAACACGGTGGGATTCGGGAACGGTCGTAAGGAATGGAATGCTTCGTTTTCCTCCCCTTTTTTTCGAGCACCTCAACCCCCTGGTTTATCAGTGGTGAAGTGCGTAGCGAAACGCTCGAGCGGATTGGCTGGTCAGCGGGAGAGCGATGATAAGATAGGGGCGAATCATTGTGCAATTAATGGCGTAAAGCGGGTTGTCAAAAATAACCCGCCGGCTCTCTCGGCTCTCGGCAACGGTGCCCGTACGGTGGCGATGACGCCAGTCGTGATGTAATGATGTTCCAGCGACTTATCTGCGCCCTTACGCGCTGCGGAATGCTCGATCTGGAGCGTTGCCTTCGGATGTCCGCAACCGCAACCGTAAGGCTCCAAAAAAGGGCTGCAAACTGCAAACTCTTCCACTGCCACGGCCGGTTCGAGCGCGCATATAACCCAGTTTTTTTTTAATTTGGCGTCGTAGCAGCCTTACCGTGTCAAGGTGTCGTTTTGCATACATTCGATTCGGATGGTCTCGGCTTCCGCCCCGTTTCGAACTCGCGAACCCAACATGTGTTCACCTTCGCTGTCTTACAGATACATCGCAGCGTACAGCGTACGGGAGTCATGAAGTGATCGAAGCGTGCAAAGTTCTAGCGTTTGGTGCATTCGTACTTTCAGCATATTCGCGGTTAATTTGTACGTTCCTACACGGCGCCGGTTTCCTAGTGCTAGTGTTGGTGACAGTATTCAGACGGCATTTCGAGAGCGATTTACCGCTCGGTGAGTCCCACGGACGGATCGGATGGTTGAGGCTGGTGTGTGAAGCGTTGCCTGGCAAGCGGTTGCCTCACGTGTTCGTGAGGGTCGAGGAGGAGTTCGTGCTTGGTGTTTTGTATTCCACCACGGCTCGCGTGGTGTGGTGAAGATTCCAGTGTGCCCCAGCGACGATAGAAGCAGCAAGAGATCATGGCCAGCAGAAAGGCCCGACGGGTAAGGTGTCGTTTCGTGTTCTAGGTGTTTAGGGCTGTTTTTTAACGCCCTCCTCCAACCTATCATTTCGCATCCTATAGAAGTACTACCATAAATTCTAGCATTAATTGATGGCAAACACACACACACACACGCGAGCGGCCACTCCACTCATCATCGGCGAGTGCCAACACGACGCGGGCGGTAGATGCATATTTATCACCTGAATAACTGACTGCTCAATGCAACGAGAGGAGGCCCCACTCGACGAGACGGGCGGCGGGTTTGCTCGATTGTATCCTTTCGCTTCGTTCGGCGTCCGTTGCCGTACGTGTCTGGAACGTGTCTGTGCGTGGGGGAGGTAACGTTGCTAACATTGACCTGGATTTTGGCGAGCGAGCCTGCCTGCCTGGTCGTTGCTTTCTTCAACTCTCCCTTTCGCCGTGGCTGGCGGGCGAACGCGCCAGCCAGTACAGCCAATGTCACGCACACGACGCGGTGATGCTGGATGTTGTGCAGCTGGAACCGTTTTTCATGGTGCCGAGTTCGTTCCGTATCCGTATTGCATGTCGTTTTGCCAGCGCAACCTTGACGCCACCGAGCTGTCGATATCGGGATGATGACATTTCACAACGACGACGACGACGACGACGACGGCGACGGCGACGTCCATGGCTGTGTGAGGAAGGGTGGTTTGTGTTTATAAGTTTCATTTACCCACCCCCGGGATGGCTTTGAGTCCACCCTGGAAAATGTGTGGCGAACGGCATAGGGGGAAACGTTTGTTTCCGGGTGAGCATGGCATGGATATTGCTGGCGCCAGAATGAGAACAAAAGAACGCATAAGTCATTTGATGATACGCGTTCTGTAGAATAATATTGCACAAAATTTGTATTTATCCTTTCCCCCTTGAACACTATCATGTCTTCAAATCGACGCCATCGTTTACCCGAACAGTGTTCTAAAAAACCAGTACTAAAATGATAGACTCTCTGGCAAACGAATGGTGTGGGATTATTAGTACAAAGAATCATCTTTTCCGGACTTTTGTCACGTTCTCCATCACGGCACTAGCTCAAACGGTTGACTGCCTTCAATATCACTGTTCAAACGACAGTCCTCGGTTTCATGTATCTCCCGCTCGCTTACCCATTCTGCTTCGGAGTTCAAAGTGTGTTCCTACAGGCGTCTCCTACAGGCCAGTTGGCCGACATATCACTGTTCGGAGGAACTTGGTTGCCGTCCACTTGGAGCTTCTCCCGGGCAATGATGGTTGCTGGTATCAGTGCGGTGCAATGCTCACCATCGACGCACACCGACACGAGCCAACCCAGCGAGATAGAGGGATAGAGACACCCGACATCTGCACTCCCACCCCACCCACAGATAGCGGCCCGGCCCGGTTTGCACCCCAGCCATCTCGACCATTAATTGGCTTTTAAACAATTTCCACTACGAAAATCGCACCATTCCGCGTTCGTGGTTAGCCGCGTGCCGATACATATATATGTGTACCCACACCCCGGCACTCCCGGAAAGCTCGGAGTGGTTATCGTGAGGACACTTCTTCGCTCGATTGGTGAGCCGGTACATTGCTGGTGCAACCACAAGCGCTGTGCAGCCCAAACGATTAGTGCGGTTCGTTGAGTTATGCGGTGCTGGAACTAACAGCTGGTGCGTGCTACGACTACCTTTTCGGTGGTGGCCCTTTTCGGTGAGATCGATCCGTGTGTGTGTGTTTGGTGAAAAGATCAGAACCATCCAAGTGAACCATCATGCCGACGAAAGCGAGCAGCAAAACGACGGTGAGCGTTCGGTGGTGGAAGTGAGGTTGATACATCTATTGAGCAGCTTCAAGTTCTTGGGAATTTATCCGCTCGATCATGCGTCACGCGTCCACGAGTCCCCGGCACGAGTGTGCGAGCGAAAGTGATCGTTGATTGTATATTATTTAATTGGCATTAATTGAGCGGGCTCGGGATGGATGCCGCAAATGGCAAATGGCGGTGGAGCAAAACCAAGTTGTCGAGCAGCAAATCGAGCCCAAACCCCGTTACGTAAGCTCGGTGGGAAATGATATCGTCTGTGTGCGTTTGATTTGAAGACAGTATCCGACCGGATTTGGGGCAGGCTTTTCGGCAGAACATATGCCCAACAATGGGCCCATAAATGCGTCACAATGCAATGTCCAATAAATCGACCGCGTGCTCGATCGTGGAGTGCCCTTTGGGCACACCGATGGCTGACCGTGGGACGAGCGATAGATACGTCCAAATGGGCACTCCAGATCTCCTCCGGATCGACACCGCACCGGTGGACGATAATGATAACCCGATAATGGCAGGCACCTCCACTAACGCCTTGACAGCACATGAAAATGGATTGAAGCATTATTCGACCATTCATCTCCAGTATCTTATCTCGAATGCGCGTGTGTGTGTGTGTGTGTACGTGTATTTTTCACTACTACTCGCCCCGATCGATAATTTGTTACGAAGTGGGCTCAAAAGTGGAGTACCTGCCCGTTGGAATGGCCCGTGGCCGTTGCTCATCATGCTCCCTGTCTAGGGCCGCTCATCCGTTTGATTGAAACGTTCCTGCTGCCGAACGTGCCTTTCGAGGGTAGGGTGGGCATGTGGGCGGGGGTAGCGCATATGGGTGGCCTTCCCGGTGGGACGATAATTGCACACACGTGATACGCAAGCGCCCCGCAAGTGACAAACGTTTCCCCGCGTTGCCCACCTTCGGATGACAATTTATTTTGTGCCCGGGCTTTCAATCTTTTCCTCCCCGGTGCACAATACCGGCGCGCCCGATATGATCTGACGTTTGATTGCGTTCCATTTTTTCCCCCCCTTCATCACGATCATGGGGATCGGAGGCGGTGGATTCGAAAATTCAACAAAAAAATAAAAAGAACAACAACGAATACATCACGACCGGGTAAATCCCTTCCGGGGATGGACGTGTGCATTCATGCCGGTGGACAGGGGATAGAAAATTGATGCAACTAGCAAAATCGTTTGCCACCGTGTGTGCGTGACGTTCGTTGGCGTCGGTTGGACGTTAGCTTTGTTTGATAAATGTGTGCAACAATGTGTAGGAATTTTGCTTCGGTCTACTTTAGTCGGAGTGTAATTATTTCAATTAATTGTCCGTCTTCTAACACAATCCCCACGCGTTCGGTGACTCACACGAGGCCGGTCACTATCGGTTGTGACCCCGTTTCAGACAGGGAGAGGGAGAGGGAGAGAGAGAGTTCATTGCGTCCGGTTGCAAGATCCGATCGCATCGGTATTATTATTGTTTGTGCAACTGCAACTGCGCTCGTTCTCGGGTCGCATTCCATCGGCTGTCGCACTACAGCATAGAAGCAAAAAAAAGCCCTGCTTGTCTAGCTATGAAACAAATGTACTCTCCACCGGAAAGGGCAAAAAACCCTACGGCGAACGCGATAAAACGCTTCGTGCCGCGGTAACACATCGCTGCTGGTGTGACCTCCAGTGTTTGCTGCAAAACAACTCGCTCAATGGAGTGGAAAGCATTGAAAAAAAATCGGGGTGTGTTGATCGATGAGACTTCGCTATCGGCCTACGCAAGAATGCAAATCCTAACGTTAATACACCCTCTTCAAAAACACTTGATTCGCATTGTTCGTTGTCTCTAAGGGGACAAATATAATAAAAGTATCAAGTCGAACTGCTGCAGGGTTTACCACAAAACGTGTTTATCCTTTGTTCTGGTGGTTTTTTTTTTAGATTTTTTTGAATTTTACGAAAAGGAATATAAAAATGAAGGTTGGAGGAAATATTAATATATGAAGTTAATATGTGAATGTGAACAGAAAGTTGGAAAACAGCTGTTTAAAACATTATATGTGATAGCTGTTTCCGGATTTTGATAGTATCTGGTTAATGTACTCATTTTGTCCCTTTCATTACCATGTCAGTCTGACGATTTTTGTTATTCAAGAGAGGCTATACGAAAAGAAAGGCAACATTATCATTGGGAAAAACTGCTCTCTTCACAATCATTTTACTCCAGGAGCAGGTATAATAATATAATAATAATGAAACGTACCTTGTTTTTACTACCATCGGTTTTGGTCGGAAAAATAGTCTAGATCGTCGTTGGTAATAGTATTCGAAATTCATGTTCAGCAAGTGTGACTGAGGTGATACTGAGATTGAGAAGTTTCCCAAGTATTGATGTTGAAGTGTATTAAAATAAGAACATAAATATTTGAAATTTAATATTCGTTAGTTTGACACTTATTTTTATATCCTATTTTTCTAATCTAATTTAATTTTGGTTCGCATGTTCATTACACAACCGAGCCTATATACTGGCCTCTTAGCCTTTTCGCTGTTAGGCCAGGAGGTTTGTGCAAGTACATTTGCTTAATCATATGCATAATGATCAAATATTCATCAATAACTATTTGTAACATCCATTTTAGCCACGTCCGATCGATAGTACGGTGCACTTGCACTGCACTTAGGGCACTTAGGGCAGCTCACCCAGCTGTACACACATACGCTTCCGACGCTTTCACTCGTCCAACATCTAGTTGTCGTGGCACGAAAAAAAAATAGTCCCCATTGCTTTTCTTTCGTACCAATCGGGTCCCTCTCCTCACTTCGACTCGACAAAAAAAAGCCACCTGTTGACGCTTGAAACAAAAACCCCACCGCCAATGGGGAATGGGAACGGAACACGAAAGGGATCCGCCGTTTCGCCGACGTCCTTACTCGAGATGACCACCCGGTACGTTCCACCTTTTGTGTGTGGGTTTGTATTTTTTTTTTCGACTGCTCCCGCCACGGGGATGATTTTGTTGTCGCTGTTGTACGGCTATAAATAAAGTGTATCGTCGCAAAAATCTCATCGACAAGAGAGAGAGAAAGGGGCAGAGTGAACGTGTGTGTTTGGTTAGGTACACCTGTCAAGCGGCGAGTTGTCGCGTGCCGCGTTCTGGCAAAGCCGCGTCTGCCCAGAGCGTAGAGGGTAGACAATGTGGCAGCGGTGTTGATCCTGCGCCCATGCTTCCTTCCTTCACCTGGGAGGTTTATAAGGGAAGGGTGTTTTTTTTTGTTGTTGTTGCTACAGTGAGTACCGTAGCCGATGACAAATTGACGACGCGCTTCGGTGCATCCATGGTCGATGGGGACATCCGGATATGGGATAACGTGACTACACGGTGGCTGGACGGGTGGCAGGTGCTATTTACTGAGTGCTGTGGCTTTGATTGGAATCGATTTTCAGCTCAGCAAATTGGATACTAAGGATGAAACCTGGTTCCACCAACCGACCGTAGCCGATCGATTATACCCGGTTCTCGAACTGGACGAGAGAGCCCCCAGGAGTCGCCGATGGTGACGGTTGTTTACGAACCACAATCAGTTAAACGAGAAGCTAGCTTGATTCCGGTCGCAGTCATCTTTCCCGTTGCCCAACAACGGCCCGAACAGGGCACGGGCGTTGCGTGAAGATGCACCAACAATTCTCTTTAATTAAACTGCGGTGGCAAAATCGTTTGCTGCTAACGAGCGGACATGGACATGGTGGCGGCAGCGTCTGGGCTTAATCGTTACGCAACGCGCGCAGTTGGAAACTAGCTGACGCGTTCAAAGCAAACTCCTCCCGCACCATTTCTCTAATTTACCATCGCACACAGCTTCATTGGAGTGGATTGCATCAATAGAGTTAGGCTGTATGATTAAAACAAGAACAAAAACACTCCCCCTCCCCAACCAAAAACAAACAAAACGTATTATGTCACCGTGTTTGGAGGCACTGCCAGCCTGTGTGTTTTTTTTTTGACAGGACCGCGATGATGGATGAGGCACTAAAAACGGGCACGTCGTCATTCGATACGTCATTTGACATTTTTTTGTTGTTGTTGTTGTTCGGTGAAAAATACCTTCCCAAGTAAATCGAAGGCGGCGGCGCTGTTCTCAGAATGTCTACAAAAATCGCAACGGGCAAAAAACTGCATTAGGATAATGATCGTCTCCACACCCTCCGTGTAGGCTCAAATGTCGCTAATTTTAATGTAATTTGTTTACACTCGTTTCCGGCCATTCCAGACGGACAGTGAAATTGCGTGCGAGGAGGCGGCACGATTGACAGCGGACCAGCAGGAGGATCCATCGCCGGACGATGACGAGGGAGGATGCGAGTACCACGACATGCCGCCGCCACCGGACGGTGGGTAAGTATCCGCTTGGCGAAGGGTGTTTCCTGCCCGGTTCGAAGCTTTCCCTAATCCGATCCGGCTCTCCCCGCAGGTACGGCTGGGTGATCGTGTTTGCGTCCTTCATGTGCAACATGATCGTGGACGGTATCGCGTACACGTTCGGCGTGTTCCTGAACGAATTCGTGGTGTACTTCGGCGAGGGCAAGGGTACGGTGGCGTGGGTTGGCAGTTTGCTCAGCGGTATGTACCTGAGTGCGGGACCGGTAGTGTCGGCGCTGGCGAACAAATTCGGATGCCGGGCCGTTTGTATAGCGGGCAGCATCATCTCCTGTGCGGCGTTTGCGCTCAGCACGCTCAGCACGTCGGTGACGATGCTGATGCTGACGTACGGTGTGATGGGTGGGATCGGGTTCGGTTTGATCTACCTACCGGCGGTCGTGGCCGTTGGGTATTACTTCGAAACGAAGCGCTCGCTCGCCACCGGCATTGCCGTGTGTGGGTCCGGGTTCGGTACGTTTGCGTTTGCGCCCCTCGCCAACATGCTGCTGGAGAATTTCGACTGGAAGAACTCGAACCTCATACTGGCGGGACTGATCCTGAACTGTGCCGTGTTCGGTGCAATGATGCGGCCGCTTACGTGAGTAGTACGGGGACTGTTTCAACGCTAAGTTACTATTCTAATTCCATCGCATGCCCTCTTCTCTCCCACAGTTACCCGAAGGAGGACAAGGTGAAGCCGCTGATGCAGCGTATGTACGAGGAGAAGCGAATGCAGATGGAGCGTGGCTCGATCGGTGGTTCGTACTTTATGGTTCAGCTGCCGGACGGTACGATGGAGAAAAGACTGAAAGCCCCGCTGAACGCCGACCCGGGCGTACACTCGAGCCTCGCGCTCGATCAGCTCGCGGCCCAGCAGGGCGGCATGCACCCGGTGGCCACCCTACCGACCATCTCGGAGTTTAAGGCGCAGGAACAGAACGGTGGCAGCGGTTCGTCGTCCGAGTCGAGCCAGATCGAGATGAAGAAACCGCTGAACAAGAAGCGCAACACCAACTCCGAGTCGGACGCGACCGATTACGGTGCGGACAACCTGCCACGCAATGCCTCACAGCCTGCCTTCACCAGCCATCAGTCGGGTATGGTGGCGAGATGTCCTTATCACGGGCCCACCGCACAGAGCCACTAATCACGGACGGGTTTCCCTTTCACGCCTCCCCTTCTAGGTATCCCGAAGAATGGTTCCGTACCGACGTTCGATCGTGTCCGCAAACACTCGACCGGGGAACGGTTCAAGCCGTCGCTGGCGGCCATCAAGGCCAGCTCGCGGGGCGATGTCGGTAGCAACGGTGACGTACGTAAATCCATGCATCTCAGACTCTCGCGCGGCTCAGTCAATGGCAGCAAAAATAATAACGCTGAGGAATCCGTTAGTAGCCAATTTAATTTTCTTCACACGTTTGTTTCTTTTCGGCTCGCTAAAGGATCCTGCCTAGCGTCGGATCGTTTAGCTAGATTGGGGGTTACGTTTTTGTTTCTTCTTCGATTGGAGTTTGATTGACTTTTTCGGGCGTTTGAAGCTACTACCTTCTACCGACTAATACGTGTTTCGCTAGAGTCTTTCGATTGGTTCGGAATGTTCTACTAACAAACATACTAACACTTCAACGTAATGAGTAGTTTGGCTAGCGATCTTGGTGTACATGTAATTTGTTTCGATTATTTTTCCCTCTCCAAACTGTCCCCTTCGTAACATCGTTTGCAAAAAAGCAAACCCACGTTCCGACGCTTACCATTCCTTCTAATCCTATTAGCGTACCTTTAGCTAGCATTAGAACCCTCCTACTAACTTTCCCGCTACAATGTACGTGCGAATTGGCGGCAATATGTGTGAAGTAATAACCAAAATTAACGGTGCGATGAAAATGAGATAAAAGAAAAAAAAGACACCCACTACTCGTAATAACTTTTTGCACCACCTCCAAACTAGAAGGTAGTTTCTTTGGAGCTTGAGCGTGGGAATGGTTTGATAAATTTAGAATCACTCTTGTACGGTTGGACGGTAACCAAACGATGCACGCTGCATCCTCGGTATCGGTGCGGATTGTCTTTCTCTCTTTCGATCTCTGGGCCCGCTCGGGGATGACGGATAGATCGTTGCTTGATCGGACTAAAGTAATGCAAGTAATGGACTACAAATCAGCGCTATTATGGAGCTCTCGTTCATTTGCCACCACGCGGCGAGTTTTCTGCTTACATTCATGTACTAATTGCGCTCGATGCACACCATCTCTCGCATTGCTAATCGAATATTACATCGACGTTGAGCTGTCGACATATTTAGGCGATCCATTCGTATCATGTTTGTGTTCAGTTGCGGTCAGTTGATTGTCTTAATTGCATAAACCGTGCTTCATATCGATCGCAATATGCGACTAGAGTGGCTGCTAATCGCTCACATTTCTTTTGCTTAAAAAAAAAACGGTCGCTTTGTAGATTTTTCTCAATTACAAGCATAAAGCTACACTTTTGCACCAAGCTATATTGTCGTTCCATACCAGCTTATTCAACCTTTTGTATCGCTTTCGTTTTCATGTGCATGTACTCGCTCACACATACACACACACGATTAAAACTCACTTTTTACTACTATTAATCTCAATTATAAATATGATCGCACGCTCACCGCCGCGCACACAGGACGATGGCAGCATGTTTACCTCAAAGGCCTCCCTGAAGGCGGACCGTCCGGTCATGGTGCGGCCGTTGTCGCGCAAGGATATTTTCTACTCCGGCTCCGTCACCAATCTGAAAGAGTTCCAGTCGCAAAAGTCGCTCACGAACTACCGCAATTCCGTCGTTTCGCTGACCAAGTTCGAGAAGGAGCACAGCAGTAAGGACATGCGGGACGATGTGGAGAAGGGACGCGAAGAACGTGAGTATGAGACGGTTTTCGGTGTAGAGCCCGAATCACGATGCTGATGCTGTTCTGTGCTTTGATTCGTTTTGCAGAGTACGATCTTTGTCCGTGCCTGAAGCTTCCGGAATCGTTCAAGAATGCGATCGGTGCCATGATGGATGTCAGTTTGCTACGCGATCCCGTCTTTATGATGATTGGTGTGTCGAACATTTTCGGCATGGCCGGCCTGTACGTCCCGTTCGTCTATCTGGTGGATGCGGCCGTTCTGGATGTAAGTAAAGCTCAAGCTATACCGTCAGTTTGTAAACTTCAACCGCTTACTTGGATGTAACGTACGTCAGGCGTATCGACATTGTTTGTCATCAAAGTAACCCATTGTCGAAAATACTCGTTCACTCGTAGGGAATTGAACAAAACTCTGCCTCGTTCCTCATCTCGATCATCGGTATTACGAATACGGTCGGACGTATCGTGTGCGGTTATGTGGCTGACTTCCCGTCCGTGGACGCCCTGTTTCTGAACAACATCTGTCTAGTTATCTCCACCGTGGCGGTCGCGTTGACGCCCTTCTGTCATACCTACGCGGCGTACGTGGCGATGGCCATCGCATTCGGTATTGCCATCGGTAGGTGAAGCTCACAAAAGGGTTATCGTGCCCGAGAGACGACTCACAACATTTACTGATTATTGTTCATTTCGTTCGCGCACACCACACACAGCTGGCTACATTTCGCTGACGTCAATTATTCTGGTCGATCTGCTCGGACTGGACAAGCTTACCAATGCGTTCGGTCTGCTGATTCTGTTCCGTGGTGCCGCCACGATCGTCGGCTCGCCGCTGGCGGGAGCCCTGTACGATGCCACGCAGTCCTACTCGATACCGTTCTTCGTTGCCGGTGGATTGTTTGCCCTGTCGGCCATCACCAGCTTTGCCGCACCGGCCATGAAGAGGTATGTGTGAAGTGCGCGCCCTATGAGCAGGCCGATCTTGATTGTCGTTTCTTTTCGCCACCAGATTCCGCAAGCAATACGACGCACCGGTCCACGTCGAGGTGTTGACCCCGATCGATGAGGAACCGTCGGAGGATCTGGCCGACGACGATCAGCCGATCACGATGGTACCGAGAATCATTCAAACCGCCCCCAGCCCGTCCACGGAGCAGCCAGTGACTTCGAACATTACCTCCACTACCACCATCAACAACGACGACCGCAAGCAGCAGCCCCAATCGAACGGCAGCGCAAAGGAAACGGACAAAGAAGTGAGCCAGATGGAATCCGTCGTCTAACTGTTGACGTCTCCCAACCGAAGCTGGCGATGCCTGGTAGCGGAAAACGGAGCGTCGCAGATAGCCGCGTGGCCGATCGCATCCTGCATGGCACGCGCGCATCGAAACAAATGCGCCCAAAAAGTGCTGAACAGGGGCGGCATGTGGGGCGGGATGCTGGCGCGACCACCACACGCGACCGCGAACTCCAAACGTTTCAAACTAGCTAGTGTTAGGCTTACCTAATTAATGTCTTATGAGCAAGATTTGTTTTGATTATGTTATTTTTAATTAAAACAAAACGTGTTTAGTCGCGTGTCGTGTCGAAGAGGAACAAATTGTGGACATGTATGGTAGCGTAGTAGGCCAGGTAAAGTGGAAACTGAAACCATTTGCAGTGAAACACAAACAAACACAAACATAAATGAAACAAAACACGAAGAAAGGAAGGAACATTTAGCAGAAACAAAGTAAGGAAAGTGTGAATTAAGGGGACTGCAAGCAACATAATCGAAAATCGCATACACACACACCCACAAAGATGAGGTGAAACTCCCCTAGTGTCATAGTAAGATACGGCAGAATGCGAATGAATGTGTTGAAACGTGTGTGCGTATGTGTTAGTATGAGTGTGCGTGCATATGTGTGTTTGTGCAAAGTGTAGCGGTAAAAGGAGGTGCGCGTGGAAACGGCAGCGGCGCTGGATTATTTTATTTTAACTCCATTTTGTTATCATGATTTGTTATTTGTTTTAAATTCTTCCATTTTCTTTCTCTACGCCTTTTCGACACTCAGTCGGAAGGACTAAGTTGTGCGCTGTGCAAGAAAAAAATACACACAATATAAACCATTCGTAACGAAGTAAGCGGTACGGTTCGTAGGGTCGTACTTAGTTCGCTGTAAGATGATTTTAAAACGTTTGTACCGCCACACTGGTCCATGTTGTTTTCCTTACGTTTAACGATGGGTACTCAGTACTTAGAAGTCGCTTCCCGAAGCGAAACGATATGAATGAAACAATAATACAAATAGAGCATAATTTGGCTGCAGCAAAAAAAAAGAAAAATAAAAATAATAAAACAAAACCAAAAGGGTGTGCAATCGACCGTACGTGAACAAATATCTACCGATTTACCTAGCCACGCCACCGAGAGTCACGGCAGTCAATGAAGAGATGAAGCCAGAGGGAAACAAAATGCCATCTACCAATTCGTGAGCTCGTGAACTTGCAGATATATGGGCCAGTACTTGAGTAGAGTGTGTGTAGTCGGGCACGAAAACCACAGATGGGTAGGAAACGTAAAAAAAAAGAAACCGACCGAATGTCCTCACTAACGAATGACAGTGCCGTGCGGAACAGATGAACTCAACAGTCCTAATAGTAGTGTTGTGAAATGTGTAATAAACAAAGAAAAAACAAATGAGTATTAGCTTCTTATGCGTTGTACATACAGGAGGTGACCGGAACGGAAAGAATGGGTCCCGGCAGCAGGGAGTTTACCTTTTCCTTTATGCATCTTACAATGTCCATATTAGCTTACGAATCCATAGCGAGACGAACGATGGTGTTGGTACAAGCTAGGCTTAAAACACAAACACTAGTAAAAGAATAGGCATAGCTCACACGAAAGCCGGAGGACCCGACCAGAAAAAAAAAGAAAAAAAAAACAAAGTAGGCTGATATAATGAACGGTTGCTTAGCTGCTGGCGAACGGAAGGAAACCTATGAAGGCTGTTTTTACTTGCTTTCTTTATTCACCGGTTCGCGGTTGTTCTACACACCTACAACAATAATACATAAAACGAGCTTTTGCTTCAGTGAAACCAACCGCAGTTGCACATCTTATACAAACAACCACGTACCGTGTAACGATTGCTTCCCAGATGCCGTGAAATAATACACGCGACGAGCCGCGTTAGTTAGGAAGCATTTTCGGTTTATGCACTAAAAGAGATTCGAAAAGGGGCCAGTTTGAGCAGCACACTTTTGATCCGCGACACGCGCCAATCATGCGAGTGACTGGTTTGGATGGATTTCAAAATGCTTACTTTTCTAATGATAGTTATAGGATGTATTTAGTAAAAACTATAGATCCGCGTGTCGTATCGTGTCCATCGTATAAAATTTAAACACACATTTCTTGTATCATCTGCACTTCGAGCTTCCATTGGTGTGCGCAAACGGAAAAAGATGCACAATCAAAGTGAGATTATTTTCGTGCACACACACACAAAAACCCATAGTCGGATCATTGACACACACCCAGCAAATTGGCCACTTTTGGGCAACATTTTCCTACGTTAAAAAAGTGAGTTCATATTTTCGAAAATCGTCTAAATATCAGGAGCCAATTTCGTACTCGTCTTATACTTCACATATCAAAATTTCTTTCTACAGTGTTTTAGAAACGGGTTTTCCTCCCTCTATCCTCGTATCGATAAGGCTAACGCTTTTGTTGCCATAGAACTGTTGTTCGATATTAGCTCTAGTTAACGTACGAGACTATTTGTAACTGTGACTATTTTCCAAACTTCCAACCCATCAGCAGTCATGGCTGCGGTGATCGTCGTGATCAAAAGTTTGCGATGCTCAAACTGGAGGGTCGATCCCTCCATCTCAGAAGCTCAGAAGTACAAGCAGCACTAAAGCAGACGAACAAAGAGAAGATGAAAAAACCCTCCCAGAAAAGAGGCGGATCGATGCAGCATCAACTTTACGTTAAGCGGAACATGTGACGGTTAGGTGGAAACAAAATGTTATTAAAATAAAGTTGACTATAATTGCAAACATGGCAGGCCGGGAGTGTTACTTCCAAGTGACGACTCATTGTACACAAATGAGTGAAAGAAATAAATAATGGCTTTGTTTTGTACGTAACCAACCCACAGTTCGTATTTTCACAAAATTCGAACCTTCTAATTGCATACTTTCAGGCTGAATTGAAATCATCCCGTTTTCGAACATCAGTTTCGAATTGCTTTTAACACGACGGAAACTGTTATAATGGCACGTGCTTTTTGTACTAAAAAAAAGTGGTTTTCATTCCGTTCGTTTTATTTACTCTGTAAAATAAACACACTAAGCAAGCAAGCAACGTACTTTGGGAAATGTTCTCGATAGGTTTCCTTCCCATCCAGCATCCCAACACAGCTGTTCTTCAATAAGCCGCCCGAATCTTGAAAACCTTCTTGCCGATAAGATAACCGATTCGTGGTGTTTGTGAGAGATTGTCTGAGCTCGAAATTTAAATTACCCTGCATCCGCGTCGGTTCTACCCGCGCGAGAACGGTTGCGTTTTATGGCCATATTTTGCAGAACTTGCACGGGCTCAGACGGCTGGCCATACGCAGGCAGATTAACCTAGTTTTGCGAATGTAAAATAGGCCCACTTTCGTCAACATGCACTGTGCTCGGCAGAAGGGCTTTGCCCTTTTCCGGTATACCCGTTGTATTGGGTGCATTTTATACTCCATCTTTCATCCAGCCCAAACTCATGGCCAACTTGTTTTCTTTTCGTTTGGCAAGGTGTTGTGTCGCGTCTGGTTTTTTAATATATCAGCGCCTACTAGTACGAGCGGGTTGACATAATAGGACAAGGATTGGTACTATTTTTTTCTTCCTTTGTTCGATGCTTTTGATCTTCCCACTAGCGCTGCCGACGATGAGAACCAGCGTTGCCAATATTGCATGTGAAAGTGCAGTGGCAGCAGGATCGATCCGGCTTGGTCAGACGGCTTGGAAAGCGGGAAAGGGGGCACTGATGACGGTAGCAATTTTGTTTTCACATCGAACGAACCAGCGCCATCGACCGAACCGGGGCGTCAAGTGATGATGACGTACATGTTTTTTGCTGCTATATCAAACCTACTCTTTCCGTGAAACAAGGCGTACCCTTGTACGAACGCGAGCTTTAAATCCGCACGGACACCTGCGACGGTAAAGGAAGGAAGAAAACATCGCGGGATACATATCGGCTATAGGCAAAACGTTCAAACGGGTAACGGAGCCGGCCGGAGCGTAAAGTGAACGTGTCGAAATTTATTGCGTCGAATTTTTACTGCCCCGCACGCGGGAGTGACCGAACGCAAGAACGGCAAAAGCGCAAAGCACACCGACAAACAACAATAACAAAAAAGCTGCCTCTAAAAATTCCTGCTGACCCTAACCTCAGCCCAAAGCCCAATCCAATGGATGGTATGTATGTGTGTTTTTTTTTGTTGGTATATTTCTTTTGGCAAGGCCCTCACGATCCTTCTCGTTTCCTAGCAAAGGCAGAGAGCTGTTGATGAAGTTGCCGAAAAGACGATAAAGCTTCATAAAACAATCCCCTTTCGAGATGGAGCGGTAAGAGAAACGGCAACGAAAATAATAATAAAAAAAATCCGCAAACCTCACGGTTCAATTTTTTTCCTTGCAAGACCGCTTTCGAAGCAACTGGTGGTCCCCGGTGTCAGGGCCGGTCATGAACGGACACGTTTTTCGCACAACGCGTTACGTAACACCGAGCCTCGGGACCATTTTTGGGCGCTTTTTGTTTTCGCCAATGTCCGCCAGCAAACCGGGCATTATTTTATTTCCAACTCTACCGCGATGTGTGCGTGTGTGTGCGTGTGTGTGTGTGGAATGGCCGGAACTAAAATCGAAAATTAATCACTCTCGGGTGGTGGAATTAGAATTGCGCCACTAATCGAACTTGAATCCGGTGATTGGAAGTGCACGACGCACCGAAGGGAAACGAGGCTAATGCTAATAACTGTTGCAAACGTGATACCTTCCCCGTCACCTTCTGGACGGCGGATGTCTTCCGCGAGTGAATGGCCAAATTTGGTCGGCGAACGATTGCGATCGCTACGCCGATCCGTTTGTCTTGCACAAGCTTTTTGCCACAAATCGTAGCGTGCAGGAGGTGCAGGTCATTTTATTCATTCGACTGCCGCAAGTATATTCGAATTTTGACCGCTTTTGGTACACGCTTTTTACATCTGATTTCGACCCGGTTGACTTATGGATTTAGAAAAACATAAACTTTTAACAAATGATCAATAAAGGTGATGAAATATTAAGTTTTTTATCCTTGAAAACGCACGCTAGGTTCACAACATATTAAGAGCAACCATGTGTCATTTAAATCTCTTGATTTATTTGACTTTTTTCATCCACAAGTTTGGGTTGCCTGTTTATTGTAAAACTTTCATCGAATTAGGCCTGCTTTAGGTTTGTCATGTTTTATTGTTCAACAAAAAAAATTAAAACTTCAATAGCAACAATAGAAATAAACGAAAACAAAAAAAAAATGCAAAATATATCTAAGTTCCATCACCCGCCCTTAGATGGCGCTACATAACAAATGTGACACGGTTTGTGTATAATTAAGGAGGTAAGAGCTCTTATTGGTATTGTAACAAGCAAAATTTATGACAGTCTATCATAGCAAAGAGTGAGAAGTTAGGAAGTCATTTGCTTACTTAAGTAGTAAACTATTTCCAGCAATTGGAACAGCTTTGGAATATGTTTTAGAACATGATTTATTTTATTTGAATAAATTATTGATATATTTTGAATGTAACATCATTGCACCGTTTCCGAATTGTACCGAAATCACACAGTTCATCAGTCGGACACTGTAAAACTGAAGCCATTTCTGGTTGAGGTCTAAACTTAGAACAAACATATTCATTCATTACACGACCGAACTTAACGAGTAGCTTTTTGGTAACGGCTGTGAAGCCACTAATCGCATCGGTAATCGCAGGCGAGGTAAACATGTTTTCATTCCGGTCTATGATGCGTCCCTGTCAGTGGCGTTCTAATGTTCAAACCGTCCGTCCGTCCGCCCGACTGCGATCGTACACCGCGAAGGCGCGCGAGGCAGAGTGTGTTTATTTACGATCCCGTTCTATCGGGTATGGGGTCGTTTCAGGCGGTTGATAAGATTGACACGGGCAGCAGGCTCCGACGCAAGTAGCGAACCATTATTGGAACGATTCGTACGATCCATCCGTCATCTAAGCGCCTGCGCGTCGTGGGATTAATCAGTCACACAAAACTGGCCCATCGGTTCCGGCATGATTGGTTTCGCTTTGCCGCAGGCGAAGGAGGCCGGTCAGCTGACCCGATTCGGGACCCGCCGGTTGGTGATAATGAGTGCAGCGGGCAGAGCGCAGAGAGGCTGAGCGATAGTTCCGAATCTGGTGGCCGGTGTTAGAGGTGGCTGCCCGTTATCATTAGCGGCTGTTACTGGCGGGCGGCTGATCCCAAAGCCCCCACGGTTGCCCTGTTAGCAATTAGCTGCCCGAAGGAAGAAATTCCTCATCCCGGTAGGCCGAGAGGAATACGATTCAACCACGGGAAGTTGCCGTTGTGTGCAGTTTAACTTTCGTTTTTGTTTGATTACCTCCATAAATCAGCAGGCGAGATAGAGACGAACAGCACGGAGATAGTAACAGTAGGCGTACGGTCAGTCGTAGCGTCATTTGAATAAACTTGACATAGAAATAAACCCCCGGGACGGGTGGGAGCCAAATGTTTGCGCTCGATTTCATTGTTTCTAGATAGTTGCAGCTGCTGCCTTCTTTGTGCCCATGAACCGTGTGGTTTTAGTACAACGCACGGGCAGGTGATTTAGAACAAGCTTCCCATTTGATGCGTCTCAGTGTGCTGTGAGTGTGTGTGTGTGTGTGTGTGTGTCTGTGCATGTGTGAGTGTGGTGTTGACACACGTTTGTTTGAACGGAGAATTAGTACCAACCGGTCGCCGGCCAACCTGATTTTTGCCAGCTCGTCACGCGGTCAACCATTTATTTTACGTTCTCATTTGCGGGCCCACCGTAGGCTCACCGGAGTTTCCGGTTCATTGTGGGATGAATGTTCAAGCTTCCGCTCGGAGCTCAATTTTCTGACCGTTTGAAACACGACATACTGGAGTAATGAGATGTAAATCTCCACCGGGCGCGAATGCGGTGATTATTTCAATGTTTAATCGGGGAACCAGTGGAATTAATCTTAAATAACAGCCTACATCTTAGTACAACGATCCATCACCAGCGAACGACATAAATCACTTCCCGAATAAAACGAGCTCCTTCAGGGCCAATCGATTAGTAAAACATGGCTGAAAAAGTTTTATTTCTTACGACACCGAGAGTCGTTTGGTTTGTTCGTGTTTGGCTGAAGCAGTGCAAGAGACTCATAAAAATACCCAATAATTTCAATTCCACAAATCCTTGGCTTCGTGGATCATCAGAGGGTTCGATTAGTGATCCCGGGTTTCGATCCATGTAGGGGAAAATTGCAATTGCAGCTAGGGGGATGGAGTAATCGTATAAGAAAACTTTTGCAGTCGCTTATTTTAGAGCGTTTATTTTAACCTCGTAAAGGAGACGCAAAGGAGGAGAGTTGTGAAATTCATGAAAAATAAAACAATTATCTTTACTTATGAATTTTTCGAATTAATTTTAAAGACTTTTAAAACACTTGTTTGCACTCTTGTTATACTCTTGTTCCCTTGTATGATTGCAATATTTATCTTGGCCTCTATAAATATTTCCTTTACGGGGGAATCTTTACAGCGTGTGAATGAGAATGGAAAACAAAAGAGCGAAGAGGAAGTGATTGTGTATTTTAAGCACACAACCCTAGCGACGCGTGGCCATCTGCGATTCGGTGACTTTTTTTTACGATTTGAAACACAAATCGCCCAAACAAAAAGTGCATCCACAGCGGCGGCGGAACTTTTCCTTCTCTTCGGTGTTTTCTATTTTCGAACGATTGTCTACAACTTTCCCTTTTCTGGCTTACGCGACGCAGGAAAAACCCCTTACGATCTATAAATATAGTGCCGTGCCACCGACGTGCGTGACACTTTTGAAACGCATTTCCCTGCTGCAGTGCGCGCAGAACGTCGCACACACAATTCGATTGCAACGAAAATAGCATCCGCTGGCAGGCAGAGAGACACCACGCCAGCATTGGCACGCCCGCTCGTACTGCAGAACCATACCAGAACACGCACGCAGGGCTCGTTTGCGGTCGTTTGCGGAATTTGCTGCACCACACATGCGCTGCTGAAGGAAGGGAAAGACAAAGAAACCCGAAACAGAAACGAAGCGAACGAACGGCAACGCAAACGTGCCAAATGAAGCTGGGCCCGTTTTCCCCTGGCGTGGATGCGGTGGATGATGAAGATGATCCTGCGAGATAACCGAATGCCTGCCGGTACTTTTTCACGATCGGTCGCTGGTTTTCTTTTTTTTTTTGTCGTTTCGGGACGCTCGACTCCGCCGGGGGTGCCGGGGTGATCGTGATCGATTTAAAAATAGATGAGTTCCGATTCCGGGTATTCTTGTGAGGGTGTGAGGGCGAGAGGCACCGAGGCCGAATGGTGATAAAGCAAAGCATAGCAAAGCAAAAAACGAAGCGTGGCAGAAAAGGGCACAGGAAACAATTTGCACCGACTGCGTCCGGGACGAGGAATGGCGTGACGAGGACGAGGTTCGCCCGATCGGTTCCTCTCCCGCTGGGAATGTTATTTGAGAGTTTTTTTTTGTTTTTCTCAATAAGGATAAAACAATGTTTTGATGTGAGAGAACAAAAAACACATGACTCGACTACGCAATTTTGTGCATGTGATCTTGCCCAAGGCTCTCAAACCAACCCTCGTCAAAATGGAGCAAAAATCTGCCGGGCAATCGTTCCTTTTTTTGTTTGTTGTTAAATCCAAAAATTACAAATTTCGATAAAGAACCGAACCCGTTCGAACAAGTTTAGTGAAAAAAAATTGGTTAAAAGACCAATTAAAAACACACCCAACAAGTGAATAAAAATGAATGAGCCAGCCATTTCGAGAAGTTACGAAACACGAATACTAAACACGTCGCATGCAACAAGTAGCATAAATTTGCTAGCGAAAACGTTTGCTCTTAAAGCTCTGCCTACTCGATTGACGCACATGTGCATTTTCATTCCCTCTCTATCTCGCCCTTTCTTCCTTTCTTTTTTCCTCGTCTGACTGTCTTTCGCATTCGTTTGTCCTTTTTTTAAAAAAAATGTCTACTTCCCTTATGCGATGTGCTCTGTTTTGATTATCCTCTCTCGACTTCGTGGCTCGCTACGGTACGGTTTTCTTACGCCGTTTATCGGTTTGCCTGTTTCCATGTTGTTCATTGTTGCACATTTTCCGCCGCCGCTTCTGCCTTGGTGGGTCCTGTTTGCTTTAACTACTTTTACCGCACCGCTCCGCCTTCCCGGAACGGTCGACCCGTCGTCGAGCGGTTCGCCCAACATTCGCAGCACGTTGCTGGTGGTTTTTTTTTTCTCCTGCAATATCTCCATTTTGCCCACGGCGGGATGGTTTATTGACAAACGACGTGTAACATTTCTGCCCCGCCAAGGGCTGATGCTGTCGCGCTGATTCGCTCTGGCGTACTTCGACCGGGAATCAGGGGGGGGACAAGGATGTACCTCGTGGACCTGTCCCGCTGGGGAATGGTTCTGAATTTTGCTTGTTTGCCTCGTTTGCGTGCCCCTCGTCTCGTTGCAATCTTTTCCCCGATTCTTTCCCCCGTTTTGTTCCAAGGTGTATCGGACCGCATTCCTAATGCCAGGGCCGGTGATGATTTGCAAGGCACGGCCCGGTTGTGGTGCGTGTGTGTGTGTGTGTCGCATTCGATGCTGCCGGCAAGAGGGGTGCTTCCACACGACGAGCCAGAATGGGCGGTAGCACCGCGATAAAAGCCCCCAATTTACACACCTGGTACAGGGTCTTTACACCATTATTTTGATGGGTAAATTGGCGATGAGATGGTTTTAAATGCGCGCGAATAATCACTAACACGGTCGGAAAAGAAGGCAAGAAACAATGGCGCATCATTCAATCATTCTATTTGATTTCTTCATTTAAGAGCGGCTCCCTCATGAATGAACCGTGTGTTGCTTCGGGGTTGTCTACCACATCCCTTCACTGCTGCTACGTGAGCGCAAACAAATACCAAAAGACGTGCGGGGCTTAGAATAAATAATTAAAAACATTATTCGTTCCATAAAATTGGCCGAAAACAGAAGCGAAAGAAGCAAAAATTCGAAAACGCAAAACTATTATAAAAAAAAACGCTACCCCTTATTAGGGGATCAATGGCGCAACAAATTCATAAACACATGAATCCACCACCCCCATTCCCCCTTTCCGCCCTCGCCGCTCCCCTATCTTCCATTCAAAAACAAGAAGAAAAAAGAAAGGAAAAACCACACATCGCCCCACCGGTCGGCGTGTGGTATGGCATACCAACTCGTGTTGTGGCGCCCGAAACCTCCGCGCGGTGGCGGCTGGTTTATGTATTTTTGTTGCGTTTTGAGCCGCCCAGCGCAGCCGGAGTGGTGTGCGTGCCGGCAGCGTTCGCCGCTCCCGCTGAATTCTGTTAATCTGTACCATTTTCGAATGGACAGTACCGTGGCCGTTGCCGCCACTTCGGTTTTGGCCGCCAGCGAAGCAACATCTCCTTTTCCCGAGCGTCGATCGCGCGCCGATTGCCACGCGGACTCGGCTGTTCTGTGTGTGTGTGTGTGTGTGTGTGTGCGTTTTTTTTCTTGTGCCGTTTGTTTGTTGCTGTTGTTCTCTTCACTTCTCGCATCCACGTTCGCAGCCTTGCGGCTTCGTTCACCGTGCTGCCCGTTTTGCGACGATCTTCTGCGAGTGATCTTGTGGTGTGGTGTTTTTTTTTTTGAGTGTCGTTCGATAAGGTATTTGCTAGAGAAATGTTGTGCATAATTTTAAATTTTCATTCTTACTAAAAGTGTGTGCTATTGCATGTGGGTGTGTGTGTGTTGTGTAGTGTTTCAAAAAAGAAAAAAATTGAATTATTTTTTTTAAATTTTCAAGAGCAAAATTTTTAACCACCCCAAGCACCATAGTGCCCTTGAACTAGGCTTCGAACCCGATCGAACCGACGACCGCTAAACATGTGCGCTCACTTTGTGGCAGTAGTGAAACGGAATGGCTTTCCGGTGATTGTACGCAAAGCTGAATGGTACACAATTTGATGACCGAATTCGAACGAAATTCGTTGGCCAAAATCGAAAGAAACACGTGCTTTGCGGTGCAAATACTCGAGAGCGGCTTTCGTTAGAGATTCTTTCTGCTTTCCAGTTCTAACCGTTGACTTCTAATCGAGCGTCGAAACGAAGCAGGAAAGAGAGCATAAGATGTTCGGAAGTAACAGGAATGTTATCGGGAGTAGTTTTTTTTTCGACCCCTGTTTTCGGTGGTTTCGCTTATCACGCGACGATGCACACTATGGGAAGCGAAAGTTTAAGGCAGGTCGATTGGGGCCTAACGACCGTAAATCGGGTTGTTAAATAAGATTAGAAAAAACAAAACTAAGTTATGCCTGTTTCACAACTGATTGTAACCCCAAGACGGTAGCGTCTTCTGTTTTAAATGCATACAAAAAAACCTCCTATGCGTGTATTAGTGTGGCCCGTGCAGTGCCCGTGGGACGTTCCGGACGCTGCGACCATACCGAAACGCAGACACCACGTTCGGCACCCAAACGTGTTTTGGGTGGGCCAAAATTTACATACTTCCGCCCGTGTGCATGTTGCGTGCATGCCGAGCGATCATTTCCGTCCGAAGGGAAAGACGGGACCATCTGGGACATTCTTGGGTGGGCATATGTGCGCAAAAGTACGATTAATGCGCAATGCGCGAGAAGATGGAACGTTTTATCCAAATCACCCATTTCAAGCCGGTAGTAAAACGGAAACCCCATATTTCTTTTGTCCACAGTGGGTGCATAGTGCACGCGTCGTCACGATCGAACGGGCGAACGGTTGATCGCGACACGGTCAGAAAAAAAACAAAATAAAATTCAAAACGAAGAAAACAAAAACTCCAATCCAAAACCGCCCGCGTGTCGTACCGATATATACACCGATTTTTGGGGACGGCAGAAAGTTCAACCTCCAGAAAGTTCGACGCGGGTGCCGCAAAAGTGTAAAGAGACGCGGGTGCCGGAACAAACCCAACAAACCGGGCGTTTGCGTCCGTCCCCACAGCCGATTTTGCTGAGACAGCAACGTGGTAAGGGTGTGTGTGTGTGTGTGTGGCTGGTTTTTTTAAGATGTTGTAAATTTTCCGTACCCCATATGCTTGTGTGGGGTTTTTGCAGAGGTTTTCGTTCGTTTTTCCGCTGCTGCCTGTTCCGGCGGGCTGCAGCAACTCGGTCGATTTCTCTCCCAGGCCGGTTGGGTTTAAAGTGTGTAACACGTGCGTGTCTGCCAGCGAAGGAGGGGAGGGCCCAAACAGACGTTTGGCATAAAGCTACCCACACGGGCGAGTGTTGGATTTTAATTAACACTCAAGACACACAAAAAAACAAGTACTAAAAACCCCCAAAAAAAACCTATCGGAATCCGCATCGCACCATTGGAAGATGAGTAAGTGGATTACAGTGGAGCACATTATGTTCCGACGCGACTTGTGGTGTGTTTTTCCCCCTTCTCGACTGTGACTCGACCTCTCGTTCGCCTTCATCAGAAGGAAAAAAAAGCCAACATTCCTCAACTCAACGTCGAGTTACACCAATTTCGGCACCCACCGTTCGCCGGCAGCTGTGCAAAGCCTACTGCGAAATGGTTGTACGGCTACCCTCGGTACAGTGGCAACAGAGGAAACCGGTACGGCAGCGGATGGAGATGTCCTCGCGCTGGCATCGCGCTAGCCTCTTGAACCAACCGCTCGGGGTCGGACCCTTTTCCACGAGACCTAGACCGTGAGCTTTCCACCCACTTTTCCACCCACCCGCCGTGGCCACAGAGGTCAGCAATCATGCGCGGGCGCGCGCGCGCACGAGGGCACGTTTTCGATTGCGCCGGCAGCTTCGTCGGTATCGATCGAGAGGAAGAAAGAGAGATAAGCGACTCCCAGCGGCACACCCGGGCCTGGTGATAATGAAGTATAGGTTTCGCGTTATTTTTATTTCCCTCCCTTCATTCGTTCGGTTGTTTGTTTTTTTTCTAATGTTTTTTTTCCCCTCCACCAAATCGGCCGCGTGTAGCGTTGTTATCTGTGCCTCGGCAATAATCATTAGCGGCTGGGATTTAGCTTCTTCGTGCGAGATCGATGCGTTGCGATAATCGGTTTTTGCTAAAGGTCGTGGAGCTTGCAAATCCAGAACGTTCACGGAGGATTTTTGTAAAGGGAGAGACAGAGAGAGAGACAAAGAGAGAGAGAGAGAGAGAGAGAGAAGACCAAGTGTCTTAAGCACTTCCAGCAAAGTGTGTGGATCAGCCCCGGTTTGCTGGTTGCTAAAAAGCTGCCGCTCCAGTTTCTCGGCCTAGGCGAGACGTCTATTAATATCTGCATGTCCTCTCCTCCTCGTCCTCTCCTGTCCGCTCTTACACTTGTGCCGACGGTTACGAGAGTGCTATGACCTACCGGGTGTGCCATTCGAACAGCTTCGAACACGCATTCCAACAACGCTCCACTCGCCGCCACCACCAACAACAACGCTTTCTACGTGTTTAGCTGGGGGAGTGGGGGTTCAGGTGTGCGTGAAGCTTTCCTCCAGCACCCAAGGTATGACCTTGACTTTGAGACAGGGTAGTTATGCGCAAATACAACCGCCAATGAGCTGCAGTGAGCCGTCGCCGACCGGACCGGTGAGCGAGGGAGGTGGCGTTCCGTAGCCGACTCCGTAACGAAAAGCGGTTCAACAAGTCCAAGAGATCTCCTCCTCTCCCTCCGAGCTGCTGTAGTTTGCGCACTTGTTCGACAACTGCGCTGTGGGCGATGGTTTTGGCCGGCTGAAGATGGTGAGCGAATTCGGTGGTCGGTTTCGATGTCCAAAAGGCGCTTGCTCTAACGCGGCCACACGCGGCTGCACACGGTGTTCGAGCAGTTTCGAGCGGTTTTCGGAAGTGTGCTCGAATGGGAATGTACAAAAAAACCAACCGATCGCTATTGGCAGGAGAAACTCTTTGCATTATGCACAGTCTCTAGACATGACGTATCACCGCATGAAATCATGAATTTCAACAAACGTGGTAGAATTGCTTGCTTTGCCTTAGGGTTTGTTCTTTTTTTTAGAACAAATATTCTACCCCCGCCTGAGCGTTTGTTTCATGCTGAGCAGCTTAAGGTGTTGGTTGAAATTCAAGAACGGCTCAATTGTATACTTATTGAGTAGCTTACTAAGTTGTGAAAATTGTCCCTTATTAACTCGGTTACTCGCATCACATCTGTCAAATTAGGGGATTGCAAATCGCGTCGATAAAATCGCGCTACGTCTGGAGACTGCATTCGAGACTGCATTGGAGACCTTGCTGTATTGGAGTGCTCCATACGAACGCATCGCTCTCTCTCTCTCTCTCTCTCTCTCTCTCTCTCTCTCTTTCTCTCTCTCTCTCTGTGAGTGAGTGGGTGATATTATTCGATTTTCATGTTGGTCGAACGTTTTCTCCAGACGTGCCGCTTTTGGACCATAAATCGAGGGTAGGCCCACACAGCGTCTCTTCGTGTTGCTTGCTGTCTCTTACGATGCCGCTTGTGGTGTGTCGAACGTTGCTGCATGTAGGGTTTTGTGGGGAAAATATACCGATCCGAACGGTCGTTGGCGTTGCGTGTGAATTACTTTCGAAGGAATTCATTGTCAACATTTTGGAACAGTTGCGGGCGTTTATTTGCCGAAAATGCACCTTGAAATGTTGCACCGATGGACTATTGTTTGGACAATTTGTTGTCCGCAGCCAACGGCTGCTAACCGGCAACAACGTTTTAATACCCAGGTGCCTTATTTGTTCCATCATCGCGCGCGAAAAAACAATCGCACACGTTGTCGCTCGCTCGGTGTGGAAGATCAGTTACGCACGACTTCCGTGTGACGCCAGTTAACAGCGCAAAACCGAGCCCCGCAAAAGCGTGAACGTCCGCATTGGGGCAAACCCCCCCCCCCCCCTCCCCCCTTCTCACTCTCTCTCTCTCTCGCTCCCGGACACCCCAATTTTATCTTAAAAATTTATTTATTAAGAAATCCCTGCCTCATCATGCAACCTCCGGTTTCTGCATCGCGCCGCCACCGGTGGGCAAATGGTGATAAGATAAAAAAATCCTTTCCCC
>KI915040.1:11135006-11191013 GCA_000473445.2 Anopheles farauti | reverse complement strand
GGGGGGGGTGTTCGGACGTTGCCGAAGTTGCCGAAAAGTTCGAACGAAACCAAACATGCTACCGACGATGCACGCGGAAGAAGAAGTACAGCCAGGTGTCGTAGGTGCCAATCAGTGCTGTTTGTCTCACGCGAAGCAACACAGTCACGTGAAGCGGCACGGTGGAACAGGTTTGAACCATGGGGAGGGTGGTCACGAGTTTTGGGCGATGATGACTCGATGAAACGATGCTGGGACAAACCCACCCGATTTCGACATGAGCTTTCGATTCGGCGGGCATGAGTCACGGTGCGTCAAGGTGGGTCAATACACCTTGCAACCCACTGGCGGTAGGATAGATTGGAGCTAGACTGGCTCAACTGGCGGTACGAGACGGGTTAAGAAACCTCCTTCTTGTACTAAATTGTACTAAAAGCGAAAAAACGGCGATTAAATCCTGACGGAGGATTGGCAAACCATTACTTGTACTAAAATTGTACTAAAGTTTCTCACGACTCGCTCTTCGCTATTCCAGATGGGTCAGAACATTGCACCTACTGGTGGTAGGATAGATTTGAGCTAGTCTAACTCAACTGGCGGCAATATTACCAACGAAGCCTCGAGGCGGGTTGAGAAACATCCTTCTTGTACTAAATTGTACTAAAATCGAAAAAACAGCGATCAAATCCTGTCGGCGGATTGGCAAACCCTTACTTGTACTACTAAAATTGTACTAATAGCACAATGTTCTTTTAGATTTCCTATTGAACACCCCTTTCTCACGACTCGCTCTTCGCTATGCCCTTCCATTTCAGATGCCGCCACAAAACACGATCGAGTTGAGCACGAAACCGGAGGCGGAAAATGGCGTCACGGGGAAGCTGCTGCCGTCCGCCAACGGCAACGGTGAGCCGGCCGTCCAGGACAAGGAGGAGGTACCACCAACGACGACGCTCATCGTACCGCCGGACGGTGGCTGGGGCTGGCTCGTCATGGTCGCTTCCTTCTTCTGCAACGTGATCGTGGACGGTATCGTGATGAACGTCGGCAGCTTTCTCGGCCCGATCCGGGACGAGTTCGGTGTGAGCGAGGCGGAAGTGGCGCTGGTTAGTTCGCTGCTGAGCGGTTTCTACCTGCTGACCGGACCGTTCGTGAGTGCGCTCGCCAACCGCTGGGGCTTCCGGATCGTAACCATCATCGGGGCGCTGGTGGCCGCGCTCGGATTCTTCGTGTCGCAGTACGCGACGAGCATCGTGTTTCTGTACGTGTCGTTCGGCTTTGTGGGCGGTGTCGGTTTCTGCTTCATCTACGTCCCGTCCGTCATCACCGTCGGCTACTACTTCGAGAAGTGGCGTGCGGTGGCGACCGGTATCGCCCTGTGCGGTTCGGGCGTCGGTACGTTCATCTTCTCGCCCGTCAACGCGATGCTGATCGAGTCGCTCGGGTGGCGCAGTGCGCTCGTCGCCCAGGCCGCCATTATCCTGCTGTGCATCGCGTGCGGTGCCATCTTCCGCCCGATCCAGCCGACCGAGGTGACGGCCACGAAGAACGCCGATACGCCGCTCGACAAGGGCATACTGTTGGGCGAAGGGTTGCCGGTCGTGTACACGCGACCACTGCCGGAGGGCCGGTACGCGTACTCGATGCCGAACAGCTCGCACAACACGTGGATGGGCGCGAACCCGAACTACCAGTACCCGACCGCGGCCGAGATCTTCCGGCAGGGCAGCGGCCACAACCTCGACCGTCGGCCATCGCACACGTCCGGGCAGCTGGTGAGCCACAACCTCCAAAGCACGACCAAGAAGCTGGAGAAGATCCAGAAGCGGCTGGCCGGGCAGATGACACCGGACGATACGATCCACGCGCACGGTTTCGCCACGGCTCACCACGAGCTCAACCCGGTCGGTGAGGCGGACGAAGAGGAAACGGAAAACGGGACGCTACTGACGGCACCGGAACAGAATGCGGCCACCATTACGACGGCTTCCACACGCCGCCACACCGTGTCCGGACGGCGGCCGAACGAACCGGCCAGCTCGAGGCATGGTTCGCGCCGTACGCTCAACGACGGTGCCCGTCCGATGTACCGTGACGACATCTTCTTCACCGGGTCGCTCGCCCGCATCCCGCAGTACAAATCGCAAACCTCGCTCGGCTACCACATGTCCGTGACGCGGCTGCCCACGCAGACGGACGTGGAGGAGACGGAAGCGGAACGGTGCATGGTGTGCCCGGAAGCCGTCCGCCGCACGCTCGCCACCATGCTCGACATGACGCTGCTCAAGTCGCCATCGTTCATGATGCTCGCGTTCAGCGGGTTCCTCACGATGATGGGCTTCTTCGTGCCGTTCCTGTACGTGAAGCAGCGTGCCGTCGCGGGCGGCATGGCGGACGGGACGTCCACGTTTATTGTGTCGGCCATCGGTAGGTAGCATGCGGGCACGTCGCGGGCCCACGACAAAGCACAAATTAATCACGGAGCACACACACTCTCTCCTGTAGGCATTTCCAACACGATTGCTAGGGTCGTCTGTGGGCTGCTCACTTCCTTCAAGAACATCAACGCGCTGCATCTGAACAATGTGGCCATCACGCTCGGCGGTATCGCAACCATGATCAGCGGGATCTACATTACCGAGGCGTACCAGTTTACGTACGCGGGTATTTTCGGTCTCGCCATCGGTAAGTGGCAGCACTTCAGCACGTGGTTGCCATGGACAACTCGCCATTGTGACCGTTGCTTTCCCTCCTTCACAGCCTGCTTCTCCGCGCTCCGCTCCATCCTGGTCGTGGATCTGATGGGACTGGAAAAGTTGACCAACGCGTTCGGCATACTGTGCTTGTTCCAGGGCATTGCCGCCTTCCTTGGGGCCCCGATTGCTGGTACGTAAGCCGCCACCACCAACCCCAAAACGCAGCCCTAACGCACCTGCCATTTCTACTTGCAGGCTACTTCACCGAGCTCACCGGTAGCTACGATGCGTCGTTCTACATTTCCGGTGCGCTCATCACACTGTCCGCCGTGCTCTGCTACCCGCTGGCCGTCGTCAACCGGTGGGAGAAACAACGTGCCGCCAAAAAGGACTCGCAGAAAGTTTAAAACCACCCAACTCCGGGGACTCGGGACGTCCCGACTCCGACTCCGCGTCCTGGTGCTATTTTCGCGCACACAAAGTCACGGCCTACCGAGCGTCAGGGCTTGCTTCGTGCAATCACTTCATAGCGAAAGCGCACGTTTAGAAATAAGCCATACTTCATTTTTCTACTTTCGGTCGGCCGAACTCATTTTGTTGGAAAGCTTTTGTTTTTTGAACTGATCATATTTTGCTCACCTTCGCTTGGGGTCGCCTCTGTGTACATAAGAATGGACTGTTTGTTTTTTTTTTTTTTTACAAGCCGAAGTGGACAATATGATTGTTCGGAACTAGCGACGCTTAGGTCTATTCATTATACCACTGCTACGCAGCAAGTGCGTTTGCATTATGGGCCGACCAATCTAATCGAAGATGTCGAACGCTCTCGCGAGTAACACGTCCGAGGTCAATCCCAACTTTTTGTTTAGTTTTTTTTTTTAGATACTATACGATTACAGACGAGTGTAGAGACTGAACCAGGCGAGCCATTAGCCACTACCTGGTGGACCACCCAGGTGGTGAGGTGATGCCGGTTTGTTTGCGGTTGACCAAACATTAGCAATGTACGACTACCTATTTACACACACACAGCCACAGATATTCCGGTAACGGTGGGTGCTGGCCCCCTGCTGCCCAAGCGGCAAATGCCCAGTTCCCAAAAACTCAGCCCCATGTTACGGCCCCGTAAACGTAGCAGTAGTTCCTACCATTGCCATACTGGAAATGGGCGTTGAGGAAGAAAGAAGCAGGAAACGCAAACGCCACTCCTCCATCGAAATCGAATAGACTAGACACATAATGGAAAGAAGCAAAAGACACATCGTAATTTTTATTTAGATTTGTAATTATACACACAAACCCAAACGCTTCGTTCGAAGGTTGGCCAAACATCGTAGATGTAGATATCGTGAAGAAAATTCGTCCCCCACTGCCCCGGGAACATGCCTTATATATCTCACGCTACTGAGCAATTAGTGGCAGTGAGATTGGTGCCGAGAGATGCGTGCAATACGTGATGCTGTCCAAAATTTACCGACCGACGGGCTTCCATTTACAAAACGCAAACAAAATTAGCCATCAGAACAGACAACCAGCGGCGTGTAATATAAAGCGGAACAAACAATCGAACCTCCCCCTCCCCATGCGAGAATAAATTATCTGTGATATCAGCATATATGTGGAGTGCTTTAAGAATATGTTGTTGATATAAAAACAAGCAAACAAAAAAACAATTTAACCCGCAGACATCACACGGGAAGTGGGCAGTGAGTTGCGGTCGGTAGGAAAACAAAAAAATCCCGATATCCGTATCCGTATTCCATCGCTCGATTCCGCACGATTATTTGTATCTGGTTTTGGGGGTTTCGGTTTCCCTGGACGGCCGTTCTTGGCACCAGCTCGCAGCTTCCGGGAGCACCCAAACGGTGGGTGAGGGGACTGCGTGCGACAACGACAATTCATGCTTCATGTTTTTGGCCGATACCACTTAGCGCTTAGCTCGTAAGGAATACCACATAGATTGAAGCGAATAAATATCCTCTTTTTTTAAGATTTGTAAACTCCAACGCCTACTGAGGGGTAATTTCCCCTCACACACACGTGTGTGTTTATGAGTGCGCCTGTGACGAAAGAAACTTAAGCAACGGCCAGCGCTAATGGTGCTCGAACCGGCCAGCTCATTAGTGGTGCTCGAATTGCAACACCCGAAAAAAAAGTAATGACTCCCACCGGACGGTTTCGAAACTGCGCTCCGGCTCCCGTAACGGTTACTAAAGTGTGCGAAGCCCGTACCGTAACTGTCACTACGGGCTTCCCAAAGCTTCCGCCGAAGGGTCGAAGTGACGGAATGCTACAATCTCCCGCAATGGGCGCATGCGCGCCTCTGAACTATACGCACGGCACGGACCGTGTGTACGTGAGATTCGGTCCAAACTTTGCCTTGCAAGATATCGATTATCTCCGGAATCGCCTCCGCAGGGCCAGCCAGCCAGTCGTTCCGTTGAAAGTCGGTGTAGCCGTGGGAGCTTTCGTGGTGCTGTTTCCTGTAACGGTTCCCCAAATCTTTTGGTCGCGTTGTGTTGGGCGGAAAGGTCGCTTTTCTAAAACCGGAGGCAGTAAAAAAAAACGGGAGCTTGTTCCAAAAAGGACCTCCGTGGTGCTTGGAAAGCAGCTTTCGAGCGTCCCTTTTAAAAAAGGTTCCCTTAGTAGGAAGTGCAAGGCTTTTTCAGGCCGTGCCAAGTCCAGGCAGGGAAGTGCGTACGGGAACACAACTTGACCCATCAGGTCGGGACGGATTGGTGTCGGTTTTCAGACGTTATGTCATTCGTGTAAGTCCGACGGCGCTCCTACCCAGTCACAAGGCGTGTGCGTGCGTGTGTCCGTGTGCGTTCCACGGGAAAACCCGAGAAATCGATGCCCTTGTGAGTGAAAAGCGTGTAGGTGCGTGGTGAGTAGGTGACTGGAGCAGGTGCATCTGGTCCAACAGCGAAACAAAAACAAACGAGAACGCATAAAACCCGAACGACTCGGTTTTGGGAGTGAGGACAAGAAGAAGAAGAAGAAGAAGAAGGAAAAAACGGATAAATACATATATATCGGGATCGTGCGTCCACACAATCATGCAACCGTTCTCGAACGACTACGGCGGTGGGTACGGTGGAGGCAATGGGTACGACCAGCAACCGCAGCAGGACATTCCGATGCGTCCGCAAGGCGTCGCCAGACCGATGGTGGACCCGGAGGCGATGGGTGAAGTTGACCCCACACTGTACGTCCCGCGAGCGAACCAGTCGGTTAGCAAACACTCCAAACTCTGCTCCCCTATCTCCGCAGCTATCCGCAGGCGAAAGAGTCGACACACAAGATCCGGGGCAAGTCGGACATCCTCGAGATGCTGTTCGGTTCCGTCGACCAGGAGCTGCTGCCGGTGAAAACGTTCTACTTCTTCTTCTACTCCGCGTTCGGGTCGCTGTTTCCGCTGATGGGTGTCTACTTCAAGCAGATGGGCATGAACCCGGGCCAGTGCGGGCTGCTGATCGGTACGCGACCCTTCGTCGAGTTCCTGTCGGCCCCGTTCTGGGGGAGCTACGCCGATCGGTGAGTTTTTTTTTTTCCTGCTGGACTCGTACCATGTCCGATCGAATCTCATCTGCCGTTGCCGTTCGTTACAGCTGCAAAAAGGGCAAAATGTTGCTGCTGGCATCGCTCGCCGCGTGGATCATCTTTACCCTGCCGCTCGGGTTCATCCAGCCGCCGGCCACGAGCTGCATCGAGCGGAAGAATGCGACCGATTTCGAGCTGCGTACGCCCCAGGTGCCGCGCATTCTGAAGCGCTCCATCGACGAGAGCATGCTGGAGGAGATCAGCTTCGGGAAGTACGCGACCGACAGCGACGGTTCCTACGCCAGGTGAGAGGAAAAAGCGTTAACGAAAGCGATTGTGGTAACGATTCTATCGGAACGTTTCAGAGTGGAACGTGCGGCACGTCCGGTGGCGGCCGCCGGTGTATCCCCGCTGGACGTGAGCTACGCCAACAACTTCAACGACAAGCTGCACCGCGACTGGGTGTCCCCGTTGTTCTCGTCGATCGTCTACCGTACAGCGGTAAGCATGTTGGGATGATCAATTTCTCTCGATTCTTCTCCCGAGCAAGCTACTGAGGAAGCCATCAAGACTTCCGTTTAAAGTACTTGAAAGAGCTAGAGCTAACCTCGCGAACACACCCGCACCCTTTCAGGACATCCAAAAAGCGTTCTTCCTGCTGCTGCTGCTGGTCATCATCGGTGAGTTCTTCAGCGCCCCGGCCATCACGCTGGCGGACTCGGCCGTCATTACGATACTCGGCGAGGACGCGGATCGGTACGGCCATCAGCGCATGTTCGGCTCGTTGGGCTGGGGTTTGGCCATGTTCTTCGTCGGCATCGCGCTCGACCACTCGACCGCCTTCCCGGACCACCCGTGCGGGCCGGAAAAGCAGGAGAAAAACTACACCATCTGCTTCGCCACGTTCTCGGTGCTGATGGGTGCGGCGTTGATTTCGGCGACGCAGATTCAGTTCAAATACGACTACTCGGTGGGTGGGACTGGAAGGCAGTGACTCGCTGGAGGACTCATACTTTGTTCAACCTTCCACAGGAACCGCAAGAAACCGTCCAGGTGGAGAAGGTACCGCAGGAACCGACGCGCGAGGAGCAGATGCAGGCGCAGCTGGCTCAACAGCTGCAGCTACCGTCGCTGGCTGCGTCCGGTTCCGGGGGAATGGCCAGTGCCGCACCGCCACCGGCGGCTCTCGGAGCACAGGTGAGACCGGGCTAACGATTCCCACCTACTGGAGTGGATTCCCACGTACTAACGCCTCCTCGCCTACACATGTTTTCTTCAGACGAAAATGTTCGCCCAAACTACGCGCGAAATGCCCGAGTGGGTGACGGTGCTGAAGCAGTTCAAGAATCTCAAGTGCGCCTCGTTCCTGTTCGTCGCCTGGTTCATGGGCTTCGGTATCGGGCTCATCTTTACGTTCCTGTTCTGGCACCTGCAGGACTACGGCGGCTCCCCAACGCTGTTCGGTGTCGCCTCGGTCATCAACCACATCTCGGAGATCTTTGCGTACTTCTTCAGCTTCCGCCTGATCACGCAGATAGGCCACGTGAAGGTGAGTTCTGAGTCGCTGGCACGGGGGTTTGGACGTGAGTGAATCGGACTGCTTTTTGTTCTCGACACAGGTGCTCTGCCTAGGGTTGGTCGGTAACATCCTTCGCTTTCTGTACATCTCCTACCTGAAGAACCCGTGGTGGGTTCTGCCGTTCGAGTTCATGCAAGGTGGGAAGTGGTGTGATAATCTAAAAAAAAAAAAAACATTTACAAGCTTCATTATCGTGCAGGTATTACGCATGCCGCTGTATGGGCCGCCTGCTGTTCTTACATCGCACACAACACCCCGCAACACTTGCGATCATCCGCACAAGGTAATGGCGGCGAAGAGTAATGATTTTTTTTTCCGTCGCAAGCGACATAACACTCACCGGTGAACATCTTTCCAGGCGTGCTGCAGGGTTTGCACCACGGTTTGGGCAGGGGTTGCGGTGCCGTCATCGGTGGTATGTTCGTAACCTACTTCGGCACAACGGCCACCTTCCGCGGGTACGGTGTGATCTGCATCCTCGTGCTCGCCGCGTTCGTGTTCATCAACTTCTACCGCAAGGATGAGGGTTTCATCTCCGAGATTCCCACGACGGAAGATCCGCATCAGGTAAACCGCTTTGCTTCTCCGGGGTTGTAGAAACGCTCAAACTGCACTTTACGTATCGCTTACAGGTGGCAGAAGAGACGGCTCACCTAGCGCCGCACGGTGTCCCTAGTAATCCTATACCGCGGGCCCTGTCCAGCACGCGGCTGAACGAAATTGGCCAGCAGAACGTCGACAACGGGTACGGTACGTATCAAACGACCGGCGGCGCACTGGACGTGCCCGGTGGTGCTCCCAAGAATCCGTTCGGTGCTCCGCAGGCTGGCAACGTGTACGGTGGTAATCAGTACTAAAAGCCGGCCCGCCCCGGCCCTGGCGTGGAGTGGTAACGATACTTTAACACAAGGACAAAACAAACAAACGCTAAAACGTTGACTGAAACCCGTCGTCGTGAGAGGTGGGCGAAAAAGAGGATGCCCGATCGATGTCTACGTCACACACAACAACAACAACAACAAAAGACACAAACTCTGAATGTGAAGAATGTTTACTAACATAAACGATCGCTTTAGGAGCGGAGTTTCCAAAAAAAACCATGTACATGAGCTCAAGCAAAACGCCATTTCAGCCATTCCGGCCCGATGCTTCAGATGTGGACTGGCTCAGATGAGCCGAACGCGCATAAGTCATAGCCTTTGGTCGTGGTTGTTTAACAGCTAATTCGGAAGCCCTACCGGAAGTGGGCAGAGAGGCAAAATACGGTCGTTAGAAAGATCCCACCATCAATAAACCACACACCATTCGGTACATTGTCGGCCGCCAGTGTCGCAGCCTACTGTGACCGCACGTTGTCACGTTGTGCGTGCGGGCGAAGAACGTTGTTCGGCGAAGTCCTCTCAACACTATCCTATACGCTCCCACTATCCCACTAGAGCCAGAGACTCTATGCGCCATTAAGCAATTAAGTCAACACCCTGCGCACCTGCTGGGTCTTTCTCGTTGTTGTCGTTATTTTTCGAGCCCCGTTCCCGTGCCTCCCTAGCCGCAGGCAGTATTCGATTGTTATTGTTGTAGTACGCTTCGACGAGCGCCATATTATTAGTCGCCGCATTAAACTACTCTACTCTCTCACTCTATCCTTATCCGCACGTACGAGGCGTTGCTGGGTGGGGTGGGGCTCCCTTTAAAAGGTATTTGTTTAAAGTAAAACTTGATCTTGTATCATCCCGAACGAAGTGCAACCGGTACCGGTACGGTAAAGGATGTCCCGTATAGTTTGACTTGCGCGTCAGCGAACAGGCACAGGTTAGGAGTCACTCGAGGAGTTCGTGGTAGGGAAGTTCGTTAACCAAAAAAAAAAATACACGTGGTTCAAACGTCTAGTCTAGTGTAGTCTAGTGCTGATGTTTCGAGGGAAGAGAAAATCGATTATAGAAAACACGCGACATAAAAATAATGATAGTAATAGATATTAATCGATGTGGTTGTATAACTCTCCCTTTCCTCTACCTGTTTGTCCGTTGACCTGTTTGTGCGTGTGTGTTTGTGTGTGTTTGTGTGTCTGTGTTCCGTATCCGTTGGAGGTGTACGCGAGTGAGTCAAACAATTGCCAAGGCATCAAGCGAAGGTAAAAACGGAGTAAATTATGGCACAACATCCATTCACGAATCATTTATTGAACCATTCTCACCCATCGGAACTTGAAACGAATCTTGAAGAATCGAAAATCAACCGCGAAGACCATGTACACATGTGGCACAACGAATGTTGACGAACTCATTTGCGCACCCGTTGTAAAGTGAAACACGCGCGTTTGTGCGCAACCGTTAAACGTTAGACGCGTACAATTACTGCCCATTGTCCCGTTGCGTTGCGTTCGTTTGGGTTATGTGAGCGCCCCCTTTTTAAGCTGGTGCGTTAGCTTAGATTAAGTTGTTTTCCTTAGCGCATCCTTCAAGCAATGCTATCGCGCCCGGTACCGGCAAGTAGACGAGCAAAGCAAACAATCCGATATAGTATAAACGACGACCGTGGCAATTGAACGAACGAATGTAAACAACACACGCAAAAGCTTTATTATCTCTAGCGAGACATCAGTACGCATATCAGTTTCCAACCTTACGCGTGAGCGATATTTTTATTGAGACGAGAGCATATTTAATCCTGCAGCATATTAAATTTGCCTATAGGGATGGGAATGGTGACGGGAAGGTGGTATTGGTTTTGTGGTCGGATGCATCGTGGCGTACCTGACAAGAGCCGTTGCATCCGATCGCGTTTTACAGAGAGTATTTACTAGGCATAGAGTGACAAACAAATATATATACAGAAGGTAAATCTATTACGAATCTATTGCACTTGCGATACGAGTATTCGTCGGTAGGAGAGATTCCTCCCCCTTCCTCGCCTCCGGCCAGAGAGCACTAATCTTCTATTTCCCATTTCCATTTACGAGAACCCTATCGAGGGTAACCTGTTTTCGTTACCGGTTGCTCGTTTGGTATCACCATGCGGGCAGTTCGGTAAGCTGATTAACCATTCAAAAAGTATTACCGGAGTGTTAGCTCGTTGTTTATTTGTACTAAAATCGGTTCGTTAACTAAATTTGGCCCCAGCAATGATCTTCTACACTTAACCGTTTCGAAACTTAATCGTATCCTTGTAGATGTTTTCGCGAACTACCGGTAAACGGAACACCTGACTATATTATATATATAAAAAATGCATCAGTAAAACAAAATAATGATATCGATCTAATACTAACATTGATATAAAACAATCAAGCCGAGCAAGAGCTGCGGACTGTTCCAGCAACGCCCATGACATGCCCATGATCGATGTACAGCACCGACAACCGGAGAAGCAACGAGTAAGGGTGGCCCTTGCATACATACAAACCTACCATACACATTGCACACAAGTATTGTAAGAAATGCACCGCTAACAAATTGTGCTGTACAAATATCTCTAACTGCATACGCATTCTCACCATCATGGGCAAATAAAGACAAAACGTTAAAAACGTACATCGCTTGTGGATTAGTGTAGTGTATATTTTAGCTCTACTTTTCGAACAATATCCGAATGTACTGAAAAGTTAGGGGAGAGGAGGGGGATGGGGGCGGGGGGGGGGTTTGGAATAGTCGTTTCGATTAAATCGGTTAGATGTATTTCGGTGTTATGCTTGACAAAAGATGTCTGATAGTATGCTTGTGTACTAAAAATTCTACTACAAACATATGGTGCTGTAAGCTTAAGTCTAGTTTCCTTTCTTCCTTGAAATTTGACCAGACTTGTTATAAAAAAAATAATATTTGTTTTAGTTTTACAACTAGCCGTTTTTAAAAATTATTTGAATTTTAAGAAGCATCGATTATTTACAAACACTGCTTGAAATGTTTCATAAAGCTCTTAAATATTTCGAAAGCTTAATCGAATTTTACTTCACGCGGGCAGAGATTGTATTTGATTCTCAAAGTAATTGAGGATTAGAAAAGAATTTCTTTCATCTTATCTGTTTAAATCTTGGGGCAATATAATTATTACGTTTATGGAAAAGCAATTTATGTAAAGTTAGAGAATTTAAAGTAAAATTATTTTTATCGAGTTCGTTTATTGCATACGGTTCAAAACTTTCATTTAGCAGTCCATGTCCGTGACCGCACAGTAAATCACAGTGCACCGCGAAAATGTGTTCCATGTTTATAAACAATTGAATCTTTGAACCAACGTGGAACGATTAATACTTAAATATCTGTGTCTAGGAAAAGAATTTGAAATCAGTAAAACTTACAATGGAAGTAAGTATTTTAAACTTTATCTTTGGTGATTTTTAATTACTTGATCTAACGGTCTCGATTAATTTCATTTAGGAAAAGCACAAAACCAACATTCGTGAGTTGTTTTCATCGGCTGCGGAACGCAAAACTTTTGTTAAAATTTGTGCTCCGATGGTAAGATACAGCAAGTACGATCATTCTCAAGTAACACATATTATATCGTGCTAACAATTAACTGATTGATATGCTATGCACTATTCATGTTTTAGACTAGAATTTCGCAACTTAGTACGTTCATATGGAACCGATTTGGCGTTTACCAGCATGATCATGGCCGATTCGTTTTGCCAAAGTGAAAAGGCGAGGTTAAATGAATTCACGACGAATAATGGTAAGCATTCGGTTGTTGCGGTGTGTTTCTGGATATTTTTCTACAGTTGTCTTATACAAACCATTGCTTTTAGACGATACGCCACTGATTGCTCAATTTGCCGCTAACAATGGTGTAGATTTTCTATCTGCCAGCGAGATGGTCTATCCGTAAGTGTTTCGAAATCAAAATGTTAGTTCCTTTATGATTAATGGCTTGTTTGTTTCAGCTATGTCGATGGCGTCGATCTAAATTGTGGTTGCCCTCAGCGTTGGGCGATGGCCGAAGGCTACGGAAGTGCACTGCTTAAAACACCCGAACGAATAGCGGATATGCTTGCGATGGTGCGACGGAACATGCCGAACTCTTTCAGCGTTTCGGTAAAGGTGCGGTTGCTGTCGAATTCGAACCAAAAAGAAACGATCGAAATGTGTCGCCAACTGGAAGCTACCGGCATCACCTTCCTTAGCGTGCACGGTCGAACCGCTGCCGAGAAAACAAATGTACCGGTGCATAAGGAAGCGCTGCGTGAAATCAAGCAATCGATAGCCATTCCCATGGTTGCCAATGGTGATATATTCACACTGGACGATGCAGAACAAATGCACGCGGAGACAAAGTGTGATGGTAAGTGTTGAAGCACAAGTAGCACTGGTTTATTCTGCACTGCAATCTACTCCAAGTTCATATTTCCCAATCGTCTTGAGAGAGACGCCTGTGACGGTCCAGCTGCTGGTTGGGAGTTGTTTTGTTCGCTGAACGTGTTGATGTCCTCGTTTAGCTCCGTTATTGACTGCTGGTGGCCGTTGATTTTCTTAATTCCCTCCGTAAGGTCGTAGATAACTTTGAAAAATTTGTTTAATTCCGGTATCTCCTCCACCGCCTGCGCACGCTGCGTATCGAGGGATGCGACGTTCAACTGCTCGAGAGATTTCGCCACATCGACACGATTGTTAGCATCGCGGACGAGATTGATTTCGGGCGATGCTCGCGTGGCGTGACTCGTAGACGGCGTTTGTTCCGTAATGGACGGAAAACTGTCCGAACTCAAGCGTTCGCTCAGATTTTCAAACGAAATGGACGAAAGTGTTTCCTGAGCGTTGACGAATATGTTGTACGTATCGTCTAGCTCCATTCGGATGCTATTGATGCGCTGTTGAATGAGATCTTCGTGTGCACTGTCCAACTCTATATGGGGATGCATCGATGCTGCATCCACCTCTAACTTACGCGTTGTGTCCATGTTACGATAATGTGTTTGAGGCTGTTTATGTTGAAGAAAATTCGATCTAAAAAATATAGGCCTTCGTAGAAATGGTTACGGCGGAATAATGGCACCAAATAGTGCAAGCACAGCAAACGAGCACTTTGTTGCAAGGAAGGAAAATAATCAACACGGTTGCCATGCGCTACCACAGCACACCCCAATCAAAGTAGCAGTGTTCGAAAAAAAACCGTGGCGAAGAGAACTGTTATAAGGTTACCCTAATTATTCCCCCACAGGTGTGATGGCCGCCCGGGGCATGCTGTCGAATCCGGCCATGTTTGCGGGTCCCAAGAGTACGCCGGTGGAGTGTGTGCAACGATGGCTCAACATTTGCCGGCAAGCCGACACAGACATCACGTACCAGTGCATGCATCATCACTTTTCGTTCATGACAGAGTCGCTGCTGACGAAACGGTTGCGTTGTGAGCTGAACAGCCTATCGCGCGATAAGGACAAGGTGTACGATTTCATCCGCACCCATCTACCGCTGGACAGCGTGGTGGACGATACTGCCAATGAGGAGTATCCCGACAAAATAAGCTGCACCTACAGCGAGCAAAACTTTCGCCAACGGTGCGCGGAACGGGGTAGCACAAAGGCGGACAGCAACGGTAGTGCGTACGATCCGGAAGCATCCGATGGTAGCTTTTTCCAGAGCAAGCAATCGGAACTGGTACAGCAGGACGAGTCGAGTGTCGATGGGGTTGATTTTATGGATGGTGGCGGGTTTTTATTCGATGAATGAAGGCTACATATGAAAGCACCTTCAAATGTTTTGTATGTGATGTTTCCGATACGTCCGAACGAATGAATTGAAGTATTTTTGTTTTTTTTTCTGTAAACTCTTCTTCTTGGTTCACTGTCTTAGCAGGTTCACGTTGCTATGATTTTACTTACCTTCGGGTTACATACTTCTGTCATCGTTTAAATCATCTTTCTCCTTTCTGTCATCAAGTTTAGCGTTCTTTTCCTTTCCGATAGCTTCACCCATCATTTCGTCTGGTACGCGTTTGGGATCTTTCACACTACCGTTCCCATCTTCGCGCTCAATTCCTGCCCAAAGCAGCACACCGGTCGTATAGATACCTCGTTTTTATAGTACTTTTTATTTAAACATTGGTTTTTCATCTTTTTTTTACTGCTGTTTTCATACATACATCATCAACACACGCCACACTCGCGGTAACACACACACACATACGCGATGTTGGGATATTGTGTTGTCCTCTGTGCCGGGTTTTTATTTGCGATTCTACTAGCCTGCTTTGTTTTGCTCTACGCGTTCCCGTTTGTCGCTGCTTTTACTGCAGTACCCTTCCTGTTGCCGTGATGGTTGTATTATATGTCCCGTTTTTGAGCTGGCTTTGAGTGTGTTTGTGTGAGTGGTTGTGTAACATTGTTTCATTTTTTTTTTGTAACCATTTTCAGCACAGATCACTTACTAATTGGTTTTCCACCAACTCACAGGGACACATTCCATGCAGTGTGTGTGTCGGTGTTTGAGGTGTGTGTGTGTGTGTGCTCAAAGTTGTTCGGGAATACTGTAATCTAGATCGATTTTCTTCGAGTGTTCTCTCAGGCGGATGTGCTTTTGGGTGTGTGTGTGTGTGTGTGTTGTGTGTGCTTGTGTTAAGAGTGCCTTTGGGTTCTAGTAGTAGCACTTCCCTTTTTATTTATTCCCACCGGTTTGCTTCTTTTTTTATTTTATCAAAAATGGAATTTTAGTATTCCCGCTTTTGCGTGCGTGTGTGAGTACAATCACGAGACATCCTGTTCACGCGTACCGGGGTTGCCAGCGCGTTGTAACAACAGTATAGCATCAAAAAACGGGGGGAAGGGGAAGGGAAAAGTTAGTATTTAATCGTAACCCATACCACGGAAACGAAAAACTCAAGCGGAATATTTTGATTTAGCGTGTGTACGTACTTTTGCGTTAAACGTTTTGTTTGAGTATAGTTTTTGTTTTGTTTTTGTGTTGTTTGTGTTCCATGTTTGTGTGGCGTAAGACGTATTTGCTGGATTATTATTGATTGCTGGACAAACTAAGAAGCTATTTGTTCGTACCGCTTTCCGTTCCTCATCTTCTTGCGTTTGTTGGCCGATTCTGTATCTCTCCTTTCTCTCTCTCTCTCTCTCTCTCTCGCTCACTTTAACCAACACCAACATTTTACACCTAATGCGAACACTCACTTGCGTTAGTGGCGTTTGTTTTTCGATCCCCAGCAGAAGGATCGAAAGGGTTGCGGCAACGACTAGAGCTCATTGTGTGTGTGCGCGGGATGTTTGATATTCTGTGCATCATCTTCTGTTCTGCATTCCGCCGTTCGGCGCCCTCCGTTTTGCTGAACAGAGCTGCCCGAAACGAGCGACGAGTGAACAACAAATGATAACCTCCAGCAAAACCCCTACATTCCTTCAAAGCAGCCGTGTTCCGGACGGGTTCCAGGTAGGAACGGCTGCGAGCTTAGCTAGCTTAGCTGTCTGTCTGCCTCTCTGTCGGCTTGGGTATCTGATCATGCGTTTGCCGCTGCTTTCCGCCGCTTCGATTAAGGGTTGCTGTTGTTTAATTTAATTACACCGGTAGCACAATTTTATTTATCATCTTGCCTGCACTTTCTTTCCTTTTTTGTGTATGATCACCTATTAAAACTAATCTGTAAATGTTTACATCATTACACTTATATGTGTTGTATATAAATATATTCATACTTATACATGATATATAATCTATTCTATGCATTCATTCTGGTTTACCTTCACCCTGCACCCAGCTTCCCTTCGTCCACGCTTTGCTTCGCCAGCTGTTATCCTTCCTTAAATACGCTTCCGCCCATGCTCGTGCCGCTCCTCAGCTTGTTATTTTTATTATTCCGTGTGTATGTGTGTACGTGTGTTTGAGTGAGTGTGGCTTTCCCTCTTGCTTATTAGTGTTTGCCGTAGATGTTGATTACTAGTTTTGTTTACATGTTTCCATTCCATTCACTGTTTCTTTATACATAGATTATACGTGTTTCGGTATTGTTTCACTTATTCTCCATCATTCATCATCATCGTCTTCTTCTTCTTTTTCTTCATTTAGTATGCTTTTCGTTTACTGCTGTTTTGGGTTGTTAAGTATTCTGCAAATTTGAATCATTTCTTGCTGTGTGTGAGTTTGTTTTTTTTTTGTTAAATTTTCTTACGATTTTCCTTTATTCATGTTCATGAGCCAAGTCACCAGTGTACTAGTAGTTGACCATCGTAGATCCATCGCAGTTTCGATCAAGTAACAAATGATAGACGTGAAAGTGAAAAGTGGGGATTAGTAGTAGTAGTTACTAAATAGTCCGTAGTATTCGTGGCCACTTACACGCGGCCAATGTTCTACGAGCACGGTACGAGGGGGAGAAGGATCCTAACTTATACAATTCGACAGAGCTGCTGTACACTGCGGTAAGAAACAAGGCAGGCTGAGAAAATGCGTGGCGAGAAAATGGTACTAGCAGGATGCTCAACCAAAAAAAAACTAGCAACATTAGCCATGGTGTGTTTTTGTTTCGAAGCGATTCGTAGTGACCGCTCTCTTCAAGATTGTTCAGCGCCGCTGCTCAGCTAAGTACGGTACTACCCTGTGTAGGGAGGAGGGGAGGGGGGGTTGTTGGTGTGGGGTTTTTACCTGCACGATTTATCGTCCCAGTGGGAGGTGCGGGACTCAACAAGCGCCGCAGCGGTGTATGCTAGGATTTCTGCTTCGATATGATCCACTCCCCCATCCCCCCCCCCCCACCCCGCACTTCCACCGAGTGAGCCTACCAATGCAAAACCCGATGGAGACTGTGCGATGGAAGGACAACGTGGCGGGAAAGGGCAGGAGAGAGGGGAATGTGAAATGGGACTAAATGACACACTATCGATAAGATTTGTTTCTGTTTCCGTTTTTTTTTTCACTTGGTTTTTGTTTTGTTTGTTTTTGTTTTCTCACTAACACCTAGTTTAACGCGCGTCGCAAAATCCTACAAAAATGGACGAATTTTCTTTGCCTAGGATGCAATTTTCCGACTGTTACCGACGAGCTCCTCTTCTGAGTGATTGGATTGTGTTGGGCGACGGCACCCGCTTTCTTTCCCCCGCCCGTGCTGCAAAAGCAAGAGAAACAACGATTTACTCGCTTTTCCTTTCCGCGGGTCCCGTGTGCGAATCGGCTGCAAACGCGGGCTGCACAGAGGGAGAAAGAGAGAGAGTGTGTGAGAGAAAGGTTCCGTTGGTGCCCGGTTACGTTTTTTTTTGTTTTACTTTTTCAGTTTGTTTTATTTCGCAAATTAGTTGCAAAGTACTGCTCCGATTTCCTCAACATACACAAGCGCCCTGCGGTGTGAGTGTATGCGTGTTTGTGTGTGTGATTAGTCACTATAGATAGCCGAAGCGTGTGATGTCAATGTGTCGTGCCTATCGTAGTGTGCCTCGATTTTGGTTCGTTTCCTTTCTACTGTTGTGTACGCTATAAATTGGAAGAAGCTCTCGTTTATATTCTTGCGTTGCCTGTGTGCTTGTGTTTTGCTGCTGGTTACAGGTCGTGTATGTGTGTGTGCGTGTGCATGTGTGTTAGTAATAAATGCCTATTGAATGCTGGAAATGGTGTTTTTTATTGTTGAGATTTTTCATTCTACCGGCAAAACTTGCACCTCTGGATCTCTCTCTCTCTCTCTCTCTCTTTCGCACACGCACACACACATACGTACACACACATATAAACCAGGCAGCTACGCTTGGGTAACAAAATGGTCACGACGGTGGTGGCATCAATAGTGCAGAAGAAATGGCGAAGGAAGTGAAACGGTGTCCGGAGTGTTCCGGAAGTGTTCGGGTTAACAGGTGTATCGGGGTAAGCTAGAGAACCGAAAACGGATGGCGCCATATTGGAAGGAGGGACCTAGTATGTTTCGGCCTTGCCAGTAAGTGTGCGCGAGTGTATATACGTTTGTATGCGTGTGTGGGTGTGTGTGGGGGTGAATAGTACATTTCTTCTCTCTAATTTCAACTCCCTAGCGTCTCCTGCTCGTCTCCCTACCGCACCTTCATTATTGTGTTGAAATGCTTTGCCGTTGTTATGTTTGGATCCCCGCAAACGCTTGGCCTGTCACGGATTCGGGTTCCATTGGTTTCACTTGTAAATATATGTATATATAGCAGATGCGTTTTGCTTTTTGTTATTGTTTGTTTGTTTCCTTTTTTTCTCGTTTAAGGTAGTATAAATATGAATTTTCAAAGCGTATAGCAGGTGTGTATTACAAAAAATATATGTATATACTTCAAATAGCGTTCGCTCGTTATTTGCTTTCTTAGGTAGCCGTCGCTCGTGTTTTGTTCGGTTGTTCTCTTGTGACGTTCACGTTTGCTGCTGCTTTACTGTTTAACATTGCGCTGCTGCTGAGAGAAATTTGCGATTGTCGTCCCGCAAGGACGACGCACTGGTTACTTGGATGTTATTGTTTTACGTTTGTCGCTGGCGTAGAGATGGTTGTGTACGTCCGTGAGGGCGCTTAACAGAAGCGTTTGAAGCGAATATATATGTGTGTGTATATATATATATATTTAGATCTAATTGCGATTTGTGTTGTATAATATACGTTTATTTATGCATTGTATATTCTTACAAGCTTATCAAATGAGAAGTAGTGTGAATGCTGTACGTGTCTGTATGTCCTTTTGAGTGTGGTTTCTAGTTTCTAGCAGCGCCGCGTCCGGTGAAGCGGAATTATCTCTGTGTTCTGGTTGTGAGCGGGGCAGCAGCTGCGAAAAAACACTGCGACTGCGACGGTAGAAAATTAATAACTAATTAGCTACTTAGCTATCTAACTATCCTGCCGCACTGGAGGAGAGGGTGATGACTTAAGGATGACTTTCGGCTTATGTTTTTTCCCCTTTCTTCTGTGGATGAGCTCTACAGGACCGTGAGACTGTGTGTCTGTGTATGTGTGTATTGTTTCTGTACCGTACACGCGCAGCCGTGTGTGTGTGTGTGCGCGCGGTGCGATCTTGAATTCGCCTCCATTTGTTTTATTTCTTCTTACCTTAGCTAAGAGTCCCTAGGGCGCAGCAAGAGCTTCAACTACAACTAGTGACTTTGGGTGTATGCTTTGCTCTATTCTTTGGTAGCGTCATCGTGCTCCTACGGTCTTGTCTGTCTCGTACAGTCGAGAAGAGTGAGAGTGGTAAAGAGGCGTATAGAGGTTGTAAGGATAGAGGCCGTAAAGACGAAACGGAGACGAAACGAAATATCGTAATGGTAGGTGTGTGTGTGTGTGTGTAGCTTTGTTTTACGTTGCCTTTCGCGATCGCGCACCATTTTTGCTGGTAATTTGCTCATTTCCGTTACACATTTTCCTTGGCTCCTCTACATAGGAGTGTGTTGTTTCGCTTTTGTTTGTTGCGCACAAATTCTTCACAAATGTTATTGTTTTTTTTAATTTCTATTTTTTGCGTATATTTTTCTGTCGCAATTATGATGCTTGCTTTTGTGTTCGATTGTGGGTTTTTTTAGTTCACAAAACAGTCGTCCAGTTGAAAACGGAAACATACCCAGTGTGTGTATGTGTGTGTGTCTGGGCGTATCTGTGTACAACAAAGATCTCTCCGTTTTATGTCGTGTTGAACCATATTTCTCCTGCAGACGACACAAAAACGCAAACGGATCCTCGCAACTACAACGGAAGGGCATCGAAGTTTGCCGGATGGCATTGCGCGTTTCGCACTTTAGTTACTTCTACACGCCTTACACACCACGCACTTACATCGATCCTGCACTCCCGCGGCGTAATCTGGCTCTTAGTCTGGTGCTTTGGTTTTTTTTTGTTTTTTGTTTTCTGCTTTGCTGTGTTGCTTTACGGAAACATTCATCGCAATCTCTCTATCTCTCACGCGACGGATCTTGTGTGAAATTGTGTGAAATACTTCCCCACACGGCCACTCGCTGTCTCACCTACCCAAACCGCACACGCCCCTCGGCCCGTGGCTTTTTCACGTTTACTCCTTGATCTCGAAGTACTTGTAGGTTGGATTCTCGTACCCGTTGATCTGCATGTTTGCCACATGTCGTTCCTCGGGTGTGACTGGTGCGCCGACGGCCTGGAACGATGGAACGAAGTGCGATTTGTTAGCACAGAACCCTTTGCTTTTTCTCTTGCCCTTTTTTAGGGGCCCAAAAACCACTCCACGCACCTGATCTACCTCGACGAACCCTTGAGCATGGGGCGACCGGGATGCTTTCCACTTGGCGACGGCGACACCGACAAAGACGGCCGCCATTAGGGCAACGCCGGCGAAGCCGACCGTTAAGTAAACGTTCTTACTGTCCCGTCCACTGGAGCTGTAGATTTCGCGCCGGACGGAGTAGCTCTGGAGAAAGGAGAAGAGAAATGGTAAGTTTTTCCAGCGCGCAAGTTTTTCTACGGGTTTTTTGATACTTGGATACTGAACCTGGTTGCAATTTGCGGGTTGCAACCTTTTCTCTTTTTTATAGCTCTAATGAATTTATAAAAAAAAAACAATTTGACAGATATTGTTTTCATTCATAAGCAAAAGACACAATCAAGCTATCCAGGAGTCAGTTGCCATGGAGACTATTGACCTATGGCGGACTATGAAACTAGTGTTCTCAAGTACTGGGGCAAAAAAAATGTAACCGGCGATATGAATAAATGACTTAAATTAAAAAAAAATCGGAATGGAGAGAAAATTACGAGAAACACATTGGTAATCTTTATTTACATCCAAATTTGAAAAAAAAACCTTACCCTTCCGGCAAATTAAGAGTAATACTTAAGTATATTATTCCATCTTCCGGAAACTAGAACACTCATCGTATTTTAAAATCTTTGCGGCACTGGTATTAAAATGAAAAGGCTAATTTGTACGCCGCTAGATGTTATAAAACTGGCTGAAATAATGAGCTTCAATATGCAAACTTCATGGGAAGCAAGTTGTTCCGAAACATTCTCCTTTCCAACTGCACCGCAGGAGCAACATTGGAGCAGTAAAACATCGTAAACACTTTTCTTCCCTATCCCCGCATCACTCACTCATCTTCCTCTCTCGTTCGTATCTCGTTCTCATGTAAAAGCAACAGTGGAAACGCATCCGGGATCACCCGGTACTTACCGGTTCGCCGTGACCGATGTCGTGCGCCAGGACGTGTTGCATCTTCGGTTCCGCTTCCTGATGGGCGACGGCCGCCGCAACCTCCTCGACCGCACGCTGCACCGCCTCATCGTCCACGGTCGGGAGAGCCGTCGGCTGTGGGCTACTGTGTGTGTGAGAGAGAGAGAGAAAAAGGAAAACACAAAGCAGAACGCACCGTTCAAGCGGAACGTTAATTAATTAAGCCACCAAAAAAAAAAAAAAACCAGAGGGAATTTCACAGTGAGGCTAATTATCCCACCGGATGCGCTGGGAAGGGAAAGGGTACTTACGTTACGACCGCTTCCTCCGAGTAGTCCTTCGTGGTGTCGGTTTCCTTCTGCGCGTCCAGGTCCGATTGCTGCTTCTGGGTTTGCGGTTGCTCCGAAAGCGTCGGTTGCTGCGTTTGCAATGGTTGCTGTTGCTGTTGCTGTTGCTGCTGCTGCTGCTGTTGCGAGGTAGCCGCGAACGTTGCCGCAATCATCTGAGCCTGTTGCTGCTGTTGCTGTTGCTGCTGTTGCTGCTGCTGCTTTTGTTGCTGCTGCTGTTGCTGTTGCTGCTGCTGTTGCTGCTGCTGCTGCTGCTTGTAGGCGGCTTCCATTTTCTTCGCCTCGAGGCGCAGCTTTTCCTCGCGAATCTTTTCGCGCTCCTGGGCACGCTGCTCCTTGCGCTGCTTCTCGGCCAACCGCTGGCGCTCCTTCTCGCTGACCTTGCGCTCGATCTCCATGCGGTACTTGTCGAGGATGGTCGCTTCCGCCTCCTCCGTCATGGCGAGCATCGAACCGGGCGTCTCGTCCTTCGACCGGAGCGCCTGAATGTAATCGTCCATCAGCTGCGACAGCTTCACCGACAGCTCCGGGTAGCGCTTTAGCATCGCCATCGACTGGTTCACGGCCCGGTCAATGTCAACGAGCCGCTCGAGGGTGCGGGGACGCTCGGAGGCGGCCGCCTCCAGCCCGCCGGTACCGCCCGAACCCAGCAGATGCCGATAGTGCGATAGGGCATGGGCACGGTCCTTGTGCAGGGCACGCAGCAGCTTCTGCAAACACTTCTCCACCCGGTGGGACTGTGTGTGGAGGAAGCAAACGGGCAGCGGGTTCGGTTAGAGAAGAAAGCGATCAGTTCACACCAATACGGTGCCGAATATGCGTTCACATTTTCGCTGCCTTTCCCCGTCGGTGTGCGTGCGGGTAATGTTTAATTATAAGACTCCCGCGTAACCAACCACAGTCACACCGCAAAACAACAACCAAACCCGTTAATAACGTGCGCACCGAATGTAGGTCGCTTTCGGCACCTTTCGGGGCGAAAAAAAATAAAACACGCTCCATACGGAAGATGAACTTCATACGAAACGGTGGCACGTTTTTCCCCACCAGCAGAACGTGCCCGACGTGGACGTTCTTTTGCACACGTACATGCTCGTAGGCCCGTAGGTCGTTGTTGTGGAATCAAAATTCGTGCTAAACCCACAATAACCACAACGAACGACGGAAACCCCTTTCCCACCGCCGACGGAAAACAAAGTTCATTAAAATTGTGGATTAAACGGATTTCCATCAAAGTTTTTCGGCGTTCGGCGGTTGGGAACGTGACCGGGAAAGGATGCTGCTACGTGCTGCGAGTGCGAGTGGCATCATATTTATGCCCGTCCGCGATGGGTCGGTAAAGATTGCATCGGTACCGTGCATCGTGTCGTTATTAGTTATGTTGCTCGTGTTAAACCGATTTGAAATGGTTTTGGTGTATTGGATCTGTTGGGTGGGGGTGCTATTAAAATTTTAGGTCCCATTTTTACTAATTAATTTTGCACGTATAAATCGTCCCCTTTTGTTCCGTGTGATTCGTTAGAAAAATTTTATGTTTTTACTTGGAATAGTTGTAAATAGTTGGAAAACGCACATTGCAGTCAACAAATCAAAACTCGAACTGATTTTGTTTTCGTCTTTTATATGGGGAGCTATTCGTTTGTGAATGAAACTTTCCATGAAGCGATAAACATTAACTACAAGAAAGCCCCGTCTTTGCCTCCCCTACCTTTTCCACAACCACTCCCTCCGTCACAGCACACAAAGGACACTTACGCTCGGTGGTTGCTCCGTGAGGGCCTGGGTGTAGCACGTCATCGCCTCCCGTTTGCGCTGGTTGATGTGGGCGAGCACGCGTTGCTGGTGCATCGCCGCCAGCTGGTGCTTCTCGGAGTTGCCTTCCTCTTCCAGTGCCTGCACAGAAGTCTAAAATATTACACGAACGAACGGGGTGTTGGCCAGTTGTGCGGGTGGCCAAAGGTTTAGTTACGAAAACGAGACCGTTAAACTCATGTCACCATTTTGAAGGCAAATTTGCTGAGTGTTCGTGTGCGTGTGTGTGTGTGTGTAATGTGTGTGTGTGTGTTTTCTAAACGTTACGGTAAAAGTCAACTCTACGAGCAAAAACCACCACCCGAGTGGGGAGTTTCTCAAAAAAAAAAAAATAAATAAACGCCCAGTTTCTCTCTCTCTCCCTCTCTCACTCACACACACTTCCTGCGGCACGAGCGTCAAAACAATCGAATGGGTTTTTACTTTTATTTAGTTTCGTGCGGAATTTAATAGCCTTTTTTCATGTGTTTCAAAATTCGTACTAAAATGTACGTTCGATAACACTATCTTTATTGCAGGGTTTCTTAGATGATATCGTAAGTCAAGCAAAAATTCTTCTCACTTGATATTACAAAGGCAGCATTTAATTTCACACGCTCTTAACGACCATAACGGAGAAGTCTGTAACCAGTGTGTATAAACACATTCATAGGACCACATGTTTTTTTGTATCTCGTTGCTTCAGAGAAGAAATTTATGATTAAAATGTCTAGTTTACATGAATTCTTATAGTTTAGTTAAGTGAAATGAAAATGAAGTAATAAAACGAATGCAATTTATACTATTTTTAATTTGGTTCAATTTATCGCATCATTTTGTAAATATGTATGTAATAAACGTACAATGCAATTACAATTTTGTAAATATGTAAAGATGAATACGAAAAAAATATTTGTATGAATACAAATTAATTTTATTAAAATTCTACAATTTTTATTTTCTTTGTAGAAGAATATTTATTATATTTATTTATATATTTATATTTATTTTTTTTATTTTTAGTACACCCGGATTGTCTGACGCCCGCGAAACCGTACAGAAGCGACCAGTGGCTTTTCGCTATCTACACTAGTGTGCTAAAGTGTATTTGTGTGAGTACGTGTGCGTGTTTTTTGACTACATCCGCGAATCAAGCAACGTGTCCGGCACACCAGGCAGTGAAACTCTACAACAAAAGAAAAAAAAACCGACCACACAGTCGGAGACGGGACACACGCGGTGTGTGGGGAAGCTTTGGTAGGATCGGTTTTTTTTTGTGTTGGTTTTCCTTCGTAACGAACGCGTTGCGCGAATCAAATCATGACATGATTTTACTGTCAGCTGGTGTTTTTTTTGAAGCGATAGATTGGACAGGGTGGGAAAGGTGCACTGGGAATCAAGGAATCACGGGAAGCACGTTGCGACTATGTGGAGCAAAGTGTGGTGATGGTGCATGCAGAGTACGGGAAGGCCGGAAAGAAAGTGAACAACAGCGAGTGAAACACGCGCGAGAAAAAATAACCACGCACCTGGAACCGGGCCGTCATGCGCTGCTTGAACGTTTGGGCCGACTTCGGGTCGGCAAGTCGCATGTCCTGGTACTTTTCCTCCAGATCGGACCAGTCCTTCATGACGCGCGTCACCTTCTCCCGGTGGCTCTCCTCGAGCCGCTGCTGGGCTTCCTGAAATTCGGCGTGCAAATTCTACGAACAGCATATACAAACATCACTTTCGCGGCGCGCACCTACCTTGAAGCTCTGGTGTTCGTTGCGCGGATCGAAGTGCGTGAAGTATGGGTCGGGCGTCGGGATGGCGGTGATCGGTGTCGTGACCAGCTCACCCACCACACCACCCGTCTTCTCGGTCGAACTGGCGGAGGCAGCATAACCGCCGGCGTACATCATACCACCACCGATTGGGCCACCGATCTCACCGGCACCTACCGACTGCTTCTTCAGCCCGTCCTTCAGTCCGATCGCGGCCGGTGGTGGTGTCGTGAAACTGTCCCAGGCCGCCGAACCGGTATCGATCCCGTCGGCACCGGACGGTTTGTCGCTGCCGGAGTCAAAGTCTTCGTCGGAATCGTACTCGTCGTCGTCGCTTTCGATCGGTTCGTCTCCCAGCATCTCCTCGTCCTCCTCGTCGTCGATATCGTCCTCTTCCTCGTCGTCCTCGCTGTTGTTATCCGAGACGGCATCGGAACCGTCGTCCAGCGCCGGCAGCATGTCCGTGTCCTGAGGCAACACTGGCAGATCGGTTTTCTTCACCTTCATCGGGACCGCTGCGAGGAGGAGAGAAAGAATGACAACAACATTTAGCTTAAAGAACAGCGATCATAAGCGAAAAGGGTTGTTTTTTAATAAAGAAAAAAACATTTTTAAATATTATTTCTGCTATACTCTTTTAAAATATTCGACTTTTACAATGTTTGGATAAGGAAAAAACACGAAGAAAGACCAAGAGGAAACCGGTGTCCGTGTCCCCACCGAAGCTCCACTCGTAAGCGATAATGATGATGCGCTTCGATTAAGCGATAAAACGGTCACCCATTAATCAACGGCGACGCGGCTATTAATACGAAGCCTCCGAGCTAACGCATCCGGCAACGGTGGCCCACCCGGGTGCTTATCGCCCTTCCAGAATCGACCACCCATCCAAAAAAAAAAACATTCGCGCCGAATAAATCGATGCGTTAAAAGTCAAAATCGGCGTTGTTTGTTCTGCCCGTCTGTCCTCGTGAGGCAAAGAGCATACTAAAACCGAACGACCAGATCTGAAAGATACTCTGTGGGGGTGGAGGAATAAAAAAAACTCTCCACCGAAAGGACACAGAATGTCTTCATAGCGTACGGCGTCGATCGCGTAATGACCTTTCTCAAAACGTTTCCCTTTGGTCGCTTCCCTGCGGGCGACCTGTACCGAAAGAAGAACGGCACGAAAAAAGGCACGAAAATGTCAAACCGATTAATCGTTCGCACTCCCACTCGGCTCGGGCGGAATCAGTGGACCGGAAGCAAACTCGAACCGAATATTGGTCGATTTTTCCTTCCATCTGGGGTTCGTGCACGGTTCGATGATCGAAGTGATTCATCAGCCTTATGTGGGAAGGGTATGCAGACGAGTCGTGAGCCACTCCTGTGTGTTGTCATTCCGAGCCGGAGTTGTTATTAGGGCGAATCTTCCCGCGAACGGAAGGTTACAACGAAATCTGTCGAATGTTGTTTGTTACGCGCGCCATCTAGCGGCAGTTAGCAGTAGCAAAGCGTGTGCTGTCAGATGGAGACAGCAAAAAAACAGGAAAAAAAACCAACAAACAGAGCACATTTATTATTATCACCTATCGTACGCCGGAAACTGCAATTTTCCGGCCCCGAAGAATCCGTGGTTGTGGTTCGTGGTTCGATACCGTGGCCCTTTTACGGTCGTAGAAAAAGAGCGTCGGCGCGCTGGTGACGTGTGAGTAGCGGCGAACGTATGCTGACGTGCCGTATGCACACACCATTTTCGGACCACTGCCGGCGGGCCAGAATGAAATAGGATCCGCCCCATTCGCCGGATTCGTTCACTTTCTTCCCTCCCGCGGGCCACGGTGTTGGCTGGTGTGTACTTTTTTGTGCGCATTTTTATGGCCGATCGCCCTGCGGCGGGTGACGTTCCCGGGAACTTTTGTCTGCTTTTTTATGGTTTCGTTGGGGCAGGACGATGGCGAACGAGTGACGGGTTGCATCGTTTCGCTACCGGAACGTGGTAACGGGTGCGGGATGATAATGACCTAACCCACGGAACCACGAAGGGATGAACGAACCGAAACGACGATGTGTTTATCGGAGGAAACCAACCCACAAGTACACCCGCAGACACCAACGCCACCAAACGATGCCCACGGGTCGGAAGTTAGTTTCGACGGATCGGCAGCGACATGGCCCGCCACCCCATTTCCGAACGAATGTCAAACTTTTATAACCGAAAGGATATCAATGGTTGTCATTAGTGGGGTAGGTATCGCGCGTTTATTATCATTATACCGTCGGTTGGCCCAATGGTAAGCCGCTTCGTTCGCTTTCGTCGAACCATCATTATGGTTTTGATTACAGTTCGTTAGCTACTGGTTTGCTTTCTAAGCGGAAAAAGCACCACCACCCTTCGGAAGGCTCAATTTCGTGCGTGCTAATTACGGCATGCGGCAGAAACAGACGGTTCCAATGGGATGCCCTCGAGCAGCGCAAAGCGAAAGGCACATTTTTTCATCCCAAAGCTGGTGATGGATATTGCGAAAAGCATCCACGGAATCTTCACAAAACCTTCCACAGTACGACCACTGTGCATCCATTTCCATACACTTCTCCTCGGGTGTGGTTTCGTTTGCGAAAGAAAAGTTTTGTTACCTTCGGGTTTGCTCTCTGTTCGATGAATGTTCCACCGAACCACTCGACCAAACTGTTGGCTGTGTGCTTTGTGTCTTGATAGCTGGGTACGTAATGCCATTCTACCGAACCGAGAAGCTTTTCCCGATATTTACAGTTCAACGGAAACACGGGCAGCAGAAACGGGTGTGTAAATAAAAACCGTGCTGAAGTGTGAGCTGTGAAGGGGCCAAAGTTTCGAGGAAAGCGATAAGTTTGTTTTATTTAAATTTCATGACCACGGGTGCCTTTCCTGGCGGAATGCATCGCTCCTGGCAGAACCGGAAAAGCTCCTCCGCCGGAAGCATTGGCAAACGTGAGTTCGAAAAATGGAGCTGAGAATCGTTTGCTTTCTTATAAAGACACTTTTAAGGGCCGCTTTTGAAAGTTGGGTCAAGTTGGGCGATGATTCTGATGTGTGATTTGGCCGAGGCCAATAGGTGATTCGTTTCGGAAGAAACATTTCCAACGTTTCAATCGTATTTTAGATCGCCATATTTTTGAAAAAAATTCACATATTCTTTGTCGCAACTGGTGAAACGATAGAGGCAAGAAGAAGCCTTAGAGAGGTCTTCCACGCGGTAACTTCGCAACCTTTGAAGGATCTTCTAGAACTCAATCCACTGAAGTGAGGTGCGCCGTGGTGTGAGTGTATTCCCGATCCCTTCTTACATTACTATACTAGACGGGAACGTGGCTTTTTACCATCATCATCTCATTTCCGGCAATGAGAGCCCATCGCCTCCAGCCGTACTCTCATTCATCGTCCGGGAGCTTTCTCGCTCCGGAAGCGGAAGCGGCCGTTCGGTAAACCGTCCATCCAATCCGGGACCAACACACGGCTACCGTTCCGTGACCGTGTACGCTTGCGTTATGAATCTTGAAGTTTAAACGCTACAATGACTCGCCGGAGCTAAACTCGGGCGGAACCGAAACGACTTTACCGGTACGGTCGAGGTGCCACGGTCGTACGAAATAATCCCCCAAGCTCTCGGTCTGATTCATCGCAGCTGAGCATTATGTGCTTGCCGTTAGGGGCTGCTGCGGATACGACAGACGCATGTGTGTGTATGTGAGAGGAGATTTAAAAAGATGCGCATTTTGAACAAGGTTAAGAATATTAAAGAAATGGTTTTCTGCTGCCGCAAGCAATCGAGCTCGGTATTAATAAAGCTAGCACATAACGAGATGAGAGAGCGAGAGAGAGAGAGAGAGCGAGTGAGAGAGGGAGAGATACCGAGATCCAACACAGAGATAGATAGCAGGAGATTCATATCGCACACCAAAGCGTTTCGGCATAAGATTACCTTCGCTTCGGACTTGGATCTCCGCAAACTCGATTGTCGTTTCGTTCGTCGTCGTCGTCTTCGTTCCCTCACCACTAACGTTCACTATGTTCCGGTTCACCTGGTGCCCCCTGTTGGACGAAGGGGGAAAGGGGTAGGGGAGACAAGGCACAGAACGTACCGTTCCGTTCGGGTTGTGATTTATGGAGGACGGAAAAAACTTTAAAAACTTTCCACACCGATTCGTCGTCGTTTCAGCAGCCAGCTGGAAGCAGCGTAAGCATATTTTCTTCTGCACAAACTTTCTTTCCAACCCCAATGCATCCCAGTGTCGCTAGGGTGTTGAAATGTTCGCCGACAAACAAGGCTTTACCTCCTCCGCCCGGTGCCCGGAGACGGTGGATCGATCGTTCGGAAGTTTGCTTTTTTGTTTTGCTGCTACCACCGTATGCTCACTGCACTGCAGCAAGCAGAGTTTGCCAGGGCGCAAACAAATCAACCGTAAGTTACTTGGCAACAAAAAGTTTGGCACATTTATTTTCCAGCCATCGGCGCTCGGCCTGGTACTGGGCCTGGTGTAGCCGTAAGTGCTTTTTTTGCATCGAGCTGCTGGTGTAATTTTAGATTGATTCGTAATATTGATTTTCCTCCCGTTGCGAGCGGAATGGGGCTTCGGTTTTTTTAGTTATCGGGCGGATGTAGTTACGGGAAGAAGTTTCCTCCCATTCGAGGACAACAATCGTGTTTATTGGTGAAAATATTGTTTGACTTCTTCGGCGCTTTGACTGATCGATGTATAATAATTTTGTTCATAATTTTAGTATCGTTTGAGGTCGAATCATTGGGTTGAAAAAATATATACTCTAAAACTTATTCTACTTATTCAATATCCTTTCAATTATTTCACATTGTTTAACTATCACAAACTCATCTGAGATCATGTTGCATTATTTTGAAGTGGTTGTTAAGATTCCTGAGATAATTTTGGTCTAATAAAATCAATACACTACCAAACATTCTCTCAAATGGTTACCGTAATAAATCAAACTGTATTTTTAGTTATTTCTACTGGTTTAGCATAGCCAAATAACAACTGCCGATACCTTATTTACGATCCCATTTGTGATATTAAACCTATTTTCAATTTTTCCATAAAATTAGTCTCCTCCTTGATCTGCCTTGGAAAAGTCAAATCTTTACTAAATAAAAATAACAACATCTCAATCATCGACCTGAATAGCCCCTGCGAAACCACAGCATCATGCAAACCCAATGCCAATAGGTCATTTGGAACAGAAACGGTGAAAGCTACCGGAACCTGCCACACGATTGACCGAAAACATGTCCTCATTCTCGCGGCCACTGGACGGTAGAGAAATGAGGCAAAAAATAAAAGAAAAATACATCGAGCCTCACTCATCCACTGAATGGCCTCCGAAAAACCTTCGCTCTATTGGCTGTCGACTAGTGTCATCAATGTCAGTACCATCGATCCAGTTATTGAAAGGCTCGAGGCTCTATTCATCCGGAGGTTCATTACAATGCCGTCTTTTATGCTTATTTCTCTCGAGGTTTTTTTTTATTCTTCTACCTTCTATCCCAACGACCGTCGCTGACTAACGGGCAATAGAATCCGGAGCGGCCGTCGGATAGCGATCGATACAAGCGCCACCGCAGTGAGGTGAAGGACGTCCCGTGTGCACGCCGCTACACCGACTTACCGATAGGTTCGCTTCGGCTGTAATGGAGATGTTCTTCAAAAATCTTTGTGATGGAGAAACGCGGTCTGCTGCCGGGGGTCCGGTGGTAGTCGGTTCTGATCGATATTTTCCTTAACCACCGGCCACCCGGGGCTTCCCGGACGGCCGAACGGACGATCCATAATTCATGATGTATCCATAAACCGGGTGGGAAAGCCGTTTTTTCCCCGCTACACCCTCCCGAAATTGGTTGTCGATCGATGGTGTTTTTTTGGTTGTATCCACTCGTCCGTGAGCTTTTCAGCTGGCTACCGTGTTTCTTTATACTTTTCTACGTTTTGTCGTTGTAATGAATACACAATCCAATCGGAATAACCAGCTCGGGAGCTGGGAAACCGGTGCGAACGCAAAAGCCTTAATCCTTTATTTTACTCGAATGGAGGCGCCCGGTGTTTTGTAAAAATTCAGACAGGCAGGCTTAGTTGTCGTTGCTGCTGTTGTTGATAACGGTCTTCAAACGGTGAACGATGTGTTTTAAATCGGTCTCGTTTTTGTTTTCTCTTCATCTTAATCCACTGGTTTACATTTCAACCGTTCAATGGAGTATTTTATAACGCTCGAACACCTATAGAGTGCGATTGTGCTGCATTTGGAGACCAATAAAGTAAGTGCTTAAAAAAGCTTCGCCTGTGCAGCGCAGAGTGCACCACCATCATAAGTGTAACAAAAAGACAACAAAAGGTAATTATAATCGATTTATGACGCACAAAAAAGCGCTATTACCAACACAAGCAGAACAGCATTGGGAAAGGCAACGATTGTTCTGCTGTCGAAGAATGGATCGGGAGAACGATTTGGGTAAATGACAATTTTGTCACCGATCGCTTCACCTCCAGCACCGAAGGTGAGACGACGTTAGAAATCATTGCGCAGCTGGTTGTTTATACCATCTCCCCCTCCCCTCCTCCTTTCTACCGTCGGCTTGCTGGCTTTTATAAAATAATCTTTCATTGCCTATCATCCGCCTGGCTGGTTCGCTGGGCGGCATAACACTCGTGCCGCTTAACCGAGTGCTCTATAATACCCCCTAAATGGGGTTCGAATGAACACTCAGGAGATAAAAACGCGGAAACAAATGCACACACAATTAAAATGGCTCGTGGAAGAATTTAAATAAATGAAACCAAGCCCTTTCGCTTCGGTCACAATGCCGAACCGTTTAAGCATAGTGTGTGTGTGTGTGTGCGAGTGTGAGTGTGAGTGTGAGTCGTCCATTTGGTCACGTATAAAACCCGGACCGGGTCCGGGCACACAGTCGAGAGCTTTGCGCACGAAAACAAAAAGCATGAATTAATCACGTGAGCAGCAGCAGCAGCAAAAGGGGACGATGGAAAACAATTAATGGAAAACAAATGAAAGCCATTTGCCATTGGTGGCACGGGGAGTACAGAAAAAAAAACGGACTGCTAGACAAAACGTAGCAAAAAGCTGGTGGATAGTTGCTTTCGCTCCCAAGTGGGGTTTGGGTGAAGTGAGGGTGATTTAACATAAATAGAAACATTTACAGCGAGCTTAACGGGCACACCCGGTAGTCGTGTCCGGGTCGCCGTTGGGTTCGGCTTTCCTGCCTTCTTTCTGTAGGTTGTTTGTTATTGCTTCCTACCTTTCCATCGAACCGCTCCGTTTCTGTCAAGATCCCTTGCTGTGGACCTTTTCCAGGACCGGGTCTAATACGAATGGACACGCGTTGGGTTTGTATGTGTGGGAGCAATATGCGTGTGTCCATCTTTTCTAACCCGGGATCTGTTCGGTTAGGAGCATGTTTTTTTCTCTCATCTAATCGACCGAACCGCCGTGATCTTTAGGGACCCGTAAACAAAGTGGCCCATCACGTGGGGGAAAAACGGGTGAAAGGAAATCGGAGCACAAACCCCAACCCTTAGCCATCGCACACTGACCAGCGCAACACGGACCCATCGTGGACGAAGGCGAACAAAAGCAACCTTCCGCGTCGCTTAGTTGAACGGTTTCAGGTTTATTTTTTGGTTCCCGCTGGTAAACGGGTTTTTTTTTATTTCGGGCAAAACTCAGAACCGAGGGCCGTCCGAACGTGAACGGTGGTGGCGACGTTGGTGGCAGGTGTTAGGACGCGCCCCGGCCAAACGAATAATGTGTCCCCGGAGACAGAACGGAAACTCCTACCGTGGCACGGAAATGCCAGCGCCAGGATAACAGATGTGCCCCAACAAACACAATGAACAAATGATTTCGCTGGGCATTTGCTGTCCTGGCCTGTGCTGCAGGGCCACCAACGGATCCAACCGTTTTCGGTGGGAAGAAATGAAATAACGTTAAAAAATAGTGTAAGAGAAAAAAAATATACAAACGTCGCACTCCGAGGTGTACGCACGAGCTGCATGGAGTACAGTGAAAATGTTTTGGGGTGCGGAGGTAGTGGGAATGGAAACTCATTTTTTATCGCCAACCGAAAAATAGGGAAACGTGAAACGAATAGCATTTTGTTCTAGCTAAGCGAAGCTTTAAGCAGCGCGTTAATACCGTGGTTTATAAGAAGCTCGCAAAATGCGTGCGTGTGTGTGCAACTGTCAGAGATAGGCAGTAGGCGGTGCACAACGGACGAAAAGATGGCCGAAATGTTCGAAAAGTGTTTGCGTTGGGTTTGCTAAAAAAGGAAATGTATTTTTCAGCAACAAAGTAGTAACAATTTGGATAATAGAGGAGAAATTATCAACATCATACTTTGAATTTGAAAGAGGATTTCTGCGAGGTGCTTTTTATTGCAATGGTGTTTGGAATATTATTTTTACTGTTTTTGTTTAAGTTTTCAGCTATTGAGTTTCAGGATCAGAATAAACAATATTCAGTAGTCGTCAAAATCCATTTCGTGGATATTTTTTTAAAGATTTCGGTAACCTTTTACTCCAAAAATTAAGAGTATTTTAAAGATTGTACATGAAAAACCAATTTTGAAAAACTGCGAATATTTCTCCAAAAGAGCAGAGAAATGTTTAAGATTTTTGACATAAATACCCATGAGTAATATATTAAAAAATATTTATTAAGGTTTGCTACTGATTTTTTAAATGACATATTCTGAAATATTCAATTGAATATAACTAACTTGAATCAGAAAAGCAACTTATGTGTCCTTCCATCGCACCGAGCTAGCCCACTGTGCGCCGTGCGGCTGTACTGTAAATGTTTTATTATTATTTTTATTTCTAGCTGTCCGTTGCTTCATCCTCCATTTTCGCACGGATGGTGGCGATCTGTCGACATTGTCCGGTGGGCGGGTTTGGTTTGGGTGGCCCCACCCTCCCCAACGGTGTGTTTGTGCTGATGACACATTCAATGTGCAATTATGTTCCATTTTGCATTTCGAATTAATCATTCCACGTCAACTGATGGCGACACGTCCGAGTGCCGCAGCCCGGGACAAAATTCGTATCCGGTGGCAGCGGATGGGTGCCATGTGCGAGAGGGATGGAGCTTGTTGAAGCTGTTTGCAGTGCAAGTGCAAGTATCGCTTTCATCGTCTGCCAAACCGCCGCATCCGTGGCCGGAGGTCCCCGTAGCACGTTCGTGTGTTTGTGTGTTGTTGCCACCTCCCGTGTGCTTTGCAGTGCATCAGCACTGTCAGCTTCATGTAGGGGCCAGCAACATCGAACTGGCTTGCCCGTATATGATCGAAACGCAACGGACCCCGCTTCGTCCTGCTGAGCGGGGGGAAAAAGGACACGGAACCGGCTTTGTCTTGCCTCACTGAACTGACCTCATTCCGGTTCAACCGAGCGGGTCCAGGAAGCGGGTGTGGGAAGCGATGATGAAGGCCTCCGCCCCCTCCCTCCCGCCTTTTCCGACTCCGGTGATCAGTAGCGCATCGCTTTGCATTTCCTCCGTTCACGACTGCTACCGTGCCCGGGAGTGATTGATGCTATTTATGCCTTCAACTGCATCTGCAACAAAACCCGGACAAACTCGGCGCGTGCGATGAGGCCACGTTGGACGGCACAAGGACGACACACTGTGTTAAGCCTAACGTTTGGGCCAATTCGACCCGTTCGGTTCGGTACCAGTATGATATGGCTCGTTTCGGCGCTGGGATACGCTGACCGGGCCATGGGTAGCGATGACATGCAGTTTCCGTGCGCTTCTTTTATTGCGTTTGTCACTCGAACGTTGCGCGAACGTCGCCGGGTGCGTTTGAGTGACGTATGGCTGGCGCTGCAGTCAGCCATTGAACGACAACCGTTCGGACGTAATTTATATCATTAATTTACGCCTCACGATTAGTGTGATCTTTGCAGCGCTTCCATTTTTTTTTTAGAGAATTGATTGTTGTTCAGAGTAGAAAATGGTCAGTTTTTTATACGCACCATAGTTTGCTAGCATATTGTATCAAAAATAGGGAAAACAATTTTTAAACATACTGGTTAAAAAGTTTCAGATAAGTCTTGTTATTGAAACGAAGACGCTTGTTCTATTACGTAGAATTAGAATTAATAAAAGTTTCATTTCAACATTTCATTGAAACTTTTCATTTGGGAAAAGATCTAGTGTTTCATGATATATTTCATGAGTGTTTACGCTGAGTGGAATAATAAAACAAAAAAAAAACTGACGATACCTTAATGATTATTATCGTTTCGGTTCGTACTTTCCCCCATCTCATCCGCTTTTGTGCTTTGGTGTTTTGAATGTTTTTGTTGGAGCATTTTGTTTCTCTCTCTCTCTCTTTCTTTATAATCTCCGTCATACTTGCTCTTGCCCCACCGAACTATCCCATTGCTGTCGATCCATTATATGCTGCGATCAGCTTAAAAGCTTTTCATTTCCCGGGCCCATTATTGCTATCCCTACTTCCAGTTGCGAACCGATACACTCCGGTGCCGGTGAAATTCGCTTCAAGTGTGATACGAAGCACCATCCAAACGATACAATTATACGCCATTTCGAAAGCTCTATGGAGGGTTTTTTATGGAGCGTAGCTCGCGGTTCGCTGCTTTGCTGCCACGAGGCTGCTGTGCCGCTTTTCCGCCGGTGTCGCCCGAAATTTGTCTTTTGCTTTCACCGAAACCAGACAGCGGGCGGAGGGGGGGAGCGAGGTGGCGCTTCGTTTCGTAACTTCGTCGGAAGCAATTTGTGAAAATGATTTCATCAAAATGGCGCTTTTATTCCACCATTACCATAGACAACGGGCTGGTTACTTTCGCGCACACGCGGTGCACGCACACACACCGACCCATCCATCCGCGGGAAGTTAATTCAATAGTTAAAAAGTGACGTTTCTTCCGGCCGCCTCTTGTCGTCCTACCCGCAGCGGTGGGTGGTGGGTGGCTTACTTTCATCTTTCCACCTCCTCTCGGCAATGGAAACCGCCACGAACGGCACAAATGAGGCTGTGGAGGCGGGAGGGTGGTGGTGGTTTATAAGGTGCTGGTGGGTGGCTTTTTGGGATGGCGTCTGTCTAATTAAGCGTAGCGCTACTCGCTGCTCACCATTTCCTCCTCCGGGGCCGGATCGTTCTCGTGTTCTCGTTCGTGCGGCGAACATTTGCCTGCGTCGAATCCGTCCCGCGGATGGAGAGCTTCATCATTAACAATATTAACTTTGCTTCCTCCGGCTACCGCAGGAGGATGCGCCCCTTTCCCTCCCCGTTTTGACAGCAACGCCGAACGTTACACGCTCCGAGCCGTGTTTTGCTAAAGCAAAAACGAAAAAAAAAAGACAGCAAGCTTTGTTGGCTTTTTAGCGGACGCTCTTTATCTGCCACAGCTCTGCTTTTCTTCCGCCGTAAGCGTTGGCCACCCCTATCGAACCGCAGCCCACCACAGCGCAACCAAACAAACCGGGTGGCATTTAGCCCTGACTAGACTTAGATGGCCGCGGCATTAGTAGCAGCCCGTTTTGCTCTCGGCTGCCGTACGTAAATGAACTTTCCCGTGCGGAAACTGAAACTGGAAGCCGGAAATGGTACGAAAACGTTTCGGGGCGCGAATGTACCGCGGGCAGGATTTTCCATCGCTGAAGAAGGCAAATTGGTTGCCCGCACTTGAGCTGTATATGGCAGCAAACATGGTTAAAATCTAGCGAGTGAACTATGTAGCAATGGAGCGAAATTGTAAAGGAATTAGCGATGGTGTTATTGTTTCTCTGTGAAAATTCACTTAATGACGCAGCTAAAACAAACCGTACCATTTCCGTAACCAAACGTGACCTGGTGCTCTTCGGTTGATTATTCCATCTCTAAACTATAAATGTTCAGACGAAACAAGTGGTAAGCCGTGTTTCACATGCTCTAATTATTTTGAAGCATTGCATCAGAGGATTATGTTAGAGATTTTTCATTCAATAATGTTCTTTCCCTCAAAGAATGCGCTAGAAGCTACTGGTAAAATTTTACTTTAAATCCATGCTAAATTAATAAAAATAATTGCATGTACCAGAATTTAATCATCATTTATGTGAGTCAACTATCCCAGAGGTATTTTACGAGTAAGCTTACGTAAAATTCAAACCGTTTTATAGAACGCTCCCGATTTATTTGCCCCTAAAGATGCTCTCGTAACTAGTGTGCACATTCAACGTAATTAAAAGTTAGTTGTTTTATGTTCCGTTTACGGAAGGTTGTACAAAGTGCGGTAACTACAACACGATATTTGGATCAGCAGCAGTAGCTAAGCCGAAGGAGAGTAGCAAAAACATATACACTACCACCCAGTAAAAAAAACATTAAAGAACGCGCGCCGCATACGGACGAGGATAAGTTTACGGCGAGCTGATTAATAGTGCTCGGGGGTTTCTGCACCGTCGTGTAATTACTTGGGCAAGCGCGGTTGGCGAAAGTTGTTAAAGTAAGTTTTTAGTCAAATTAATGGGGGTTTTCAAACGATGGTCCCCTGTGCGGACGAATCGTTCGTTGAACTGTGGGTTTCGACTAGAGAAAAAGAAAACGTTTGAAATTATTTCTGCTTCAAACTTATATATATTTTTTTTCGTTTTCACTATTTATTCCTGAAGTTTTTTACTGTGAAGCTCTCTGAGAAGCACTTAATTTGTTTAGATTCATTACATGTTCTGCAAGCTGCAAATCTTGAGATTGGCTTGATTTGAAAGATTGTTGGGCAAAGTACAACAGCTGAAGTTGTTGCACCACTTGATTTCCTTTGTGCTGAGCATGAATTTAATGGAACGTAAAAAAAAATAAGCTAGGGTGAACTAGAATTTTCGCTATTCTATTCTATTCTATTCTATTCTATTAAATGCTATTCTATTCAACACGGGAGTAAATAACTCACCATTTACATGAAATAAAACAAAGGGTTTCCGTTGAAAATGTTGAAAATTTTCTTCTTTCTTTAACTTTTCAATGAATTTACGAAAGAGTTTGCATTTTTCGATGAAATGAGCTGCTCCGAGTCAAAATCATCCAATCAATTGGTTCGTAGAAAAATCCTGTCATTGTTGGATTTAGCTCATGCTTTGTCCTCTTCTACTGGAAATGTTCCTCGAGTCCTTCCTCGAACGGCAACCCTCCGGAGTAGTTGTAGCGTGGAACACACAGATTAAACATACAACCGAAGGGAAGCCGGGATTTGCGTCCCGGATGAAGCGTAGAAAACTGCTGCCTCTTGCTCGTATGCTGTAGCCCCAAATTCCCCGACACAACTCGATTTGATTGAAAACTCTCTTGAAAGTTTTCCACCGTTTCGAGAGTGTCTTTCCGGGCATTTCCGCAAACGGTAAGCCTGCTCTGGTGGATATGGGCCACCTGATATAGGTTGTTCGGGGTGCATGTAACGCGCTCTCGAAGCCCGCTCGAGGGCTTGCGAAAGAAGTGTGCTGTTCACGTGTGTACGTGTATTTGTAAACTTAACCCATTTCAATTTTCGAGTTTGTGGCTTACGGCGAACGGGGCAGAGAGTGGGATTGCTGACAGCCATCATGTGCTCGTACCAGGTTCGACATGTGGCATTGATTGTCGTTTGAGTGTGCGTGTTTTGAGAAGCGTCGAGGTCGTCCTTTAAATGGATGGGTCGGCCACTAAAACCGTCGGCTGCGTTGAGTGACATGCGGAGGACAAAAGCGTGTTCGAGCAGAACGACTTGTCTGGTTGGAGTAATCTTCTCCGAAACACACATCAACAACGAAACGAAATAAGTTTTTTTTTTGGTTCGTTGACAAAATGTTGATCACACAACGACCATATTGGCTCCACATACGCATCTGCTTCTCATGCTTATTAAATGTAAAGTTTAGATTTTTGGCATGCGTGTGATGATGTTGAAAGAACAACGATATTTTCATACGACACAATTATTGGGCAAAGGTTGTGATGAATGAAAACGTTTTTATGAAAAGGTGATGTATTTTTAGATTCATCTTTTTAAAAGAAAATTGTTAGAAAAATGATGGCGAAAAGTTGATGAAATACTGAAATTCACCCCAAACATCAATAGGCTGTCTGAATTAAGTGAAATAACTAGTTAAACGCGCTTCTCGACCCTTTTTTGTTACAAAATAGTGACACAAATACTTTCACTGAGCACAACATGGAGGCGCCTGGTCGGTGATAAAGTTTCGTTTGTAGAACAACGAAGGGGAGCTAGGGGAAAATTGAGTTTCCCGTGATGGATTTACTTCTCAACAGCATCTGCACTGTAAAATCATCTCACTAGCGATGTCGCTCGCGTTATCGTTTCCCGTGAATCCTTTTCCGAAACCCCGGTTCAATTTAAATACATTGTTTATGGTGGCCATTTCGAGCGCCAAATTCGTCGCTCGCTTCCCGCCCGGATGTGACCAATCAGCCGGCGGATTATGTGCAACCCTTTCGCCTTTGATTGAGACAGGGCAGAGTGATGCATTGATCCGCTCGGTGCACGTGCATTGGCGGTTGTTCATTATTCATGCTGATTCTCCACGGTGGAGCCATCGTGGCCAGTGACATCGTGGCATGTGATGAAAATATGAAATATGCATCGGCAACACTATCAGCGAGCCCCGCCGTACCACTTTGTGGTCAATCGGGCAGATATGGCTATACGATCGGGAGCTAGTGCTCGTCTCGTGCGGACGCTGTATGCACCTGCACCGGCCTTAAATACAAACCCAGCGCGACGACGCATTAATCCAATTTTCGGTCCCCTTCCGTCGGTTTGTGCGACGGATTTGAAACGGGTACGGGTGTTGGAAGGTGGTTTGGCGTGCAAATCGGCCACTGTCAGCTACAACGAACGCTGATGGTAAATGATAGATGAGTTCGACTGCTGCGAACGCAGCAGTTTGCAACTTTCCCTTCTGGTTGCTAATGATTGGAAGAAAACAAAGCGGAAAAAAGGACTTGTAAATAACCGTTTGACCCCGGCGTTCGAACCACACGAGCCCCAGCCCAGCCAGCAGTTGTTCTGATTTTGTTGGCCATCAACTTCCTCCTGTTCCCGATCGTGCCACGGCGAAACGATTACGAACTTTAGCCACCCACTCCACGCAGGCCGCCGGAGAGATCTGGTTACTGGACTGGACTGCTCCCGGTCCGGGAGAGTTTACTCGCCGAGCCCATTGGGGCGGGAGAGAAATTGCTGTCAGCTAGAATTAATTGCTCGACGGGACACCGCTCGTGCCACCCACCAGCACAACCACGTGCACAATTTATCGTTCCGATGCTGCGAACGAGCGAGCTGCACGGGGAGCCACGGCCATAAACCGTAAACCAGAAGAGTCTGGGATGGTGGCGCGGGTGCCGGCTGTACATGACGGCCTCCGCTAGGGGGTGGCGGACACTGCCGGACGGTGGTGTGCTTGAAACTTTCAAGAGCATCACGACGAAGCCAACAATGGCCGGTCGTCGCGGTCGAACGAATACCAAAAAAAAAAAAAACAAAAAAATCCAGTGTGGAACCGTGCAGAGCCGACATCAAAATGTCTCCATCCTGTGGGGGTGGGTGGGTGTGTGAGAGGCCAGCTCGGAAAGAAAACAGATTTCCGATAAAATTAATGATGCTTTCGATTTGAAAATTACGAGCAATTAAACAGTGGCATCTGCCCTCGGACCGACGGTCACCGGTTTGCGGTTTCTGCGGTGTGGCCACCCCAAAATGGGTGGGAGCATGAGCGCTGGGGTTCGAAATTATCGACTGATTGGAGATGGAAAAAGCAAACAGTGAACCGGTGGCATCGGTGGCGTTTGTACCACCAGCGGCCCTAAACCGGAGCCAACCTTCCCGAAAGAAGCCGAATGAAAATAGAACAAAAAAGGAGTCCCGTTTGTGTTTGCTTCCAGTGCTGATGTATTTCTCCCGCCCGGTTTTGCGAAATTTGCAAAATCATCCAAGTAAGCGGAAGAAATTTAATCATCGCACTATTCACCCGATAAACACCACCGCGCAAAAGGGGTTAATGACGGGATGACCTCGGTCCGTTGGCCTGCAGATGTGAGATTTATCTACTGGCACGGTCGATAGAGTCGGTAGTAAATTTTGTGTTCCCCGGATTGTAGTCCCCGTTTAAGCCCGCCTTCATGATGGCGTCGGTGTACTGTTTCACGATGCGATAAACAGCTTTCAGATGGGCCATTAATTTTTCATTTGGAGGAATTTACTAACCCGCCGACGGTCGCTCGCTCCTTGGTACTGGATACGATGCCCAGCTTATACATTATAAAAATGCAATTTGTTGTAAAACAGTCGCTCGCAAGAATTTAACTACCAATAATGAAATGTTTCATTTTGATCGAAACGTTTCATCGCAGTTTGCCATGTGATGCTTGTTTTCATTTCAATCGGCACAGTTTTCGGGTTCTCCATGATTTTATTTCACTCTACGGTCTTTGAACTGACATGAACTAGTTAATACACTAATCATATTTTACTCGCATATTCTTCATCCTTTGGTTTTCAAAGACCAAAAGATTCCATGCGTTTATCTGCAAACCTTTTACGTCAAAACATGTATCCCTGAGGTCAGATTTGATCGCACAGTAACAATCTCTTATCAACAATGACTGTCAATATGCCTAATACTTAAGGGTGCATTTAAAATGACACAAAAAATGGCTTTTCGGCACATTCAAATCAAAGCCATGAGCACTTAATGAGCACCAATCAAACGATCAATCTAACTCTTGTCGTTCGAATTTATATTCATTAGTTGCGTGTACAATCCAAGTGAAAACCGAAATCGTCAAAATGGCGGATGGAAACCAACCGCCACTCGGCGCGGTCATGCCTCTCGCTGTTTGCGGGATGACAAGCACTAAATAGCGAAATCGGTAGCGTTCCGTGACAGTTTCCAACGTCGCATTTGCCTTTGCCCAGCCTGCCAAAAAGCCTACTAATGGGTGGATTAAACAACCGTCATCGGTGTCGGCCACCGACGCCAGGCTATCACCTTCCGTAAAATTAAATCGTTTCAGCACATTTGTGACCCCGGCTCCACCACCCACCCCCGTGCAGCAGATAATCAACTCCATAATCCGGCCCGAGAGCTTGCGGTGGTTCACCGACCGGGAAGTACACTGTCGCCCGTAATGGACGGCCGGTACGAGGGCGGCACTTTGGGGTGGGAAAAGCCATGATCTTAAGGGTGTTTGTGCGAGTGTGTGTGTGTGTGTGCGATTAACACTGCTCCAACTCGTTTGCTCCCACACCACACCATGCTCTGCACTCGGGGCAGCCCTTTCGACCTTTCCCGCTCGCAAACGGTTCTGGAAAAGGGCCATTTTCTGCACCGACAGAAGACAAGCGGCCGTGGTTTGCAGTTTGCAACCGGGGCCGCTCACCGGCCCGCCGCTGTGGAAGGGAAACAGATTTTCCGGAGATTTATTTGCATAATAATAACATTTAAATTGTACCCGAGACCGACCGACGGACGAAAAACCCGCACGGTGCGGGCTATTTTGCATCGTTTGTGTGCGTAATCGTTTTTGTTCCGCTCCCGGTTCCCGGTGTTCGGGGTTGTGCATGTGCAAAGAAGAACCAAGCAGGAAAAAAAAACGAGGAAAATGAAACACGAAAAGTTTTGCTGCCCATTTTTCACACCACCATCCGGTCCGGCAATCGAGCACCAGCACCAGCCAAAAAAATAAACCGCAACCCACGATGCAACGTGGAAATGAAGTCCTGAAAGGATGACACCCGTAGGTGACACGCTGTGCGCGCCGTCAGCATCAACGGTTCGCTTTCGCCTGTCCTTATTGTAAAAGACTGCCAAACGTGTGTTTGTGCGCTTGTGTACGAAAAAGCTTTTCTCACGCCCAACCAAACACGCCTGTGGGGTTGGGGGAAAAAAGGGCAACTGGGGGCCGAACCACACCCTTATTTTGCTTTTTGAGACTCGTCTCGTGTCGGTCGCCCGCTGACTCGAAGCGGATCGTGCAAGATGACACCGGTGGCAGGGTAATAGTATGCAAATTTGATGCACTCGGAACTAACGAATAAAAAAAAAAACACACACACACACACACACACACAAAACCGTTTTCAGAAGACAATCCTCGACCCCGGGGTGAGTCAGCGCTAGCAGTTGCAGTAGTTGGCTTCGGATAAAGTTTTTTTTTATTCCGTTTCCCGTGCTTGTTTGTTATCCCGGTGTTGCATTGTGCGAGTGTGATTTTTTTCTCCAACCACCGTTTCGCTATTTTTGCTGCTTTTTTAAGTTTATTTTGTTCGAGCTCGCCTTTCGAACAGTGTCATTATGACGGTACACAGTGGTTTTATTTTGTGAATATACATTTTTACGCTCGCCGCTTGTCTTTGTGGTGGCATGAAAGCTATTTTTCACCCACCACTTGCCACCTCCGAGGGCAGAAAGCTTTCGCGAAAAAAAAGTCATTTGTTTGGGTGTGCGGAAGCCAGGAGAGGACCTGACATAAAAGCCTCTAGCCAAAGAGCTTTCCAAAACGGTGGCACGGTCCCTTTGTCGCCGTCACCGGTCGCGGCGCAATATTATTCATGTTTTGCGCTTCGTACATCATAAAACCTTTCACTGGGAAACGTTTCCTTCCGGTTTCATCCCAATCGAAACGATGGCCCTTGAAAAGATAGAAATTTGTGGTGAAGGCACAGCGATAGAAATGAGAGAGCGCGAGAGGGAGATAGTTCCGAAACAAGCAATAAAATGCTACGGATATTCATTGCGCGTTTGTGATTGCTATGATAAAGCGCGTGTCCACGGCACGGGTGTCGGTAAATGGCCTGCGGAAATAATTTTGCGAACGCCACGTTTTCAGAGCAGTGTGATGAAACGCACGATAAAGGTGCCGTGTTTCGTTAACGCGTGACCCCGACGCGGTTTGATTTTCACCTCGTGATAGTCCGACCGACCGACGTCCTGATTGGGCTGCCACAAAAATTGTGTGCCCTCCACGGCACGGAGGACGGCCAACTGGAGGACACCGGTATTGCCTCCGGCCGAAGCGAAAGTAGCACGGTTCGTGCCGCTCAGCACCTACCTTTGAAGTGTTTCGGGCAGCAGACGAATTCCACACCGGAGAAGAGTGAAATGCCGCAGGGCAGCAGCATGGCGAAGCTGCGCATCTGCATGTTGCGATCCTGGCAGGCGGCGGCACCGGTCTGGTTCCACCTGACGAACGGCCAGCAGCGGGAGGCGTTGTGGATGTGATCGAACAGGCAGCCCTCCGGTACGAGCAGTGCATCCGACTGGAACGGTCCCTCTGAAGAATGTATTTGGAAGAAACGAGTTAAAAAAAAAACAAAATATGAAGATTTTTAACTATTTTTTATAAAGATTTGGCTCATAGTTATGGTGAGGTTTAAGTATTGTATCGTTTTAAAAATTACATGGTTTTTTTGATTTCGATTTAAAATATAATTTATTTTTAATGGTTTTTTATCTTGTTCGAAAGCTTTTATTTTTATTCAAAAGAAACAGCTTACATAATACAAAATTAAAGACAGTTTAGTATGAACGTTATGTACTTTTATAATTCCACTTACAGAATCAGCGAATCATGCGATAAGAAAGCAAGTAAAAGAACAAGATCTAGTAGAAGTTGTTACAGGCACGTTTTCTAAACAAAATTAGCACTTTTTCGTGTGCTAATCGGGTTTGAAAAAAATATTTAATCATGGGAGACATCAACATGTTGAGCTACCATTTTATGTCCAATCGTTGCTCTGAGGATATTTAAAGACCTTCAAGTATCAATTAATCTTCATTATCCTCAAAAGGTCATTTAGCATGAATAAAAAATCGCATGTAAAAGAATAGCTTCATATTGATCCAGTTGTATAACATCGTCTTATGGGAGAGTAACCAGAAATCATACTCGTCCATCTAGAGTGTTAAAGTATATCTCAAGCTTCGACTTTCCCATCGCGTGTCGCGTGGATCCTGCGGAGTGATACCATTCCCACTTTTTAACGCTTTTTTACGAGCACGCTAGTTTCTAACGCTTGCACCGTAAAATGCTCCACTCTTCACGGGACGATCAAAGAACTTCCACACGGCGGGAAACGTCGAACCGTGCGGGATCAAAGCTAGCACAACAGCGCAGTGGTTCTGATGCGCTCAGGCCAGCACCGTACGATACCGTCGAAGTCGATTCATTACCCGAAACAATCCTCACAGCTGCACACGTGCCCGCTGTGATTGGATCACGCTGGCACAAGAGTGCGACTTCGCTCTAATCCGTTGGCTGTGCATCAAAGGCCAAACATCGGTCGGTTAGTCCGGCGACCGTCCAACACGCCACGATGCAACGTCCGATACACCGTCGACGTTTGGCCTTCTTCAGATTTGGCCAATTTGATTGGGGTCGAGAATACCGGGAAACCTTTAAACGCTAGAACGCAGCGCTTTTGAGTTCGAGAGAATCCGGCATTTGGTGACCGATTTGTTTTGTTCGAGGTGCATGGCCTACTCATGCATTTTTTATGATTCGTTTTAAACCCAATTAAGTGCGATGGCTACCGCGCAAGGTTGCACACCTTTTGCTCATTTGTTTTGCACGCTCTGCACGCCCGCTGAATGGTATATAATAATTAAGCGATAGAGTTATGTCAATCACCACCGCCTAACGAGCCACCGGGGTGCTGTTCGCACAAAGGTTTACCAAAACAAAGAAGAAAAAAAAAACACTAGTTTTCCATTAAACCTCGCTCAAATTAACTCACTAATGCGTTTATGGGCACAGTTTATGATTTCCAATTAGTCCACCACCGGGTTGCGTGCGTGCTTTATGGATGAGCGAACCTTCGCTCGGTAGCGTTTTTTTGTTTTGTTGGTTTGTTGTTGGCCTCTTTTGTTTCTTCTGTGCACTCACTCCCACCCCCTCCCGAGCCAACGACCGATAACACGAGTGACAATTGGAAAACGTAAACGTAACACCACCGAAGTGGTGTGGGAAGAAGGCAATCCTTGCGGAAGTCTTGTTGCATAAATTGGTTTGGCGTCGGGCGAGGTGTCAGAGAGAGAGAGAAAGAGAAGCAATAAATAGATTCCAGTGAAAGAGAGAGAGAGAGAGAGAGAGAGAAAGAGCGAGAATGGTGAGTAATTCAATTACCAATAATACAAGCTCAGCTTCAGCAGCGATGCTTTTATTAAAATGTAAATTGGTTTTTGTTCGCGATTAGGATCATTGATTGGTGATAAATTCAATTAGGCTGGCCGTGCCGTCCAACGTTCTGGACAATCGTACCGTATCGTTCGCTCCGGATTGACGAAGCCAGTTGTTGTTGGTGCAAGTTGGGCAAGGAAATTGTGCCAAAAAAAAGAAGAAATTAAAAAAAAAACGTTACAGCCCGTGCATCATTCCCTCAATAAACTCACGTTTGTGGCATAATTTTAAGCCCCACCAGACGGGTTTATCTCGCCGGCTGCATTTACACCGACGCGAGGATTAATGTTTGAAACATGGAAATGTTAAGCCTTAAACGCGGCCATTAAAAGCTGCTTGAATTGTGCTCGGGACGTCCAAATAAAAGGCACCCATAGCTTCATGTTCTTTTTTGTCATGTCCCCCGGAGACATGGCCACGCCATACTGGTCGCTTGGTTTTCAAATCGCAAGCCGGTCACGCTGTCGGGGACCGAGTGGTGGCCATAAAATACACGGCACGAGAGTTCACTTTTCTCAGATCACTAATTTAATAATGCTTTCTCTGGGCAGTATTTCTGCGCCGCTGCTTTTCCCGGCCGGAGGTGGCATGGGGAGGGCGGGGGAATGTTTCCGATGCTTCTGAACGCGCCCCAAAACTCGAGATTTGGATTGTGTGTTTTTCTCTCTCTCTCTCTCTCTCTCTTTTACGGCGACGAACGCAAGCCTTGCGGAAGATAAAGTCCGATTGTAAGGAGCATGGTGGGTGACGGGCTGGAAATAATGTTTCCCGCTCGTTGCGATACATTTGCGTCCGCCATCTCGCGTTCGCCCGGGAGGTTCATTTTCCCGGGGGCGTATAATTCAGGAAGCGCCCGGGAAGCAACGTTTCCGGGAGAGGCGCGAGCGGCACAGCGGCGACCATTTTGCCTTTCCGTCCGCCCCAAAAAGCCTACGGTTCTGGTGAAGTCGTTAGGCGAAAATTTTACAACAAACCCCGTTTGCGCTACGGCACGGCGCCGCTAATGGTAAAAGCTAGTATCGCGCGGCAAATTATGGTGCGATAAGAAACGCGGAAATATCTTCCACCGGCACCGCGCACATCTTTAATTCTGCGGAGAAGGGCAAACCGTAAGGAAAAAGTGTGTCATTTCCTTCTCACACTTCCCTCCCGTATCAACATCGGGTATTTTACTCTCTCTTTCTCTCTCTCTCTCCAGGGGTTTGGTTACGCTTGATCAGTGTGCGAGATAAATTGAATTTAATGCGGCGAACGTTTATATTCGCTTCTTTCGCGTTCGTCCCGGTTAGTGAAGAGGAGAAAGAAGAAAAGAAAAACCGGCCCGAGGGAAAGAAACCGCCGGTCCGACGACCGCAGTACAATTAAAGGAACGTAAAGTTTATCTACTTGAATCACGCGCCGATCCCACGCGCGTAAGCAACGCCGCTTTCGCTGGTGGAAAAGTGTAAACAGCGCGCAAAATTACTTACCGAGACACCGGAACGGTTTAATCCACCGTTGGGCGCCTTTGCACTTGGCTGCATTCAGTGCGCCCTGGCGGCACCAGCCACCAATCTTCTGGTAGTGCGACGACTCGACGATGTTTGTTATGTCTCGGCCCGGGTACACCTGCGGGAAGAAAATGCACAAAGAAAGGGAAAAAATAATATCGATTCGATAAGTAACGGTGTGTTGGTGTACTAAAGGTACCAACACTAAAGCGCACTGTAGGAGGGGCAGGAGAAGATTGATTAGTTTTTTGTATGCGGTTGTACTCGTTGGGTTGGTGATGGGTTGCCGAAAGGATTGAAAAGCAATTTCACCTCGCATCAGATAAGACGGGCGGATTACGCTTGCACGGTAGTTGGTTTGTAATCAACAAGCGATACAAAAGCGATGCCTTTAATGCCTGACAATGGTGTGGTTTTGTTTGGTGCGGTTTTGTACTTAGTAACGGATTCTTTTAGCGCTCCCGTTCGTCTTGCTTCTTGGGCGGTTTAAAGAGGTTGTAAACGTCTGAGGACATTACGCTGAAAGAGTAGTAAAGCATGGAACACTAATACACCATTGCGTCATCTTTCAGGAGGTGGCGTTATTGAATCCTATTCGACTGCTAGTCAAGAAAGATGTTCAGTTTTCGCTTTTTTGACGATATTTTGGGGTTTGACTATATTTTAAATATGATGTTACCTTTTTTCGGTTTTTATAGCTAATAAACATAAACTTTTCTTTATAAATGTGATTACATATGTTTGATGAGGCTCAGAAAAACGATAAAAAAATAATTAAAGTGTTTATAAGGTTTTTCTAAATCTCAGCTTGAGTAAGGATTAAGAATGTAAACACTAAATTTGACTTCAATCACAGGATATAAACGGACACATTGAACTAGAGTCGAAACTGCTCGAATATCTATTTTGAAATAGATTACAGATATGTAATAGAAAAATAAAACAACCTAAATGTAATAAAACTGCTTCCTATCAATTGATGAATATTTGATTAACATAAAACGAATGGATTTTGTATTTCTGTTTCATTTTCGGTCGCAAAAATTGTGGCTAAAATATGCTCGAAAGATTACTGCCAATTCGTTGCTGAAAACGGGTGCCGTTGCCAGGCAAAGGTTGCATTAATTCGCACTACTTTTCGGTACCAAAACCAAGTTAATCACGGACATAAAACCGGTGTAAGCCAGCGCACGAACCTGATCTGGTAAGGTTAACCGTCCGGAATATTATTCTAACTTGACATCTGACAGCTCCTTGCCGGCCGTGGCCGCCATAATACGAAACTTAATTTGCATTGTTTTGAAACTATGCACGCCACGTTCGCGTCCGCCGTCGGTGTGGTCGGTTGTGTACGGTTCGCGGACAGTATGATTGTAAAATTTCACGCCATTTTTCACTGTAATTCAAATTGAATCAAACATGACACTCGCGATCCCGCCTTTGCTTCCCTTTCCTTTTCCACCCCCTCGGAAGGCAGATAATACGGCAAAGCGAATGTGTCCGCTTCGTCCGACCAGTGCAATGTCACCGTCCGTCCAAACCGACTGTCGCAGGTTTTTCCTCGAGGCTTATCTTGCCCGCAAACTTTCATTTCGTAGCGCCTGCAATCGTTTTCCTCTTTTGTGCCAACTTTATGGGAGGTTTTTTTTTCGTGGCGTAAGCTGGCGAGATTGCCTGACACGGGCCCGTTTGGATGGCGGCTTCCTCCCTCCGCTAGCTAGGCAAGCTGCTTACTTATCGTTACATGTCACTTTTTGTAGCTTCCCGGTTGAATGTTAGGGCGTGTTGCTTTTTTTTTGGGGGACAGAGGAACGGAGAAGGGCTTTTGGACCGCGTTTCGCGAGTGGAACAGATCTCTCTCTCTCTCTCTCTCCCTCTCCTCATCTAGAAACCTCCCCTTTTCGTGGTTTTGCATTTCACGCGGGTATCGCGCGACTGCTATCGCTCAGCAAACAGACGCTCATGATTCACGACCATGAGCTAACGCCGCACACGCTGGCGGAAGCGCGACCCAGCAGGAAAGCAATTTAACGAATCCGCGTTTCCGCGTCTCCGGTTTGCCTGCGCCCTCGCCCTTCCACGTCCATCGTTCCCTACCCTCGCGAACTCTGACATTCACGGATTCCGGCTGCCACCCCGACGCTTCACTCCCCTCCCCGAGAACATTACGGAAGCCGTCGGAAGCTCATCTTTATCTGCCTAGCAGGCGTGAAATTAAATGATTCTATTCCCAGTCCCAAACGGCGGAGGCAACGATGGGCCCCGGGTGGGCTCTAGCCTACGGGCAATATTTCCGGTACCGACCGAGTGATGGTTTTCTTGAGTAGCGCATTTTGAAGGGCTTCCAAAAAAGTCCGATTATGTACTGACAACACGCAGTTTCGCACGCGACTGGGACATTAGTTTGAGCGAAGCTTTTCACCAGCCAAACTGCGATTGCTCGCCGTGAAGGAAAATAACGAAGCAAGCTGGGCCGATAGGACAGGGCTAGAAAAAAAAAACCCACCCTAATTCCCTGCAGGATATACATGTTGGGCGCACGGTGCCTCGGGCACGGTTTAAATTTATGCTAATAAGTAATTATAATTGGAGCTACATTAATCCTCCCAGGCGTCCCGGACCCGCAGGCGGTTGGCATTGAAGCAACTGATTAGGCGAAGCTCGGGGTGTGTAACTTTACCACTTAAGCTGCGCTGTGTGGCTTTCATCTTGAAGTGCTGCTGCATTCAAAGCGACACCTGCCAGTCAAGGATTCGGTATCTTTAAACACATTACTCCCGGGCAGCCCGGGTAGCTGAATGCATCGCAACTTTTGGGTGTTGTAGTTTTTTTGTGTTTTTCACCGTAAGTCCTAGCTTCTTTTTTGCATTTTCCCTTGTAGCAGCTAACAAGATAATGAGATTGCACATAATACGATTTAGCCTTCGTGCTGGTATCTTGCCTAGGCGTTGAATCTCCTAGCCGGAGGATAGTTACCGCCGTGTTTGCGTTCGCTACGTGATAATGAAATGTGCCGTGTAATTAAGCACGGGCACTGTCCGGCGTAACTCGGTCGCTGTTCTGTTTTAAAAGCGGAAAATTAAAACGCTGATGCTATTGTGAGAATGTTTACGTTTGTTCGCTTACAATACATTAAAACAACAATCAGAAAGCTTATTTTTTCTTATTTTTTAATGCATTTTTCAGAAAGAATGTTCAGTTTAAAGTTTTTTCCCATCATTTAACTTAACAAAAATAATACTCCTTTACTAACAGATTCAGTACGAGAAACAAAAAAAAACCTGATTGTACTAAACCCTGTTCTACAGAGTGGCAGTTGTTAGTACTAACACTGTTTGACAAGCAAACTGTCAACAAGGTCATTCATTTGACGTGTGATTCTGAAAGAAAATGATTTAATAAGTGAAAACAGGCCATAATCTTCATGTTATATATTTTTTATTGGAACATGAACACATGGTATGAGCATTAATGACTACAATTTACTACAGCTGTTACATTCATAATGTTCAATGAAATGTTGGCTGAATATTTTATCATATTACCTCCCAAGTCGCGCTCATTTATCGATGAAGCCATACTACCGAAAATAATACCAATAGCGTGTATTGATTACGTGGCAATATGATTGTACATAAATAAACTTCCGCTTCCTTAATCAACCTGACTGTGGCTGAGGCTTCCATCAACTTCCCGACGGCGCACAAATGACGTCATTGGGTGATGCGAGAAGTAATGGAAAAGCGGTGAGCAACATTTTCCGCATCGGATAATGAAGAAAACCGGCGGAGGAAATGTGCATGTTGCAATCAACAACATTTCCTTACCGAACAGAACCGAAAAAATCGGGAACCGGATAGAAAGCAACGAAAAGCGATTGTTGAAGTAAACGTGATTAGAAATGTTCCGTTGCTGAAAAACATGATTGGAACGTAGACAGAAGGTTCGAATGGAAGCGTCTGGTGGATTTACGTCTGTTTCTATACATCATTACCCTCGTTTAGTTGGAGTTTAAAGAGTGCTTTTCTCCAGCACGCTTATCTTCGATGCATTTAAGGAATTCTCCAACCTCATTCATGTTTATTTATTATGTAACGTTGTTGTAGTATAAGAAAAACAGCGTTAGTTTGATCTAGTAACAAACTCTAGTCTAGTCCTGACGAAAGAGATCTGTGACTCGAACGCACAGCCTGTTCCATGTGCGTCAATAATGCAAGCTTATTTGATTTACTTGCCACGGGGTTGGTTCGATTGGGTTTTGGGGTAGAAACTTTCCCATAGCCGCTTCCAAGCACCGTACGGAAATCACTGAAGCGTCTTCAGTAACTAGCGAACCGAAACTGAGCGACCCTCGGCCGTGTGTTTGGATAAGATGAACTTTTGATAACATCTTCGGAGGCAGCAGGATGGTTTCGATAAAAGACAACCTCCAACCTTCCACCCCAGCAGCACGGCACTCAATGATGCGAACGGGTTACGTATGTTTGCGGAGAATCTCGTTTACGGACGCTGGATTGTGACCGGTTGTGCGGGTGTGTGGATTGTGAGTTACGTGTCGAATTTGGGGTAATTCGGGCCACTTTGGATTGGATTTAGCTCGTTCGGCTATTCGAACACACTGCAAACGATGCTTTCTATTTGTGCAAACCTTCGCCTAAGCCTGCAGTATCTGTGCCAACCTTCGGGCACAGGCTCCCTTTTTCCCACAGGACTCTTTGTTTACGTTCGTGTGTGTGTGTGTGTGTGTGTGTGTGTGTGTGTGTGTGTGTGTGTGTGTGTGTGTGTGTGTGTATATTTGTGATTTGCCCAACTGGTTCGGAAATGCTTGTGTAGTTTTGCATCAATTTCCCGAGCACAATAATTGGTGTGCCCAAAAGCAACCAACACCGAACCACCAACCAGAACCGGGTACCAACACACGCAATGAACTATGAAAGCCTTTAAAGCCATAAATCCGATGGAATCTGATTAATTTATTGCTTTATGATAAACAGCACCACATTTGTGTGCGCGTGTGTCTGGTTGCCCCTTCCGTATTTGGTGTTTATTTGGATCGCTTTTCACATTTGGGCAGTACCGGCAGCTGTTGTTTTATCGTATTAAAAACCAATGTGTGTGTGTGTGGTATCCTTTGGCAAACATTTTTCGCCACTGACGAGCGCCGAGGTAGCCGCTTACGTAACCATTAGCAACGGCTTATGTACCCGCCCGGCAATCAAGCGGTCAGCCAGGCTGTGGAGCGTTTGATCCAATTTTCGCTCCACAATTCACTCACGACCCCGATTTGTCGGCCATTGGTGTGTTGGCTGCCGGCTGAGGCGGAAACCGTGTTTATCGGTTAACTATTTTCGGTTCATTGCGGGCCAGCATAAACCCGGCATGCAGGTACGGAGTGGGGATTTAAGCTTTCCGACAGGCGAGCAGTTTCATTACTTACTCGTTTTTATTTTTTTAAATAAATGATTGCAATAATAATTTATTTGACACTATTGAAACCTTTTAAAAAGTTTGCCAACTTACATCTATTATTGATCGCAAAATTTTAAACCATATTTGTTTCATTTAATTTTTTTATGATTTATTATTATTTATTATTATTGTTTATTATTTTTATTATTTTACCCGTAAAATAGAGCATAATGTGGAACTTTAGGTATAAATGAATAAATACGATCGAATAAGAGTTTTATTTTTCTGAATATCCCAAATCAAATGGAATCAAAAACTTCATTCCACTATAACTCATTTTTCGGCGTGCTGCAATTGTATGTACATTTAACCAATGAAACGAAGATAATTCATACGATCAGAGTTTTTCAATATAATAAAAAAAATCGCATGTAAAAAAAATCAAACTTTGTATTTATCTTGGGAAAGCAAACTTTGCATGTTCGAATAAAAATGTAATTTGAAAAATAGTCTTAATTCATTTTCCAAGTCTATTTTCAGCTCACCATTTGCTCGCTATTTGCAAACGCAATTTTCACCAATTATAAACACGAACGTAACTTTGCACGGCCGGACGAAACTCAATCGATGACAAAATACCACACGCACTGCACCGAAATATGCCAGCTCAAAATCCGGCCCCATCACCGGTGGGTACCCTGATGCAAACAGTCGTTAATAAATAGTAAAATTAAATCAAACCACAGTGATCGGCCGTGGGCGCACTGGGCACACACATTGTTTGCCGCGTGGGCACGGCCGTGTGCTTCAAACAATCCCGGTACCCGGGCCCTGGCACTCGAAGCGAGGCATAAATTTTAAACCATCCAGGTAGCATAAATTATGCCCGCAACATCAGTCGTTTGCTGTAGCTCCACTTTATCGCTCTATACAACACGGCTCACGGGCCACCACTCGCCGCCATCCCGGGCACTTATCCGGTCACAACTACTGACTGTGCCGGTTGCTCTGCCCAGCGCCGAGTGCGGTTGCTGCGGAAACCGAAACGTCGAGTGTAAGTTTATTAGAATCGCACAATGATTTATTCATCCACCTTTCCCACCCACCCGGGTGTGCCCGGGTGGCTGGGGGGAAGGGGGGAGGGGTTTGATTTGGTGGAAAAACGGGAGGACTCGTGGGTTTGTGTGTTCGTTGCGCTTGGATTCAACAACTGCTGCAACAACAACAACAACAACAACAATAGCAACGCCATCCTCCGGCGGGAAGGTTGAATAAGGTGAGTTAGCTCAGTTTATTTATGTTTCACACTTTGATGTTTTCCTGCCAATTTTCCGCGAGCCAAACCGTGTGGGTGTGTGAAGGTGGCTCGCTGCATCCGCTGGTAAGGATTAGGGAATTTAATATAACGATCGAGCATGTCCGGGCGCCTTCAAACGAACCGTTCTAACGATGAGTAATAAATCATTAAACCATCGCGTACGCCCTTCGTCTGACCACCTATAGGACGGAAGATGAACGCACCGATTCAATCTTCACCGATAATCAGTAGCCGATTGCGATACGCCACCCGGAAAACGCTGGAGTCCGGAGCTTACCGCCAGGAAAACGGCTTTCCATCGGTCCGATTGGCATGTTGGTGTATCAATTTTTGGAAAGGCTTAGCGTACACCTGATGAAACTTTACCCCGCACAAAGGATACGCCATTCGAGCGCCTACAGCGCCTCCGTGTTCCGGGATCAACCCGGGATTTTGTTGGCGTGCGAAGATTTATGTGCTGCTGATCGGTTTTCCCTGATGCTGATGCGTGGCTGCGTCGTCTGCGCCGTACGTAATGCCACAAGATGCATGGCTCGCTTCCGGTGCGTCCGGTTTTCCATTCCGGACCACATTTCCATTTCGCACCCAGTTGCGGGGTAATGGGGTGGGGTAAGTAAATGAATAAAGTTGTGGTGCAATGTCACTTTTTGCAAGTTTATTTGTAAACATAAGTAGATTGCACCATTACGTCGCAAACCAGGGGCATTAGCGAAAACCCACATAATTAGCGTAGCGTCAGCAGATCACCGGTCGACCGATCGACCGTTCGACAATAACCCAATAACCCAAAAATCGCCGCACAACAAAAACAT
>KI915040.1:10854616-11128467 GCA_000473445.2 Anopheles farauti | reverse complement strand
CCAAACCGAACGTGTCCATTCAATCAAATTTAAATTGAGAAATGTAACGTAAGTCGAGAACGCCTTGGCGACTGGTGGGAACACCACAAAGTGTCTTACACTTCCCTGTCAAAACACAGCCACACTGTTCAGTTAGCTTCTGCCTGGGGTTTGTTTGAGGACGCATCTCACCCATGCGAAGGATAGTGGTGCTGACTTCATATCGCTTCTCCTCGTACACTCCCTTGCGGTGAGAATTGCACCTGAGCTTATCGTTCATCATGTCATGACCCTGGAAGTGGTGAATGGTAATTGATTTTGTGTACCAACTCTTCCGTTGTGGTGATGAATATCATATGAGATTGATGTCTCATGTGGAAGGCAATAGATGGCACAAAATTTACTTGGTATATTACATATAAAAAAAGAGTATTAAATTCGCTCTATCTAATAATTATACTGCAATGTAAAAATTAGTGCATGCAATGCACTTTATCCACGAACTAATCCATGCCCTATGCGCACTAATTACAATGCTCCTGTGAGTGAATAATACCAATCATCAAAACCATCCTTACGAAAAGCCTCCCGTTCTATTATTTGCTTCTCTCAATCAACACGACCTTAATGCACTTTACGGCCATTGTTTCTGCGTAAACCACCCGCTCGCACGGTCTTCCCCGTGTCCCGGGGAAGCTCCTACGGTCACGCGTTACGGTCAGTGGTCGAACATAACTGACACGCTGCGAATACTAATGAATCTCCGAATTATTTACCAACCACTATCCGCACCGCACCGGCGAACGTTTGCCGAACGGTTTCCCGACAAATACGAACCGCTTGTTCATTTGTTTCGCACACGCACAAAAAAGAGCGATTGAAGAACTACCGATGCCAGTCGCACCGGGTATAACACACGCATTCTAATCATATTCGCGCACGCGGGCATAGTTATAATTGTATGCAAATTGGCACCATTCATCTACTGCCGACCCGACGACCGGCAACCGGGTGGTGATCGATAGCACCAACACGAGCGCAGCACTCCGAATTCCGTCGTAGGAAGCAGTGTGCCTTATTTGAAATTCATACCGGCACCGGGCAGCGCCCATGGACGCGGCGATTGATTATCGATCCGACAGACGGAAGCGCGGGCGAAAAAGAACGAGCAAAAGTCTGCATGCAAATATGCGCTTACAGAGGATGTGTATGGCGGAGTTGCCGCACTTACAAACCGTTCCCAGCTGGTCACCGTTCGTGCAGCACTTATACTTGCGGTGTGATCACTGAACCATCTAATACAAGCAACTGCATTAATTCTGTTCCAATTTTTTAAATTCTTTTAATAAGCCACCGAAGCGATGTGAAAGCCTCGAAGTTGTTAAATCTCAATACACCCACCAGCCAAGCCTCCCAAAACGCATGTGAATCAAATCGATCGCCCACGGGTCAAACTTTTGGGCCTTCCAAAAGGGCGTGCGGGGAACTTTCACACCACCGCCGTGTCAGCCGCGATGCATAATTGATTGCATTCGCTCCGGACGGCTTTCCTCCGTGGCAGGACCTGCTCCTCCTCCTCCTCCTCCTCCTAAGCAGCACACTAATTGAATTTTAATGCGCAGATGATTTTTAATGGCCAATTGAATGGGCCTTCCGCTTTAGTGATTCCGAATGGCCTACCCGGTGCAGTCTATTATACGGATTTTGCCACTTTTTGTGATACAAAATTTAAAAAAAATAACTGAAATAAAACCCATTTCAGGGGGATATTAAATTCGTATTAATTGTTGTGATTTTCACACGAACAATCGAACCGTTAAAATGTGGCGTAAATGCGACACCAGCGGGGGTGGGGTACATCTAAATTGGGTGGTGTTTGATGGAGAAATGACTTTCATTTCCATTACGTTCCATCATAATAATTCCATTCCGAAAGAAACGGGATTAATGGTGGCGTTAATCATCATCGCACTCTCCCGTGCCCGGTCGCACGTCAAGTGTGCCATGGAAATTATGTAATTCTTTTACATGCTGTGCCGCAGCACTCGGCGAAGCTGACAGCGAAATCAGCATGACATTATTTCACACCTGTGGGTGCGCGCGAGTGCAGGTGACACTTCCGGACGGGAGACAATTGTTCTGGTGCTCATACTTTTATGTGCCGGACATACATTTCCGCATGTCATTCCACGATCGGTGCGGGAATCGGCGGGGCACGCTGCGGTAAAGAGATCACGGAGCGCATGAAAATAGCGGGCAGTAAAACTACAGGGAACGGAGCAGAACGGTTCGGTCCGGGAGTGTGCGAAGCTCGGTGTGGCAGAAGTTTCACAGAAAGCTCTTGTAATCTGATTTACCTGCGTGTATTCCAATGTGACAAGCAGCAGCAGCAGCAGCTTCAGAAAGTCTAGTGGCAAATGTTCGGCTGTGTGACAACCGGGCCTCTGACTCGCTTCCATCTATCCAGCCGTTTTGAATGCTGCCGGCGTATTCTGTCGTGTAATGGTTTTAATGGAAAAGCTCGTAAGCTCGTGGCGCTCAAGTCGCCGGTCAACGGTAGCAGTCCCGAGCCGTCCGAGGCAAACTTTTCTTCTCGCTTGCGATTCGAATTTCTGCACCCGCCATCCCGAGGCCCGGGACAAGCCCGTACTGGAGTGGCCGATGGACGTCTATTTCCATTACGGTGAACGCGAGGCAACACGCTCGACGGAACGTCTCCCGCCTGCGTCCAAGGGGAGATAAATTGAGTTTGACAAAATTTCATTAAATGCGCACCGCAACCGGGTCAGCCGAGTTGCACTCAAACCGGCTATAAATACGTTCGAAGATGTTCCGCGTCGAGTATATGCCACACCGTGAAAGGTCCGGTAGGGGTGCCTGTGTGTATTGCGTGTGCAAGAGTTGCTGGCCCTTAATGAACAGCCAATTAGCTGGAACAAGTGCCCGCACGATCGGCCTTGGGTGATTGATAATATTGGAAATTGGAGCATTGTGCCAGCCGAACGGGAAATCTATTACCGAAGAGCCACGCAGGAATGAAACGCTTCAGAAACCACAACCTGCACGGCTAGCGTCAATAGTAAATGAAACATTTCACCGCGTGTAAGTGAAACATTTCACTGCCAGATGCATTTGCGGATTGTGCCGTGATTCCGTTCAATTTATTATCCTTTTTTTAATATAGCTACCCCTTCTACGTTGTCCATAAGCAAACGCGTGCAAACATGCTGGTTGATGCAAAACGATTCTCATTTTTTCGTTCAGGTTTGATTGAAACTTCCTGCTAACCGCTTGGTGCCGAACTTGGCGCTACATGCGAGAATGTTACACCGTGCCGTGATTCCTGTTGCTTTTACCGGCGCAGGGCTACCATCCCACCGGGACACCGTCTGGGTTGTTTGCTTTATTGTCTGGCTTGCGGTGATTATACGACAGATATGCAAATATTGACGCCCTATTGAAACCCTAAACCATCAGCGGAAACCGCTCGGGTCGGTTGCAAAGCGACCAACGGTGCACTGACTATCGAGAAAAGGGTCGCACAGACCCTTTACACACGATACACAGCCACTCACTTACACACGGGTTTGATGGGTATTTTGTTTGGTCAGCGTGATGAACTTGGATGGTGTTTGTCGATAGCGAGGTAAGGAAAAAAAAAACAAATCAACATTTCAAGCGAAAATAACTAAAACAGCAACGTACCCGTGGAGACAGGATTTGCATGTTTCTTTCCTCGTGAGGTTTCCTCTTATGCCATGTTTAGTCTACAATTGCGTTATTCAAGCTAGGGCGACAGACTAAAGATCGGAAGTGTACATGTAAAAGCAATTAAAGATTGTATCATGCGCCAAACATTGCTATTTGATGCTAGATAGTATTGAAAATGATTGGAAAAATAGTTACTAAAAAAGCTCAAAGGTATATTGAATTTAAAGAAACCTTTTCTAGGCGTATGTTTTATAATTTGAAATTTAGATGCTTGTCATTAAATGTGTTAAAAAACCATGATAAATTTCGTTTGTTTTGCATGAAATATTTTGTGATAGGCAAGTGATCCTTTACACAATTTCACGTAGCTAGGCTACCGGGATTTAAATGCTCTCCCGATGGTTTCGAACAATCGAGTGTGATTGAAATGGTGGGTAGAACAATTTCAAAAAATAAAAGAAAAAAATCTCGCCCGGAAATGGATGCACCCAGGCGTGCCTGATGACCGTAGGCCAATTGCGAACCGAAATTGAAACAGTTTTCCAATTTCCTGACAACCCCGTTCCCGGGTATTTTACTTCCATTTTTACCGCGCGTACATACGAAAGCGTCCCTCGAATTGGGTTCGTTACAGGAGATCAATCCGACCGTCCGACCGCCGGAGCTTTCCCTGAAGCAGAGCGCAATTTCATTTCACGCTGCGTCAATCAGCTGCCAGAGTGATGGGTATGGAAAATAAAAATCACGAACACACCGCCTCCGGTGAAAAGAAAACTCTCGGGCGCATATTCAGCGACCGGTTGACGGGATGCGGCCAGCAAACAGTCGAAGAAAAATGAATCGAGTCGAGCGGGACTGGTCGTTAAGATGCGGGTCAGCAGGACGAATGGATTGTGCCGATGATAACGAGCATAATACATCAACGGATACTGGAGCATCCAACAAAACGGACGAACGGAGTATCCTTTAAAATGTGCCCGCAGCGCCACCGATGGTGCCGTGACGTGTTGGTGACGTTTCCAGAGCGACAATGTTCTTATCTCTGTTCCACCGCCGCTGCTCGTAAAGCGCCAAGGCAAAAGCGCCGCTGGGAACGCCTCCTGCACGAGGCGGGCGTTTTTAGTGACTCTACTGAATATGGAACTCTCTTCCGCATCACCATCACGAATGTGGTGCAAAGCTGTTGTACCGAACCAGCACAAACCAGATCCCAACCATGTAAGTAAACATTCATTTGAAATGCAAAATTCTACCGTATGATGTGTTAATTTACTTCACCCTCCGGAATGCGCCGGTTTCGGCTCCAAGCGAACCGATGGAATAAGGATTTTTGTTTTCCACGAGCGGTAGAAGCAGCGGGAGGGATGACAACCGAGATGTGGACACTGCCATACGTAAGCCACCCACGGGGTGCCGCATCTGGAGCTGTGATGAATTTCGTAAAATTGGTATGATTTCCGTGCGACTATCCGTCCACCGGCACGGGTGTGCGAGTTGAGACACTCAATTAAAAGCTCGTTACGGAGCGGATGTTGACTCGTTTCCGACGGTTCGCTTGAAATGGGAAATGTTCACGTAATCTCACCCTGGATGGAGTGCGATAGTTCCAGCTCAACTTTGCCACTCAACATTGCCCATGTTTGGTTGGGGTGAAAATTTCGAGAAATAATTTCGGGGCATTCGAAATGCTTCCCAAGCAATCATACATTTAATGATCGAGTGAAGGGGAAGGTTTGAGGGAAATGTATGTTCGGTTCCTAGGGGTTTGGCTTCCTCATGTTATATTTTTTTAATCCTCGGTTAAATTTTGTAGGGTCCATGTTTTGGAGAACTTTTCAACTACTATTTATTCTATGTATATCTTCTGTTTATTATGTTTTATGACAGCTAAGGCTTTTGTTGAAATTGTACATGATGCAGGACAATGTACACCTCACAAAAAGTTAAGTTTTGTATAAAAAAACAGAAACAAATGGTAACAAAATTAAAATATCTAATGCAACTGGATGTATCAGAATCAACTATTATAGTCCTTTGATCAAAAAGCTAAAATTACTTTAAAATTCACGCCAACTGCTTTGAACTGGCAATACTGTCTCGAAGCGTGTTTTTTTCCAAACAATCTTTAGCCGACTTATTGGGCAGCTAAAGCTTTTGTCCTTAGTTTCGGGATTCGGCCCAAGTACTACCTAATGAGGGCTAGTTGCTAAGCTAGATTCACCATGACGATCCGAGCCTGAGTTGGCTGACATACGAAAAAGAAACAAACTTTTTTGCTTTGTGTTTCAATATTACGGTTGATTTGTGCAACTAATTGCGGCGGGCTGGAGACCTCACTCAAAAGCACGAAAGTAACAACTTTTCGTTCCCCTGTAGACCTCCGTAGGGCCGGGAAAACAGGGTGGATGGAAACAAACCCGATTCCCGCATCGCACGAGTGCTGCGAGAAATCATTCGATGGCCCTTGACACGTTCCCGAGGGGACGGTAAAGCATCCTCATCACGCTGCCGACCCCAAAAACCAGCGTTGTTGGGCAGCAACAACTCCAACTCCGCCTTGGATCGGCCAGTGCTGGGCGGAAAAGCGGATGGAAGTGCCCCAGGAAACAGCAATTCACGTGGAAACCGTCCTGATAAGCGTCGAGGGCCAAATAGCAGCCGCGTGGTTTTCTCAACCGGCAACAAACGAGCTTGTTTCAATGTTCGGCTTGAGCCCGGGAAGGGGCTCGTTCGGGTTCATTTGCCGCATCGCTTTTGTCTTCACCTTCATCGGAGCGCCACAAGCAGCGGCACCGGGCGGAACGCGCCGCAAGGAAAGAACGTACGCGTTCCTGGGTGCATCTTCCGGGTTGCGGTGGATCCAAACCGAAAGGAGTGTAGTACGTCTGCGGTATGGCAATATTTTGCCTCTCGATTGTCAACCCCTTGATACGTTGAGTGCCACCACCGGAAATTATTCATCCCGTAACCGAAAAGCCGCACCCCGAGCGGACATGCGGGACCCACGCCGGGAACGTGGCACACAATTTATTTACTGCGTTCTGCCGGCGATGTGTATATACATATATATACGGCAACAGCATAACGATGCAGCAGAACGCTCACCGTAGGACAAAGATGCAATCGCTTCGTGCGCAACCACAAAAGGGTTCGCAACGGGCGTAAAGGGCGCCACGATTGCTCTGTGTGTGTGTGTGTGCGCCATGGATGCGGGAAAAGTCCTTCGGCAGGCCCGTTACGGCGGCTTCGGTAGTAATTTTCGCCGCAGATAAGCATCGGCAAAGGGGATGCGCAATTAAATACTTATCTATAAATTGTGCCATGCTTTATGGCTTCTAATAAATCGTTCATTTGTTCGCAAGACCCGTTCGAAGTATTGCCGAAATAATCCGATTATGCCTGAACCGCGCTTTGTCCCCGGAATGAAAGCGACAAAGATTTTTCTCCCGGAGACGCTTGTGGCAAGGCATAAAAATTCCCCCTAAGGATACTCCGTCAAGGCGCAATTAAGAATCGAAAGCATCACCTTTCCATTTTTCTCGATATTTTCTTTCGATTTTGTATCGCTTGCAATCAACAGCCTCCCAAAAAAAAAACCCCATCTCTCTCCCTGCGGTATGAGTTATTATTATGCATCGCCAAAAAACCCACCGTTTTCCGAACCAAATCCGCCAGCCGTGGGGACTCCTTCCGGCGAGTGAAATATAATGGCGTTTTGTCGCATGATGTTCCTCCACGACCCGTCTCACCCCGCCCCGACCCCGTCTCGGCATCGTAATGAAAATTCAATGCTGCCACGGAACGAACTGCGCCGCACCGGACCAATTTATCCGCAGTTTATTTTTGTGCAAACAGCGCGCCGTCCTTGGGGACGATAACGTTCGGACGACTGGTCGGTCGGTCGGTCGGTCGGTCGGTTACGGTCCTTAGATCGGTGCGCCCAAGATAAACCCGAAACGGACCACTATCGCTGGCAAATAATGGTCGCGGTGTTTTGCTGCGCTTTATGTGTTGTTTCATAATTTAGTCCGGTCGGGTCGGGTCGGGTTTCAGGAGGAGTGAGAGGAAGCATCTACTCGGACAAACTCGTTTCCGCCGTTCGCTGAATTCGAATTCTTGCCAGGCTGGGAGAGAGATATGACAGCCAAACTACTGCTTCGTGCTGAGTTGAGTAATCTGTAACGAGGCCTTTGGCTGGATGAAACACCGATGTTAAGCGCGAAAGTGAGAAAGAACCATTCCTCATTTGCATCGAAGGAACGAAATTCGCGCTTTTTCGCTTTGTTGCGAGGAAAAAAATACCTTCATCTGTAACCCCAAAAGGACCTGCTGAAGCATGGTCACATTCTACTCACTGTAAGTGTGATTGTACACCGTTGGTTCGTTACGAATCGGCGGCCCTTCAACGTCAAGCGAACTTCCTGGATTAAGCAGGTCGGGAAATCATCCCCTCGAGGGAATACAAAACGTCTTTCAATTTTTAGCTCCCATCGGCAGAATTCACCCGCTGGTAGAGAACAATACAAAGTGCACAAAAAAAATGCTCACAAAAAAATACTCGCTCGCTGGAGGTATATTTTCATATCTCTATACACTCTTTATCTATCGGCTTCATCGGCACCGTATGGAGTGGAGAGCATCCTCATCATCAACATAGCGGTACGGTCGGATTGCTAGCGCACCTGCTAAAGCCGTGCGGAAAGCATTGACTGGATTTCCGCATCGAAATCGTCCCGATTCGTAGTCAACGTTACGGAGCCACGTGCGGGCGCGATAAGAAAAATCTACATATTTTTATGCTGATTTCATCATCAAATCAAACGGTCGATTGGTTTGCGGGGAGGAATCGGACTCGGTACGGTCTGGAGAATGCGACTCTCGTTTCCGAGCACTTCAAGGTGCTGTTTGCGCTTTGAACAAGTGAATGAAAATTCTCGAACAATTTGGAACCTACCGGGACTGGTTCCTTTTTATGAAAGTATTTATAATGTTTTTTAAATATTTCTTTTTTTTTCAAAATTTTATTTAATCTTCAAGCATGCAGAAAATTTTGACGATAAATAAAACATATTGGTTTTTGCTAGAATTTTTTTTATTTATAGATTTTATTTATATCCAATATTCTTTAAACAACATACTTCGCCAGCTCGCAAAGCTATGTGAAATGACGTGATCAAATAGGGTCGAAACTAGCGCTTTATAACAAGAGAGTGAGAAAGTTTTAGGTGACTACTACTATTCTGTTCTCCTGTTAGCTCTGAGCGAAATTTCGGCGTGCTAAACGAATCAACATTCCTCGGGTGCGCTTTTAAAGATGGCTCATTTGAAAACGTTTATTGGAACACGCAATACTCTTAAGACATTTTACCGAAAAACAAATTTTCTATTTTACCTCATGCGTTAAAAGAGCGAAAGGTTCTAGAGAATTGTCAGAAAATTACACTATTTTATTCTTGGCTTTGATTTTCAAAGACTGTGAGTCACCAGAACCTACTTAAATTGAGCTTTTTGCATCCAGTTCCGAGCGTTCCCGCAGTGGTTCGAAAGAATATTCCCCACACTACTCGTCACGTTCGTCCTTGGAAAGACAAATCTTCTAGAGCGCCGAATCGTGACGGTGACGTGGTGAATACAGCTTATCCTACACCTATACGACATATGCATGTTGCGGCGGATCGGATGGAAACAAGGCCCCTCTCCACCCAACCCCCGTCGTGAGCGTAACCATACCAACGAAACTTTCTATCGATTACAATACGTTGTCATATGCATTGTGCGTTCGGGTTGCCATCTGACGAAATTAATTGCCACGAATTGAAAAGTTTCTGCCGAAGCGAATCTTCGACCCGCGTCAACGGAAAGATCGGACCGTATCGTTTGCAGCAGCAGCAGGCAAGCGGGCAGGCAAAAGTTTCAACCATTACGAGAAACATAAACACACGCTGAAAATGGTGATCCGAGCATGTGTTGCAACCACCCCAGTGTGTGAGTGTGTTTGTGGGTGTGTGTACAATAGCCGCGACTTTCGAAGAAGTTATGCTTCACCGAGATCGTAAGCAGTGAAATGGTTGTATCTCGCAGCAGGAATCGAGCGCAAGATGGCAGCAGGCACCTCTTGCTGCAGGTTTCCGAGCAGACACGCTCGCATTAATTCGTACCCACCACCACCACCATCAACAGGAACCTTTGGTCCTTCCACTACATGGTTGGGAAAATATTTCAGCGCCGGGTTTGTTTGAGAATGTGTTCGCCGCTCCACTTTGGCCCGCTTCATTCCTTATTTGTTTGAACTCCGCTGCCCGCGTTCAACCCTCCCCAGCACGATCTTAAGATGATGGTGTGAATTTGAATGTGTTTTCCCTTCTGCTTCGGTGGCTTTCGGTTCGGCAGAGCAGCTCGAGTGGAAAATGAACCTTTTGCCAACGGACTCTCAGGATTGCTGCCCCGGACCAGGTCACAAGGACACCGTGCACACCGAGGGTGCAAAAGCGTTTCCTCGCCGGTTCGGTTTCGCTATGGCTGGGAGAGCATCATTCGCACCACCACCCACTCCCCGGGTTGTTTATGTGCCGCCTCGGCATGAAGGTGGGTTTCCCACTACGTGCGGGCATGTTTCTGCATCGCAAACCTTTTTCTTGGTGTGGAAATCCCTGAAACCAAACAGTTGCCGTTGCGATGCGCCCAGATTTGTGCGCTCGTCTCGAAGCAATTGAAGGTGGTGCACTCTGGCGCAAGATCGGGCAACAACGGTGGCCAACGGTGGTTTGGATTGCACCACCTGCATCGGGGAAAAGAAGTACTCAAACAAACACCGAAAAACCAAAAAAGTAGCACTTCTTAAGGTCCTCCTTGTGAATCGAACGGAAAATGTAGCAGCATCGTTTTGCACCGAAAAAGCGCCACACCCGAAGAACCAGTCGCCAGCCGCCGTGAACGTGATACGATGGAATTTTTGGACCGAAAATCCGCAACACAAATGCGGGAGCAAGAACCATCGCATACCCTCCCCCTTCCCTACCCGTCGTTTCCGATTGCAATGTGCGAAACAGTGCAGTGATACACCGAAACAAGTTGCAGGAGAAAACGCAGCATGCATGCGACCCCCGGCACAAAATCCGTCCGACCCGAAACGCATAGTCTCCTGCTGCGGTATGCAATTTATGGCACCTAGAAGCAGGAGCGCCGCCGCCTGTCGCTGCATAACGTATGACATTCGCTGCGGAAGGAAGGCGACATACGGTAGTGGCGTGTTTTTTTTTTTTTTTTCAAAGAAAATGTAGCCCAACTCTCTTGTGGCACATTGTGTTCACACCGGCAGAAAGAGTATCGAACGTTCACGGAAAACCACGGTGACTATGGGAACGCCATCGTGTGCTAAGATTCCGCTAGTTTTCCAAATAAGACCCGATGTCAAAGCGAAACGGTTGAGTTCATTTTCCCACTTGACGCGCTCGGGAATGCAAAGCTCAAGCTCATCAGAGTGGAGCAAATAAAAAAAAAGAACAACGAGCAGAAGTACCCGGCAAAAAAAAATCCCCCTTAAATCGGAAACTAATATCCCGCAGCATCATTCGTCCATTTCCTTGCCGTGCGGCACAGCCATGGATGCACATCGAGCAGCTCGGGAGCTTTCGAGAGATGTTTTCACGGGTACGCTTAAAAGCGCCACAGCGGCACGGGGGTTATTTGCACGCGCCGGTGTCGAAGCCGGTGGAATAAATAAAACGAATTGCAAATAGCAAGCGCTTAACGCAAAATAGACGCTAGCATTCAAAGCAATTGCGGTGCGGTGTGAAAAGGAAAAAGGAACGGGCATTGAACATACCTTACTTAATGTGGAAAATCAAGTCGGTCGGCGAATGCGGCTGCTCAATCGCAAGCGCAATCAAACGCGCCCTGCTGCCTCTTTGGCAGCCGGGCCGGATTGTGATGTTATTTTCGGTGTTAATTTATTTGAATTCTTTGGTGATCGGGAAGCGGTAAGCTTTCTACCAGCAACCAGCAAGCAATTAAGCGACACTTTAGAAGAACGGTGGCACTATGGGGCTGAACTGGATTAAAACATAATGTTTTTCCAAAGATTTTAAATGTTTTAAGGATATTTTACCATTTTCCTACCGATTTAGAGTTTTGTATTTGCTTCACAAACTGCTACATTAGCAGCTTAACGCCTGAGTTAAATATTATTTATTTATTTTAAATTCTACGAGATGTTACTTCAAAATTTAACAAAATTCTTTTTAATTATCTTACTTCCAAATTTTCCAAAATCGAAGCCAAACACAGAAGAATTAAATTCAGAATGAGCACCTCAGCCGTGTACAAATCGTGTACAAATAAGAAAAAATACCGACCACCGCCCAGCAGGAGGCGCGCACCAGGTGAACACCGAGTAGACTAAACGAACCGGTTCAATCGGTTCAATGAAATCTCCACATGGCAGGAACACCTACCGACTTCCCGGGAGTGCTCGAATTGCGTTTCCAGCGTCGGAATTGCCCCTGCTTTCATATCTTGGCTTGTTTCGCACGGAACGCTTGAGGTTGCTTGATTGCAAATGGTTCCCTTTTTTTGCATATTTTTGGCCCAAAATACTACAAATAGGCACACAAATTATGAACCGCCCATAGCTTATACGGATTGAAATTTATGGTTTTTACATCTGCAATCTGCATTGATTGCAAGCGTTCTGCTTCGAACGTGGAGCGGCCGACGGTGCCCAGTGAATTCTCCCAGTGCTCGAGCCGTTTGATTACACATTCTCACAAGCGCACAATGCTAGATAATTGACATTTATGACATCTGCATCGTGTAATTCATAACGAGAAACTGTACAAGAGCATTGCACCCGGACCGTTTTTCCCGTTTTCCCCGCGTGGACGAAGGCAACGGCAACGGATACCAGTGCCCGGAGCCAATACGCAGAAATTACAAGCTAGACCCGACATGAAGATCGTCCATAGAACCGTGATCGATATTAAGAGCCGTCCCGCTCGCTGTTTGCACCATCGAGCGAGGAGAATAATCGAGGTACGAGCCGGAGGATTACGTTCGCTAGGAAAACGTCGCTTTAACAGGCTATGCTTTGTCGTTCGGCCGTGAGTAACCTAATAATCAAGGTGGCAGCAGTCAGGCCGGGCACGATGCCGGCATTCCGGGCAGACGGGGCAAAAGCGCCACACTAATCGTTGGGGACGCCAGCAGCAGCAGCAGCAGCAGCCGTTGCAGTTGAATGGTAAATTGAAAAATCTAATTACTCCCCTGCCGGAAAGCTATCCGCTTTCACCGGCCCCGATGTAACACGCTTTGAGCTGGAGAGCCGGTAATGGTTACAGGTAGGTGGAATGCGGTGGTATTTATTGCCCGGGGCGGGCCCATCTTCAAAGCAACGGCGTGAACGTTACAGCGGACGGTCGTCGTTGCACTTCAAACGCGATCCTGTAGGGTACCGTTCTGCGCCGGTATGCTTGGTACGAGTACGCAGAGGACCTCCGATTACCGGAGGGCGTTTGTGGCAGCGCGCCTCGAATCGTTGACATTGGTAAACAATCGAGAATCGACACATCTATCGCTTGGGGTTGCTTTTGTCGAACGTTCCGGTGAATGCGAGCGGTGCTTAAGGCAAGTTCAACAACTTTTCAACGAAACGAAAAACATCGCTGTGGAGTGTGAAACACGTACAAATCCACCCGTTTCGAATGGATTTTCGTATGAACGCTTGAATTTAACATGAAATATGTTGATTGTTCTATTCCTGTACCGTTTTCACGGCAACGACAACCATTATAATACCCTGGAACAGAATAAAATCACACCCCAATTTTCCAGTTTCGTCGAGGTAAATATTCCATTTACCAAAAAATTTTCCAGAAATCTTCACCTACCTTCTTGCAGTAGTCGAGTAGATCCATCTTGTCACGCAGGCAGGTCGAGCCGGGCACCTTTACGCTCACATCCGTTATCCATCGGCCTTCCTCAGACAGGAACTGCGGGTGATATGTCTGACCGGCTTCGCACAGCACCGAAATCTGCGGTTCCCATCGCGGGGAGGCAGCCTGGAGAGGGGATAAAAACGAAAATAAAATGTGTGAGTGGAGAAGAGAACGGGAAAACTAGGCTAGGAAAACAAGCGCCCAGCAAAGGACACACGAAATCGCCTCCGCCTTGCTGTAATCCAGTCCAGATGAAGATTTTACGGATCCGGTAATATGCTAATGCAGGGATATGGAAAATTCATTAAACATTCAGGACGGGGCCTGCACTGCGTTCGTTACGGGACAGGTGACAGCAGTGGCCATCCGGCCGACCGGAGATCAAGGATTAATTGAAAGCAAATATTGACCAGCGAGGGGAAGGAAGGTTCGCGCCGGGCATGGGGTCGCCCCCAAAGGTCTTCTCACCTTTCACTAATCGCCGTACGATTGGGTTGAAAGCAGCTTAACTTTAACGGTAAATAAGACATCGAACAGCTGCTGGACTTTTGGCCGGCTGTCGGATTCAAATTTCCACACCATTGAGCATGAGGAAGGCTTCCGTAAGCCGCAAGCGAACTATCTATTTCCCCGTGAAAAGCTCGAGCTCCAGCTTGACAATAAATCAATCATGCTCTTTGATGCAAAATGTGGCCAAGCAGCGTTTCGTTTCGTTCGATCATCCTTGTTGATTAATTAGCACTAATTACTGGTTGTGTGGCTTGCTGAGACGTGCTCAAAGTGAACGAAGCGTATACTCGACCGACAGCAGATGGTGGATTTTATATCTGAGTCTAAAAACCATCCGCGAATGATGCCAGATCTAGTCGTTGGCATTCTCAGAAGAAGCGCGCAAAGTGCTCGAAAAGTTGCCGGGAAAGAAATGAGGGATTTGTGTTCGGTTTTGTTCGCCTTCTTCCGACGGATCCAGCGCACACTGTGGCAACTTATCTTCGTGAGCATGCAAAACCCTCGAGATGCTACGGAAGCTCGAGGTTTGTCCAGCAGCGCAGCTGCGATACACTATCCTGCACGCTGACTTTTAATTCTGTAATGGCATCTTTGCTTGTTTCTGCTTTTTCGGGCATTATTTGTCACGATAATGTAGCCGCTGTTGAACGAGGGTGAGGAGTTGGTGCTTTGCTATTTCATCTAAAATATTGCCCCGAAATAGCGCTGTGGGTGTAGGATGATGGTGAGCAATAAGAACCGCTTGTACTATTTTCTAGTCCTGTTGCCAAAACAGCGCCGTACGATGCCAGATGGCTACGGATGGAAATGGTTTAATAAGTAGAATCTACAACTGTTTGCTTGTGCTCGATGTAATATCAAGGAACGTAATGGATTGGGCTAAAAAATTACAAAAAAGATACAAAAAATGTTTCTTTACAAAATTACAACATGGTGCATTAGTACAATAGAACCATAATTTGCATTTAAATTGGCAAGATAAAATCCCTTTAAATAGGTGAGTTGAACGAAATTACAGAGAAACCAAACGATGATGTCACCACCACCAAACTACTGGCTGTTTGAAAATAAGAAAAAAAAAAACACCACCGATAAGACATCGATGGAGCAAATCCTTTTCGGCAGCGTTGGCATATTTTAATTAAAAACTCGTTCATCTCTGCCTCAACACGGCAGCCACTGTTGGCAACTGGAAAGTCCTCCGAGAGTTAACTTCCCATCCAACGCGGAGCGGGGCGGAAAGTCTTGAGTCTTTTCATCAGCTCCACCGGGCCCTTCATCCTTCCCTCCCCGCGTCAGCCCTTCGCTTTCGAGGGGTTTTCAGCCATAACGAAGCCATCGTGAACGGCACATAAATCTTGGAGAAATTGAAAGCGCCAAACGTGAATGGCTGAATGAAAAGAGCAAAAAGAACTGGCACGGAGTGTGGTTTTGCTCGCATGCTGAAGTCCCGCGGAAGCATACGAATGTTGTCCGGGTAGGGAGCACAAATGCTGGTGACATCAGGGTTATGTAGTGGGAAATGTTTCAATGTAGCATCACTTTAGCGAGCCAAAGCGTTTTCATGATTGCAAGAAGAATTTTTGGATTTTTTGATTAAATTTAAGAAAAGTTTGTTTGCCAATTCGTTACAGTTAAAGGGCTTAAAAGCTTAAGTAATATTAAAAACATGCTTTTTTTAAATTAAAAACTATGTAAATACTTTCAAGGTGGAAAAATAATTTCAAACAAACCGTAGCCAATAGTTTAGATTGACAACACAAGCAATCTCAATCGCTCTCTTGCCATATGCTGATTCTTGATAAGTATTTTGCAAATTATGATGTTCAAAAATGGACATTATTGACATGATTTAAATTGCTGACGAAATATTTCAAGCCTTCAAGCAAGCTGTAAGCGTCAGTCGAAGCATATTCTAATCTACTAAAATTATTACTATTTTGCATTTTGTAAAACTCCTTTCTTCTAACACTTGACTCTTTTCGAAAGGGAAAAGTTTTTTTTAATAACAACTCACTGATCATCATGCTTTTATGGGCGACAGTAAGAAAAAAACTATACTACCGCTCTGTACAACTTGGCACTTGAAGTGTTTGAGCAGCCACCATTGTCCACCTCACTCAACGGCGACGTGTAATAAACCCGACAGGGATGTAGGTAACCCATTTCCGCCCGGTTCAAGGCAGAAAGTGCCAAAGTGGCAAAGAAAAAAGGTAGCTCCAGTAGCAAACAACCAAATAACAAAAAAAAGATCATGCATCTCGCACCTAGCTAGGCAATCATCTCGCTTCCCGCTTGTTCTCGCATGTATGGGTGAGAAAAAAATACCGAAAATAAAACTGAAAAGCGAATGGAAAACACGTTCTTCGTTGACGTGCTAAAAAATGGGCACCCACGGTAGGGTTTTGGTGGGAAAACAGAAAGCCTTTCGTCGGATGTGTGCGTGTGCGTGTGTGGCAGAGGAAATGGATGAAGATGAAAGGATTCGTTCGGAAAACGTTTTATATCCCCTGGTAACGATGTGTGATATCTACACTGAGTGGCACGATTTTCCACCACCCGCAGTGCACGCACACACGCACGCATCATCGCTCACACACGCCGCTGAAATTCTATAATGCTGTCGCCACCACCTTCCACCATTCCACACAAGCCAATTTTATTTCCATCGTTCACAGCAACGCTCCTTCGGGGAGCAGAAAATTGCGCACGAGCTAACATGATGCGTAGAAAAGCGATCATTTTCTGCTCAGCTGAGCTGCGAGCCGCCGGTGCTCGGGGAAGGGCGAAGAGCACGATCAGTTCTTACCGCCGCTTGCCACCGCAACCCTTTCAACCCGCGCGAAAAAAAAGCTTCTTAACGCTGGGAAAACACGGAAAAAGCCACTTTAGGGAATTCAAGAGATATGCTTTTCGCGGCCATATGTGTAAGGGTGTGCCGGGAGTTTCACCCAGTGAATCCAATCCGGTACGCGAGTGGCGGAAAAAAGAGATCGATGGCGCTTTTCCGGTTTGGAGGCGGTAACGACGACGACGACACCAACGACGGTGTGGGTCGTAAACTTTGTGGCTTTTTAAGCCCACCACCACAAGTGCGATGGGTGAATGTTTGCGTGAGGGCGTGAGGAGCTTACTTTTTCCTTCTTTTCTGTGTGAATTGAACATGAAAGATTTCATCAACGCCTACACGGCTGCCGACAGATCGTTGACTACCTTTTGAGCCATTTTTCATTTTGACTTTCTAAGAAGCTTTTCCGCTATCGATAACATCTCCACTGTTTTGCATCGGTGGCACTGTGACAGACATATTGCGCTGTACAACGTTCGCTCGTGATCGATTAGCTGTAGGTTTTTGTTTACCTCACCGTTGGGTGGGTATTTGAAAGCCAGCAATTGTTTGTTGTTTTTCAAATACATAGAATAATATGAGAAAATTCTAGTGTAATAATATAATACTTTATTAATTTTAAGCAACAGGCTTGATGTTGAGTTTCTTAAATTACACTTTTTGTTATGAATTACACTACTATTTACACTACTATTATTAGCTGTATTCACGTATGTAAATTTAAATTGTTTGCTTTAGATAATTAATGCTCAAACTCATAAAAATGAATTTCTAACAAATCTAATATTAATATGACAATTTAAAATATTTGTTGTATTTTGATTCTAACAAGAGCACAATAGGAGGTTAATCATACAAATATGTCCTGTGGTATAATATTCTCAAATCCATAATAATTGCCCATAATGATAAAGTTTTCAGAAGATTTGAAATTTTTCAGAGACATGTAATTTTCAAAAGACATAAAAATACCGTTATGTTAACAAATTGAAAATCAAGTAAATAAATTGTTTAAAATATAATAAAATATTCCACGTATTTGAAAAGATGTAAAGTGAAGAAAATAATTACTCTCCGAACCCATTTTGGGATACTAGAATCGCAAAGCAATCGCAATCAATAAACCAAACTTCCTAAGGAAACAAAACGTGTTGACCATTCGGTTCGAGCAATAAAATCACAATTGTCTTCGGCCCAAACCGCGTTGGTAAACCGTTTCACCAACTTCTCCCATCGCTGCTCGCAATCGCCGGCACGAATAGAAGGTGACTTCTGACGTCATCAGCCGACCCCAACCGTAGAATGGCAGTAGAAGCGTGACTGCGGTTAATGTGTTTGCCGATTCATGATGCAAATATCGATTATCGGCACCATTAAATACACATCATTTCGTTTCGCCGTGAGATGATAGGCCGATCGTAATGAGCCGGTGCTTTGGCACCAAGCGAAACCAAGTGCCCACGATCTGCGATGGTGCATCCGCTTTTCCACTCAGCCGGTAAAGTGGCCCAGCCCTGCCCTGCCGCAAGTATTCCCACGTTTCGGCCACTCCATTTTGAAAAATTGGCTTCTGTCGCCGCACACGATCCGGAAAGAGAGTGCTCGCTTCTGTATGTTTTTTTTTTGGCTATTTCATCCCTCGTTTCTGGCTCCTCGAGCTCGGCGTTCGAACACATTGTGCTCGGTTAATGGCTCGTGAAGAGAGGGCACGAAAAACATCATCACATCGCTCAAACAGCCACACTGCAGACACCAGCCACTAATGGTCGCGCTGTTTGGCCCGTGGCCATGACAGTTCCCGGTGTTCGCTTACACGTTGACCCTGTCGTCCTCTCTCTCTCTCCTTCTCTTTCTCTGCCGTACGAGCTTTCCCCTCCCGCAACTAAAGCAAAAAATCTGACTTCCACCGCTAAAACACACGATCGATCGTTTGCTCGTGCGAAACGGTCCTGCCGAATTCTCGAAAACGCACTGGGACAGGATATTAATTGAATCGTTGACATCGGGCTGTCAGAGGCTACCAGCGATGTGTCAGCGTCTGGATGGTGATGGTTTTCCCAAAAAAAAAAAAAAAAGAAATAGAAAAAAGGTTGCCCGTGTCCTCGCCATCCATCCATTTCCCACGGTCCACGAGCCACGGGCTAAAACTGACACAGAAAACAACACACAATTCCCCGAAGTACACTACCGGAATGCTGTTTCATTTTCGGGCCCCGATTGACATCGTTGAAACGGCCTTCCTCCGCGCCGGCGTGTTTAATTTAGTTCTTTGAACTTTTTACCACCTCATCGGGACGGGCGCGGCGAGAATCACTTTACGGCTGTGCCAGATAGAACAGATTATAAAGCAAGTTATTGTTTGAGTTTGCTTAGTTCTTGACTCGCAATTTGTTTTTCGGTTTCGAGTGTTTGCCGCCGGTGTTGGTCGGTTGGAGGCTGCACGCGGCTCCCACTCGTGCTCCAAAACCGAAATCCCAACATGGCGGATCCCCCGGAATTAATATAGCGAGCGCCACGGACCAATTGCGTTGCGCGGCGGCAAAATACGAGCCTGCAAATGGGATTCATTATGAACAACCACGGGCGCCCGGGAGAAAGCGGACGAAAAGCCTACCTAGGGGGGGAGGGATGGGAAGCAAATCTCGCGAGCATAAGATGGTTTTGCTTGGATGAAGGTATTCATTCCGCGCTCATGTACATCGCCACACATACACACACACATACACACACTGGTGCAATGAGATTTGAAATATACCGCCACGTTGTTATGCAAATAATCCGCTCTTCCACCCGTGAGCGCATGCGAGTGCGAGCTTTACGACCAATCGGCACTGAAACGAGTAAGTGTCGTCGGGGTGCCTTTTTATCGTGAACTGCCGCTCGGGCGACGGGGGAAGGCGGTAATTTCATTGCATCGTAATACGAAATGGTGCCTCTATATTAAGCGCCAAGCTTTTCCTACTTTCTCCCAGCTCGAAAATTTTGATATGCCTTATCTCGAACACGCTCGCGCCTAGAAGACGGAACGGCACCGAAAATATGCCCCAGAACCGAGTGTCCTAATGGTTGTTTGCCCTACAATGAAGGAACTGCCCGGGAAAATTGTCCCCCCGAAAAAAAAAGGACGTGAGGAATTTTGGGACTGGGAAGGGAGAGAGATAGTTGGGGTGCGCGTGGGGAAAAGTTACTCTCTAATCGAGTCCCTTCTTCGAGGCTTTGTGTCGTGCTGACATTAACCCGACCCTTAATGGGGTTTTACCCCGTTACGGGACACCTTCCACTAGAAACGTTTCGGTGTGAGAGACTGCGGGCCTCCTTCGATGACGACAGCGTGCACTGGGCTCACTATCTGCTTGTGAAACTAACCATCCTGTTGCCTGTTTATTATACTCCTACACTAAACACCTCTCAAGATCGCAATTGTGTATGTGCCAGGATCAATAAAGTGGGTTCGCATGTCAGTTTGGAAGCAAACAAAACGTGTTTCAACTGAAAATTCTAGGAAACATTATATTCTTAATTAGAAAACCCCAGTGCAACACAGTTCCGCTCGCCCTCAGTGGGAACGATTTGCACGAGAAGCATAATTTTGGAAATCAACAAATGCGAACGTAACATTTGTTTTTGCTTCTGAAGCGAGCAACGATCCAATACGATTAAAATGGAGTCATAAAATTGAGTTTCCGAGACAAGGAGAGAGAGAGAGAGAGAGAGAGAGAGAGAGAGAGAGAGTGGAGGAGATGAAGGGAACGGTGAAAGAATTCGTTCGTTGCTCTGGAGACCGAAAAAAAGGACAACTCATAAGTGGCTTGCTATGCCAATTTACGTTTCCCGGACGACATATTCGACTCCGGTTCGAAGAATTGTGTGAATCGTATCCGAAACGAATTGCTGCCACTCCTTTCGCCTCCCCACCTTCCCCCTCCAATAAACGTGCGTGACTGTTTGTATTTAAACGCACACGCGTGTGCTCATTTTTCCAAGAACACGTGTTTTCATCCTTTGCGGCGGAGTGTATGTAATTCAATCACGTTTAATTGCTTTTAAGCAACGAACGAATTTTAGTCCCACCATTTACGTCACCGTTTCGGTTCGGGGAAGAGAGGTTCACGCGCCGGGTGAAATGGTAAATGGCCGCCGGTGTCGAGATGTCGAGCGGCAAAATTGGTAGTTTAATTTAGGAAACCCCTTTTTTGGAGCCCACACACAGGCAAACACACAGTTCCCATCGTCCCATCAAATTATACTCAAACAGAAGGGCCCTTGAACCGAGTGTGATTGCGTGCGTGTGTGTGTTTTGGATTTCATCAATGAAAAACTCGATCAAAAGCATCGAGAACAGTCTAAAAAAAGTTGGTGGCTATTTATATTTTCATTACTGCAACATCGACCCCGTCCGCCAGCGTTTTGGAGTGTTGTGATGTGGCTGTGACAAGGGGAAAAAACGGGGGCCGTAGAACATAATCGAGATACGAAACACTGCCATTCACTGGAGAGCCCCATTTCGGTGCCACAAGCGCACGAGGGACAAAAGTGACCGACGAAGTTCCGTTTTCTTTACTGCGACACCCATCGTATGGTGAGAGTTTTCTTTTTTTTTTGGTTACTGTTACTTTTCCAACTCCCCCTGGGGTTGTAGATTCTCTCTCTCCTTCAACTCTACTAGGACCTTTGAATTGACGACGACGCTAAGAAAACCTCCACCGTTACGAAAAAAGGTAATTCAAAATGGAAAGCTTGATGAGAATAGGGACTGAGTGTGTGTGTGTGTGTGCGTGCGGGAGTATTTCGAGAAACAAAAGAAGACATTGTAACGGTTGCGTTGTATCCAGTTTTAACTAAATTATAAAGATCGCTGAAGCCGAAACCGGTTGTTCCGGTGCCCCTTTCCACCCATTTCCCCATCCCGATCGCCCTTCCCGCGATCTCCTACCACACAGATTGTTCCTTGTAAAAGCAACGCGTGTGTGTGTGTTTTCATGTTTAGGCAACCTTTTTGACCGAAGGTCTCGAGGACCTCCTGCGGCTGTTTGCAAGCTACTTTCACCATACCCCGACCCACCGCTGCCCCATCCATCCCCCGTCTTTATCTTGTGACTTTTGTGCCGTTTTTTACCCGAGTCGTGCCCGAACGCCACGCGTATCACGTGACAGATTTTAATTTATTCAAAGGGACAGTTTTGCGCCGACAAAATTAGGGTTGAAAATGGTGATGAAGCACCCGTACGCACGCCACCACCCCTGACTGCTCACTCCCCGGTGGTGCAATCAGTTTTGTTTCTGGCGCCACATTTTTCTTCATTATCGCGCGATATTAACAGGACGCGCTCACGTCAATGGGAGGGGGGAGGGGAAGTTTCACGCACTTTCATCGGACCACCCCTTCCCACACACACACACACACAGACCGAACAATCCCGAAGAAGATTTGGAGCGAAAAAAACACACTACCAACGAGCCCAGAGAGGGTTGCATTTAGGACTTTAGGGGTTGCGGAAAGGCCTTATCGGAAAGCCGCCCAGCTATGGGGAGAAAACTTCGAAACCCGCCTTCATGGCTCCCGGTGCTCGATTGCGGGTCCTCGGTGCCACCGTTGTCAAATGACTTCCGCCTTACAAACGGCCAAAACGTGAGACGAGCCTAAATGACGGGTGTCACTTCAGGGGGGAAGGTGTTTCCTGTGAATTAGGACAGAGGGGTTTTTCTTTTTCTTCCGTCCACCGCCTTCCGCTGTCGATATCTCACCGAGCGTTGTAATGATTTCGGGGTCGGATGAAAGCGCCCATTCCGATGGCCGCCCCGGGTCGTATCTCAACCTTTATGGTAACCTTTTTTCTTTCGTTTTTTTCTAACTTTCTTTTCTCTTCTGGACGGAGAGAGCGAAAGGTTTTTTTTTTCGATCGAGATCTTACTGAATAATCGATTTTCCATTAGGTATCATTCATTACATTCATCTGCTTTTGGTAGCCGTCCAGTTGGCTAGCATTTCAAAATGCCTTCTCTTTTTTGAACAACCAATTGAATTAGGATAATTTTGTTGCGTTAATCGAATTTCACAATATGTAGCACGTAGCGATGATTTTAGGCGAACTGACGCCAAACGAAATTGGACAATGTTTCAGAAATTGTAAAGCGATCCGGCGTGAGTAAACTTGGAAAGTAATGGTGTTTTTGTATTGGTGTAACACATTTAAAAGCATAATATTTGAAACTACTAAACAGCGATAAAAGTTATTCAAAGCATTCTTTGCAGTTAATTATAGAGACAAAAAAAAAATGGCAATGAAACCTAAATTATTTATCTGAATTCTACTCCTCTGAATTATCAATCTGAATTCTACTCCTGTTTTCTGTATTGCGGTGTGTATTTGATAGAAATCTAGATGTTGAAAAAGATAAAAATGCTACTTCCTTTAGGATGCTTTGAAAAACCACGACTGTGTGCCATTTCTAGGCAATTTTAGTAGTAATCAAGGACTATTAAGTGGTTCATCTACCATTCAGAGATTGTCTATTTTGAACAAACATAACGCTTGAAAATCTTATAAAGAAGGGTTTTCCTCTCGAATCTTCAATGTTGGAGCGATCACTTATATTAAAAAAAAACTTGTATAAATAACCTTGTTTTACTTTTACGTGAATCCTACTTTTGGAATTAAAAACAGTTTACTCATTTTAGAAGGATTATGATTTTAGGACCAAAACAACCACAACAAACTGCGACAAAACTAACGTTTATGACACTGGTTTGCAATGAAAAAAGTGCTGAGAACTAATCTAAACGCAGTGTTTAGAGCGCTGAATCGGAAATATATATGAAATAAAATCTTATTGTTTTCATCTGACGGAACCTTCTACACCATGCATCATCGACTTCACAAGTGATTTTAATTTCCACTGCCACTTTCGACACAACACACAAAGAAATACGAAAGAGAAAATTATCTGATCAATTTCTACAATCAATTTTAGACGACGACGAACTCCACCGAGTGTCGAACGCTTCGAAGACAGTTGAATGTTTCATTTCGTACACACTAATGTGTGTGCTGTTTAAGCTTACTGCGTAAAAAATCTAGCATGCGCTGGCTTGCCACATTACATAACGTGCGGCCCAACTACCGCGGGAGGAGGGGCGTGGGAAAAGAACTGTAAAGAAAAGCACAAGAAAATAAAAACTCTAAACCCAACCCAACCCAAGACCCGGTTTGGTTTTGGTGCCAACTAAGCACACGTTCCAATCCAGTACCAGTACCGGTAGTGTTGACTGGCGCTGGTGGTGGTGGTGGTGGTGGTGGTGGTGGTGGTGGTGGTGGTGATGGTGCCGCAACGCTCGACAGCCGCATGACTCATGCTGCATATTAAAATCCTTCGTCACATCTGAAACAGAAGGCAACGAAACTCTCTCACACACACACTCACACACACACGCAGGAGGCTTGTCCTTTTTTTTTGGTTGGATGGAACGGCAAGGGAGAAACAGAAAACATTCCACTCGGCGTTCTGTCAGGCAGCAGCGCTCACGCTGACATCCTCGGAAGTGTCGAACAGCTGCCCGTCCATTCTGACGCGGGTGGTGGGCCGTCCATCCATCCAATTCCGAAATTCTTTTTGCGCAGGACTACCTTCGCTGGTACGAAAAATGCGAATGGGGCGCGAGGGTGCCTTATCCTTCCTTCCTGCATTGGTGTAGTCGTGGGAGGTGCTTGTGTGTATGGGTGGTTGGTAACCTTTACCGGGGTGTGCGATGTGCTGGTGTGTAAGTTCCACTGCGTGCTTCCCATATATATATATTTTTTGTCATTTCCACCCCTCTGGTGCTCGAGCACCCGAAGCCCTTTCAAAGAATAAACAACGCACCGTTCGCAGCTTGTGCCTTCTCCATTCACATGTCTGCAGAAACTCAAGCAGTAGTCTGCATGTAAACATTTGCACCCACATCCACATCCGTTTCGATGCCGAAAGTGAGTTCTTCTTTTGCGCTCGGTGTTTTTTTTTTTAGTGTTCTATTCAAAAGAATTTCCCCCATTTTTTGTTTCTTGTTTGGTTTTTCTTTTTTTTTGCTTTAGGGAGGCGACCTGTCAGACCGACCAAGGCTGACCGGGGGACACATGGGAAAAATGTAACCGCTCGGGTATCGATTTTTTGCCCCTTTTATGCGGGCTGCGAAAAGGGGGAGGAGAACGGTTTCCTATTGACGGTTTTTGCTCCGTGTGGGAGTGAGTGAGTTCTGCTGCACCTCTTAGCACCGATACAAGTGCCCGTGCCCGAACCGACAGATCGGACATTCCAGTTGGGCTAGTTGAAGATAGTTCGTAGAAGCCCTAAATATAGATATAACTGAAGAGGGAGCCTTGTGTGTATGTGTTTTTTTTTTTCGCTACTTTCTTTAGCTCCTTCCCCAAAAACATGCGGCGTTTTGTTTTTTTTTTTCTTCTGTAGACTTCCTTCCCGCATCGTAGACGGGCAACGATTATTACAATCGCTGTTCGCACCGGGTTCGGGGGTTCCGGGTTGTTCCGAACTGCAAAGGTTTCCCACCCGAGTAATCTTATCCCTTTAAATAGCGCTACGCCTCGGGCGCGGCCACCACCGCTTCCCACTTGCAGGTGAAATCTAATTTTGCTGACCGCGAAAGGAAACAAAAAACCCCCAAGCGGTTAAGCCGTCCGCACAAAGACGCACCGTGGCGGCACGAAATGCAATCAAGAACGTATTAAAAAGCCAGCGAAGTTGACATTTCAACTTGGCCGCCTGCAGCAACCGGCGGCAACATGATTACGGCGCAGAAAGGGTGCTTTGTTTTTTTTTCGTTCTTTCTTTCTTGCTATTGCGTGTTTCGCGTGCAGCCAGCAGCCAGGGTCGTTTTGGTTCGAGTTCAAGGGTGTGCAATTGTTTCCCCCCCAAAGGGATGGAGGCCTTGACAGTGCCAACCTACCGACCCGGCGGCCAACCTGATCGATGGCTGCGAAACAGGATCCTTTAAGGGGTTGAATTCGAGACACAGTTCAGAGCGAAGGATTAGCTGCCTCGGGGTGGAATGGGGAGGGAGGACTTACCTCGCACGTGGAGCACACTGCCACCAGGACGAACGCGAACGCAGCTGACCACACGGTGACCGACATGGTGGGGTGGGGCGCTAGATGGTGGAACTGCGACAAAACTTCCTGTTCTTGGGCTTCAATCCACACCTTGTTTATCCTTGTATTTTTTTTTTTTTTGCTTGTGTTTGAACAAATTTTTCACTCACAGCACTACTTCGTCCTCGTCCACACAGTTTTCACAGTTAAACGCGAGGTGCACGGCACACTAATGCCACACGCACAGACACATACGCACTAAGGACGGTTCGGCGGTCGATTCACTTTTATCACTGTCTGGTGTAACAATTCAGCTGCTGTAGAAGTAATAAAGGAAACCTTTGTTTTAACAAAATCATTAAAAAAGAAATAGAAGAACGCTTCTGACGTCACTCGACGCTATCGAAGCAGGCTTTGATTTTGGCTAGTAATCCTCCGCCACCACGTTCGGGTACAATGTTTCCGCTTCAGTATGCCAGAAATATTGTGCCACAAAACCCATAACACAGCGACCGTATGTAATCGCATGTCCTAATCCTTGCTGTACGGCTTAATGGTCTCCCGATTTCGAACGCACACAAACACACTCGTTCTCGTCCGTGGCGTATGTTTTTTGAATTCTTGGGGCGCACTGGAAAACCCAAACCAAAGCCCCCGAAACTCGTTCTCGTTCACTCTACTGCTGTCAATAAAAATCGATAAAAATTACATCCCAAATCCCGAGCGTGCCTCGGTCAATCGGTGAACGAAGAACGGTGCGCGCCAGTGAACAAAAACAATTCCACCCCAATCGAGCGGTGGCTGGGGAGGAGCGGAAGCGGGGAAGGACTCGATTTTCGGCCATCGACGATTTGGGTCGGTCTCTGTGAGGGGCTGAAATCTTCCCCTGCGTCCGCCTTCGGACCAGGGTGCGTTGTTTTTTTTCCTTCGCATTCGCGTTTTCTTTTTCTTTTCTTATTTGGTATCCTTTCGTTCCGAAAACCGTGTGCTGCACTCGGACACTTACACATCATTTTGCGCTCACACACCCAGACACACACACATACACATTTTCAGTCCTGTTTTCTGTCTCTTTTTAGCGCACACACATAAACCCATCCACAGTCTTTTCCCTCTCTCTCCCTCTCTCTCGTTCTCGCTATCGCTCATTCGTTTGAGCACGCACACATACACGCCCGTTGTGTTCATTGTGTTCTCTCAGCTGCGCAATATAACTCGCTTTCGGAAAACCCATTCCCACACTACTGCCACTCTCGCACACAGTGAGGAAAAGAGTTTCCTTTCGCACACGCACGCACACACGCACAAGCACACAGAAGCGCGCACACCAGCACGGTTTTCCCACACAATGGCGCAATGTCCAGCAGGCAGTACCGTTCTCTACGTTTACGGATGATTCATACGGTCGATCGATTCTATTCGTACACTGCGACCTTTGTCGCAAAAACTGGCATGTTTGTGTGTGTGTGTGTGTGCGGGTGTGTGCGAGTTCGAAATGTAATTCCACTGTTCCACACTCAACGTTAACGCACACACACACACACGCACGCGCTGCGGAAAACTGTCATGGAAATTGGTGCCAGAACGCTTCGCTACGGCAGCAAGAAAGAAGAAAGCGAAGAGCACCTCCGGTAGAGTTGTAGTAGGCCGTGGCCGTGGGCGACTTTTTGGACGTGTTTTCGTGCGTGCGTGGACTGCTTGGATCCGGGAAGGTTTGCGACGGGCTTTGAAAACACTTTTAAAAGGAAGTTGTTAAATAGATATTTTCCTATTTTTCCTGTTTCGTTTGGCTTTCTTCGCACAATATCCTTTTTTGATATAGATACAACATTTCGCAACGATTATCTGTCTCGCTCGCTCTCCTTTTTTTCTCACTCTCTCTCTCTCTCTCTCTCTCTCTCTCTCTCTCTCACACACACACACACAGTCAGGACACTCAGCCTAAAGGCGTCCTTCGGGCAACACACAAATCACACTTTTACCGTGCGGGCGGATTGAGAAGCAGCAACACCAGTTCGATTTCGTTCGATCCAAAACCAACGCACCACTACAAGCGTGTGGACACTGCTGCCCCACTCGAAAACTTCAACCTTCACCGTTTCGCTGGCTGGTCGAAAGGCAAAAGGTCACCAACGGGCCCTACAATGCACGCTGAAAACGCACCTGACGTAGGACAGGAATGAGCAGGCTCTTCTACTGCTGCTGCTGGTTGTGGTGGCGGCGCCAGTTAACGAAAACCGGTAGCCTCACTGCGAACCACTTGGGATGCTATTGCCGATGTGACTGCGAGCGCCACGGTATCCAAACTGTCGGTATCCGCACGGCCGAGAACGGGCGCGACTCCTTCGGCCTTCGGGCTACGTTCTCGCGAACGGAGAGAGCTGAGCTGAGCGACTCGCTCTCCCCAATTCCCCTTCCCCACCCCTTCCCTTTCCACTGGCACAAAAACAAAGAGCATCGCAGTAAGCGGGCGAGCGCCATTGGGTGGTGGAAAGGATGGGATTCTATGCTGCCGCCCGACCGAACCGCTCGCATCGATTGCGACACGATGGAGACGAGCTTCGAAAACGAGGCTATAGAACAGGGGTAGCGGGGGAGGGGGAGGGGAAGGTTTGGGCCTTCCAAGCACGTTAGCATAACAAAGGTGTAATCATTGATCCGGCTGCAGGAAATCCGAGCAAATCGCCACACCGCCGAAGGGCTCTCCGTGGGCGCGAGAACGAACGCGAGAGCGACGACTAACGAGTGTCAGCACAATTCGAATGGTTTCCGTAGCAAGTTTTGGGGCTATATTTATTATTTCTATTTATTAAATCTAATTTCCTTCCGTCTCGAAACCTTCCCTTCTGGTTGGGAAAATGTATGGAGCTAATGGAAAGAAAAAAAAACGATTGGAAACTCCACCTTCTCTTCGCATGCGAATGTAAGAAAATTCTGACTTACTCACAGGAAAACCTAAAAAAAACCGACCCGAGAACGCTGTAAGGGAAAAGAAGTGAGAGTGTGTGTGTGCGAGAGATTCTGCCTCGCTTCCTGCACGAACGAGCGCCGACCGAACTCTCCGAGCGGACATCCTTGGCTGGCCGTGGTGGGCCTGCGCACTACCGACCGATGTCGATGTTCTGCGAATTCACTTTTCCTCGCGTTCTGTTCTTTTCGTTATTCTGGTTTTCCTTGTCCGGGGGTGAACGCGGAGACCGTCGCGTAAAGCATCTTGCCATCCGGTGGCAAGCTTCTTGCAATTGCACGCGAACGCGAAACCCCACGTCCCGCACATGGTTAAATATGGCTTAAATAAATATTCGTCGGCGCGTGGTCTTCAAGCGTTTTCAGTGCGAACGGTCTGTTGAACGCTCCACTCAGGCCACCGTCAGGACGCGGCGGGCGGATCGATTCGGGTCTAAAAACGTACAGTACAAATAAAATTTCCATTACCATTCCATTCTTGGAATTCGTTAAGGATTTCCAGCGCAAAATGCACGTAAACAGTGTACAGCTGCACGCGGAGAAAAATAAAAGCCCATCCGCAATAGCCCCAAAGCGGGGACAAAGCGGGGTCAAAGGAGCGGCAAGGGAGAACCGGATGAAAACCGCACCACCTTCCGTTTCCGTGGCGGTCGGTGAGGAAGCGTACCGCACAGCCAGACTTCCTGTGAGACATAAAGCGGAGAGATTTTCGAGAGTATCGAAGAAATATCGATATAACGCCACCCGTTCCGCGCCACGCCGACCCCCACGCCGCTTCCTTCGTGCGCGGAATAAAGAATGCTTTCGGCGCTTAACATGGCGGCAAACGGTTACAAACGAACGGTTCGGCTTCGCACGGAAAGGATTTGGGCAGGAAATTGAACGTTTACCAGCGCAGCGCCTGCGAAAGCGTCGGGAAATTGCGCTCCAAGTACAACGGCGGCGCTGCATTAGTTAGAACCGATTTTTCATGGAGTGTCTCGCACTTGTTTGCAAAATGCGTTGCAGCAGCAGCAAAAAAAAGAAAAGATTAGTTTCACCAACTGGTTAATATTCGGCAAATAATGTCGGCGTAAATTGGTGTATCATGCAACGCATGGACGTGCGGCGAATAACCGGTGTTGGCGAACGAAATGGAAAACCAAACGGCCAAAACCATGGGCCAACGTGCGTACGGCCATTAGTTGTCGCAACACGCGTACGCGGCATATCTTTAATACGCAGAAGCTTCTAGCTTCGGTAGCGGCAGGATTTATGAAGCAGGACGATTATGGACCAATCTTCTCGAACGCCCTGTGAACTCAATTTACGACCGGTGTCTGTTTTGTCTACATCGAAAGATTAAAAAGTTGTTGCTTCCGTTCTTGAAAGTTGTTGTAAAATAGAGAGAGAGAGAGAAAGAGAGAGGAAGAATGCCTTTTTTGGGGATAAAAAGTACAAAACAATAGTGTATCTTTTTTGTGATGTATAGGGAGAAAAAAGTACAAAATTCCCTTTAATTATACAGAACTGTTTTGTTACTTTAACCGTGTTCAACCGTGTTTTGTTCGTAAATGATGTAAAAATAGTTACTGGAATTAAATACCCCAATTGAAAATAAAACCTACTTCGAAATTTTAGACCTACTTCCCATTTAATTAAAATCTCCCCATGATAAACATCAAAGACACTTCCTAAGAAGTTGCATTCAATCATGAGCATCTTAAAAACAACACAAAAAAACTCGCACCAAACTTGTTGCGAACAGCGGAAACCAATCAAGTAAAACAAGATCAATGGTTTGAGATGGTCAGCCGTAAAGAGTTTGAAATAGTTTCTTTTTTTTTGTGTCCTGGCCGAAGAGTAGAAACTTTATTCATTTAGAGCCCCATTCACTGATTGCAAATTCCACTAACTGGCACCAGTTCGTGGTGGGTTTAAGAAGCATTCGTGCGCCTAATCTAACCGTGTGAGAGAGTTTACTTTATCAGCACCAGCACTGGTTGAAGGATTTCGAGACAAAAACCCTTTCTCATGCTAAACGCGTGCATTTTTCATTGGTCTTTTACCGAAAATGTGCTCGTGTGAGCAAAACACATGAGGTTAGGTTGAACTTTAGCGTACAAATGAACCATTGCAGTGTTGACATTGAATCGAAATGTATTTTAAACCCATTTATTTCAATGAAAAAAATGTCCACTGAAGTAAGTTTGATCTCATTTTTATGTCCGTATCTAACTTCCTGGTTGCTATGACCTTCTTTCGAACCATCCCAGCGAACCAATGGCAGCAACGGAGGAGCACACAAAAGTTTTAATTATATTTATTGACCTACTCTTTGCAACTTTCCTCGCCCGACCTCCAGCGAAACTACGAGATGATGCCAACCCCGTCCACGTCGCGCTAGACGCTTCAAATCAACTAAAAACCAACGACCGCCATCGGAGCTGTCACCGTTCTCGGTCTCCATAACTCGCTGCTGGAATTGGAGCTGGTTTTGTTTTTACAACAAATCATGAAATGCACTGTTTGCCCGGCCAAGTTAAACAGGAACGGCCCATGCGGGAACGGGCCAACGGGCAAGACCCGGTGGGACGTGGTGCATAAATCATGACCCAGTAACGTGTTGTCTCGCGTGGAAGCCTTTCACTCGGAGGCTAAATTTTTCGTATTACACTAAAAGCTGGCCCGGGCGGCCGTGTTTGCCGTGCCATTGGTTGAGATTTTACTGCCGAGCAAAAGTGGTGGTATAATGGAACTCGTTTTGTTCCTCCTTCTCTTGGGCCATTGCAAATAGAGATGGGTTTTGCAAAGAATGCATTTGCGTTTGATTTATTTATCTCTCGTCGAGAAACCGAAACACCAGGATCACTTTGATCGCTTACTGTGTGCTAATCAATTCGGCTTTGCATGACTTTAATCTATATTTCATTCCCAAAAACAAATCGGTTCCGGTCGTACGTAAAGAGTTGTACGAAAGTTTTTTTTTTGTTTCGAATAAAACCAGCCGCACTCGGTTGCATCGATCCGGAACGGACCTGGTGGCAGTTGGTAGCGTATGAGTCATTGACCAAAGCGGGTCCGGGTTTCCAGCTAAACGCACTGGTGCATATGTCCAAACTAAAAGCTCACACACACAAAACACACACACATGCTCTCGGTGGCACTTGTGACAACATGGAAAGATAGTTATCTTCACCATCGTCATGCCAGAACCATATTTCATCGAGCGCAAGGAAAATGTCTTCGAGCGGTATGTCGGTCCCTCCCTGCGTTCCGTTCGGGGTGGGGAGAAGCCAGCGGTTGCGGACAGTCTCGTTGCAATGGGTAACTACTACCTAACCGCCAGTGCGCCAGTGCGTTCTCTCGGTCCTCCGATGATGTCAGTGCTTACCACTGTACACCAAATGACGTACCAAAGCGACGGCATACGCAGGATAAAGAAAGAAGTTAAGCCAACAGCTTCGCTCGCTCGGTGATTGCTGACCTACACAGGCGAAAGGAGACGAGCTTTTTTCACAGCACAGTTTGCTCCCGAGTCCGGCTACGGCCCACCCCTCCCTCCCCTCCCTCATCGCCGTATGTTTGTGGTTTAATATTGTGGAGTTTGGGCTTCTGCCGGAACATGTTCCCGGGCCATTGAACCGAGCACGAACACCAAGATCGATGAAGGAACCAAGATGGTCACCGGGCGACTGGGCGCACGCCCCATAATGGACACACAAATAAGCGGACACAAATGCTGGCCGTCATCCTAATTGCTGCCGTGATACGTGCTGGCATTTCGCTTTTATTTCATTTCCCCGATGCGCTCCCCGTTGCCACACTTTCCGGGACGATTCGATTTGCCAGCCCATCTTGTGCGGGTGCGGGTGTCTGCGATTTGTGTGCCGTTGCCCTGGCAACGTGTTGAGTCACCTCACTGGCAGCGAACGTAACGGCGCGCTTGGAACCGTTTTGTGCTGTGGATTTTTAATTCAATTTTCTAATGGAAATCCAGCCTCGTCCTCGTCCAGCTAAGGGGCACCAGGTCGGTGCATCGTCGTGTGTCGTGCTGTGTGCAGGATGCTGTTCCAAATGAGGCCACCGGGCGCAATAGACTACCGGAGCCCCGGAATGGAATCGCTTTGATATAGACGATTGGAATTTTTATTCCATCATGCGTGGAGAATGGTCAGGCGTATACTGTGTTTTTTTTCGCTTTTTATTCCATGGCATTGATGGCATGCTGCAGCAATGCATCATTTTCCAACTGGCAAGGTCACATTCCGTTGCAGCTGAAGTTAAATGATAAATTTCCTATGTTTTCATCATTACAGATACTAATTTGCTTTTAACAGAATAATAGTGTAGAGTTGTATTTGAAGCTTTATTAAAGTAATACACAATGTAGCAGATGTAAAAATAAATATCAAAGCAACCTTAGAAAAAAAGGGTGAATTTGAAGTAGAAACTACAGGGTTTCTTAGATGATATCGCAAGACAAGCAACAATTATCACAATCACAGCACAAGATATTCAACTGAAATAAGAATGAGAATTAAAATATAACAGCCGTGAACTTAAATTATGAACTGTTGCATAAACCAATCCTTTCTATTTTAGTATATGCCAATGTTCATACCGTGTGAATGCGGTGTTAACTAAATGATGGTGGTTGTTCATAAAACCAAGCTATTTTCGTTCGTTTTTGCGTGCTTTCTGGACGTTTTTACAGCCCCACAGCGCTGGCCATCTGTCCAACGAAAGCTCTGGTGCCATTTTCGGGGAAAAGTGTTTACTAACAAACGACACACGAACGACACGGACGAGCATAAAAACGAAAGGTGAATTTAAGGTGAAATGAAAGAAGAAGTAGAAAGAAAACGCACTGCTGCATTGTTTTTGCAAAAGTTTTATTTGGAATTTGTATCTTACTATAAGCAAGGAATTGTTAGAAAATATGTTTAAACAATCAAATTGTATTAGCTTCTATCAACTGGGTTTGTTTTTTTTTTTTGCTAAGTGCATAACATTTTTACATATCCTAGCTTACAATGTGATGCGTCCCCTGCTATGTGTTCTGTTGCCTTCTTCCTCCGCTACGTTTGCTCGGTTCGCAATGGCTGACATGGTGTGTATGTGTGAGCTAATGTGATATATTACTTTGCCTCTGATACAACTACTGATTACTTCTTATACGCCTTGCCTTGGGACACACTACGCGCCTGGTATATGTTTTTTTTTTTGGGTGTTTTTCGTTCCTTTCGGCCGGTGTTCTATATGCATATGTATGGTGCGATAGGTATTAGTTAGGTAGGTCGGGTATTGCATGGAAGGTAGTTCGGGTATGCAGGTAGGTTGGTAGGACATGGTAGGTAGGTAGGCAGGTAGGTTCGTATGCGTATGTATGATATTGGTATGATATTTATATACGTGTACATGAATGTTTTGCCGATTACGATTATGCTTCGCCTGTACGGTGATATATGAGTGTTGTATGGTATGCTGCTACGCTGTTTGCAATTACTTTTGCACGGGGGCTTGTTTGTTTGATGATTTTTTTGCATCTTGTGTTTGTTTTGTTTTGTGTTTTTTTTTTTGGTTGACCCTCATGTTTTCTTTACCTTTTCTCGTCTACCGCTTCTCTAGTCTTCTAGTTGTCTGTTGCTGTGCGTTTCATCGAAAACAAGTCTTTTCAATATAGTTTTAGTTGTTCGTTTTTCTCCTCTGATTCTCTCTTCTTTGCTAACCCTTTTTCTTAAATTTTTCAACAAATTTAAATTCAATTCAACATCGATTGGTCTGTACATCGAGTGGCAAAATAATACTTCACGAGCGAGTCGCAAAAACGTTTGTTTTGATTGTTATTTTTGTTTAGCTTCGTTTTACTTTCTCAATATTTGGCTTTTCGCTTCGAACGGCTACGACCGCCTACGAGTTTGCCTCGCCTAGCACTACATTTATCGCGGAAACGGAACGAGAGCTTACTATCGGTTAAAAAGGAACTGAGAACATCGGAACGCAGAAGAGGAGTAACATCGGATACAGAGTTTATGGGAAATGGATACGGGGGGAGCGTATTGGAATGCTCTCAAACATCGATTGTTTCATTGCCGCCTCGCACGGTCATAGTTTAGTTTTCCAAACGAAAACGGAACGGACGGAACTTCCGCCGCTCCGGGCGCCACCGACTGCCTCCGAGGGACGCTCTCATAGACGACGACTTTTGTATAACTATGACGACAATATAATTTGTGATTGGGATACACACACACTTACACACACACACATAGTGATGCTTCGATCGTAGGAATAGAAATATAGTCGAGAGTTAGAGATTAGTTATGTAGCTTGCAGCTGATTTTCTTCGCAAATCCCCACCGCCAACTTTGCCATTCTCTTTCTCTCTCTTTCTGCTCACTTCATCTCCTTCCCGTTCGTTACTCGGCTACTGATTACTTTCCTTGTTCATATCTACGTCCTAGCTTCTTACAGTGTGTTTTTATGTATATTTATATATATTTGTTTTTTTTTTTGGTTTGCTCGATAGGATCTAGGTTTATGTAAGTTGGATAGCATTTTTTCTTCTGTGTAATGATTTTGGTTTCGATTTTTTTCTGTACTTATATTCATGAATAGTTAATAACGAATTATTATGATTTCGGTCCACGCAACACTGACAATATTTGTTTAACTTTTGCCTTTAACCCTGAGCCGCAATCTCCTGTCGGGCTTCCGACTTTAGCTTGACGAATTCCTTCGCTATTTCGTCGTTATTACGCTGCGACAGGATGCGCAGGATAGTCCAGCCAGTCTCGTCCATATGGATGCGCTTCTGCAGCGGTAGCCAACAGGCGAAGGAACTTTGCTGTAGGTTGAACACACGCGCGAGGTGGGGTCAGGCAAAGTGGTATAAATTAGTATTTTTCATTTTGACACAGGCTCATGTTTTTGCAATAATCAAAGCATGAGCCGTAATTTTGCGAATATTAAATCTTAAAATAGTATCTATCCCATCCCCAAAACACACAAACTCATTCACTCAGATACTCATACACACTCTCACGCAAGAAGAACTATTCGAATGCTGAAAAGTAATTATTTTGTTAGCATCACATGGACAAACAGTAAACTGAGCAGTGAGCAATTCACTATCACTCTAGCGGTTACTGCACGATATTCAACAGCTACGATACTTTCCTGTTGCAAGGCGTCTACCGCGGTTGACCTTCATTGCGGTGGCGTCAAACAGTTTTCGACCGAAGAATTGTACATACTTCTAAATTATCTGAAATGGAAAAATGCTCATGCTTTACTGGTTTCAGCGTTGCACGATTAAAATAATATTCACATTTTGGCACTTTCTCTGGCAGCAAATACGTGGTCAATTCCGAATTGTAGCTTTTTACATTTCGATACGTTTGAAGCTGTGATGATGTTTTCCTATGCGCTGGTCGCACTAGCAATATAAATTGGGGAGCCTGGTGGAGCTGATGGAAAAATCGATCGATTCTGCTACAAGTTCATGCGCAGTTGCTATACGCACGCCATATTTTACCGTATGACAGAAACAAGCGGTGAAGAGGCAGAAATTGTAGTTTGAATGTTAAAAATCTGGCTTAAAATTATTTTTATAAGAATTACACACAACACTCGTTCTATTTGAACACTTCAATACGAGTGTCGAGTATTTTTTCATGTCGAGTTATGATGTTCATAATACACGTTTATTTGTTGTATTCATTGTTCATGCAACAAAGTTTTGTAATGAAATGCCATAATTAAGTTTTGCTAAAGACAATTAAAATTATTGATTAATAAGTTTCGGCAAAAGAGTGAAAATTTCATGATTCCGTAATAGCAACAGCAGCTGTAATTCAGCTTCAAAGACGTCAAAACACTTCATGAATATTATTCAATACTTTTTCATTTGGCGATAGAATTCTTGTTGAAGGTAAAATAAAAAAATGTTTGCATTTGATTCATGTTTTAAATAAACAAAATAATTTGTTATTAAACATTAACATGCATAAATAACTGCATTTTTGTATCCTGGGTGTAGCCAGCTGTCACCATGTGTGTTGTCTGCAAATGCTACCTGGGAAAGAGCTGTCAAAATCATCTGCAACGACTGCGCTACTTGGGATGTTTACGAAATTTATACGTCAAAACGAACATCTCGCATCGCTCGGTTTGCTGGTGAAGTTGCGAAAATTACATAATTTGTAAGCGTAAGTATTGCTATTTGTTTATCCTTTTCTGTGATTTAGTTTGTTTATCATCACTTGCTGCTATTTCAGGACCGATCCCCGCAATGTTCCGTCAGGTGGGCACGAAAGTTACGCCCGTGCTGTTCGGCGCGGTTGCCGTCAATGCCAGTGCCGGTGCGGATCAAACGAAAACCAAGCAGGAACCGAACAAAATGGTTTGCCGACCATCAGAACTGCCGCTGTATCGTCCTCTAAACCAGAAGATTGCCTGTGAATGCCATCACAAGAGTGAGGCCAAATCCACTGGGGCGACAGCTATGCTTGAGGAAGGCTTCAGAACGGTGCGCGTACAGGTGCAAGAAGCGTCCAAGTTGGTCGAAGATCAAAAGAAGCAATTAGCTGACCTTTACGAGGAAGGAAAGAAGCAAACCAAGTGTAAGTGGTAGCAAATCTTTCTCGTCGTGGACTATCGTTGTCGACAACTATATCGTAACTTTTCATTGCAGTTGTTAACGACTATCTGCATCAGGAGGACAATACGATGCCACGCGTCGGTGCCATCGCGATCGGTGGTTTGGCCGGTCTGATCTTTGGCCTGCGTGGTGGATTTTTCAAGCGCGTGATCTACACAACGATCGGTTCTGGTGGTGTAGCGTCCATTTGCTATCCACAGGAAGCGGAAATGTACGCACAGCACGGTTTGGTGGAAGCCAAAAAGTACGCCACGATCGGGTACAATTTTGTGTACGGTGTGAAGCCCGGCGATAAGCAGCTGGAACTGCCGACTATCCCGACCAATCTGGGCGAGCTGAAGGATAGTGTATCCGGGCTGGCAAAGTCCGCGTACGACGCAGTATTTCCGGACAAGAAGTGAAACAAGCAGTAGGCTATGACGTGACCATTTCCCTTCCCATGTGTGATTCGTTGTGATGCTGCTGTGGTGTAGTGAAACTAAAAACGATGTCTGTGCATGTTATTGTGAATAAAAAAAAACCCGTTGTTCTCTCGAGGACACCAATGTGCACGAATAGCGCTCCACGACGAACCGCTTTGTTGTCTAGTTAGTGCTTTCGTGAAAATGTTCGGATGGTGAAAGTAGTAAAATTTTATCATTTCTTTGTTTAACTAGCATCCCTTTTACTCTCGTCAAACCTGATTAAATTTTATTTATTGTATTCCGTTCCCGTGTTGTGGTTGCACTCGTTTACCATCCCCATTTTGGTTGTTGTGTCTTTAAGAATTCTTTTCCATTTGGTTTATTTGATTGGCAATAGTTGCCGCCAGCAAGCTTTCAGCTACTACCACTGTCTGGACGAAGAAAATAAATCATTCCGCACAATCGATCTAAAACTATCTCACCAAATGCTACACTCATTTGTAAATCACCCACTCCCTCTCCCCCCGCCAAACGGCTCCATTTCGATGAGGCTTTCGGTTTGGTTTAAAGATTTTTTTTACAGCAAAAAAGCACTATTTTATCGCGTATATGGACGTTGTTTTGTTGTTGCTTGAAGCACGCATCACCGTGCACCACCCAGCCTGGCTCTCTTGCAGCGTAAAACAGGATATCCATCTCCATCTGGCTTCTAGTTGAGATGCTCGAAGTAGTTCGTCACACGTCGATTTTCCACATCGTGTATCGGAACCGGCTGGGGCGTACATTGATGGCGGGCTGATCGTTCACCCGGCACCACCGTGAGTTGGCGTAGTTCCACCTGGAATCAATTATGACACGTAGCGTTTTCGCTAATGATACCACGCGGGAGAGCTTTGAGACGAACGCTGTTTACACTTACATTGTGACCGACCTCGACGGTCGGATATTGTGGCAGCTCGATCGAACCCTTCGTCAGCACGAACGAGTTGATCCAGTGGCAGTCGATGTACACCGTCACGAAGCCACCGTTTCGGCCGCTGCGAATGGTGACATAAATTATCAATTAGTGCGCCGGCCCGGTGCAGCAATTTGTCTTACCTCAGTGCCAGCGTATGCCAGTCGCCATCGAGCAGCGTTAGTTCGGTCGACCGCACCGGCAGCATCTCCGAAAGGCCGTACTTTTCTTGCAGCACCCGCAACCCACCGTGACCGTCGGTTTCGAAATTTATCGACAAACTTGAACCGGTCGTTAGCTTCGAGCGCACGGAAAGGATCCGGCCGCCGGCGGGCCGCGAAGTGGACGGAACGTTCGATTCGGTGTCATCAGTGCCGTGTTGCCCCAAGTGACTGCCGTTACCGCTGGGGGGCTGGTGCAGCGTACGGTATCAATCGTGCCAAAGTTTGCCGTCGTTCAGTCGTTCAGCGTGAAGTAAATGAAGACAAATAAACTATTGAATGAAAATTTTTTCGGGCAGACTGTTTGGAAAGAATGGTAAGAATAGAAAATACGATGGCAGTGCGAGTGGTTTTCGAACGTACTAGCTAGTAAATACAGCTACTACACATAAATTGTGACGAATTTGTTACGAAAACCCGTACAGTATAATAATAAAGCTTTTAGTGTTGTAATATTTCAGGCGTAATATTTTTTGTTTCAATATTCGCAATATTCGCGAGAAGAGGAACACATAAAATGACCATACTATAATAATATGATGATATGAACATCCTTAAATGTTCATGGTAATACCCTGTTAGTATGTTACAACACCCTTTCTGCATTTTATTTAGCTAGTCTATAAGATTATTTTGTTTCCAATTACCAATATTTTATAACAAATTATTTATAAGAAATCTAGTGACTACCATTTTATTTGCTTTTCACTATTTATTATTTTTCTATCATTATAGTTAGAGTTTATTCGTCTCATATAAGTAAATTCTCAGAAAGGGAAAAATCCATCGCTCAATAACAGTAAAATCAAATAGCACCACATATCATATAAAAATGTCCCTAACACTTGATTGGTAAAAATGAAACTGTACAAACGAAGTGCCACCCACCAGGCCAGGTTCGCCACGATCGGAAATTGTTTAATCAGACGCCGTGCAAACAAATGTCTCCATTCATTACGTTTATTGCTGTCAACTATATTGACCGAGTCGCACACCGCCCACCCACCACTAGGTAACCCTTTCCGCTAAAGAGCCAAAGTTTAGGATGCTGGTTTCGTTGGGCCACCGTCGCCCACCCACCCGACCGGCATCGGGTGGGCAGATCAATTTGATAGGCGGTTTTATCGTGCTACGAGTACGAGTGCAAACTTTCCACCTCCATGATTCGATTCCCGCAGCCGAACAACCCGGACCGAACCGGGCTTTGCAATTGCTTTTCCATGTAGTCTTTATCGATTTTCGGCTGCTTGTTTATCTTCTCGAAGGATGGGTTTTGGAGTTGGTGGCAGCGAATCGAATAAAAACAGCTAGTTTGGAAAAATCCCAACCCGGGAGGAAGGGGCCGTTTCGCTCTCGTGCTCTGGGAAGGGATGCGGGACGAGGAAGAGATGCAACGATGCGGGTTGGGCAATCGTTCAAGCGGATCGTTGCAGCGATGCGGCATATAAATTATCAGCGACATGGTCTAGAACCATTTTTCCTTCGTTCAATCTGTGTCAATTATAAACATTTAGCGAGCGCAACATGTGATAATTTTTAAATTATTCATCAAAACAACTTTATGTGGATAAAAAAAGAGCGTATTTTGATACGCTACAGCCAAAGCTGAAGGGTTGTACCGAGAAACACCGAAGACGATAAAGCGCCACGGCTTCCACGAATGAATGGAAAATGGGAAAAGTATGGCATCGGATGAGCCACCGAGTTGAGTTCGAGTTGATTGAGTTCAGTTATTGGATGGAGGATGTATTTTTGGGCTAAAGTTAAACATTACGATTGATTTTCCAATCAAGTGTAACATTCATTTTGCTTCAAAAAGGATCCTATTCAATTAGGTTTGATGCCGAAAGTGACACCATCTTACCGTCAAACGTAAGCTGATCATGAGCGTAAAGTTCTGTTCCAGCCGGTTGATCTCGTAGTTGATCCGATCGTCGATACTTTCGTCCCAGGTTCTCCACTGTGAGCTCGTTGTCAGTGTCGTTAGCAAGTCGATTGTTCCTTTGGAGAGAGATAAATGAAGTACGTTATAAATTAGCACCAGAAGACCCTAAAAAATCACTCAACCTTCAGACTATCATAATGCGTAATGGGGCAGAGTTCTGATTTGGCAACAACGAACCGATTAAACTTCCTTTAGTGGGAGAAGCAAGCACAAGAGTACCTTCCAGCAAAGAATGCAATTATCCATGTAGCAGGAAAGAAAACGCACACACTCTGGCAAACTGCAAGTACTTGCCGGGAAAACCCACTTTAGAGGAGGGTTGGAAAAACTTTGCCTACACCGGCGCCGAACCGTCTCCGTCTCCTGCTCGGTGTCCCGCTCCATTTATCGGCCCGTTTAGTGGCGGAAGCGTAATCCTCGCGTAAAGTTATGGCGCCTTTAGCCAAACCGTCATCTGCAGACGCACGCACCGGTCCGTCGGTTTTGCAGCTTATGGCTGCGATAAAACCCAGCATGCTCTCTCCCCCCCCCCCCCCCCCCCGCTCCTTGGATAACGTGTCCAGGCAGCAAGGCAGCGAGAAGGAAAAAATGTGTAAAAACAAAATAAACGAGACATTTCTCCGCCGCGTGCGAGCATGATGGAAGTTTAGTGGTTGTTGGGATTTTTTTTCTCTTTCCAGTTTTGCTTTTGTTTTCGGTGCCCATTTGAGGAGCTGGTTCGAGATCTTGCCGCCCCGATTGCGTAGAGTGCTCCGGGATGAAAGGTGATAAATCAAAGTGCAAAGATAAACAAAGGCGCACGGCGCGGCAGAGGTGAGGGCAGACGTACGAAACAACACACCGTGGCACGGTTTTATGTTCGCCATCAAATTTATGCGCCCACGGTTTGGATGCTACCGGTTGTGATATCGCCCCCCCCCCCCCCCCCCCCTTCTCCCCTCTTACTCCCATGGAAGCAAACAATGAAACCTTTCGCCCCTTACCGGTGCAGTCGAACGCGTTGCAACGGCGCTGCTCGATATTGTGTCCCTCGCAGGCGGGCCACGTGCGTTCGGTGTCAACCGCAGCGTTTTGTCGGTTTGGTAAGCTGCGCTCGCTCGTTACGACATTCATGGCGCTTTTTTCATTAACGCCAGCACGGGTTGTCGTCTGCTGCTGCTGCTGGTGCTGCCGGTGCTGCATCCATTCCGTTCCCGCCAGCGGTTGCTTTGATTGGAGTTGTTTCTTCGATTTCGCCATGGAGACGCCTGGTGGCTGTCGTCGGACGGGTAGTGGCTGCGTACGTTCACCGGCTGCGGCGCTCGGAGTGGTGGAGATTTCAATTTCACTGTTTAAAACACGCTGCCACGGTGGGCTGGATGTAGGTGTAACGATGTCGCCTGTCGTTTGCCGCGACCCCGTCGCCACACCGTCTGATGGCACCGACTGCAAACAATGTCGAAAGCGCTGTTGTACGCCGCCTCCGCAGACCACGCTACAAGCGGTGTACTCGCTCCACTCGCTCCAACCTACAGTGAACGGGGGTGAAAAAAAAGAAGAAAAAGTGACAGTGAAAAGATTAGATGGAAGCAAACGCCCACCCGCCCGCCCCGCACGCGACCAGCCCCGAAAAACGGCTTTCAAAGCCGAACCCACTGCAAACAAAACGCACACGAACGACAAAAGGTGCTTGCCGTGGCGAGACGGCAAATTACAACGATTCGCTTCGCTTTATTTGCGTCCCCACTCCGCGCTCATGAGGGAGGCCTTGAAGGGCGTAGCAAATCATTCATCCACCACGCGAGCTGGGAATGGAAAGTAATGAAAGGCTAGAGCGCCTCGGGACCAACCACCCAGCCAGCCCACCGCGTGATGAATGCTAAGTAAGTGAAGCTAAAACCCGGCCGTGTCCCTCGGTCGTGATTGTTTAGTTTTCTGATTTAACGTTACCAGCACTACGACTACAACTGGCGCACGGGGGTTTTAGTATTTGCCTGCGCATTACAGTCAAATGATGCTTCCGTTGAAAGTATTCTCACGGGAAATACCGCATGTCTGCCCGTTCGGCCGGTTTGCAGGCGATACCTTGAACGAGCGAGCTGAAAAAGCGATGGAATTCTCGAAACAATTTCTGCCGAAGCCTTGTATTTGTAGTTGAAATGTTTTATCACTAAATGGCTGGCGTTTGATTCGTCTCGGGGTATCCTGAGTGTATGTTTTTTTTTCATTTTTAATTGTAACTCATTCCATGATGTGCTTCAATTCGTGCAAACACTGAAACAGTGCTTCTCGAAGGCTTCAACCTTTAACACTTCCAGTACCATGGTAGACGTATTCGATTGCTTCGATTCGATAAGGGTTTTGCTATAACCGTCAAACACTTCTCTACACTTCTCTACTATCCTACATTATACACAAGGAGGAAGTTAGTTTGAATTAATTCTAAAACGTAGCTTAATATTTGACACATTTGCTGGAAACGCAATCTTTATCGAAGTAATTTTCTCTTTTTTAAAGCCATAAAATGTGCGAATAACATTACAATATGATGAAAACCATAAAGTCAAAAATGAAACATAATATTATAGATTGAATTCTCAAACACATTCTTCATTGTTCTAGTAAAATTAAATGAATTTATGAAAGAGCAAAGAATTTTATGATTGTATAAATAACATCGTAAAATCGCTTAGAATCGCGTAACTTATTCATTCCTTTGAATGTTCCATAAGAAAACGAATGAACTATACTCGAAGTAGGATATCCATCAGGAAAATAGCTTGAAGGAAAAACCCATAAAATAGTTTGATATGACTGAACAAATTAAAATAAGTTTAAACGAAAAAATATGTTAATTGATGTAATATATGAACTCCATATTTATCGTTTTCCTTTCAAAGCACGGAATAGGGCATGGTATCTTTAAATGAATGCCCTATTCTTTCCCTCCCTCCATGGGTCCATCTGCTCGAATTAACAATTTCACGATTAATTTCACATCCCACATACGAACGCGGCTCGTATTTAGCAATCGGAGCTTATCATTGTGTGCTGCCCCGGCTACACGAGCCAACAGTCCGCCTGCCGGATGAATACGTCCCAGATTCGTGCAACGATAATCATCCCACACATGCGTCATTTGCACCCAACTTCCATTGTTCTTTCCAATTCCGTGCACGTGGCAAGCTTACGGTCGGTTTATCGGTGGTGAAAGGGATGATTCCGTACTCACCGAGCGCTTGCCAAAGGGCATCCTCGAGCCGGTCGTCCCACCGGAGCAGTCCCACGTACGGATCGACTAGCAGCAGCTTATCAGCACCATCGATGCCGACCCCACCGGCAGCGCCGGGCCGGGAAAGCCGCCCGAACACGATCAACGTGACGGGCAGTATCTCGCTCAGCGTGTAGCTAATCTTACCCTCGCCGTCCCGTCGAGCCTTTGCCATCGATTCGGGCACATCGGATCGTTTGGATCCTGCTGGTTCCACTTTCATTTCGTCCATCGCAGAATCGAGCGGCCCATTGACACGTTCTTCCGTGGACGAGAGTTTTCGTCCGGTATCGTCGGTGTCAAGGTTGAAGTCATCTCGAGCTGCCGATGTACCGATTGAATCATCATCCGATGGAGACGGCTCCGACGATGAGTCACTGGTGGTGGTGATGGCGTCCGTAGCAACTGGCTGCGTACTGGTTTGGGGTTTGGGCGTTGCATTCACGTCGCTGGCTGTAGCTCCCCTCGATGCGGGATCCATTCGTTTGAACCTTTGTCGGCCTTGAACGGGCACATCACGATGCGTGTACTCCACGCTGCCATTGCTGGGGAAGGGCGGTGGGGAAAGATTGGAAAACCAAAATCGGAAAAGTGAGAAAAAGTTATGAGTTGTGCAAGAATTTCATTACAAAAGTCGCTTTTGATCGTCGAATATAAACGCCATCTTCGCCGAACGATTCTATTTCTCTCTCTCTCTCTCTCTCTCTCTCTCTCTCTCTCTCTTTCTCTCTTAATCCTACCGACTAAATACGCTACGCGCATAAGCTCTTGCAGAGGATTATGCATATCCGACCGTGGGAATTTATCTGGTAGACTTCATTAGGGTCGTTGGAAAATGGAATCAAATTGAAGCGATACTACGCGGCCATTTGCTCCATTTCTTCCCCCAGCTCAACCTTGGATGGTTCATTAAGCTCACCAGCTAGCTCAACCTGTAATTTGCTTTTCCATAGTGCATCAAGCACATTTTCAAAGCAGTTTAAAACTGCACCTTTTTGTGCCATTTCAATGCCAGCCGTGTACGAAGAATTGGGCGTATTGATTGAACGTCGGTGTAAAGTGTGGTGGTAAGCTGCAAAAAAGAGGCTTACGAGATTACGCGCACGGGAAAGAAATGCGGTGCCAGTGCACGGGAAAAATATTATTGCATCGTAAGTAGCAAAACAAACATTCACGAGTGAACTGAATTAAAATGTAAAATTCTATTTGTTCATAAAATTTTTTTTTCGTTAAATACAGTCAACTAAACAAATTCAAAAAAATATTAAAAAAATGAAAATTATTATTTTTTAAGATTAAAAACCTGATTCAAGTTTTCTACGATTTATTTTTCAAGTTTACTTTTAATTAATGCCGATTTTTTATCATTATTTTGGCCGAAGTTCTTTCGCAAATTATAGCTGTTTTATGTCATTAATTGAAAAGAGCAAAGTGTGACAAAATAAAACGAAACCCATGTAGGCACGCTCGTCGGTATCGGTTTCGTTTGAAAACCACCTGTATAAGATTATCACTCTTTACCCTGTCGTGCCCGCTTTTCCAATTTCAATATCCAAATGCTGTGTGGTTTCGTTGTCATTACCTCTTTCGAACGGTTGATTTGTCTATTTATCATTCAGGTATTGAATTTATTGAAAAGAACACCGCACGCACTCGGGTGTTCAAACGCGTGCTCGGCAGGAAGTGGCTGTAGTAAGTGTGGAATTTTTAGTTCTGGGTATTCCACCCAAATGAGCGTAGCATTCATGCCCATCAGACAGATATGATTAGAATTTATTTTAACCAAGCAGGCGGTGTGTTTGAAAACCAGTGCTAAATAAGTTGGTAAAAAAACGCCCAAATTCCGAATACATTCCTAAACACACTGTCAGTCTAGAAGCAAGACACGTAATTATAATAATTGCACTCGATGGAGGCGCCCAGCTCGTGGTTCGGGTGCTTTCACACTTTCCCGTTAATGAAATTCGCCAAACGCCCGGGAGATGGCAATCATCTTAAGAGACACATGTATTTCTGATTGTAATCACGCTTGTAAATTCACACCAATTTACAGTGCCACTCCATTGTCGCTCCCCGAATATACATCCGCTTACTGTCGGTTACACGGATGCCAAGCGAAAGGGAACACCCGAGTGAAGTGAAGAAGAAAAAAAAACAACTGGGAATCATTTCCGCAACGGGTGAAACACGCAACGCGAAAGATCGGTTGACGTTAGACACGTGGCACTCCGTGGCCGGGTGCTTGTTAGTCGTAGGAAAATTCAATTATCGTCCCATTCTTCGACACGGTTTTACCAGGAAAGGCACCAGAAGCTCGGCAGAAACGGTTCCGTTCCGCTGCGTACCGTGTGCCACTGTTCGCGTCCTCTCGGGGGATGATGGACACAGAGAGAGAGAGAGAGAGAGAGCTGAGTTGGGTGGCGCAGCGGATGGACGAACGCAATTGAAACCAACCGGACCGGAACCAACTTATCCAGGCTTTTGTAGCGTGGGCGAACAGGACGAACCAGAACTAAACTATGCACCACATGCCGAGCCGGACGATAGAGCGAACTAAACGTCGGGTGACAAAGGGGTGACACGGGGAGACGGGGGAGTAGAGAAATAGAATGAAACCCATTTATACGGTAGGTGGGCCATTTCCTCACTCAGCGTGTGAGTGTGTTTGAGTGTGTGTGAATGTGTTTGTTGCCATATTTATGTGTGCAACACAGCCCGAAGCACCGGACCATTCGATTCCACGGTACGTTTGGTTTGAAATTTATCTAGCCCGAAATCTAGTTAAATGTTTCGGGAATTAATTGAATATCAATTGTACCGGTGATTTATTGTTCTTTTGCGGTTGCGATTTTCCCCGCAAGCCGGTCGGTTTGTGCAGAATGGTGATGTTTAAAATACGACACTACGACAAACTTCGCGGGACTAGTTCTAGGGATGCGATCTTGAATGATTATCATGATGAGATCTGTAGTCGTAGGTGTACGAGTTGAAGTTTTGTGATTTTTATGACAAAGTTACCTGTGCAGCAGCATAGTATTCCATTAGCTGCTTAACTATTGCCACACGCTCCAAAATGCATTAATCGACTCGGTAAAAACCAGCTGAATTTAAGGAGACTCATTTCAGATTGACCAGTGCAGTTTGCATTAAGTTTGGGGAAAGTTCACGAGTAAATACTTTAAGATCGTCTTAGTGTTATGTTTTGTTCCTTCTCGGTTTTAAAGGTATCCGAAACTCTTCGGATGTGTTCCACAGACACACCTGTCGGTTTCCGCAACTCAACAAAACCCATCACACAGATATCTATCCGTTTTATGGTGTGCTCACACACCTTCGAAATGGGTAGGGTTAAAACAACCAGCCCGTATTAGCATAGGTTGACCCCAAACGGACCAACCGAAGGGAACGGACCCTTTGTTCGGGCAGCTTCGCAGCAGGCTGTGCAAACAGTCTAACTACTACGCACCGGGCAAATCACGTCTGATGTGAATTAAGCAATTGTGCTCGGTCAAACATGAAATATACCCGTTTCATTCCGTTTCCCTTCCCATTTCATACTCCGGTACAAAAGGGGCAGGTGCAAGCAGCGAGTGCACCGAATGAATAAATCATCCCTCATCTGCCGTTGTTTGCGTGCGCGTCCTTAACGTGAAGAGAAATAAATTCAACTCGAGACTGTTTACAGCACAGGGTTGACCACTTTGCGCTAGCGTTTTGAGTGAGAGCAGGCTCTGTAAAGTTCGCTCGCATGTATTTCGGCTGATAAATCTAGTGGCCAAAGTGAGCGGAAAACGGAACAGTCACAAACATGTTTCCTTGTCTCCCCTTTTGGTGGGCGAGATTTTATTTTTTTTTTGCTCCTCCTCCAAGTACATTTTTCAATTTGGAATTGTTTTCCTTTCCGTGGTTGTGCCTTTGTGGCGGCAGCTGATCCGAGCACCATCCACCAAACCCGCAAAGGAAACTCACCATCGGGTGATAAATTGCTCGAACCATTTGCGTGCGCCGGTATGGAAAACCCTTTTTTACCTCCTTCGCTGTGAGGATGAATTAGGGTGGAAATAAAAATTCGAATCATCGGAAACACTTGTAACGCTGCAAGTGGGGACACTTCCACTTGCGTGGTTGGGTGGCGAGCGTGGAATGGATGGATGGAAAATTCATGATAGTATTTTTGCCCCATTTTCCACTCGCACCATGTGGCCACTGGGCGCATCCTCATGCGCTTCGCTCGTCGTCCTTGGACGTGAGGGAGCGAAAATGCGACTAAAAAATGCATCCAGAGCATACGAAACAATGGCAAAATTTGCGTTCACCGAAGACTCTCCGTGAGCAGCGTGGTGCGAGCGCATTCGGTTCCGTGAGGTTACGGTTGTGTCGTCTTTTGCGGTTTCTTTCTGCCCGTTTGTTCACCGTACGGGTGTTTGCTTTGTGCCGCAGAAGTAAAGCGTGAAATTGCTTTCAATAAAATTATTCCTCCCACAGCTCTGGGCTCGGAAAGTGCTGGGGGCTAGAGAAAGAATCTAAAACATGGCGCTTCACTTCTCTGTCACCGGTGTGTGAGTGTGTGTGTGTGTGTGTGTGTGTGTATGGTTCTGGAGAATATTCCTCATCTCGGGACGGTACCACAAATGGCATAAATGGAGGTAATGAAACCGTAATGGGACAAAACAGAAAATCCACAGCGTCACGGGACGGTTTGCTTTTGTCATCTCGCAACCCACGCGACAGGCGGGCTACTGCCTCGCCAATTCCTGCGTCATGCTTATGATAATGAAATTGCATCACCATTTGTTTCACCTCTTCGGGCGTTCGTTATCACAGCTCATTGGACGTTTTGCCGGTCGACAATTTGTGGTATGATTTATGGGAAAAATGTATGCCTCAAGTGCAGTTTTGATAAAACAAGATACAGGAAAGGAGATAACATTATTGTGACTATTATTGCAACGTCTTGCCATGCTACAACTCACCATCTTATTTGTTATTTTATGATTGATTTCGAATGATTGCTGTCAAAAGCTCAAATAAAGAGTTTGTCTTTTAGCTATCCATATTCTGTACTAATTTAAGTTTAACTCGAATAGAGTATTATTTTTTATTTCTAAATGTAAATTATGGAATATTTAAAAAAATCAAATAAAGTTTCAACCTATATTAGTTGAAAACCTAACTGCTTTAGAATATTCTTTTGACAGAATCATTCTTTTGACTCAATTATGTAGTTATTATTATTAGTATATATCTGACTCATCTTCTAAGGTTTAGATGAGCTGAGTTGCTCGATTTAAGGTACGTTTGCCGTTTTAGAACACTATTTGATGAAATTCTTCAAGATGGAAACAAGTTGGTTGATTTATAGACTATTTTTGTATGAGCGTTTATGTGACACCTAGTTTCGCTGGAGAACTAATTCGCTTAAACTTGCAGAAACTTTGAAGTGTTTTTTTATATAAAAACCATCAAGAGGACAAAATGGAACTCGAACTTCTATTCAACGTTGTTAAAGCAACAAAGTTGCTGGAGTGAAGTTTGCATCTTTGTGTCAATCTACACCAGACGCTGCCTAAGCAAACATCAAGCAAGCTTCCTTCTAGCTCCCGTTGTGATAAGCTCAACCGTGTAGGATGCTCTTTTACACGCCTCAAGCAGTTCATTAGAGAATTCTACCGCTCCACTCGCAAACAACACAGGGCAACATTGCTCGATTGGCAATCAAGCAAACGAACCCAAAACGCCCCCCTAGTTTCGTTGCATCTCGTTGCATCCCCGCTGATCGATGGCTCTTGCGTTTGCATGAAAATCCCTACCCAACTCCCGCTCCCACCCCCACCCGGAACCTACCTCCACAGGATGAAGTAATGCTTCCAGCTGTTCAGTTGCAACTGTTTGAAAAGTTCCTTCCCTTTGTAGACGGTGCCCGGTTCGAGGCGTACGATAAAATCGGCCCCTTCCACCGGCTCCGTCCCGGCCGTGTGCGGTTTCCAGCGGGGCTGATGGTGGTGTAGAGGCTGCTGCTTTTCGCGACGGTGCTCCGAAGGGGGCGGTGCCTGTCCCACCGTCCGCGAGAGATGACCGCGACCTGCGACCATCGCCCACAGATCGTTCCCGTGGCCAGCGAATGCTTTGAATATCACGTCACTCTGGGCGACAAGTTCGGGCAGGTTCAGGTTGTCCCCGAGATTGGCTCCGGTTCGTGTGGGGTTTCGTGCGGTTCGTACCTGCGCCAGAAGGGCGTAGTCCTGCAGGCTTAGCTCACTCCGCCTGCTGCTGCTGCGAGCGGCGACAGCCGGCCGGGAAAGGCAAGTCACTAAAAGGATCGACGTCAGCAGCAGAGCGCGACAGGAGCTCGACCATAAACGCTCGGTCGGCGATGGTGGCTTACACTTCGATTTCTTCCCTTTCCGCCCGCACCCGGCGTCACCCGGCCCGGTTGGATCACTTTTCACGATTAACACCATAATGCGGCAGGGCAAGCAACGACAAGAAACAGCAACCGACGGCGGTCGCCAATCCATTTGCACCTTATTTCTTGCGCTTTCAATTTAGACACCTCGCCATGGTGAGCTCACTTACGCCATTCACTTTATACACACACACACACACACCAACTCACGTCTTTGGCCGTTACTTCTTGAATGCCACACTCCAGACGACGCTGCTGGTTGCAATTGCTGCGGAAGGGGCAAAAACGAAAAAAATAAAATTGCAATAAATTTCACTTATCCGTGCACACCTCCATTTTTTGCTGCCTGGGCCACACCTCGAGCGTCCGGGTGCCATTGGCATCATCAACTTCATAACCGGAATCAGACGCCACATGCCGCACAACGCAACGTTTTCCTTCTTACATCCGGCACACAAAAGGTACTTCAGGTGACTTTTTCTTTCACCACCCGTTTGCGTCTTTTCCCTCTTTGTCACTATTCTTGCTACCAGCAGCTTTTACGGTAGAAGCCTCTCCCTCGGTGCTGCCGCCTTCTTAGAGACGCTTCCCTCGCTACGAAACATTCCGGAGCGATTGTGCCGAAATTGTGCCGCATTTTCAGCGCAGCTTCTGCTTTCGCTTCCCGTGCGTATTTCGTGGCGTTGCTGGTTGCGGTTTTCGCCGTGGAAAAAAATTGGATTGAAATCATCATCGCGATGCAACAAAAAAGTTTCCGCACACTCGACGTAAAACGGGGTTTTGTTTTTGTGGCGGGGTTTTGTGTGTGTTTGGATATAACCAGGTCCGTTACTTTATCTGACTTTCTTCGTTACGTGTTTCTGTGGGCCAAAGATCCGAAAGAATTTTCCGAAAAAAAACTATAATCGCTATAATAAATATTTTTTTTTACAGAGTATCTCAAAGATTTTCAACGGGGTCTTACCTATTATAAAATACATATAACTATTTTCGAACGTTTTTCAAACATGAATTTATTTTGTAAATCAAGCTAGGGGGTGGTTTTTGAAATGGTCTTAGGAGTTTTGTAGAGTAAAAAATGAAAAATTTAGAAAGTTTATCTAAAACAGATAATTATAGCAATGATTTTTTTTTCCAGAACGGATGTTATAATGTTAAGAAATGTATAAGAAACCCCTGTGAGAGAGTTGTTTTTTGCATGGGTATGACAAAGGTGTTTACTATTTTCCTGAAAAAAATTATAATTAAATAATTAACGTTTAAGCAATTCTCGTACAAATAGCAACCACTCAAAACAATTTCCTGAAAAAGTAAAAAGAACAAAAACCACCATCATCTTGCGATACGCTGGAAAAATTTAATTATTTTATCCCGTTTTTCGGTAGCCCGGTGCTTTCCTCTTTCCCGGAGAAGGAAAGGACGGGGAAAGCTGGAGCATTATTTTTCATTACCAGCAACGATAGAAGACGAAAATAAATGTTCACTGTCACTAAGATCCTTAAATTACGAAGGTAAAACAAACCTAAATATGATACAGAGCAACAGGTTGATGCAATGGTATGTTCACCGTTTTTTGGGAGCTAGAACCTGATTTGGGTCGAGTTGAATTATTCAAAAATAATTTATTTTAAATTTTTTCTTGAATGGTTTGAAGAGCGCTGTTTGGGAAGTTGAAAATTTTGAAACTCTTTTATACACCTAAACTATTTCAAAAGAGAAACAGAAACATAATTGCTGAAGAGAAAACCTTCAATATAAATGATGCGATACTTAAAATATATAAAAAAACAAACATTGATTTAGTATTTGTCTTCCTAATTAAAAAAGATAAACGACAAGCGATACATTATTCTGATGATCATTCATATCGAATTGCTTGATTCCTCCGTCACAAGGTCACCAAACCCTTCCAAACCCTTCTGCTGTTGTCGCTGGCAAAATCGATCCATTATCTACTTTCCTATGCGTCAAATATATCTCCCTCATGGCTCGATACCATAATTATCGTTGACCTGCAGACCGCACAGAAATCACGGGGGTCCAGTTAGTGTGCCGTTAAGTAATGGTTCCGCTAAACGGAACGATGAAAGCCTCCCGTTATCGGTAGATTTTTAGCGTATGAATATTTTATGCCCACCATCAAGCCCGCCACGGAGGTAATCGCTCGAACCGTCCGCCCTTTCACTTCGGCTAGTGTTTCGTCCGGCGAAACTGTGGGCACACCTAAACCTCGGTGCCTCGAACAGCCTCCCATTGGGGCCCGCAAGATGCTGCATGCGACAACCATCCCTTACACACTGGGCGAAATAGCGCGCGGCGTCATGTTTTGGTCATAAATATTGCATAACGCCAAGCGTGAATCCGTTTTCCGAACGCTTCCCCTCAGCCCGTCCGACCCGAGACCCGGGATTTCTTCGGGTAGGGTGAAAACGGGTGTTACCGCAAAGTTGTAAGTGGGCAGACGGTGTGAGCCGGTGTGAGAAAGAGAGAACATTCTCGTTCAATAGAGAGCTCGTTGGGTGATGTTTCCAGGTGCTCGCTGGCGGTGCTGGGATGCCTTCTGCGGGTCCTTTATTTTTCAGTGCGGCAAATACCTAATCGAGTACCATAAACTCACAACAGATCGCCGGGCAACAGGAAATATAGTGGCGCATAACAACGCATATGGTTCGTGTTTACGGTGCTCACGCCGGGTGACACTTGTGGGATCATAAATTATCTCACATGATGGGTTGGGTGTTTTTTTATCAACATACACTGCCACTGCACGGCACGGCGGAGGGTTTTATGTCGAGAAGCGTGGTGTAAGAATAGAGGAAGTATCTTGCATTGCGTTTACTTTAAAGGTGTTTTCATACGAAAGGTGGAAAATACTCTAACGCTCTTAATGGGAAGGTGGACGATTTCCTAGTTCAAGCAACATAATAAATATCACAAAAAAATCATAATCGATGACATGTTGAAATTTTTTGAAATATTTCAAATGATTTATTTCATATTAATTTAGTAGTTTCAAATTTCTCAAATGTATTTAGTTTTTCTTTATTTGAGTGATCAACGTTCTTTTATCATTCTGTTTATTAAATAAAATGAGATTGAAATTAATTGTTATGTTACTTTTTATAATTTATTTAGGATTTTTTTTATTTTTCTAATTATTTGGGAGTCTCACCACAAACAATCTCCATATTCACTAAGTATCAAGTATTTTAATCAACAATCTACTACAGAAAATCTACTCTCTTGAACCATTTAATGAAGCAGATAGTATAAGTGAAAAAATTATAAAAATTTCGCCATATCCGTATATGTGTCAATTAAATTCTCCTTATGAATAACATAAAGAAATGCTGGCTAACGTAATTCATATTATTTTTCCTATTAATTATGCTTTTATGTCTTTCACTCCATGGATGAACTATTTTGAAACAAAGTTCAGAGGGCCCGTTCCTAGCTTTTTATTTCCATTTTCAAACCTTTCGTGCAGCGTGCACGACTGGAAAGCAACACTAAGTCAATGTTGAATCTTGAAACATCGCTTTTTAAGCTGCAACTGAAAAGAAATGAAAACCATTCCACTACTTCCACTGACTGCTCGGGCGCGTGTATATGTTCGTGTGTGTATGTGTGCTTTTGATAACCAAGCCTCTCCTTCTTCTCCCCTCCTCCCCCCACCCCCTCCTGCTTCCTTCCCGACGACGAGAATGCCTTTGAAATTAATTAACAGTATCCTTTCCGTGTGCCGTTCGCGTTCGTTAGCGGTTGGTGGGGGGAAAAAAACCCCCCGGAAAGAGTGGGTCGGGGTTTGCACTTTCAATCACACCACAAGACCCACGGGGACAAATTTCCACGGAAATCCAAAGTGCCTCGGTGACGCACAGAGCATAAGCAAATGATAAATACACGCTGCACTGCATGCATTCATGACGGTGGCCGCAAATGAGTGGCTGCACGGTGCGGGGCAGCGACCGCCGAGTGACAAACGCGTAAGATGATAGGCGTTTTTTTTTCTTTTTTATTCATTTCGGTTCGCTTTCCTTTCCTTGCTGTGTTATTACCGACGCTGCGGAGCATCGTGTGCTGTGAATCAGTGAAGGGAAAACGTGGGATGAAAAAATAAAACCAGCACCAGCGGTTGAGCGATCGGCGATCCGAGCAGAAGACGGTGTTGGATGTTGGGAAAGTTTACTCTCCAGGATCTGCCCCGGGACGCCGGGCGTTTGGTAGTGTGCCGCGAATCGTCAGGAAATTGTCGTTATCTGTCCCGTATATGAATTCATCCTCATGTGGTGCGATCTGGTGTGAAGCTCATTCCGTGCTCGAAGCGACGGCCATGAGCATTAGCAAATAGAACGGTTGGGATTGCGTGGTCGTGAACAACAAATTACGACCCCGGCTGCTGAATAATCATGGCACTGGGAGATGAAGATTAGTGTGCTTACATTCATAAGGCGTTTATCATGTGTGTGAGTGTGTGTGTGTGTGTGTGTGTGAGAGAGAGTGGTGTGGTTGTAAATGAAAAATCTTATGATATCACAATCATATCTAATCCCCCGCCGAGTGCGTAATTTGTGTAATCGTTGATATTTATGCAACAGCATAAATTTGCTACAAATAAACTTACCCAACTTTAAACGGGCAAGAAACTTCAAGGGGAACCAAAACGGGCAATATTTCTTTTCGTACTCACACGCACACACAGGAAAAGAAACAAAAACCAGTCGCACAAAGAAAAGCCCATAAAAATTCCATTTCTAAGATGGTTGGCCGCCCTCGAACCTGGGGATTCCAGCTGTGGGAGAAGAACAGAAAGAACTCTTTGCCCTCGACACGTCTCGTGCGAAACTTTTGTGCCCGGCTGTGACATAACATTATTATTTGAGATACCGGGTGGGCGGGAAGGCGACGAAGGGAGGGGGGGGGGGGAGTTGCAAAGGCAAAAGTTTCCCCCTCGCCCTTGCGCCCCGTTTGCGATCGTAGCATTGAAGTGACGAATGAAACTGCAACCGAAAGGGTTCCGGAAGGCGGACTTCACCTTTCTTTATTTTTAAGCATGGATTGTGGAAATGAGAGAACTTGAAAGTCGGTTTTGCGAGTTGAAAGTTACCAAAAGGAAACGCACTTAATGCAGTGCACACGGCCCTGCAGTGTGTGTTAATTTGCCGTGTGGTTTACTCAAATTGAATCAAAATGTTTTCCGCCCGTAACAAACCCGTACAGGGATGAGATAATGCACTCGGGTTTAAGTTTCAACCCCCGGGAAGTGCGAGCAAGAGCATTTTTCGTCATCGTATGGAGGGTATGGAATGGGTTGTAAACATTTTTCTCAACCTTTTTTCATTCCAGGATTCATCAAGTCTAGAGCCAGCCGTGCACACAGGATGAAATCCTGTGGCTAATCATTAAAGCTTGCCCCCGTTGTTGACTAATTCCGTCCATTGTTGATCTTACAATTTCACCAGCGTTCACCCGACCCCGGTCGGGACGAAATGGGGCATTTATTTTGTGAGTTAAGGGAAAAGTTTACACCACACCACTCACGGCCGAAGTCTCCATCATCATCACGACTCATCGACTCGGGTTGAATCGGGCTAAACAATAGCCTTCCGATGAGGTTTCCACTCAACCAGACCGGGGCCACTCGCTCGGCCGTACAAGGTATTTGTGCTGGAAAGTTTCGCCCAAAGCACTTAATGAAGAGCAAATTCAATTTACATTTCGTTCGCTTTTGTGCCACAGCCCGCAGCCGATTTGACGCCTATTTCTGTGTGTTTGGGGGCTCAGCAGTGGCACTTATCACTGCGTTTGCATATCGGGCACATCGGAAAAGGATTTCTTTCGACCACCGGGTTCGGTTGAGCTCGCCTTTTCCGTTTCCATTCCCGGAGACATTTGGCGAACTGCCAGCGCCTTAACAACCCCAACCGCGGCTACTGGGAAAATGGTGACAGAATCTGGTTCTCTCCTTCCCCTTGCCCGGCTTGGTTGGCACGGCTTCTTAGCAAACCGGCTCCCGCCATAAATTTCCATTGCAAATGAGGCAATCCCCATGGCGACGATCGCTGTGTTCACCTTCCGTCCCGTGGCGACGTTCACCTTCCCCATGCTACGTTCGCAAACGAGCGCAGGGGAAATTGAAAAAAGGCCCCGCACGAGCAGCAACAGAAAAAAGTGCACATAATTGAACGTAAATGGAATTGGAAGCACAGCGCGGGAGAAATCTTGAAGGCAGCCGATGAAAAGAGCAACAGCAGGGAAACGTCTTCATCAACGGGACATCCACTGATCGCTGTCGGACGAGTATCGGACGTGCTGTGTCGGCGAGTCAACATCATCGCACCCGGTGACGCGGGTATAGCACACAAACAATAATTAAGCCCGCGCTTTCCGACGAGCCCGCAAGGGGGTGTGAATGGGGGAGGAGTGGCTTAACCCGCGTTTACCGGCTCTTTTTTGCCGTTTTGAATATCACAGCAAAAGGATTCATTTCCGTTTGACAGTGCGCGGTTCGTGTTAGGCGAACGAGCTGGCGGGGAGGTGTGTCTAATAGAAAAATGGCAATTGTGACGACATTTTTCCCGCCCATAGCGAGGGTAGACCTTTTTCATGTTTGCCTGATCGTTTGTTTGCCCGCGACCGGTTGAGCAGGGTTCAATAGGGTATTTGAAAGAAGAGGTGAAAAAAGGTGATAAATTTACGCAGATTATTGAATTTCTATGTTAAAACTCTGAACTAAACTAAGCGGACAGTTGTTGAGGTGATATAACACATTTTTCTTCTGTTAAGCCTACTTTTTGGAATTTATAAGTTATAAGTTTATCAAAAGTGCTTTAATAATATTCGTTTTATGCTTTAACTAAAATAAGCATTTTTATTAAAATTTGGTCCTTTTTATCTCTTAACTTAGCAATCCAATAAAATTCAATCAAACATATGATTAAGTATAGATTCCTCTGGAATACGATTAAAAAAAAAACATTTTGGTACATTAAGCTATACAAATGCTTTTTATTGAACAACTTTGCCGAAACTCCTGGGAAATAGTTCTTGAAAGGTGTTTTTGGGGCATCTCAAATTGTGAGGCTCAATTTGTGCTTCTGGGAAGAGTGATATTGTAAATAAATACTTTCAAATAATCTTCATGGGCAGTTTAATTGCTTCGCGGAAAATCGCTAAGAAAAAGCTATTCGTCATAAAAGATTCGTTAAGAAGACGTTAGGAAATCATATAAAAATAAAAATCATAACTTAAACACAAGTCTTATTAAGATTTAAACCTCTTAAAATTGATCACCACTGATAAATAAATTTGATAAATTGATAAATTTTAATTCTACTTACTATCGGGAGTGCTAAGTGGAAAATCTGATTATTTTAAAATTTCTCTGTAGCATTTTTATGTAATAAAGGTCAATCTTTGCATAAAAGTGATTCTGTAAGCCCGTGTGTTTAATCGTTAAGTGTAAATGATATAACAATGTTCTTCAACAACATCTTCTTACAGTATGAAGATAGGCTTTGTTAAATCAATGCAAAACTCCCGCACTAATTGTACTTGCAACGAGCAAGAAACACGGCACACGGCAATTGATTGTGTCAAATAGGACATCGAACAAACAACAAACACTGGCACGGTTTCGAGTCACAGTTTCCCCTCGAGGGATCGCTTTCCGTTCGCACCATAAACACACACCCGCACAAACACCCGCACAAGCACACACGCACGCACATCGAAATGTTTTCGGGCAAACATCAAAGCACTTTTACCGGCTGCCAAGACAGAAGTCAAGCGCGTGCAAAGGCATCGAATTTCCACCCCATTCGGTTTTTTTGGTGAGGCAGACAACGCACACCTCCAGCGTGACGGTGAGGAGGCCAAGCGGAAGGTTGACTGGATGCCGCACAGGTTGCCAGGAACCAACGCCACGCGGGAGTGAGTGTGTGTTTTGCCTGGAAGCAGCAACTTTTCCAATTACTGCTGCTTCGGGTGTCAGTGGAAGTGAGGGTGCTTGACGAACGACGGACAAATCGTATGAAAGGTAAATGAATCCGTCACCCGAAATGGGAGCTTTTGTGAGCGTCTTCCGCCCGGATGTCGCGTTCCGGGTATAGTTTTCGACTGAGCATACTGAGCCGAAAGTGCCAACGAAAATCACTATCACTCAAATTTTCATAACGATGCTGTTGAATAGAGTCAACAGAATTCCGTTCCAGGATACGCACACGCAATCCGTCGGTATATACGTCAAGTGCCGGGTGATATTTAACGAAATTGACATGGTCCGGATGTGGGAGGCATCTCGTAGGCATCAGGAAGCTGTCACCAAACCGCTGCGGGTTAAATTGAAATACAATCCTTCCAAATCCAGCGACACGCACGCACGCACACACTGCCAGCGCCATTTGGTTCCATTTTGCACTGATCCACCCCTACACTACATCGCACGACTCCACGAGTACCACCAGCCTTTTCGATTACCTTTTCCAAGGCTTACTGCGTTCGTTCTTCGTCTGATTGAAGCTCGCTGCACGTTGCAAGCACCGAAACGCGTGGTGAGGCTTATCCGGAGTCCGACAGCTTCGAGACGATCCGTACGACGCGTTCTAAAGTACTGCCGATGGAGCCGCGTTGGTAGCGGCTGTATATAGGACGAACGTTTCGGGATGGTTTCGTACGAGAGCAGCTCCGTTTTCGTCTGGCTGTGTGTGAGAAAGAGAACCCCCGCTGGTGAGATGCTGCGGTGAGACGATGCTCACCGTGCGGGCAAACTCACTTCTCACTTCGGCGCTCTCGGCCGAGCGAAATGCGAAGATAAACAAAGACACGACCGTCCCGCAGCCCGTATCACGTGCTCTTTTAGTGGCTCGTTATCAACATCCGTCCCCGCCACCGGTGCCACCATCCACCTCTAAACTCTCACGGTCGCTCGCTCGTCCGGTTGCGTAGCGACCGTGCCCAAACCGATGACCGACACGGAAATATCGGTCAAACTTTAGACTTCCCTTGACAGCGGATTGCGCTCATCAGCCGTAGCCGTGTCCATTGGCGCGTGTTCTTTGTCCTGCCGCGCCGCGGGGAATTGCAAATTTCGGCAACACATGTAAACGGCAACGCACGGCTCGTAATCTGGATCTCGTTTTGGCGCACTTCAGAGGATTCAGAGTCGCTTTCAACAACGGCCGACGGAATGAAGCCGGCGCTGACGACCGAATGGTGGGCTAAGATCACACGTACCGTGCGGGCTTTGGAACCCATATTTATGGGAAAGGATACTGAATACTGATGAATGTGCAGCGGGCGCTAGTCAAATTCCAATACTCACTGCACTGCGAAACACTGGACGCTCCGGAACGTGTGTTTTGAAGAACGAATGCGGTCGGAATGATCAACTAGATGCGTTGTGGGTATGGATTACAAATATCAGGTTGCAATAGCATTCAGTGGAACACGATTGGAGAGAGAGTCGGACACGTTGCAAATGCCACATTGTTTATTTTTGCATGCCCTTGAACCATACAAACAACCAGGCGTCTCCATTTCGAGCGAATGTTTTTTTCTTTTCTCTTATTTTTCGTAGCCTACTTGAATTGAGAATGTAGTAACATCATGAGTAATATCTAAATGATCCAAAATTTAACTTGTATTGATAAACTTATTCGCTCATACGTAAAGCGTTTCCTCGGCTTAAACCCATTTCTCATTATCATCGTTTCCCCGCAAAAAAAAAGAAACACATACAGAAAGCATACCGTTTACTCACGACAGATTCAATTTATTAACTGCCATGCACCGTGGCAGTAAACACGAACGACACTCAAACTCACACGTAAGCCTCCTCTCCCGCCCTGGATAATCCCATGGAACACTCTCAACCACAAAGCGGATGCAAAACCGAGCGAGCCATGTTTTGGCACTTTGGTAGCGTGCCCGAATCGAGAAGTGCCCCGGGTCGGGAGGCATGCTCAGAGGACGAATCCTCCCATGCTGAGCAGCACGTCCCCCATTCCGCTCTCGACGGTAGCTGCTTTCGCCGCCGATGCCGCCTGCAGTTTGGCCCGTTCCAATCGGATGGCTTCGGTTGCGCCCCTCGTTATCCAGACTTCCATCGCGAAGTAAACTGGCGGCGGTGATGTTAAGGCGGTTGGAAACGTTGGGTATGGAAAGCGGTGAGTAGACAAATAAATCACTTAATGCGTGTGCACTAATTTACCCACGCAGCCACCGGTGGTGGTGGTGGTGGTGGGAATGAAATGGACGTCGGTTTAGTCGGTTTGTCATACGTACCGCTGGCAAGTATCAACACGACGCCCCAGATCGAGAGCAGCGTGGTGGAGGTAACCGAGCCACGGAAGGCGCACATCACCGCGAGCCAGCAGTAGAAGCAGAACGACATATGGCACCACAGGTGAACCGTGTACAGCTTCAGCAGAACCGTGCTCCTCTTCAGCATCCGAGCGATAGGAACGAGATAAGACGTGTGGGGAAGGGTTCGTTTTTCCCATTTATTTATCACGGCTTTTGACTTACCATCATAACTGCCACCATCAGCACTAGCGACATGAAGCAATCGAACCCGCTGGCGGCCACCAGGAAGAAGAACGTATCTGTAGAAGGTGGCAAGTATTGCAACATAATTTTCATTCCCCATGCACAACGCCCGAATCACTTAAAAGCCACTCACACTGATTGCACGTTTGGTTGGCCGTACGGGCGTCAGCTTCGTCACCGATTGCCGTACAATTATCGTAGCCGATAATTTGACTAACACGTTTCGCGTTCATGATGGCAGTGATTGACATGAACAGGTTACAGCCAGCGTAGAAATAGCACAACGCTTTGAACGTGGCGCCGGAACACATTTTTTTCGCTCTTTTTCTCTATTCCCAGTCACACTCGATTAGGCCGATAATATTGATGGAAGTGGTTAATCGCTACGCAACGCCGCAACTTGCCGGGAAGAAGAGCTACCGTGAACTGAACCGTCGTCAGTCAGCGACGTCCCGGTCCCAATTCAACGGGTGTCCGTCCGTATGGAAACCGTCACTTGAACCGGACCGGGCACGATCGAATGCCGCCGACCTCCTTGCACCAGGGCGGAGGTCGCGAGGGCGTGCGAATTGTTTATTTGACTGTTGGTGCGGTGCCGGTGAATGAAAAATTACACGCGAAAAGTGAGTCTTCCCCGATGCTGGCGCGTTATTGCACGGCCCAAAACTGATCACGCCTACTGTCATTAGTTGGGCGGTTGTGTTTCGTAAACATCGTTCGAAAAATTACCCCCAAAATCCCTGCATTGCTTACACATTCTTGCGTTTCGTGATTGTGCTGGAAGCTGATCGATTGTTTCGGTTGAGACTAATTTATAGAGATTGATTCGGTGGAAGGGAAAATTGTATTTTTTATGCTTTTCAAAACACAGAAATGCTTTTTTTTTGGATAGAAACAATGGTAAAGGGAACTATTACAATGAACAATACAGGGTTTTTAGATGATGTATTTTATATCAATCATTTGCATCAAACTTTGAACACTTTTTCTTATGAAAAATAGGAAAATTATAGGGAAATTATGGGGCAATTATTTTACGATGCATTTCGAAATGTATTGTGTTGCAATGGTGAGATACAATTCATGATAAGCTAGTTAGAGTTTATATCAAATGTATAACGTTAGCCGTTATTATAACTAAAAATTATTTAGCTTTGAATCTGGCCTTGTTTCGTCGATTGGTTCAGAATAAATTTGAAACTATGCTGCTCTTTAAATTTTAACTTTTTTAAAACTTGCTCTCTCGGGTGTTGAAACATCCACTTTCCATATTTTCCGTCTAACAAAACATAATCTACAATCGAAGATTTTTAATCCCATCCCTTTAATTATATAAAAATTGGAATAATTACATCAAACATCTATTCCATGTTTGCGTTACTAATACTGCAAGAACTTTTTCGAAAAATTGTCATTGTATTGCACACTAATTTGCCCAGAAGTTTAATTTTATTCTTTTATTCTATTGTACGAAAAAGGCCTCTGAAAACCTATCATAATTTTGTCCCCATCCATAAGTGAAAAGTTTTGGAAAATATCTTTGCATCCCAGAACCGATGGTTAAAAAAAACAACCTTAAAACCCATGCTTTATGCAATCAAATCGAAATCAAATTCAAATCCAATCAAACAATCGACTTCGAACGCAAGTTATTTAAATCCTGCTGATAACGGTTCTCTCTTCATCATGCCTTTGCTTGTGCGTCATCCTATTGTTGTACGTTTCCGGTTGGGGCCGCACCGCGATGAAACAGAACAAAAATGCTTCTCTAAAAACTACAATCTGCAATCAACGACACACACACAAACACACCCGGTGCCGTTTTACCGTGGTAATGCCGTGGTAACAATGTTTGTAACGAATCATCCTACTACCAACTACCACATCTTCATCTTCCGAGCACATTCGGTGAAGACGGCAACGGGAAAGAAAAATTCCAGAACCCTATTCCCAGGCTTTTACCGCAAAGCAAAATGAACCGAAGCATTCGAACAATTTATACCATTTCCGGCGAGCGGTTTCCTGGGTCGTGGTCTGGTAGTCTGGTCTGGTAGCCGCCAGCATGACGTCGATGGGAACGGAAACGGAATGGAGTGCGCGAGAGGAGGGAACGTTTCCGCTGGAAATAGAATTCGCTCGGTTCGGGGATGGCAAGCCCCGAGTTGCTTCGTGTCTTACTAAAATTTCGAACCCGCCAGCCTACCTTCCTTGCGAGCCATCTCGGGTTTGGCGTCACGGGCCGTACGGCTTCGGAATGGGATTGCAATATTGCAAAACCTCCCCTGAAACCGCCACAATAAGCAATAACGACTTAACAATCTTTACCCTGTGCCATCCGTTCGCATGTCCTTTCGTGTGAGTACGTGTGTGTGTGTGTGTGCCCTTGTGCCGGAAAATGCAACGGAAGCCCGGTGTGGTCGTGCACTTCCCCGTTGCTAAAGCATTGAAGACAAACTAGCACATGTACACAATCACGGACTCTTCTGTGATTTTTTTCAATGGTGAAACATTTGACAAAATTTCACTTTTTGCCAGTTTCATTTGCTATTTAAAGCAATTTTTACGAAACGAAATCGGTGAGGAAAAGTTGGCACACAAGATGACAGAATTTTGACGTTTACACAAAACGTAAACAAACAAACTTCAAAGAGAAACTTCAAATGTTAGTGTGTTAAGATTGACATTTTTTGTTTCTTTAACTATCCATACTGAATTTGATGTAATAAATAAATAAAATTTTGTTCTATCTAGCAAAAAATATTTCGTGGATAAGTGTTTTTATATAGAGGCAAAGTGGCTTTTTTCTGTACGGCTCCCAGCGCCAGTCGGCTTTCAGCACAAACGTAAGCCACAAAGTTCAGCCTTAAGTCACCCTCCAATTCACATTGAGACATCAAGCTAAAGGCCGTCCCGAGAACTATGCCCTGGGTCGAAACTGTCTAATAGTTTGTAGAGGTTTTTCACGGCTTCAAGCAGAGTCGATGGCAGTGATCAGGCCCGGCCGTGGAAGCAAAAGGACAACCAAAAACAATTTCCCTCTGCCGGATGCAGTCACATTTCCGCCCTCCCGAGGGGGAAGTACACTTGCTGGCTTGCGGCCAAACCGTGCAGGAGGACGTTCGGAGGAAAACGTTGGTAAAACGGTTTTATTGCCTTTCTTTCGCACGGCACTTTGTCGTGGTTGGAAATGCTCAGGATCAGCTTCTTCTAATTGCGACGGCCAAGGGTACGGAGCGCGGCATAGTGCGATCTGTTCCGGGAAGAGCAGCCCACAATCAAACCAAACGAAATCCGACGTGCCGAATCATAATGCAATTTGATTTTCATCCGAACTGCACGCGCCTCTCGTTATTTTTCTATGGAAATGTTTTTATGTCTTTTGCCTTTGGATTAAGTCTAAAACAGGAATGGGTTACGCTGTCCCTTTCCCATTTATCAACGGTTTGCGTTTCGAGTGGTGGTAGACAAGGAGCAAAGTGAGAAAACAGCGAAACTGTGACGACTAATAAATTATCGGAATAAGGCTTCTGTAAATAGCGTCGCCACTCAGCAAACGGAATGAAAAATGGGTGGGGATTTGTTTTTACCTCTTCTCAAACGGATAAATCCTTTAACCGATGCCGAGAATCCTGCACCAAGAAGGATGCGAGAAACGGAGAAAGAGCGAGAGAAAAAGTGGGCAGTAAAACATTTGTTAAATCCAGTAAATGGTAATCTGTTTATGATGGATGTTTGAACGAGATTTGCAAACATTTTTGAGCGCCTTGTGGACGACCGTTGGTTTCTATGGATGAGCATTTCTTTTCGAATATCATTTCCAATTTGAAGATAAATTTAAAGTTCGGTTGTATTTCTTACAAGGAAGTTAAGTGCAAGGAAGTAAAAGTAAAATTAAGTCAGTGCGCTTGACGAGGAGCGTTTTATTTGTTGCCATTATTAACATCAATTTAATCAAATAAAAAGTGCTTACCTATAAACCCATCCATCCGTAATGCAATTGAAACTCATCCGAGACAACCGATGTAATATTCTCGATAAGTAGTTTGATTCCACAGCCAGTTTCATCAAAGCAGCCACAGATCTGTCAAACGTGCTGTCACATCTCCCAGAGTAAAAAAAAAAAATCCCAGTTTCCCCTCCAATAATGTGCAGCCGTGATTGTTACCGGGTGTTTGGATACTTCCTCGGATTTCTGTGGATGGTCAGTGCCGTGTACTACACCGCCGAAACGATCGAACTGCTGAAGCTCATGAGGCTCCGATGCGGTAAGGTTTCGGCAGCATTTCGAACTACCGACGACACACCGCCGCAAATCGCTCGGTTGCAGTTTAGCGATGAAATGATTGCCAAAGTGTGCGATTTCTACGCCCACTTGGATGTGTTTCTGCCGTACCACGTGATCACGACCGCCATCAAGATGACACCGGGACTGTTGCTGGTGGTTGGTATATACAAGGTAAGGAGAGGAAGCTATGTTCATCTTCCGAACGTGTGCTAGTTGATTTGTTTTGATGAATTTTCGCTTCAGAATAATTTAACGTTGGTGCAAGTGTTTGCCGTGTACGGCGTGCTCGAAGAGTGCTTCTTCATCATCGTGTTCTCGAAGATATTCGCCGTCATCCCGTCGGTGGGGAAGAGCATCTGGATCTACTGGATTATTGTGATATTCTGTTGTAATTATCGGATACGAACAAAGTCACCTTTGCGCCACCATAATAACACGATGCTTTCTTTCCTACCAGTGAAACTGTTCGTCTCCATCTGGATTCTGCTCGGGGTGTATGCGGCCGTGCAACCACCAGCCGCGAGAACGCGTGTAGCCCGTGTTTAATGGGTGCGGACACAAAAACATAACAACAACAAAAAAAGACGCAACATAAAACGATGTGGTTCTTTGGAAATATGAATGCTATTTACTAGTGGAGTTCGATTCGTTTACCTAGACAGCGACATAAATACACCTGGCGGTGAGTGAGGGAATAATATTCGACTATTAACAGGAATGTCTTCGTGGACGCGAACACTAACGACGCAGTCGAGGAGTGGCTATGATAAAATAATGTTATTAATTAAAATAATTAGTGCTGCTGCTAGCGCTGGGTGCTGTTCCTACCGAGCGAGCGATAGTTACATCACGCATGTCTTCGTAGCTGGTATGTACAATTTAACTTACTTTCCCGCGCACCGGTGATGGCGATGGGTCGTGCGTTATTTACACTACTTTGCGGCTTATTTTGCTTACGTTCACTTCCCGTTTCGTCGTTTCAATATCGGCAAGCGTTGATTAGTAATTCGTTTCCTACGCCTACCTTCTCACAACATAACATATGCACACGGTTGCGTACAATTTCTTGTAAACAAGCTCTTTCTCCTCCTCTTCACCTCCTCTTCTCCTACCGTATTTACATTCTTGTATCGCTTGCAATTTCACTAGAAATACTGGTGCTGCTCGCAAAGGGCAACTTGGGCACCAAGGTGTGGTTTTTGTTTCTCTTTCGAAGAGTTGGTTCCGTGCTTGCTTTACATTATCGACGCTTTCTACAATTAATTTTACAGCTTCCGATACACACAAAAGGATGAGTTTCAGTTCACGCCCGGTTCGGTTTCTGCTCTTGCTGTAGAGATTATGTTTTTCTTTGTTAATTTTTAGATGTTTTTTTCCTTCTTTAAATAAAGCTTCTTAAATGTACCATTTATATCGTTTGAAAATCCCGTTTCTATCGCTTGCTTCTGCACGTTTTGTTTGTGCACCGTTCCCACCGTTATTTACATCGTTTCCTTTCTTTTCTGTGTGTCACAAGAAAAAACGACCCGAACCATAGTAGGCTCTCCGAAAAAAAAAAAACAGTACCCGCTGTTTGCCTTCCAAAGTCTTCCTTTCGCACACGAGCGCTGCCTGTTTATCACAGAACGGTTTCCATGATCCACGGCACGAACTTCGATATTCGCGTGCAAACACCCGGCAAATTCGCCTCGGCACAGCCAATTCCCCAGGAGATGATGCCGGCCAGGAAGTAGTGACCATCCTTGCCCTTAACCTGTGGGGGGGGGGGGGGGGGGGGTGAAAAAAAGAAAGTGAAAAATGAAAACTCTTCACAAACAATCCAGCAGGCGACGTGGCTGCTCATCGCAACTTACCTGCAGCGGACCGCCCGAATCGCCCTGGCACGAGTCCTGCCCACCCGTTTCGTGGCCAGCGCACAGGAAAATGTCCGGTATGAATTCGTGCCGGCCGGCGCGCAGGAACATCGATTTGCACCGGTCGTTACTCACGATCGGCACGGACACCTGGGCGAAAGAAAGAACGCAGGAAGCGACGTAAGGCGCGATAAGTCGATGGGCAAAAAGTGGAAAATAATGAAACGGTGGAGGCAAGAAATGCATTCCTATGAATAATAAACGGCACTCATAACTCAAGCTTCCGCTGGAGCCGATGGCGAAAACGGGGGAAAGCTGAAATGGCGGCCGCAAAGAATCCTCGAAGAAGCGACCGGTCATGCTAGGAGCGATAAATATGCAACCATCTGTGGGATCCTCCCCGTATTGCCCACACTCTAGTGGTGCTTTTTCCCAGGAAAAGTGTACGAAAACAAAAAAAAAACACTTACCCATGTTCGATAAGTGTTTTGAACGGTTTGAAATAGTTAAAACCAGCGTCAAAGCTGAGCTTCACACGGTTGAATATTGATCGTTTCTTGCAGCTGTTGATGCTATAGTGATTGAAAAATAATTGATGAGGCTGAAAGCAGCTCATTTGTTGGAGAAAAATGCTCCTAGCTAGCTCGTTTTAGAGCAGAAAGACAAAATATTGTTTTTTTTTGCAAATGAAACTAAATATTGAATGCTAAATTTTATCATATTAACAAAGCTAATACAAAGTTGTAACATTATAGACATGTGTTTTTAAACAAGAAAGCTTGTAAATGGTTATATTATTATTTTAAAGAGCAAAAACCGTAAAAACTATCTGAAAAAATCCTGCCAATTTTCAATTGTGTTTTAAAAAGAAAGCTTATACATGATTGCATTATTATTTTAAGAACAAAGACCGCAAATACTATCTATAAAAACCGGACAGTTTTTTGTTCAACTTCAACCTTTTCAAGGATTGTTCTTTGGGAAGTTTCTTTGTTAGAGAACTGGGGAAACGTGACGTCAACGGCTAAGTAGACCAAAAGCAAGAGCCAATGTGAGTCTTAATTTTCCCCAAGGAACTGCATTCCAGCGCCGATCAATCAATGGCGTGTTAATCACAGCAACCTACTATTATACGCCACGATGATGGGCTTGTTCGTTGCTAAGCGCAATAATAACTTCAATCACGAAGCCATCGCTTCATGGCTAGGATGGCTAGGAAGCAGCTGTGTCCGCATCCGGCAACAAACTTTAGCCACACCGGACGTGCCAACCAACGCACGGGCGCGAGGTTCTACTCCGAACCAATTAATTATCCATGGCCGACGGAGTGCAACTATCGATGCTTAATGGAGACGGCCTACCGGACGCGTGAGTGAGCCGGTTGGTGGCCGGTTTTCCGCTGCCTCTAATCAGCAGCGAGCTCAATTAATGCCGCGAGACGATGCCCGGCTTTCCCCGAGCACCCTTAAGGGACTGGCTGCCACGAATCACAGATCCTTTCGAGAGGAAGAACCTAATGTATCCGGATGAAGGGCATCCGGAGCTGGGTTTGCAACACGGCATGCGAAAAGGATGCTCAAAGCAACGTTTATTTTATTGATGGACACGAGTGTCGAGGCATCGAGTTACATTCGAGCAAAAAACAAACACCTTTTCTAGTGAAACATCTCACATTTCTCGAACATTTCTCGGAGTGTAATGATGCCGTGTTTACATTCAAAACCACCTTCAAAAACGCCTGTTTCGCAAGGATTAAAGTTGTAATCATGTGCTTAAGGTAGACCCAACTTTAAGCTGCTCCGAACCGGATCCATATCACCGACAACATATCGCTTTCACGCCGAACGAACAATCCGACAATCTATCACAATCCCTTCCTTCGTAGGGCTTCGAGCAACCGTAACGAGTCAGGGACCGAAATGAGCACAAACTTTTCGCTACCCAGACGCACCTGACGTCGCTGACGTCGTCATGGGAACACGAAAATGACAAACCACACCGTGTCCCTGCTTGCACGTACCTGTGAAGCTGATGACAAATGATGGCTCGTTTGCCCGAGGATAGCGCCGCTTCCGGTTCGTCCTCGAGAAGGATGTGATTTAGTCAGAAAACCCCACCGAAACGTCACCACGAGAGAAGCGTTTTATAGTAGGCATACACCCGAAATATTTGCTCCATGGTTTGTGGTAGTAAATAAAAAAAACCATCACCATGGCTTGCTTCGTTTATCGCGCTCGGCAGCCATTAAAAGTTTGACAGTGGCGATGACGGAAGCTGCGTGCTGTTTTCGATAAAAGCGACACGATGACAACGTCGAGATAGTGTAATCCCACAGTGGATCGAGCCACTAAACGCTTCCCCGTTCACGTTTCATCGGCTATTTTCATCAGCGAGTGCCGACGCGAAGTGCGACAATCAGCAAACCTTTAAGTGCTTGCAGCAAAGGTTTCAACAAGATTGATTGCTTTCGGATGGGTGAACAATTAAATCCAAAGGCTCAGGATTCGTCGGTTGGGAGCACTCTTGTACGCGCAGCCTTATTGGTTGTTTTGTCATCCGTCATACGCAAACAGACGGCTCCGGCCAAAACCGGTTGTGTTTGCAACCACTTCCGTTCGTTTACAAGACGCTTACCACGGTGGAACGCTCGCTAAAGATGTGTCAAATTCAATCAACTCGCCAGTGCCAACTAGATAGTGATTTCCCAGCCACAGTTAATGGAAAAGCACAAGCGGGCAGAGAAGTTCTCATACGTTGATAAATCGTTCGCTATTGGAAACAGAACGGAGCACGAAATGACTTTTCAACCGAATAAATTACATCCCCGACATTAATCTTCATCAATTTATCCATTTTTTGCACCACCACCACCACCAACCGAACCTATTAACGCACACACAAACACTACTTCCGAAAAAGGGGAGTATAAATCGCTTGAAAAGCTCCGCTGAAAGGCAGTCGTGGAAATAATAGCACCACCCGCTCCAAGTTGATCTTCTTTTTTTCTTCATTCCATCAAACGTCATTATTCATACGCACCCGTCGTGATAGGCCGCCAATAACCACATCGTAAATGTGATTGTAGGACTAAACATCATTTCTGAGCTGAAAAATCGCACACACACCCAGAAGCGGTTTGTGAGAAATAAGAAAAAGAAATGGAATCCTTCAAACACACAACGCAAACGTGTTGCGTCGTCTCTTTGGCTAGCCTATTTTTCTCGCACCCACAGCTCCGGAAGTGGAAGGAATCTGCTCTCGCAGGCGAAAGAATCTAATGGCTTCTTTTTTTCGTCTTTTCTCCTCTTCGCTATTGTCAGGCGCAACGGAAGAAAAATGTTTTGTCCGCACCGTACGCCACATTGCCGCCGGTAAGGGAGGGGATAAGGTTGGTAGCTGGAAAAAGCTATTTTCATGCCGATTTTGATCATGTTAAGGCTGTGGCTGCTGTGAGTTGCAGGACGCCTTTAAATCGTGAGCCTTTCACATATGGCTACCGGAGACATGTCAACAAATCATTCTCACACCCATCCACCCATCCACCCCACGAGAAGGTAATTCCGTGCCGAAACTTCGTTCGCACATTCGTGGCATTTCACTTCCGGTTTCCGATGCCTTCCCCCCACGCCCCACGCTGGAGGGTGGAGGCTTGAAATCCGTTCACGAGCATCCCATTTCGGTCAATGCTGGGCTTCTGGGCAAAGAAAAGCGATAGGTTTCTCAACCTTCACTTACGGAGGAAGCAGCCACACACCCACATGTGACGGTGTGATTTGTTTGTGAAATATATCTTCCATTATTCCACACCCTTCGATGGGATAAAATATCGATTTTATAGGAACATTTTCAAGAATATTTACAGCTGTGGAAAGAACTTCACAAGTGAAGCTTTTTCTAGCAACATTCTGCACGGTTGAAAAAAAGATTTTGAAGGAAACCTCTTTGATAAAAATAGAACGATTTTGCAATACAACATCTACTTATCGTGGTTTTTCTCGCACATCAGGCTCCTCCTGTTTCCAATATTCCTCCAGCGCGAGACCAATATTTTGAAGAATAAATTCATGCTTTTTCCCGTGCTTCGTGCGATGACCATCCCCGGTGAAACGTGGAATACGTGATAATATCTATTTCAACTCGCCCTGGAGCAATCCCTGGAGGTTGTCTTAGACCCGAGTGATGATGAAAAAGAACTCTAAGCTCTCTTAACTCCCAACGGCACAACGGAGTGGGAGGGGCGGATGGATGCGAAACCGGAAAGGTTTCACTAGATGCCTTCGGGCGATAGCACACGGCACCTCGTTTGCAACGGAATTTGGCGACCTCCACGTGCCAACCGTGAGGTGATAAAAAATTTATTGTTATGACGTGCAGCGCACAACGAAAGGCTTGATTTCCGCGTTCGCTCGGTGTGCGGGGAAAACTTTTATCGAATTCGAAAGGAAGTGGAAATGGGCGTCAACAGTGCCGGAAAGAAAAGAACCGAAGCTTTCTCTTCATACAAACCAGGAGGAGCGGTTAAACTCGAACTTGCCCTCCAAAGCCGGCAAAGTTTTGTTCGGTGGGTTTGTGTTTTTAATTCAAATAAATGGAAATGTTAAACATTGCCGTGCCGACCGACCTCGGCGCAGATTGATAATCTTCCAAGCGAATCGCAACGTTCTTCGGTAGCGGTGGGAGGGGAATGGAGAGAGAGGTTCACTCTTGAATCCGTCACCCACTTGACATTCTTTCACACCACCGAGCCCAACGAGCGGTGGTAAGAGAGGGGAATCTATTTTCTTCTCTAATTATCATATCAGCGGCTTCGGTTGCTTCTACACGGAAACGGAAGCTCCCGCAGGCTTTGAAGTCCCAATAAAACAGCGTGAAACGGCCTTTAAAAGGGAGCCCAAGCTGGGCTTCCTTTCATCCGATCCGAGCTGCTAGAGCTAGTGCAATCGCCGATCCAATCAACTTGACGGTTTTTGCGATTTTGTTTTCCTTCGCATACTCGTCTCTTTCTCTCTCTCTCTCTCGACAAGGGTGACGACAACGTCAGTTGGGTGGTAATCCAGGATTATGGTTTCTTTGCGCGCTTGCCTTCCCCTTTTGCGGTGCCGTTCCACTCATCACTCTTACTCTTTGCCGGCGGCGGCCATCGGCCAAACCGCCGCAATCAGAGCCACCGGGCTAATGGTCGATGATGTTGTCGTGCTGTGTTTTATAGAAGTCGTTAGGTGAAATTGTGCAGGATGTGACCGGCGTTTTGTGCGGGAGGGGGAACATAGAAACGGAAATGTAAGGAAACGAGCAAGAAACAATAACGATCAAAGAAGGATGTTATTTTTTTTTCTATCAGCAACATTCATTGTCGTTATCGTTTGTCTCATTAGCATTTGGTTGGTTTATCTCGTCACTTTATTCCGGAATTGTTTTGGTTAGCTAGATTCGCGTAAATAACCTCCGGCCGGTCGAATCAAGCCAAATGTAAAAAGGTAACCAAATAAGCAGCTCTTTTGTGAACTTTTCCAAGAGAGGGGAAAAATTGGACCACTTTTTTCCCCTTTTAAGAGTAGCACTTTCGTACAAGTGCCGGCTGGGAACGTTTCACATCACTAAGAAATTAAAGTTTTCACTCGTTGCCTTTTTGTCGTTCCGAAACCTCTTGATGAACCCACTCCGTCTTGCACCTTTGCCCGCACCCAAGCTCTTGCAAGCGAGAATTGCAAGGATAAGGAAAGAATTTGCACCATCACTATGCAGCACAGCGGACGCAAAAGTCATTCGCTGCGATAAGATTCATGACTGGCGGAATGGGTAAGGGTGCAAAGTAGAAAAAACGAAAGAAACCGATGAAATTCTGCTGCTGCTCCCATCATCAACACCGTCGTCATGGCAACCGACTAAGTAGTACAAAACAAAAACAATTTATTCATTTTCATCCGCACAAAGTTCGGCCCAAGAATGTACCGACCGCTGCTTTCTTCACTTTCCCGCTTCACAAAGCTTTCCGAGGGAGCTGGCCCGTCGCCGTGCATTGATCACGAACCGGATTCCGAGCAAGGTCGGTAAAAAAGGGTCGCATTTATTTCGCCACCGTTCGATAAAAGAGTTGTGACGAATGGAATTGATTACACCAGCATACCACAATCGACAATATGGTTTTCCAAGAAAACGTTCGCCAAAGCCAGAAGGCAGTAGGAACGGTCGGTTTCTCTCCCTGGTTGCTTCAAATCATTTCTTTGAGTTATTGACACGACGCGCGCGAAGAAACGGAAATGGTGAAACGGTGAGATTTGCCAGAAGGAAATTAAAGGCTGTTCAAGAAAGCCAAGGACGACCGTTCGTCCGTTCGTTCCATCGAAATCGAAAAGGCTGAGCACGAAGTGTGGCCTGCCAGAACCACCCAAGCAGTCCCCACAAAGCGGCCAAGAATTTTATTCCGAACTGGAATTTTCTTCACCGCACACACCAACACTGCTGGCGTGCAAAATGGGTTGGAAAATTCAAACAAACGATGAAGCAGTTTGTTTGTGCGAGGATGCGGTGCGAAAAATGCACTACAGAAAAGGATCCTTGGAATGCCTTCGCTGCTGATGGCAGGGTGCATCGGTGAAAGTGGAGGACATTCTTTTAAAATTTGCTCCCCGAGCTGAGGGTGAAGAATGTTGATGAAATTACTGTGTACCGTTGCGGTAATTAATAAATTTCACACAAATAGTTACGCCCTTGAGGAAACGGTAATCGTTACGATAGCATAAAAAAGTGGACTTTAAAAACTTCCTTATATAAGTCCTTTCCGGCACGTTCTAAACGTTCCGGCCATTAAAACCGGGCTTCAATCATTTACCGCACGTAGGAAGTAGCTCTATCGGTGGTGGGATTAGCCGTTCGATGAAATCTCGAAACTAGCATCATTTACCCAAAAAAGCACACGCGCGCTACTCAAGCCTCCGGAGAAAACTTCGAATATTTTCCTTCCCTTCTCGCTTGCTCTCTGTCTCGGTGGAGGGAAAACTCGCCACCACCAGGGAAAACGCTTCACACGATTCTAATCAATTAACACCACTTTGGGTTCGGTGGAGCGCAAAGCTTTTCCGCATGCAGACGAACTTTGCCCCGCCGTGGTGTGCGCTTTCCATGAGTGGGGAAGAAAAAGTTGATGCTTTTAAAAGTTCGTTTGCAACAGCGGTGGATGCAACAACGGGGAAGAGCGAGAGAGAGAGAGAGAGAGAGAGAGAGAGAGAGAGAGAGAGAGAGAGAGAAAGAGAGAAAGTGAGTCGCACGTGGAAAAGGATTTCAGTGGGGTTTTTTTTCTCTCTTGATTATTGGTTTAAAATAGTTTTAAACAGTCATTCTCTTCTGGAGTAAATCGAGCTGAAAATGGGTTTAAAAACTGTGCTTCCGTTGATAGTATATTTAATATTTAATGTGTAGAAATATTTCAAGGAAAACCAGCAAAGAAATAGAATACAAACTAGCTATAATTCACGTTTAATCAGCTGTCATCTGTTACGTTTCTGACAGCACCGGACGATTTTGCTTTTCTCAACCATTTCTTCATTAAAGTGTGAAGAAACCCGCTCGAACTTCACTTCCATTTTGATGCAGTCCATACCCAACTATTGGATCACGTTTAGCAAACAACTCAAATCGACAAACGAAGCCAAACGATGCCACGATTGCCCGGTTGGTGCCAGTTTTTCCCCGTCTCATTCGCACGGATCGTTTACATGCTTGCTTGGATTCTTATGCTGGCCACTGCATCGATGCTTCACGAGGCCCGTGTTCGTGCTCGGAGCTGGAGCGGGAGTTTTCCGTTTCCGAAACTATTGATTCTGACTTCTGACTTTCGGAGGGAAAAAAAAGCTTTCCTTCCACCCCGGTTAGGTTCCGATACTCTAACTGCAAATCACGACTTTCGGTAAAGTCATCCGCCGTGTGGCTTTGTTGGCCCGTGTGTCTATCCGTAACATCTTCTCGGAATAGTAACTTTCTTACAAATACCATTAAGAGAGCGAAAATGAAATGAAATCCCCCCAAACAACGTAACAAAAAAGAAGGAAAATAAGGACCGTACAAATACAAACACCAAAATCAAGCAGCGCTCGTACGGCTAACGAATTTTTCATCTCCCTCCCAGGAGAAGTGTTAGCTGTCGTGCTGATAGAAATCGAATTATTCCGAAACACGCACTCACACACACATACATTCCATTCGAAACGAAACGAACCGAAAGGACACGGAACAGAGCAGGGGAATCCGTGAAGCTACCATTTCATCAAAACACCGTCCTGACGTGACGATGCGCTATCGAGGATGTGCTTTAATACATACAAACGATGCGATACGACGATGCGACGAGGAAGGGGAAAGCAACATGGAACCTTCTCCAAAGCGGACGAAGAAAAACGCGGCAAAGGACACTGGTGAACTTGTGAATTCGCTCCTCGTACGAACTTAATTAATTCCTTCGGGGGTTGGGAAAGCCTGGTGCGTTTTCCTTCGATTCTATAAAGCATCAAAATCGAGCCGCACCGGTTCGGATTGTATCCGCTTACCAATGTTATGGTTATGCATACAAATCTGGTCGCAGCACGTGTGGTTCACTGAGTTTGGAGTTGCTTTTGGGGGCGAGGAGAGGAAGGGAAGGATGGATTTCTGTTGACATGATAAGTTAAGAAATCAAAGAATGTGGCCCGAACAAGTTTGACGGTTGAATTAATACACTCCCGCGAATGTGAACTCGCTCGGCGTCCTAGCCTTCCGACCGACGACGGTTATAATGATACATTTTCCTAACGACACACGCTGGATGAGTGTGTGTTTTTGTTCATGTTGACAGTTTTTGTTTGTCATCCCGTGCAAGAACACACCGATGAAAACGGTAACGAGACGCTCGTCCCATCGAGCGATCAGAAAGCATTCGCTGCTTCGGCATCGTATATCAAATTGACAGAAAATAATTGCGTTCGCGCCAACGGCAAGTTGTTGGAGGATGGAAGATGGCAGACCATGAGTCTTTTTATTGCTCCATCGCTAGACATCGCTAGACATGGTGCCGGTCACATGATAAAGTTTTTTGTCAATACCAAAGAATATATTTTTTATAGATTATTAACGTTTCCTTTTGCTTCGAAGCTGCGGTATTGTTAAAATTAAAATGTTAATTTAAAATGGAATCAATTACATTTCTTTGAAAATATTTTACATCCGCTTTTTAATCGCTTTTTTACAGCAAGCTAGAAAATCCGTCCTTAAAACGACAGTATCTCAAAGAAAAGGTTCAAATTTCTGCCTTAACATGTTAACCAGATCGAGCATCTAGAGCTCTCCATTTGAAAAAGCTTCCCAATAATTAGTCACATCCCCAGACCAACCAGCACGATTGCTTACAAATAACTAAGGCACGTCCTGTCTTTTTTTTCCTTTTCTTACTGCCACCTTACCGGCACCTAGCTTCCCGGCAAACTAAAGCTGAATGCGAATTGCGAAATGAAAGAATGCTCCATAATTAAGCTTTCGCAGCGATGTGCATTTAGCGGGCCCAACAATAGATCTCGGGCGAGAGAACGGGAACCATCCGATGGCAGGGAATTCACGTTCTGTTCGCGGTTTTCCACCGCGTGTAAGCAACCGAAGGGGATCCCTTTCCCCTTCCACAATGGAGTCCGCTTTTGTTGCCATAGTGACGCAACTTTCTTCGTGTGCCTGAAATGGAAGATTGCCAGAGCACTCGGGCGCGCTCTGGCGGTTGAATTAAACTCTTAAACAGAGTTTCCCTTCCAATTCGTATCTCTGGTACCTTCACACATTGTCGGGATGGTGCCGTTTTCGCCTGCGTGTGCTGTTTTTGAGCGGATGATGAAAAAGTTTCATTACGCTTGACGCGAGCAAAACAAAACGAGACAAAAAAATGGTGCGTAATAAAACATAGTTCGTGGGAGAAGATTGCTTCTCTTTGATGCTTACTTTGCTGCAGGCAAGCCTACACGAAAGGAACTCCATTTGCGCAGGATGGATAAAATAGGGAGGAAAAGTCAGATATGACGAGCAAAATCATTCCCATACACCATTACGCATTCCTGCTCGTGATGGCCCATTTTCACAAACAACTACCCCCCCCCCTCCCCCCCGGGGAAACCTACCTCCTGTAGCACGGACGGCAGGGTGCCACCCTCGCTCAACCGTCCCCACCCGGTCACGGTGGCGTTCTCGCCGATCAGCAGATCGTCCGTCGCCGGCAGGCAGATCGGGCTGATGTGGGGCGCAAAGACGAGCGGCTGCTCCAGCTTCACCAGCGCCAGATCGAACTCGTACGTGAAGAAGTTATACTTCGGATGGACCACCTTCCGGGCGACGCCCCGCTCGATGTACGGCAGCTGTTCCTGCACGTGCGAGAAATCGTACTCCCCAACCCGTATTCGTATCTGCGACGTTAACAAGCTGCAAAAAATAAACGACAATGGACAATGGCCAAAGCCGGAGCAATTAGGAGCGATCAATACACACACACACACACACACTGCCCAGAACTTACTCATCGACACAGTGGCCCGCCGTCGCTATCCAGTTGTCATTTATGACAGCTCCCCCGCACCGGTGGGTACTCGAGAAGCCGAAAAATGACGTTCGCCTCACCGACACCTGCCACGGCCAGCGTCCGAATGGGGCATTTTTGCCCCCAACAATCCTTGTCTCCGGTCGGCCCATCGTTTGAATGCCGCACTCTGCCAGGGTCGTCAACGGAAGGGGATGGTGTTAGAAATAGGACAGGAAGGACAAAAAAAAACGTAGAGAAAACATTCAAACCAATCATCGTTGCCCATAGCAACGAGCCAAAGGTAACGAGCGGCATCCTTGTGCTGGTCGCCTTTCGGGTCCTTACCAGCGTTTCTTGCTGCGGAAATCGTATGTCGGCCCGGTGCCGCCGTGTAGGACGCAACGGGGGATGGGGCGGCGTCGTCGCCGACGTCAATCACAGATGGAGAAGCTGCCAGTAGCGCCGAACCTGTTGAGCTGCTGGCGGCAGTGGTGGTCGGTTTGGCAGTGGTCGTTGTGGTAGTGGTGGTGCTAGTGCTTTGCTTAGTCGGCTTGGCCTAAAAATAAAACAATTAATGGTATAAATTTTAAAAAAATATTAAACTATTGACAGAGCAACAATTGGTTGTTTAAGAGCTATTTTTTAGTTTGATTTGTTAAAATAAAATTTATCCGTAAGACAAATGAAACAGCATCGCCAATTACACGACATGTAAAGAAAGGCTCACATTTCCTTTATAATTTTGTCGCAACTTTGCAATATTAATGCAGTGAATTAAATATTATTGGAAAATCAAACTAATTGCTCAACTTAGACTATTGATGCTTGAAACAATGAATGCCTAATGAGAATTTTCCTATCAAATCTATCAAAACAAATGCCTATTTATATTACATATTCTTTGAATAACTTTGAGAATTTAGTTTCAAAATTTATTGGCAATTTTAAATATAACTAAAATTTATAAAAAAAAGACTAATCTCATTTTCGTAATAATCTTTCCAATTGATGGATCTTGCAGTAACGTTTCAAATTTAGTTCTAATAGGGGAGTTGTTTGTTTTTATTTTTCCTATAGAAATAATTCTGCTCCGTAAAAAATGTTTAGTTTTTGTGATTATTTTAAACTTCTTTTCTAAACGTTTTAAGAAGAGTTTTTTCGTTATGATATTAGATGATCTTTGCAAAATACATTTGCTTTATGAGTTCTTATTCCATTACTGAATTTAACTTCTCCTTCTCCTTACACCTAGGCTTTCATTCGGCGATAGAAAATAGAAAATAGAGCAAGAAACAAACCCGTGCCCACTTCACGGTTGATCAAATAATATTTTCCTCTAAAGCTTGTTCACCGCCCGCTAGCAACAAACAACCTACCGATGGTTTTGGTTTCAGTACGGTGCTTTGAATGTTGTTCGAGATGGACAGGATCGGTTTCTTCGACGGTTTGTTTGGTTTCGGGGGCTTCGTGCGCGTGATGAAACTCGGCTCCGTCGTCGCCTGCCAGTGGGTGGTGAAGATGCCTGCGGGCGAGAGAAGCGAACTCGGTCACGAGTGGCTCAACGTCACGCGCACCCAGTCACGGGTTGGATACCTACCGGTGGCCGCACTGGCTGCCATCTCCTGGTCCATCGCTCCCGCCTGCGGTTGTACCGGCGTCGATAAGGTAGAATGTTTATTTACATTTGTGCCCTCGGTTGGCTTTTGACTAAAGTGATTGCTGCCGGTGACGAATGTGCCACCGCTGCCAGCGGAACTACCGCTGGAACTACTAATGCTGCTGCTGCTGCTGCTGCTGCTGCTGCTGCTGGAGGAGGAGGAGCCATAGCTCGGCTTACTATGATACGTATGGTGTGGATGTGACTGCTGATGATGGTTGTGAGAGGGTCGTATCACCAGCGTTCCACTGCCATTCGGTCGATATATCGTCGTGTAGCCGTTGCTACTAACAAAAGTACTGTTTGAGTGAGTTTTCCGAGACATTTTTGTAACACCCCCGGTGCGACGTGGTTTGGGAGGTTCCGAATCCAAAGCGAGAAGAGGCGTTGGTAGTTTGGAGGCGGTTGGTGAAGGGTCCCATGCGCGGGTAAACGGGGTGAGGGTGAGAAAATAAAAATGTTAGTAATGTGTCACCGCCATGGGTCCAAAAGGGGTATAGGGGCCACCCCAATCCCGCTTACCTTGGCCTTGGCGGTTTATGCTTGCCACCGTACGGCGATGGCGTCGGCTTCGGTCGGTACCCCGTCAGCGTTTGGTGATGTTGGTGGTGGTGGTGGTTCTGTGGTATCACATTCTCGGTCAGATTGTGCGAGCAGCAGGAACCGAACATGAACTGGTCCATGCACATGCCCACGTGCTGACCCTCGGATTTGATGCATTCCCACACGAACATGCAGGTACCCTCGATGCCGTTCACCGAGCAGGGCTTCGGGTTGATCTTGTAGTTGTGACTAGAACCGGCGGCCACGCCCGCCACACCCGCCACCGTCGGCGTACGCTCAGCAAACCAGCAGCAAACCGTTAGCAGTAGAATCGATGCCTTCCATCGACTCCACATGGTGGAGATGTTCAGATCTGCGGAATGGAAAGTAAATTCGTTTAAATGAGCGGCATAAATCTCGCGCATTAGATTGCGGCGTGCTGTGAGTCATCTGCGGCAATCTTATAATCGCCACCACATGGACGGATTGCTTATGCAACGGGTCTGGTGCGGTGCCCATCTATGGACCTTCTCTGCCGGTAACTGGCGTTGGCGTTATTTTCCAAACCGTTCCGTTCAAATCAACAAGTTGCGCAACGTCCAACACCCGCGAATGACCTCTCTTTCTAATGGATAGGACCGGAGCGGAGGGCTAAAAATAACACAAATCCATGCCCTACTCCCTAGCGTGGGGAAGATGTTGATGTTGATGATGATGATGATGATGATTAGTTTTGTTTACAAACAGAACCGGTTGACACTCAGGGCCCTGCATCATGGACGCAGCAAAACAACGTGCTTTGTCGAACGAAAACCCACACTCGTTTGCCCTTTAATGCGTCGTCGGTAAAGAAGCATAAATTTAATCCAAGCATAATCGTAGCTACGCAACGGTGAGATGCGTGTGGCTGTGTGCGTGCAATGTTTTTTTTTTGTACCGAACACCGACCGGTTATGGATTATCAGCTGAGTGCTGAGTTCTTGGCGAAGCATTGGCGCTAAAACACACACGGTTTCGAGAATGCCGGCGAAATTTCCAGATGTCTCGAAAGTTCCGTTCGCGAATGTGGTATCTAAAGTTTGTTAGAAATTTTTGAAACACTTTGCTACATGCTGTACCATTAACACGTTTAAATAAAAAAACATAATTTTTCTTAAATCTAATGCATTAATGGTAGTTGATTTTTAGTTCACGGAAAATGGGGTGATTGGAAGTGCCACAAACCATTTCTTTGTCCATCATTTCATCAGATGTACCAACCGTACACGGCAGCACGAGTGATAACCGTGATTATAACGTGATGCAAGATTCCTTCGGCAGATTGTAATTGCTTATTCCTGGTTGTTAATTTGTTCGTCGAAGTCGAGGTGAGAAGCTGTACCATCTTCTATGCACGTGAGTGTTGCCCGTTGAGCTACTCGTAGCTGCATTTCAGTATGAAGATCAGACCTCACAACTACAAAGCCGCATCGATACAGATGATGGTCAGTGGTGTGCAACCCGGTTTGGCACACGATCGGTAAATCTCTACTAATGTGGTTGGTTTCGTGACACCGAAATGAAATTATCTATTAAAGTTACTTAACGAATTGTAGGTCAATAAATGGCCATCACAAATGCATTGGTGGCCTGAGCAGATTTAAATTTTGATTATATTTTTATTTCAAAATTATTTTCAATGTTTCGGTTAATGTCCTACCATAGTTAGTATAACATGGCAATCACAACCCATGTAAATAAGTAAAATAATATTGATGCAATTTTTGCAATTGATGCAATAACAAATTGAGTATCTCTGGCACGCACGAATACATTCGCAGTTCTCGTTCGATGCGCGTATACAGCAAGCCCCCGAGAAACGCGGTTAATCTTGTACAGCGTAACTTGAACTTTCTAATTAAGCTCGAATTTATTATGATTTGAAGCTTTTTTTCGGAATTTAGTATCTTTAGTAATAGACGGAAAATTATATACTAATAATTTAGATTGTTAAACTTAATAATTTCAAGAATAATTTATAGTACTTTTGAAAACAAATAAGTAGAAATAAACCATCTTGTTCCATGGGCCTTGCGAATCGAAGAAGATAGGTTCACTTTTTAATTGAAATATTAATCTCGAAAAAAACGCTTTCCTCCATCCAATCCGCGTATCTCGTGAACCGCGTAACTCAGGTTACGAGTATACACCTCACTGCATACATACGATGATGAGCTGCGAACGAGCGGCTTCATTTCAACAGTGGAACTCTCCTAGCAAACAACGTTGTGAACCTCGTAGCGGCCACACGCTGAATCCGCGGGCCGGAAACGATATAAAAATAACAACTTTCCAGTGAGAAATTATTGTGCCTTTCGCATCAAGTGCAACTGTTAACAATCAGTCACGAAACCTTTGTGCCAAGTGATAGCTGTGTCTTTTAGAATAAAGCATAAAAGCGAGCTGTAACGAAGAGTGTGTGCAAAATTTGATCGAAGTTGAACTAGCAGCGCGTGCAAAACAGTCGTACCACGAGGTTGTTGCGTTTTAAGATCTAGTGTATTTTCTTGTGTTCGAGCGAACTGCAGCAGCCGTAGCAGGCTGTGCACGACGCACAAAGCGGTACACGCGCTCTTTCTTCGCCCGCGTCTCTCTCTCTGTGTGTGTGTGTTGGTGTGTGGTTCACGCACAGTGTGAAGCAGCAGCTGATTATAATTAATTCAACGCAGGACGCGACACGACGGTGGTGGCGAAAACGCAGCAGCGGCAAGGTGAGTTTCGAACAGCGCGGAGAGGTTATGGTTGCCAACAAGCTCCCCCAGTGGCGAGATATGGTGGTCTTCTTTGTGTCAGCCAGTCGATCGAGCAGTCGATCGAGTGCGGTAAAATTCGTACCGATAGAGTTTCGTTCGTCCGGTACACGCAGTCGACTGCATCAAACCAAGCATCACAGAAATTCAAATCACCATCCGGACGCACAGGCTGTATCAAACCCTTAAGGTGGTTTCTCGCTTCCTTTCGTTTCGTTCCGTGGCGGGTGAAAATGAATAAATTAGTAAATAAACACCCTCTCGACTGTGGCGGATGGTGCGGAGAAAGAAGAAGAAAATAAAAAAAAACACACACATATAAAACACAGCTGTTTCGTTCACGCAGGAAGTGGTCACTTTTGCGTTGAACTGTGGTTTTATTAATTTTACCATGTTTTTTTGTTTCCACGATACCACCCAAACCCATCCGGATGGAACACAAAGAAGAGCGCGAGCAAAACACACGCGCGCCCGCTACTTGCGTTAGTTTGAAAGACAGAACCATCCGCCGGAGGAGGAGGTGGGAGAGGGGGGCGGGCGGGGGCGGATAAGACAGAGGGTGTGTGTATGTGCTTTATCGCACGCCCGACGGGGCATGATTCATGCCGGACGTTCATGGGTACCAGCGTGCGCATGTGGGGATCGCTATCGTCACCAATATATGTTGCCCATGTTCTTTCCACTCTCGGCCAAGCGCGCAAACAAAGCGATTACGACAGTGCAAAAGGGAGGAAAAAATTGGCTTACGAGTCGAACTCACAGCGACTCGGTCAGCCGTGAGTGCGATGTAAGCGAATTAAGTGCGGCGGCAAACAATTGTAATCAAATAATGTGTCTAATTTACCCGATTTGTCTTACTTGAACAAGTTAAATAAAAATAAAAATCATAATTTGCAATGTAAACACAAAAACCACTTCCTATTACACCCTATCTGTTGGACATTCCATCCGTGATTGAAGCGTTTATAATAAATTAATCCTCACGCGAGCAGCTCGCTAATAGTAAACGCAACTTTACGTTCACATGCTTGTGCTTTACCTGCCTTGGCGGAAATGATTATATACCCAACACGGCACGCGTAAACTACAGTAATAGGTTCCGAAAGAGTCACGAAACTTCCTAAGCAGCTTAAATCAAAGAGCAACCCATAACCAGCAAAAGGTAAAAGAACGTCAAACAGCGTGGTTACACAACAACAAAAAAATGGTTGCTACGTAGTAACCACATGCTCGACAGTTTTTTGCACCCAAAACTACACGCTTTTATACAACCCAAAAAAAATCGATAATTATTATCAATTAGCAACCGGTCGGCCCGGTCAGAATAGCATCATGCGCCTGGAGCATATGTTTCGTAACGGTTGGCGTACGTCATAGTTTCGTCATTGCGGGCCTACTTAGCGAACGAATGAGAATGTCGCCGTGGAGTGTGTTCCTCAATATCTATTAACACCTTACAATTTTGATCACATTAAGATGAAGAATTCCATTCCCGAGAATTTTGCATTCAAATGCACCTTAACTTAACCCTTTTAATGACACTTTTCTTTTGTGTTTCTCTTTCTCCTTCCTTCCTTTTCAGCTCGTATCGATCCCGCTAGAAAGTGCAACGTTGCTGAAACGGTGGACCTAATTCCGTTCAATTCTCCCGCTCACAAAAGGATTATCTAAAGTCGTCGTCCCACCAGCCCACGTCGGGGTGTGACAATCGCAACGAGGGGCACACCCAACCGTTGTGCGCGTTGATTGTGCGCTTGATTGGATGAAATTTGCTCCAGTTCAAGGTGGTGCAGTGCGTGGCTTGGACCAGCCCCGCCAGTGACGTGTCAATTTGTCCGATCATCCGATCACATGCACAGGACGGCGCACCACCAATTCGTCAATTAGCGTGGGTCAAGCGAGAGCGAAATTCAATTGATCGAACATCCGACAGGGAACGCGTGAGCGGGGTGTTAATTCTCGCCCCAAAAGTGTGGAACTAAGCGAATAATAACGGACGGTGGTGAAACATCGTTGGAGGAGCGACCCATTGCGAACAAAAAAAAAAAACAAAAACTTGGCGAAAGACAGTACTAGCTAGGGCAAAAATAGATCGCCTCGGTAAACCCCTTACAAAGCAATAATGTCCCACGGTACCACCACACTCGCCCTGCTCGTGGCCGTCGCTGTCGCGCTCTCAGCATGCGGTTGCGAAGCGGCAAAAATACTGGCAATCTTCCCGGTGCCGCTCAAGCAACACCAGCTCGTTTATCGGCCGCTGATCGAGGAGCTTGCCAAACGCGGCCACGATATCGTCCTGGTGACAACGGACCCACTCGATGAGGTGGAGCGCGATGCCAACGGAACACGCGGTCGGATCGAGCAGATCGATCTCGGCTTTGCCTATGAGCTCCCTGTGCTGGAGCAACTCGGCCGGGATGGGCTGGATGGACGCGACATGCTGCGCAACATCTTCGACGTGATGCGCACGATCTCGGCCGAGGAGCTGCAGCATCCCGCGATGCAGAAGCTGATCGAATCGGGCCGGATGCCGGAAGGAGCCGACGGGGCGAAGTGCAGCCGGTTCGATGTGGTGATGGTGGAGTGGTGCGGTGTCACGCTGATGAACGCGTTCGCGGAACACTTCCGCGCCCCGTTGGTGGGCATCGCGAACGGTGGCGCATTTATCAACGCGCACGAAGCGCTCGGCAATCCGAACCATCCGATCGGCTATCCGAGCATCTTTATGCCGTTCAGCGAGGATCTGAGCCTGCTGCAGCGTATCTCCAGCGTGCTGTTCACCGTCTGGTACAGGTAAGCACAACGAGTGTGTGCGTGTCGTGTGGCGTTCGGCCAGCTGATTACGAAGGGCTGCTGCAACCCCACATACCTTTTTACGGGTAGCAGCAGCAGCAGCAGCAGCGGTCCGTGTAATTAACGACGTGTTGTATGAATTATTCAACCCTGACACGGTGGTGGCGATCCGAACGGCAGTGCAATTATTATGGAGCAACCAGCACCCAGTTCGTCACCAGCACTTGGGGTTAAACTGGCTCCCATTGGCAGTGGAAGGCGCTCGTGTGCAGACGCGGGCACAAAAGTGCAAGTCAGTCAGGTGCGGTGCACTCCGAGACCGAGGCAAAAAAGTAAAAGTCTATAGTGTATGGAAACAAAAAAAAACACAAATCGAGTAGGCATCGGAACTAGAAACAACGCCTTCTCAACGGGGCGAGAAGGGGAACGTTCGCGTGTGCAGGTCACCAGCACGTGAGGTAACACGCTAAATTGCCATTTCGGACGGTTCGGTAGCATATCCGGAACGGATGTAACTGGCCGTTGCACCTGACCCGTTTCTATACGGTTGCTAGAATCGGCGTGAGAATCGTAACCGTCGCTTGAGAAATCATAAACTGTGCTCGCATGGCATGCTTGCACGAGAAATTGTCAGCTCGTTGCTAAGCAATCGACAACCGTTTCGCACGCCCCTGTTTGCTAGAACACTGACGCAGATTGCTAGTTTTGCTGTGTGTTCAGAAATCTATTTGTGAGCGGTTCTTAAAATAAAAGATCGTAACCCGCTGGCGTTGGCGATAAGTGTGACGAGCCGCTAGCATGCCGGGCCTTAATGTGCGCTAATCTCAAGTGTTCCCACTCCTTTTTCGTTATGAGTTATGCGCTAGAAGTGGTTTTATCAGCTACATTAATTGTATAAGGTACGAAGCTATCAAAAACACAGCTAATGAGCTCACACAAAGTATGTTTTGCTCCAGATTTCGCTATATGATGCCACTCATTGGTAGATAAGCGTCTGTTGTTATCGTTCATATGCATTCCCGCGTGTGGATACTTTCTTGCCGTGGCCTTCATTTTTTTATGTAATTCGGCAAATAATACCTTCACCTTTGTCCGATTAGATTGCGTAACGTTATTGCGTGTCAGAAGCATTTTGCACAAATATGTTATTACCCGGTCCCGGTCGTCCCGTGACGTACTCCGACGCTCCAATGACGACGGGTGTGGCTTATCATGCTGATAACGATTTGTTTGTAGCAAAGTCGACCACATCTGTTTCCGCGCTGCAGGAGGTTTCATTAATGGTGCTTTCCCTTCGCTCTTGCTCTAGATTCTACTACTACACCGAGGAGATCCCGGCGCAGAACGTGATAGCCCGCACCAACTTCGGCGAACAGATCTCCGATTTGCGTCAAATCGAGCAGAACGCCGATTTGCTGCTCATTAACGCACACCAGCAGCTCGGTAACGTTCGTCCGGTCGGACCGACCACCGTCTACCTCGGTGGTATCCATCAGCGCGGTCAGAAGGCTGTCCTCCCGGAGGATCTGAGCCTGTTCCTCACCCATTCGGATGCGCCCGTCGTGTACGTGAATCTCGGTGCGACACTCGGAGGCGCCGCCGGTCGGGCTCGCATCGACAAGATCGCCAAAGCGCTCGAGCAGCTCGATCTGGCCAGCGTTTGGGTGATCGAGCGGGACATGGAGCTGGTGAACAGTACGGGCCGCATCTACCAATCGCACACCGTACCACAGGAGGCCGTTTTAGGTGAGTTTTTTTTCTCCTTGGCGAGCGAATTTGCGACACTTCATTAACTTCTTGTGGGTTGGGTGCCTTGAACGTGAACTTGCGCGAAGGCTATCGAATCAAGCGTCCCAATCAGCAGAGATGTTTCAAATTAGTGGGGCAAGCAGAACTAGTTCTACACGATGGGAACAAAATCTACGCAGCACTCAACGCTTCGCTGTAAATCTGCTTACGAGACCTTGAAAAAAACATGTTTCTAACGCGAGTGAAGTAGGCTGTGGTGAAATGTCATCTGGCGACCTCCTTTCGCTAGTCAAAATTTGTTTTTCACTGAACGTGTGACGAATCCACTCACTCAACTCTCGGTGAATATTAATTACTTCCCGGTTTCTATTTTGCGCCGATGAGCGCAAGAGACGTTGTGTGTATTGCGGGAGGTTAACCGCGCGAATGTGGGAACGTCTGGGTGTGTGTTTGTGTTTGTGTGCTTGTGGTCGCGATGAGGAATGTTTGAAGCGAATCAAAACAAAAACAAGATTAGATAGCGGGGCCCCCAAGGGGACTTTGGGGGCAGGAGTCTGGGGCACAAGCGAGAAGGGCAACGATAAGTGCTCCCTCCCTCCCTACCACAAAAGCACCCGGCGGGGCTCGTCAATGATCTGAATCGCGCGGTCGCGCTCGTTCGCCAAACTCACCCCTTTTCTGGGGGCTTGGCAGCCCGGTTGTTTCCCATCGACCGGTGTTGTTTTGCTGCGGTTCATGACGCGTTCGTTGTCTGTCTCTGTGTGTGCGTTCGTGCGAGGGGAAGTGCTAAAACGTAATAGACTGACAGTCACACTCGTACGCACGTGCTCTTGCTGGCGGCGGGGGTTCATTGAGAAATGCAGCCGGCGCAACAAAACGACAACAACAAACCGTGTTGGCGTGTGGCAGCACGAGCGGGAATTATCGGCCCGGTTGGCAGGCGCATATGGACATTCCGCCACAGCAAAAACAAAACGCATCATCAACACACACACACTCGCACAAATGCACGCAGCTACGGACGGTTGTTGCACGCAAGAGTGAAGGTCGAAAAATATTTACCCATTATCCTGCGTTGCAGGGAGAAGAGTAGGCGAAGATTTGTTTTGCAATTGCTTGTTTACTGGGTCTCATGTAGATGATAAATTGATCATTACTGCATTAGACGAGCGTATTTTTCAAGTAAACATGTCCTCGAGAATGCTACTTTATAGTTTCCGATTAATCAACGGTGGTTTTCCTCCACTTCCAGGTCATCCTAAAGTACGCGCGTTTCTTACCGACGGTGGACAGATCAACGTCGAGGACGCCATCCAACACCGAGTGCCCGTGGTTGGTGTGAGCTACTCGACCTCCTACGAACACTACCTGCGCCAGATTGCCAAGTACGAAGCGGGCATCATTTCGCTCATCGACTTCGAAACCCAAACGTTCGTCGACAAGCTGCGAGATGTTCTTACCAACGAACGGTAATATGAGTGTTTTTTTGTTTCTACCAAATTGCTCGTACTTGTGGCTAAACACTTCGTCTATTTCATCCCGCTCGTTCAGGTATCAAGAGAACGTGAACAAGCTGCACCGATTGCTCAACGATCAACCGCAAACGCCGATGGAGCGAGCCATCTGGTGGCTCGAGTACGTTGCGCGCAACGGCGGCACGAAACCGCTACACGTGCGCCACCTGTCGTGGTTCGAGTACCTCATGCTGGACGTGCTGCTCGTGGTTGGTGTCCTGGCTACACTCGCGTGCTCGCTCATCGCGTACGGCATTTATCGAGCAGTGCGCTACTCGAAAAGCTTGCCGTTCGAAATGATTACGCCCGGCAGCCGCAAATGCAAGCTGATTTGAGAAGAACGTTTTCACCGGTTTTGCAGTACGTGCAAGAGCCACGTACGGTAGAGACGACGCAAAACTTCATATTGAATTTCATGCGAATGCGTAAGATGGTATGGTGGTTGGCGGGGCAGATAGTTTACCTCATTTGCTGCCCCACCGAAGCGTAGTCAGAGATGGGGAGTAATTTTGCAATTGTTGAAGAACTTTTGAACTGAATACGTTAACATAAGGTGGGTGTAATTATTACCCAGGTCGGTTTGCAAGCTTAGTCGATAAGAATTACTCTACGTGTTGTGTAGAGCAACAACAATTTTCGTGAAAAACAAATAACGAACGCCTCACATATACACTTTAAGAAAGTCTGAAAATGGGTATGGGTGCTAGACGCCACTCGTTACTGTTAGCAAAAACCAACCTTACTCAAGATGAAGGAAACATTTAGAAGAATCTTTACGCGTGGTAATGATGGCTCACCGTGCTATGTTGAATTACTCTAGTGCATAAGTGCATTGTGATATTACCATGATAAGATGAAATTGTACGATTATCGGTGTTAGCAAAACACGAACTGAATTCATGAATTATCAAATTCACTCTCGTTAATAAAGAAAAAGAAAGTTAATCAAAGTGCTTCTAAAGCACAAAAACGCATCGTGATGAGTTTAGAATTTGGAAAGAAAGATGTATTAGAAATTTAGAAATTTATACCTGTGCAATTGGAAACCGAAATGTTCCACACTCGTGTGAATAAAAATAACAATGCAATAACCAAATTGATGATTTAAGAAATACGCGTAGTAGGCTGTTTGTCTATGTCGCTGAACTGTGGACTGTAACATGTTGACATGACTGTAACATGTTATTATTTGTATACAATTTTAGAATTTTTTATCCACTTTTAGAATAATAATTTATAACGATTTATGATGCACGCCACCAAACTAAAACGTGATAAATTATGAAAAATTAAATTTTCTTTATTTACTAGCATTATGATTGCGATGCATCCAACGCAGCAAACTTCCATCATGCTTAAAACATTGAAGCAAATTAATCAAGACCAAAGCTTTTACAAGCTGTAAATTAATCTTTTCTGCACCAACGATTTCCAACACAGCACTTTCTCTTGATTAATCGGATGCTTCACTAGCGATCATCGTTCGCCGTTGTTTTAGAAGCTGCTCGGCTGGCTGCTTCCGAAATTTCGAACGAAACACAAACCAAAAACGTTAACCATCTTGAGACCGGCTATCACGAAGAATGTAGAGGATATTACGGCAAAGAAAAACCAAAATGCACCCCCAAAAAGCAACAGCACCGATCCGGAACTACGGAAAAATTTCCCCCGAAATCATCCCAACCAGCCCGCTGATGGTGTTGAATTAATCTTACCCGCGTAATCCCTTTTCGATTGTGCCGGTCAATTTGTGGTATAAATATTCAGCAGCCCATCCCGAAAAGGGATTGCGCGTGGATGCAACGGTTGAACCGTGCTGCCGATCCATCGCTGAGCGGATTAACGAGATTTCGATACGAAAATGATCGTCAAAAGCCGGCCCACGACGATAAGCCGGCGTGATGATGATGATGGTCAACCGGTGCGAAGTGGAGGTGGTGGAGCTTGAAATCAAATTCAACACGGTTGCGCTATCGGGAGCTCGGGAGCGAAAACAAAATCCGTTTGTGTCTTCCGATAGCTACCAAACCGAGTCGGGTAAGTGGATACAGATGCAAATCGCACATGCTCGTACGCCCTCTTGTACGCCCTGTTTCATAAGAACCCGCTTCCCACCATCGACCAGCACGACTAATCAATTTGTTTATGTTACCTTTCCAGCGCCACCGTGTCGTGATTGTGTCTAGCGGAACGAGGATCGTGCTATCTGCGTGCGAAGCCGCCGAACGAAAATGATCTTGTTGTACAACATGCGCCACGACGTACCGCCGCCCAGTAGCGATCCGGGACCGGCACAACATGGCAAGCTGTGTGGTTATTTCTGTTTTTTGTTTTTTGTTAGATCCAACTCAACCTGCGTGATTTGATTACACGTTCCAGCCCGCCGGTTGCGATCGAAAGCGAGAGTGGATACGAGTTTTAGGACTGCTGGCTGCTGCGGTGGAAAGTTGACCAAAGCTTATGGGCAACGCTTAATCTAATCACTCGCCGCGCTCTCCCTGCTAAAACTGCATCCGTTTTATGGCGCCCGGTTGCATCGGACCGGGGAATCCGGCCACTCTTGGAACCTCCGCTGCAAGCGGATTAAGCGACCTGCGCCGCTTATCTGCGCTGATTAAGCCACAAAGCCGATCGTTAAATTATCATAATCGCACATTTATTGGCTACGCGGATGCGCGGATTCGTACGGAATGGGTTACCGCAAAAAAAACCGGTGTTTTTGCCGATGCTATTAGTGTAAATTGCCATTTTTATCACCGTCCGTCAGCGGAAGCGCACTTGGCGGCACAGTTTTACGACGATACTTCACCCATTACCTTGCGCGTTTGACTCGTTTGGTACGATTTTTCACTCACCCGCGACATCTGGGAAAAGGTCGGTTTCGGGAAGGAGGCGGAGGTTTTTTAAACCGAACTAAACTTCAATACCGCACGCAACATACGAGCCACCACACCGTTATGAGCGTGCGGCCGGGCCCACCGATCGATATTTATATCGGCGATAGGAAATTGGAACCACGGGCCACGGCATAATCAAAATCGCGATCGACATCCCGACCGTTCCGGTCGCGTCACGGTTCGTCATAAAACCTGCCCCGGTTTTAATGCTTTTATTAATTCCCTCCTATCGCCCCCGGAGTGATTGGCCTATATCGCGGCGAGGGTTGGGACACTCAGCCATAATAAAAAGAAAATAGACACAACGACAAAAAAAAACCCCACGACGGCGGTGACGATCAAGCGGTGTACCGTGTAGCGTCCCGTCAAATCTGTCGACTCGATAATCTGTTTCCCGTCGTCGTGTGCGCAAAAAAAAAAAATAGAATAAAAACATGACCGCCCACGCAGAAATTTCGGTGGATCGGAAAAAGGGTTTAGCATAAAACATAGTCCTGATGGGGAGGGGTTTTTTTCTCTTCTTCTTTTCCGCAGCGTTGAATGGTGGGAGACACCAGGTTTCGAACCGTGTGCTCGCGTTCGCGATTCCCGTGCTCGCTCGATTAATGGGTTGCGCTTATGGATTGTGTCACATTTAGGCCGCTCTAAGCGTACGCGAAATGGGAGGCCCATCATTCCCCCGGCGGGTCTCCAAATCTATCACCCGAATTCGCGCCGCCCGAATCGGCAGATTGTAGGCAGATTCGATGTTGATTGGAGAGCTGCCATAAATCGTGCGCGGGTTTGCCGTAGGATGGAGGTTATTTTTTTTTCGTCCCATCTCCTGTTTGTTCGGCCAACGACAGATAACCAAACCAAACACACACACACACACAAAGTCGAATCCCGTCCGGTATGCAATCCGTCAAGGAGGCCCGCGCCAAAAAGGAGGCGGTTATGGTTGCTGTGGACGAAATTTCCATTTTACAAGCCATGGAAGCTGAACGGTCGCGAGAGGGCTATAAATAATAAAGCTACAAATATTAGCGCACGGGTAAAGAAATTTATTTAATTAGTCAAAGAGAAGCAGGAGAAAAAAAAAACCTATCACGGCGTACATTAGATCGCGCTCGAGTAACTTCCCACGCGGTTTTATCGACCGATCGACGTTTGAGGAAAAGAAATATGATCGTCGGGACTGTTTAATGCGCCCTCTTGATTTATGCATGCCGGAAGACGATCCCGAAAAATGTCTAAAATAACATAAAACAAAAAGATCCTATCTTCCAGCGAGGATTTCCTTCGAATATTTCACCACACAATCTCATCACGCGCGGGTTGCATTTTTCACTCCCCATCGCACCTCTACCGCACCGTACCGATCGATCGATCCGTGAAGCGAACGCGAACGAACGGCACATCGTAAAAGTATGACGAATGTCGGTAGATTATCAAATTCATTAGCCAAAACGGACTGCGAGACGTTCGGCAACATTCATCATCGTCGCGGAAAATGCCAAACTCCGGTGCCAAAGCGCCGCCGCCCAGCGTTCGGCTGATAACGCTTCGATACGGGCTTCTATTAGCATAAATTTTGGGTATTTTATATCACCACGCGAACAGCAATGGTCTGCCGTCGTGGGTTGTGAAAGCGGGAACGGTGGGATGGTTATCGGAAATGCCTTGAAAGTCGGTGACTGCTCTTTCCATTTTTTTTTTTTTTTTTGTTGAAAAACTTCCCCCTCATCTTCCACGCAAAAGTCACACACAAAAGCCAATCAATCCCGACCGTTTGCCGCGCGGAGACAGGTCGGATTAATCTTATGTGTGCGAAATGATTCCAACGTCGGGTTCCCTTCGCTCATTAGCAAACGGTTTGAAAAAATCGCACCCAAATTAGCGATCGATCGATCGATCGATGGTGCTCGGTTTCCTGCGATCAATTAGCCATCGTTTGTACAGCTTACGTGCTAATTGTGTTTAACGCGTCTCGCTTCTGGGTGTGTAAAATTTGGTCAACGACCACGGCACGGATCACTGAACGAAAATCGGGTTGATTAGGCACTGGATGTAAGTTTGAGTGGAAATGAAACGAAACCCTTTTACTTACCTATATCCACCATCGAAAGCCTTTTTAAGCGACATTTATATGACCATATCAGTTGTCCTGAAAACGAAAAGAAAGTGAAAGAAGAAAAAACACATTAGATTTATCATCAAATCAGGGCTACAAATGATGCGTAATAAGCACTTTCTACACCACCGGTTGCAGGGATGGGTAGGTTTGCGGTTTTAAATTGAAAACACACACACACACACACACAACAATCGTTTTCCCCTTTTTATCACCATCTCGCACCTTCCACGGCTGGAGATGGTCGTCCACCTTCCAAAACGGGTCACGTTCGAATACTCTACCGCGGTGCAATTACGACGCGACCCCGCCGTAACGATCGATTCTTTTGGCACGATAATTAAGCGGTAATTTTAACAAGATCCTGCCGTGTTTGATAAGAACAACCAACGGGTCGACTGGGACGGCATGAATGGGGAAACACACTTCCCCATTTCGTGTGGCCTTTCGTGGCACGGGAAAATCCGGACGAATGTGGCGTGCCTTGGGTCCATCAGCCTGCCGTCAGAGATTACTCGATCGGTATGTCCGGGCGTTCGTCCCCGGTTGGGACATTCGGCAAAACCATTCGTTCCCTTTCGCCGCCACACCACACCCGCGCCCTCGCCCGCGTCCCATCCGGTGCGCCTAACGAACGCGCCGACCCCCGAAACGTCGACCAATTTGCGAATAATGAGCCAGCGTTTCCCGAAGAATTTTAATCAACGGCGCAATGATACAACAAAACTCCGGCTTTTCAGGCGACCGGCGGCGCCGTCTGCACTCACTCGATGACCACTCGGTCCGTTGCACTTACACACAAACGGTCACACAAACATCATCGTCATCATCATCGCACACGGTAGCAGCGACGGAGTCTGCCTGCCCCTTTGGAGTTGCGAACTGCTTTGCAACCATTTGCAAACACGCGCATGATGCGAGAGAGATTAGCCAACTCGTTGCAGGCAAGCAACCGGAAAATGATCAAAACAATTATCAGATTAAACGGCACGGTTGGCAGATGCGACGGCGGGAATGTCCTGCGGAAGGTGGCGGTAGGTGCTAAATAACTGTTGCTGCGTTGCTAAGGCGTTTAGTTTATTTATTTATTTATTTTTTTTTGCTAAAGCAGGGGTTGCCAACAAAAGCTTCACGTCAAACGGAAATAGTTCTACTTTTAATGATATTTTAATATATATTTGCATATTTTAAAAATAGTTCGAAGGAATTGCCTTGGTTCGTTACATGTTTTTAATTGTTTGGTAGTGGAATTTAATTTAATAAAAATTTGGATGCAATATATAGTTTGCTCAAACAATCCTGTTTTATTTTGGCTATGATTATTTTATTTTAAAGTTTTTTTTAACGACCACACGTTTCTTCCATCGGCTTATGAATCACAACCACTCGATAAAAGTGTCCAAAGTTCATAAAAATATCATTCTCAATCAATAGTTCAATTCCAAAAAAAGAAACAAATCAATTGGATAAGTTATATAAAATAATAAAATCTCTAAAACAATGTCGTTCTACTTTTGGATATAAATAGCAATTATTGATATTTTTCATTAATTGTTTTGCTTCATAAGCCTTTGTTTTCAAATGTTTAGTTTACAACCCATTGGGAAGTTTTATATTTTCAATTGTGATACATCCAAAACAAGTATTTTCAATTGCACGCAATTTTTATTAATGTGAGAAATTCAAAGAAAGAGGTTTATTTGTTTAACTTGTTCAAATTTCTCACTAAATTGAATAATGTACGAATTATCTACCAAAATTTAGTTATTAATTTCATGAAAATCGTTTATTTCTAGAACAATAATCCCAATTTTATTACATAAACTTCTCCTACAGTTTATTCATTCATTCCATTCATTCCTACATTTCATATTTTCAAGCTTTGACGATCCCTGGCTTGAAAGCGCATATGTTGCTGCGATGCATAGTTGTGATAAAGTGTGAAGTCGATTGTCACATGTTTTGAATAAAATTCGCACACACAGATGTTCTTAATGAAGTTCGCTTGAAAAAAAACCCTTCACCTCATCGCGACATAATCGTGGTTTTGTGGGAACAATTAGATCGCAACGATGTGAAAGTTTAATGCACACGGCACTCGCCTCAATCGGTGAGTTAGATACCTTCACTCAAAGTGAGACATGCGTTAAAACACCCAAACAAAATGCAAATCATCTGCCTCACGAGGAATGTAACGTTGTCTTAATTTGATCGCAAAGATCGTCCCAAAATGTTTAGCTACCACCAATCGGTTGCACCACTTTTCCCGTGCAAAAGTGTGTGGTTGTGGTTGAAAGATAAGCAGTGCTGCTAATCTCAACCGGCTTTAAATTGATGCAACCTAGAAATCATAACGACAATCTCCGCCCCGCCCAGCTCGAACCGGCCAGAACTAGGCCAAAGAGCTGGTGAGCGAGCTAGAAAGAAAAAAAAAAAACAACAACCACGTCGTCAACAAGAACGACGAAGGATCAGCGCGGGCATTGTGCCGACGGGCAAATAATTACGCCAACGGTGCTTTCCGAGTGAATCGGTCAGTTTTGATGGTTCGGGATCACCGTGTCCACATTCCAGCCGGCGGATGTTCGCTCTTCCCTCTTCCCTCCCCCTCCTTCTCCCACCCCGATGCCGGTGGTCACGGTGGACACAATCGTAATTCATGATCACGAGCGCCCATTACGTGTGTCGTTGTTAATTTTCGTCTCCTCTGTGTTTGTGCTCTTCCGGGGTGGGCAAATGCGAGCGGGCGTGGCCGTTGTGTAAAAACGTAGTGGGTGACATTTTGCGGAACTGTTCGCCCAACGGGCAGGGGAAAACGGAGGAGCGGACGGTGCCAAAGGGATCGAAGCGACAGCGATTCGATACGCTTGTTACCGGGCGAAGATCCGCCGTTAGGCCGTTTCGGTGGGCAAATTAACTTTTGGCAAATGGAAAATCAGTCGTTGAAGGTGTCAAGAAAGCGCCTTCCTTTCGGGAAATTTCTTGTTTTTATATTTCATTTAGATTTGCACAAGAATAAACCAATCAATCAAGCTAGGGCTTACGTAACTAGGCGACTCCAATCCGAGCGCTTTCATGCTCGGAAGCAATTTTCCGCCTACTTTTCGTTCGGCAAAGCGATGCACTAGCAACGGCTAGAAGACAACCAACGTTTGTCGGGACAAAGCAGGCGCGTTTTCCGACAGAAGTCATCGTACAAAAAAAAAAGAAAAAGATTTCACCGATTATTGGCCGCATTATAAAAAAAGCGTCAATCTCCCTGTCGGATGCAATTGGGTGCCTTTTTATTCGCTCTCCATGTACTTCAACCTGATGCGCGCGAGCGCAACACAAAGATGACGACCGACAATTGTAAGGGCGGCTCCTGTCTCCTTTTCCCCCCTTCCTCCCCTTCTGAACCCTCCTTTCGTCATGGATCGTTGAAGCGTGGCATTAAAGGTGGCGCATGGCGCACACCGTGCAGTTTAATATAATTTATTAACCAATCAGTAGCACATCAAAATAATAGACCGTTCGGGCTAATAATTCATTAGCTATGCACGAATGCACCCGTGCACCGACCACCCTTTTGCTAAAAAGAAAAGGTGAGTGCGGTAAGGTTGCAGACGCTCACGGTCGACCTTCAACTCGCGGTGAACGCGATCTCGCGGGTGGTCGCGAGACTGCAGGCTGGTCCGCTCTTTAACGGTGGGTAGGCACCACTGTATCTGTATCAATCAATGCGCAATCCGTCTTCCGCGTGGTAGCAAAGGGCAAACACGTGGTGCAGTCATGAGACGGTCGTCATAAATATGCACCATGCAAAGTGTGCCGGCAGTGGTAGCGGACAGTGTACAGTGGTGGGTTTGGTTTCCTTTTGCTTTTGTATGAAAAACGGCGTGCGGCAGATGATGGTAATTGAGATATTCCGGAGCTCCCGTTCCGGGTGGATCGTTCTAGTGCAATGGTAAACGATTTATTTGTATTTCGAGCACATAAACGTTTTAGCTTCTCGTCTCCTCTGTTTGGCTTCCATTTATTTTTATTCTCTTTCTGATGCCGATTGCGATACTTCGGTTGATTAACACTCCTCATCATGTTTGCCTCTTCTACTCTAGGTTAAGCGTAAGGCTTATATTAGAGTATATTTAAAGCAAGTAAATAAGTAATGATATATGAGTAACTAGGTAAGCAGGAGTTAATACACGAAAAACATGTAATGAACTAACTATATAAATAGATATAAGCTGCAAAACAGAAATTGGTGAGCTTTTAGGATTTAGAGAGCTGAAGAAAAATCTTTATTTTATCATGTACAAAGTCATTTTCTTGTTGAGTATTTTTAATATTAAATCGGCTTTTTTTAGTTTCAATCGATGAGTAAAGAGTCGAATCAAAATTTATTATCATTTTCTTTTTAATTTTTTTCATTAATATTAATTTCATTTTTGACTGACATTTAAAAAGGTTTGAGTAAAGGAGATATAAATAGGAGATAAAAATAGACAAGCACATGATTGTCAATGTTTATTAGTATAATTGTAAATTCATAATTAGTACATTACAATTTCCATTTCTTCGTTGTTATACTTGCGGATGTTAATGGTTTGATGGTATTACAACGACAACTCATTAAAGTTAAATTAACTCAGGAAATGGTTTATATTGAAATTAACATGAAGTGACCTGGATTTACATGTGATTTAAATGCAAAAAAGTATAAAAAATATAAATCAAATGTATGAAAAATATTATATTCACCTATCTCTTCATCCATTTCCCTCATTTTCCTTCTTTGTCCTCCAGTCCTAAAGACTATCACGACTAAATTTCTGCATTTCCGTTTCCTCAAAACGCATTTTCAGAATGGATTGAATTTTCTTCTCAATTCTTCCTTCGCTATTCTAATACCTCGCGAACCTAGTAACGGAAGAGGTGGTCGTATTGATCTCGGCTTAACATTTCCGCACCAGAGTAGTGGAATCTCTCATATCCACCTTAATCTCATTACTTCATCAATCTAAGACTGCTTTCCCGCTCCATGCGAGCTCGATAAAACAACACCCCAAAAAACCCTAACCCAACCCGAACCCGAACGGTTCGCAGAAATAGCGGGAAATGTTGCCTAGACTCACACGAGGAAAGGTTTTGGGATAAAAATAGCTCTCCAAATGGCAACGAAGCACCGCGAGAAGACAAAGACTTTCGCACGGCAAAGCGTAAATCAACACCTAATCATGCTGCCGCGCAAGGAACCCATCGAACCCCTCCCACCCCTCCGCTTCCCCCCAGTTGCGAAGAGGCGTGCGAAATGTAAACAAAAAGCTAATCAACACGCACACAACTGTTCCGCTGCTGCCGTTGCTGCTACTGCTGCTGCTGCTGGTGAGACTTTTCTCGCCAGATTTCAGAAGCTCTTTCCATGGGATTCTCTCGCAATCTTCCCCACCGGTTTGGGGAGGTAATGTTTGGTTTGATGCAAAAGTCAACAGACGATCCCAGATGGCGCACGTTTTTGTGCTCGAAAATATAGGTATTTTCGAGCATGGCATGCTATTTGGTTGCTAACTGTTTGAGCATTAACTATATATTTCGATCGCGTAGAAAGAGACGAAGGTCCAGAAGGCTTCCACTCTTTGCACGCCGTTCTTGGGATGGCTTTATTTGAGGTGACATTTTCACAACTTCCGGAGAAGCAATACTTGAGCAGCGTCGAAAGAAAGGCACAATCTTGCCCAAATGACGGGCGATCGACGGCGACACATGCCATCGGGAAGTGTGCTACTGCCGATCAGCCGGCACTCGCTGCTAATCAATGTTGACCTTCATTTGAGGAGTAAATTGATACCGCGCAGAATCTGCAAACCGCGAACGCAGTCGCAACCGCTGCAAACTAAGACCCGGACGAACAACCGGAATGGCGATTGGCCGCCGTGCCACCATGCCCGACCGATGGTATCTATCGGCGTTGCGTTACTATTCTTTGACGCTTCGTTCTATGCACACATACACACACAGGCGTACGCACGAACAGACAACCCGATAAGACGAGAAAACGACACCTCTTGCCCACGGCCGTACGTCAGAGCGAATAGAATAGCTATCGTGATGGCTTGTCATTTATCACTCAACCCGACAACGGTGGCGATCGGCGACGAGGAGCCCAAAAGAATGCCAAATCGGTGGCAGTGGCACTCCCTCCCTTCCCCCTTTCCTCCTTCTCCTCCCAAACCCCTGTCAGAAGCTGTTGATCGGTTGCGACAGTGATAGGTTTGGGCAGGCCGGGCCGACCTGCCCAGCCGCTACCGCCGGCATAAATGGGCCCCCAAGGCAGCGTCCGGCAGCGGCCGCAAAGGGCGACACGAGGTGCAAAGGTGGTGCCGTTATTCATTCTGACAGGCTAACCCCAACGGAGCCAACCGTCGCCAACCGGCCGGGGCTTCTGTTGTTGGCGCACGGAATAAACGGATGGATTTGCGGTCGAACAAAGTCCATCACGCGAGCGAGTCCGGTGCGGGCTCGTATTACCTGCTGCAACCGTGCACCGGGCCGTGGAGGGGAGGGGCGTGTTGAGTCGATCCTTTACGACGCAATACACAGACACACTAAAAAAAAACACAGTTCCTTGCTTCCCCCCGCCCGTCCTGCGAAACCGTTTCTGTGTCACCGTGGAACAGCCCGCAGCTAGGATGATCAAACAAACGCTTACCGAATGACTAGCTCTCCCGGTTGAGTGACTTCCCCGGGACAGTTCCCTTTTTTGGGGTGCCCTTCCAAGCGGGACATTCTTGAATGTCCGGGGAGGGAACGGCGGGGGGGAGGGGGCGTTTGCTACTGGTGCGACCTTCGACGTTGGCACTGTTGGCGGCTAATCGACAACACGATCGCAATCACAGCTGTTACAGGCACGGGCGCGATCACTTCGGCGATTGACGCTGGCTGTTGGTCGCGTTTATGGGCATGGTTTGAGGTGTAGTTTGTACGGTCAGTATCCGACAGCCCAACACAGCCTTTCGGAAGTTCTTGAACGGGGTGGCACCTGCCATCCCCGATTCCAAACGCACTCATTTCCCTAGAGAGCGATCGGCAAAAGAATGTGACCTTCAGTGTATGATGGAATTAATTGGGCGCACCGCTATTTTGGACGGACTCCACACACTCCAGCATGAGCCTCAAGCGTGCTGAAACGGAAATTATCCCCAACCCCATTAATCACTCCCACGGCCGATCGCCCAACCCGTCAATCAATCATATCGCCAAAAAGGTCGCCGAGCCGGAAGGGGTAGAGCTCGCACGGATGAAGATGTCAATTTTCGGGAATGGCGAAGGGCAGCACACAAGGCAAAAGGCTCGAATGAGTTGGCAGGATTATTTGCATGCGGACGTGACGTGACGTGATGGGCCCGGCCCACCCGTCCATTACCGTGCCGTGCACACGGTTTTCGATTGATTGATGAACGGTCGATGAGTTGGGTGGGTTGCGAGTGGTACGAATTGGCGAACTATCAGCACCTGTTGTTGACCTGAATGCAGCAACGCAATCGAATCGCGTTCGAACAAGGAAAACTGCCACAAATTTGACATATTTTTTGACATGCAAGTTTGTGTTGCTGATTCATGTTAATCACAATTTAATAAGCTGCCTATCATTTCATATTACAAGAGGAGAAAGATCCTGATTAAAAGAGGAGAAAGCCAAAGTCTCTATAAAAAATCCATTTTAGTTCAGATGAATAATCATACAAAACATTTTTTTTGCAATAAAAACTCGAAGGTAAAATATTTCATAAAATGTTTCATTCATATTGAATAACAGTGAAATATTTGAAATATTTCACAGAAACAAATTGTTTCATCCTGTTAATTAACACCAACAAACGAGCTAAAACTCTCCACACTTCAAGTGCCATTTTCACCACACGTTCATGATTTCCCCGTCTAAATTGATTCTACAATTTATTTTGATAAATGAAAGCCCGCCTCATGCGAGTGAGTGTCTTTTGTGGTGCAATAAACGAAACCGAGCATAATGAGCGATTGGCAAGGGCAAATGAAGGAAGGCAAATGCAAAACGGCAACCCCGGTACCGGTTGCTAATGAGGGTTGTAATGAAGCGAACGTGAGGCAGACAGAGTCTTGCTGCCGCAAAGAGCTGCACTTTCCGGCTCTTTCCCAACCGGTAGCCGGGCATCGGCCGAAAGACGGCCGGCCCGAGGGCGATGTATTTGTTTTCATTTGATGAATCTAATTAAAGGTGATACGAAGGTGCCCTCCGCTCCGCGCCTAACGTTGACCGATCGCGGGCACATATGTGCGTTAGCAGTCATATCATATAACATTGTTCATTGCGCGAAACCACCCAGCCGCCCCTTTATGAGCGACCATCAGCACCAACAAACGGGTACGGAGCGAAGAAAGCCAATGCGTTTGGTCCGGTTCTGGTGCGGGGATTGAATCTAGCTTGGAATGCCAATCACCATCACCGCACACTTTCCACCGGGGCGCCTCGTTTCGGACCGGTGCTGCCGGTGGACGCAAGTGGACGGTCAAATTCGCACCGAACCGGACCCGGTGAGCGGTGAAAAATCTGCCCAGATGGACAGAAGGAAAACACAACGATCCACCAGCGCCCGACCGCCCAAACACATGAAACGATTAGTAACAATCGGTTTCTCTTTCGTTTTCGTTCCTCTGCTCTCATGAGACCAGGGGGACGGAGAGAGAGAGAGAAGGATGGTGAAGCAGACGCTGCCTGAAACGGACAAATCACACGCAAACCCGGCCCGACGTTGCAGGGCGAATGTTGTTTGAATTTCTCCCCCAGAGGTCCAGCTTGGGATTCGATTTCATTTTCGCGAGCCTGCAATTAAACCCGACGCCGCATCGCTCAAACGAGCTACCCATCCAATAAAGCGCTCGTTTTTTTCTCTCTCTCACCTCCCAGTGACAGTGAAAACGCAGACAGAATCTGGGTGCAGAAATGAATTTCCACCGGTGGCACCGGTGGGAGTGATAATGATGCGCGCTGCCGTTTTAGGTTTGGAGGGCCGAGGGAACTCATTTAGCGCGGCCGGAGATAATAAATCAACGATCGCGTGTGAGGTTCGATGACATGTTTACACTTGCGCTGCGAGCGGTGATAAAGTGACGCATGTCTGAGGCTGGCCATAAATCTGTCTGCTAATCAGTCGTTTATCACTGTGGCGCTGCTTCCGGTCGAATCCCGCCCGATTGGATTTATTCGCCAGCGGGGCACCATCACCATTGACCCAAAAAGGTGACAAATTTGTCAATTGACAAAAAGATATATCAACTGCTAGAAACAGCTTTCTTCTTTGGGGTTTCGCTCTAATTTTCACCGTAAAAGGCCGCGTAAGTATTACATTCAGCGAAAACAAAAGCAAGTTGTTTAAGTTATTGACTCGACTATGACGAATGGTGGCAATGAACAAGCAAAAAATGGTAAAAATCGTTCACATGATTTGATGAAGATTTCCTTTCCAAAATTGAGACGATTTTACATTCTTTCTAAAATCAAATCATCTAAATCATTTAGGAGTAAGTGTGCATATTGAATGCATATTTCTACAGCGATTATTGTCAGAAAAATAAGCTTAAAATAAAGGTTCATATTTTTGTGGATTTATTTTATACCAAAGATCAATAATCATTGTGTTAAAATTTTTGTCCAGCAATTGAATTATTTGTCTTTTAATGCCCGGAAAAAAACATTTAAACTCAAGAAACATTCGAAATATCTTGGTTATGCAAAAATTCAATTACCATTCGCTTGAAAACTTCGCTTCGAGGGAAAAGTAGTAGGTATGCAAGCAATTCGCTCCACATGCAAATAATGATCGTGTGCTTATGGAATGGTTCCTAGCTTTTCCCCCGATTTGAATCGGTGCAAAAATACAAAAACTCCATTAGGATCCCGGCAGCCTATTAGGTACAGCTAGCTCGCACCAACCGAGCTCACAGGGCGCATCCCAGATTCCGTAATCCCTACCCCGACTGGGAGCAGCACACTAATTGCTATCATTTCGATCGGTCCCGTTCCGAACCCGCAGATTCCCGCGATCTACAAACGCAACCAGTGGTTCGTCTGGGCCCGTGATCGCGAGCGGCTTTGAATTGATTCGAAGTGCGTTCGTTTATTGAATTAAACGTAACCGTCGATGACCTTTCCCGGCTGACGTTCGCGCGTTCGCCGCGGATACGATCGAAAAAGGATGCAACGGCCGCACCCGGCCTGTTGGCTCGCTTCCGTTTTCGATTCGCTTTTGTTCTTCAGGTTTGTGGCGGTTGTGTACGGTTAGCTTATGCAATACCGGTGTGTTAGGAGGTGAGAAAACGATGCGCTAATGTGGGTGTGGAGCGAAAAAAAGGTTTTGCTGCGGTTTCCTTTCGCATTGCTGGGTTGCGGTTGAGAAGGAAATCGAAATGCACGCGTGCGTGTGTGTGTGTGTGTGTGTGTGTGTGTGTGTGTGTGTGCTTGGGAAGCGGTTTTTGCAATCAACACACTGTGGCTGGTTGGTAAATTATTTTTTATTTATTTATTTTTTGTAGGTTACTTACATAACTGTGCCTACCGGGAGCAGAGATGCAACCGCACTGATCGTTTCCTGTTTGCACTCGTTTTATGGGAGCACGATATGTGCGTGTGTATGTGTGTGTGTGGTGCAATTCCTTCGGGAGCGGGATACGAGCCCGGTCGGTTTAGTTTAGAGTGGATCGGGTGATTTTTACGACCCGGCTAAGCTTATAAGAAAATTAGATGCGCTTACCGCGCGACCGTTGCAGGTTTACGCCAGGATGCGCCGATTGATGAGCGATCTATCATTAGAAAAGTAGTCTCCGATGGCTCGAACGATGTGTACCCACATCGTAAAAGCTCTGTTAGCAGACAACATCCCTTTCCGCTAGAAAACGTTACGTTGGCAAACTGCTGCCAACCGTTCCATTATAATATTAATAGCTTTGAAGAGATTAGCCCTCGTGCAATTGAATCTTATTGGCCGGAGCGTGTCATCGCTTCCATTATGGGTCGTTTTAATAACCGTTAATAATGCTGGTGAGATCCCGAATGCGACATAGTTTTGCCTGAACGGATAATTATCAAGAAAAATGTAAAAAAAATTGCGATGATATTTATAATTTCTTTTAACAATTTCGAATAATTAAATGGGCTTATTTTCTATATGTTGAAATTCTGTTTAACCAGAAACAAAACTTATTTTTTCAATCATTTATATCTAGTTGTAATCAAAACTGTCTTATTGTGAAGCAACGTTCCATTGAATTTAATTTGATAATCATTTTTATGAAAGTGATAGAAAAAATTATTTCAATTTTTTTTTCAATTTTTTTGGAATATAAAATTAAATATAACATTCCATGGGTCAGGGACAGTAGCTAGAAGATTAAATCTGACTTGATAGCATAGAATATTTTTACCATTATTTTCATGAAGATACATAATAAAAAAATTCAAATTGATTAAAGTCGCTCTCAACGATTATGACCATAAGAAAATTCTTATTCCAACCACCACCACCACCACACACAGTGCACATGGGTGCATGAAAACAAACATATCGTTTTGAAAATGTTCATTAAAAAGAACTGTTCAAATAGGCCGCCAGGGCCCCACCGGGCCACAACCCATCACCATTAGGGCATTAAGTGTCATTAGCCAGGATGCATCTGTTATCAACGCACGCGGTGTAGACCACTCTATCATTAGCAACCATATGCAACTCTATCCCATCGCAATGCCACCATTAGGTGCGCCAAGGATTTGCATCTACCGGATCGCGTCCAACGCAAGGCAGAACCATGGTACAGAATCCAATCGATCGCCGCCGGGAAAAGAGCGATGCAGCGGGCGTCTAATAATGCTAAACGCTGCAAACAGCTTCCCAGAACGGGCACTGGGCGCTAATGTCGAGCCACACTTTCCCGTTAAACGGTGGGGGGAGGGGAGCAATTATGATTACGCGCGTATCGGTTTCATTTTCACCCGAACGGAACCCGAACGGCTTTTGTCTTAAGATTCAACATCGTTTCGCAGTGAAAGTAGTATTACATCAAATTACCTTCTTTTTGCCTGCTGTTGCTTTTGCTTCTTCTTCTTCTTCTTCTTCTTCTTCTTGCCATCAAGTGGCAGATGCGAAACGGAGCAGGCGTGTAAAATTGTAACCGCGCCGGAGATAAAACATGGATAAATAGTTTCATGCGTAAACGCGTCTAATTAACGCGGGCAGTGGGCAAGAGCCACACGCGCCCAACCGTCCGTAACGGTTCCGATGTACCACCGATGGCCTATCGGTTGCATCTAATCGAGCGTCGGTGGCGTAGCATCTGCAGCCCGTTTGCTGTTGCCTGTTTTCAGCTCGAACGCGCGTGTTGCGTGCGAGTGCGAGGTGTTGGGTGCCATTCCACGCCACGCCACACACCACCACACGTTCATCATTTCATCGATCGACCCCGGGTTCTCCCTAGGTTCTCCGATCGTTATCACGAGCTAAGAGCGGCAATGGCTCGGGCGAAACGATCGCGTGGACAGATATTTTCTCTTCGTGACAAGCTACGCGAGTTTCCCTCATGGCCCCGCGTTTCCCGTTGAAGGTTGTTTCGTTGTTCTCACCGCACCAGAGCGAGAACCGATTCGATGCGAGTGTCAGCGTTCTCCGATTACCCCAACGGTGGGGGCCAAACCGCGGGGGTCAATGGGAACGGGCTCACCGAGGGCTACCCACAAATGACCATCGATTTTCAGCGATTTTCAACACTTTAAGCGAACACCTTCCACCTTCTGGCCGCTTCTCACCAAATCCCAAATCGGACACAACGGACACGGCGGTGGTGGCTAACGGTTTCGAGGGCCGTGTTGTCGCCCGGATTGGACGCATGTTTTTATGCGTTCGCACGCACCATCCCTTTTTCTTCCCCCTCCCTCTCGTGGGGCCACTCTCTTACGCAACGGGGCAGCGATCGAGTTCGATTGAGCAATAGCTCATCAATCATCAGGACAACAGGCGTTCGCTGCGTGTGAGCCACCGTAGCAAGCGCTACGTTCCCATCACCCGGTTCCTCGGTTCCCGCCAGCAAATGGTTCGATTATGATAATATATCTAATTGATTACTGGCTCATTTGAATATGCGAGGGCATCAGGGAAGCCTTCGTCAATGGGGTGCCTTTCGGATAAGTGGATCGACGGTACGGTGACGCGGTGGTGTGAAACGATGATCATCACCTTCTTCCGCACAGCTGGCCCGCGATCGAAGCACCCACTTGGAAGGTGTTGGCTCCCGATAACAGATGGCGTATCAAAAGGGCGCTTGATGCGTGGCATGTTTTTGCGATGATTTAATGGGTGGGTACAGGGAACGATTTGTGGGCAGCACCTAGGCGGGGAGATTAGCTTGCTGTATGCTGTACAAGAATGTGTGAATTTTGCTACAAAATTAAGGTGACCTAAAATGTTGCGGCATTCCACAATTCTAGTAAAGTTTTTCGAAATCCATCGCATCTCAGTAAACAGGTTTTTGTGATGGTCGTCACACAAACACACACGTTAATTAATTGCGGTAAAATAAGACAGGAAGATAAGTTTAAAAGCCGAATAAGTGTTTTTTTTTGTCTTTGTTTAACATTTTTGGTTTTATTTCAGTAGCACAAAAGGTAAAGTGGACGTTTCGGAGGCACATACACTCGTGCGGTTCGCTAAAAGTCACCACAACAGATTTGGCTACTGTGTGAATTTCGTACGAAACCAACGTAGAGAACGGGTGAGAAGAAACCACCAAAACATAATACACCCGGAAAGTGATTTCAGGCCCTTCGGCGCAATCGGCAAGCCCGTTGGTGTCACCGCTGGCCAGAAATGAAGTCGTAAAATGATGTCTTTTAGCCACCGCAAAACCATCGGTGTCGGTTTACCATGACAGATCCTATGATACTCTTGGTGAGTGGTCATTTTGAAGAGTTTTGGGCGTATAAAAACCTGCTATTCATTGAAATAAATAACCAAAACCAAGTTTTAAAAACATGATTTTTGTTTTTTTTTTTTTGGTAAATTTTCATCAACACAGTATCAGTGATGAAAATAGCTAAAACAAAAATGGTAAAAATATTCAACAGTATTTATGCTCCAGTATTGAATATTATATTTATTTAAATTTTATATTATGAAAATATTGCAAAAAAATAAAACTCATTAGCATTATTTTTAGTATAGTGTTTTCTGTCTATAAATAAAAACTCCCAGACCACCCAAACCGAACTCACAACTCAATCAAACAATCGATCAGGGATCAGTTATGATTTTTTTCCTCATTTACTTAAGCCTCATTGTTTCGGTACTTATCGAATTCAAATCAGTTCTCTCTCATGAACCCGAACGCCACGAGACGTTCTCGAGAAAATTGAAACAATTCGATATGAAAATTGCCTACGGCCACCAGTTTCGCTATCTGATCGATGATTGTAATGTTGCACTGTTTGCAGTTGGATTGTTCTGAATGTCCACCAAGCAGAAGATCGAACGAAGCCTCAGAACAATAAAGTGCCCAAGCCCGGTTCGGGATCAATATTTTGACCGGTACGAAACGGTACCTAGCCACATCGTACCACAACCACCGTACCGTAATCGTTGCCGTAATTACGGACCAGCAATCCTGTTTTCCTGCTCTATCCTGATTTAGTGCTTTCACGCCATCCGACAGCCGTATGACAGATCCAGTTTGTGTGTGTGTTTGTGTTTTTTTTACTCCTACCACTCCATGTACCATTTTCGCACGCACTCAACTCAGCAGCGCTCCGCTCGACACCGGAACCCATCACCATAAATCCGTAAAAGTGATGTTCGATGTGACAGTGGGTCCATTTTTCTCCCACCCTGCCGGCGAAACCGATCCGTGACGAGATGTAGAATGAAAATCCGGCTCTAGATGGAAAACCGAGCACAAGCGAACCGAGCGGTGGAAGGGAAAACCTATTTCTACTCGCGTTCTTACCCGCGTTTGCATCAGGGATTGATAGCGATTTGTTTGTTTTACTCGTGTTTTTTTTTTTCTTCTACCACTAAAGACGATGCTGTCCCCATTCGTCTTTGTCGCGCAAAGTGCGTTCTGCCGATGCGAGACTTACGACGCATGAAGCGGATCGTGTTGCTAACGCAAATACCAATTGCAGTTACGGTTAATCCATAAATTTAACTAACGCTCACGTTATCGATCAATCAATCTGCGGTTCGTTCTCGGAACGGAATGCCTGTTTTGCCAGTTCGCTTGACGAAATGGCATCGGAAAAGTGATTGCCAGCGCTGAAACCAGCTCGCAATTAAAACAAAACCGATAAACGGCTCGGCTTCTCGCTGGTTCGAGTGAAAAAAGGCTAAACTTCTTACCTTGTTTATTATTAAATTAAATCTGTCCAACATTATCGCTTCCCAACCTCTTTCATGGCCCTCTTGCTGCCCATTCACAAGGCATAGTGTTTAATTAAGGTACGCAATTCTGCGAGTTCAAAACATAATGCTCTCGAAAAAGGGCGCTTAGCGCCTCAAAAACGACTATTTTGACCATTTATCAAAGCCACAAACGGGAGAGGGTTGCTTCACCATGCCGTCTTGCTGCGCCGTGGTCACACCGTTTACCCGCTGTAATTGTAACGAGACCGTACTAAAATAAATGACACTAAATAAAGCGATAAATCTTGCCGACGCCCCGGCCCGAAGATTAGCTGGGTGTGTCTGGGGCAGTTCGGTGAAGGAGGGAAATTCGATGAGGAAGGGCTTTGGCAAACCGAGCTGAAGCTGTCTGTTTACAGTACAGTTAAGTTTCACTCAATTCTGGTCTAACGAGAACGCTGGATTGCCTCAGGGCGCTGCCACAACTGCCGTTGGATTCTTTTAAAACAGACTATGAATTTAAATGACCGGTATTGAATAACGAGCCGATTAAGTCATCTCGGGTGAAATGAAATGTCTCCACCACACCAACAGTAATTAGGGAGCGCATAAGCGCAAGATGGTAGATTTTTAAGTTAAAACGAGGTCAGTGCCTAGGTTTAAGTGCTACGAAGGGCTACATCACCATCGGTCGCGATATGAGCTGCCCATTACTCTGCCCAAGTATTCCGCCTTTTGACTAATTACCGACAAATGGGAGCACCTACGGTCGGACTCGAGGAGACACGGACGCAGCCCGATATGACACACGATCAACCAGCGCCACGTTACGTTCTGGACGTTCGAGTGTGGTGCGGTCTTTACCGGTACACATGCTTTCTCACGCCCCACTCGAAGCCATATCGAGACCGGCGGTCTGCAGATGAAGGAGGCCACACATTGTTGCGAATATGGGTCCCCATGGGGAAGGGTTTCAATCGGAAAGCGCAAATTACCACCCATCGGACCCCACAATGCCACATGTAATTCGATAGGAAAAGCAGCAAAAACAGCACATGCACCCAGCAGAACGTTCCGTGCGTCATCGGCATCGGCCACGGTGCGGTTTTCGGCGAAACGGGCCACCTCCTAGCGTCAAGCGTGAGTGTTCATTAATCTGGTGCGCTTTTGAAGCCCGGCTTCTGCTGACTTCTGTGTCGCCTTGGTCGTTGACTGGGACGGCCAGTACGGTCGAAGCTGTAATTAATGTACTCGGTGACCAATATCGGTACTTCTTTGTGTGTGGCGCAGAATTACTGCTGCATTGATTACACCGAACCGGTCGGGCGGTAAATTAGTGCAAGTGGTTCCCAGTGCCCCCTTGGGGAAACAGGAATCAACGACATTGTTGCAGGCCTGCTCTCGGCCGCACTTGAAGCAGAAGCGAAGCATCGCATAGTTGTCATAAATTTATTCACTCACTAGCGCTTAGCGCACTGTGGGAAACATACAGCGGAAAACATGGTTTCCACCAACTAAACCCGTGTACCGATTCGGGGTTCCTCGCTTGCTCGAGCATCGAGGTCTTTTGAACCGATTTCGTTCGAAAATCGGCCGATGCTGAGCGCAATCGGTACGGTAGAGCTATTTCAAGAACCGCTCGATTTTCACCCATCCGAAATCGTTTATGCTCAGCGCATCGAGTCGCTGGCTGACCAGCCGCTCGCTTTTCGTACGATTCGTAACAGATACCGACAATTAGTTCGGGCTGCTGGAAGTTTCGCCGACCGTTTCGTTCGCCCGACGTTCCTTCCCGACACTCACGTTCACAACCAAACCGCTGCATTGGCATCGTTCATTCTGTGGCCATCCGTTCAGCGTACCCTGCCTCGGTCACGATCTTTTTCCAGGCGAGTAAAATGAAACCGTATGCTAACCAGAACGGTCTCTTGCCACTCTTGCGCCGCGCTGCTGCCAGCGCTTAAAAGGTGTTAATTAGAGACTTTAGCGAACGGTGTGTGGACGTGGAAGCGGTCGTGGCGGGCACACAGAACGGTGTACCGGGAGAAGGTGTTCTTTATTACATCTTCCGTAGGCACGACATGACCCGCCACGGGTTCTAACCAACACACCAACCTTGACCTTCGGTACGGCACGATCTCCCGTCCCGGGGCCCGCGGCGAAAATTGATTGATAGCCTTGGGAGTTTGGGGCTGTTCGTTCGGCCCTTTCGCTCGGAAGAAAGCAATCAGGGAATGTTTTTTTTTCGTTTTTCGTTTTTGGCTACCTCACGCGCTCTCCCTTTCCTTTCGTCAACCAGCGGCGGGCGGGGCGAGATTGCGCACTTACGTACGAACATGTTCAATTTTTTAGCGCTTGCCCGAGCGGGTCTCGCTAGTAGCTGAAAGAGAAATTGAGCAATGAAGATGGATGAATTTTGAAATAATACCCCGTGTTTAGGCGGTGAGTGATACTGGTGGAGGGGGCCGTCGGGTGAGAGGACGCGTGGAATGGAAATTAATTTCAAAGCATCTATTAACTGTTTCAGCTTGCAGTACTTCATATGCACGATTGAATTTTCATCATTGCGCGTAACAAAATTGAGGTTGATGATGAAAAAATTATAAAATATTCCAAAGGAACTCAAACCAATTTCAATTGAACACATCTGACAATCTATCGATACTCTTAAACGCGCTTCAAGTGCGTCGTTTATCATCAGACCACTTCCCAACTGAAATATCCACCTGCCCAAAAGGCATGATAATTCAATTATTAATCTCCGCATCATCCAGAGATACCGCGTCGCACTTGCACGGTAGCGAAAATCTGCCCAGCCAGCTAGATCCGATCGAATCCTGCTCGAACCCGATCCGACCCGCATAGTGCAACGTGGCTTGGCGCGTTCGGTTGGTGTAAGATTTACGCATCACCGGTGGCAAAACCAACTCGGTAGGCTAGATCAAGATGGGCCTGGATCCCCGTTTTATCCTTCATTTATCAAACCAGCGTGTGCCGCTCGCGCCTCACAAAACGGTAATCGGTTCTACCTGGAAGATGGTTGGGTTTCTCGCACGAAAGAGGTGCTTCCGTTTCACGCAAACCCTCCGCACGCTCTACTGGTGGGCTCTCGGGAGACAAAACGATTAATAATAATTATTCGTTATTTATTACGGGTAGGATTATCGGATGCGTTTCGGTTACGACACTGAATCGACATGCCGGGAGTCGTTCAGATTGAGCAGAGCGTGATTTAGTGAACGAGTTTCCCATAATTTCATATCGCATTTCGTTTCGCTTAAAACGTGTTTGAAAAGATTGTATTTTTGTGTTATTATTCTCAAACGAAAGATTTAAATACACTCAAATCTTGAACCTATTTTCCACCACCCTTTCAAAAACATTGCACAAGGTGTAATTAGGAGCGTGCATTGCAAAAAAAACCATTGCAAACCGGATCATTTATCAAATCCTACGCCAGCGTAGGCTAGCGCAGGCCGCACATTCTGTTGCATTTTTCCTCAATCCAGTAGCTTCAGCGCCTACCGGTCAGAAACCGCCCCGTTTAAAGGTGGCATCGGCGGCAACATGGAATAAAATTGAATTAATAAATATACTCTCCTGTCGCGCTCCTTATTACGAGTCCAATTTACAATGCGTAGCCCTAGCGAAGGACGCGCGAACGCGAACTGCTTCTCAATTCCGCGAGCGGTACGAACCCCGCTGGCGGAAACCCACCCGAGCGGACCAGTTCAAACGGAGAACCCCGGGAAAGGAAATCTAACGAACGGGCAATCCAATAAATAAATACACTCAACGATGACACTTGACCAGTTTTATCGTCCTGCTGGAGGCGGACGCGGATCGCTACACCGGAATGCAACCGTGTGCGATTATGTGCAGCCCCCGGGGTGGACACGGCGTACAAATGCTACCCCACAGATACGGGCAGCACGTACGGGCGCGTGGGGATCCGAACCTCGGATTCTCGGTTCCGAGATGGAGTGAAAACATAATTGTGTTAGGAAACGTCGAAACCGGAGTTAAAGCGCAAGTGTTTTGCTCTTTTTTTTTGGTGTATGTGTCGTTGCTGGAATTCGTAGCGTATGACAGTACGTGGGAATGTTGTAAGGCATGTAAGAAAGTTGTTATTGTGCTTATTGCTTGTGTGCTCCTACGGAAATACTTGTAGACTTATCAATGTATTAATGAATTTGTTTTTTGAAAAATTTTATTCGACATTTTTTTTAATTTTCATCTAAACATTTACATCGCAGATAAATTACGCCCGTTGTCTGTTTTCTATAATTGCGATAATGTATCTGTTTGATGTGTCTGTTTTGTTGAATATAAAAAATAAATAAAAATTCTCAAAAATATTGTCTCATACAAACAATTTACAGTTATTTATATTAAAAATGAAGATTGATTACCTATTAACCACAACTTTGTAGGTCCGCTTGTTTTGGGATAAAAAAGCTACTGCAACTATTTTATTTACATGAAATTAAATTTATTAAATAAAAAAATGGTCACTCTTTCACATATTTTTTTCTTTTTTTTTGAACTCCACCTAACAATTATTCAATCTCACGCAGTGCAAGATTTCGCTCGATAACAAGCCAAGCGAACTCAATCAGCTCCACGTACGTACGTGGCCTTGCCTATAAAAATGCAAGATGAATATTACTTTTTCTTCCCTGCCCAACCAACGAGCGACTCGACCTGATCGCGAGAAAGATGGCACTTGATCGTCATCGAAACATCGATCATTGATCGACTGTCAACGCGACAGTCACTCCCCTGTATCGTCATCGTTTTGAACGAGAAATCCATAAGAACTGACTCGGTTGTAGTAAAAACAAAACAAAAACAAGACTCGCTACGATACTCTCACCACCGCCATCACCATGAGATTGCCGTTGCCGCTGTTTGAACGGCTGTTTGCCACCTATTTCTGCAGCCCGAGCGATGAAATGCAATCGCTGCACCATCGATCATGAGCTGAATGATAATTTATTTGTTAAGTAAAATGATCGCAGCACTGCAATCGCGCAGAAGTAGCAGTCGAAGCGGAGAGGAGGAGAAAAAAAGCGGTCCACCGTACTACCGATAAGGATTGATTTGTAATTTTATCGATCGTGGCTCGATCTTGTACGGCGTGTGTCACCCAGTGGAATGTACCGGTGAGAATGTGGTGCCCGGTTACACGATGCTTCGCGATGTCGAAAAGATAATGTCATCGCCGATTGACACGTGTTCTACTATTGGCCTCGTTTTGTTTTTTTTTGTGCTCTGCTCCTGTACCTTCCTATTCGAGCGCGAACCAATTATCATATTCTTTTCCAACGCTGCGCTGGGCGTTGGTTTCGTTGGTGGTACGAAGCGTTACGCTAACATTTTTGTTTCATCCAGCAATGTTACATGAGTTTACCGTTACTGCATCGAAAGTGGAGGTTTTATATCATTTTTATTTTTTATGTATTATTTCTAGTTGAGCAGGCTGTTAAGCTCAAATATGTTTCTATTTTCCACTCCACTTCTGAGCATGTAAATAACGTGAACAACAACGGACTTTCGGCTCAAAACATAAAGGCTTTCCATCAATTATCATCTTGTAGCCCGCGAGGAAGCACTGACTCTAAAATTATCATCCACCAACTAATCGACGCTGAAAAGCAGCGATCAAACATTCGCACCCAGCCGTGAGTCACCCGAGCCCACTCTGGTTCGCCGCTCCATCGAGGACGAACCTTCTAAACTGTCCCTTTCCCTTCGACCGTGCGGGAGTGCGCTTCCATTACCATAAACGATTGCTTTCACCTTCCGGGCGCTTCTCCGCTAATAGATGACAATTCACCCGATCGGACTAAATAACATGCCCTGCACCGTGAACCGACGCTTTTAACACTTTCATTGTTGCCATGTTGAAGCAGCGGGTGATTGTTGCGTTACGATTTTTGTTCTTTTCCCTTTCTTTCCGCGCCGTTCTCGTGCCGTGTGCTTTCTCTGGCGATTGCGTTTCCCGGTGTGCCGAAAAGGATGAACAGCTCTGGAGTGTGCCCAACCGGCGCCTATGCATCGCGATATTTAGGGTTCACTTTCGTCGACGTGAACGAGCGGCTCACGCCAATGGTGAAAACACGAGCGAGCTTCAATCAGTGCAGCAGGCACTGTCGGGAACGTCCAAAAATGGACCATAATTGAAAATTAAAATATTGTGAGTCCGACCGAGCCTTCGTCCCCATCGTCTGGGTCGGTAACGTCAGGCGGTGATGATTTTTATGGCTACGGCCGCACAGGTCACCAGACCTATCATCAGACGAACCCGTGGACCAAAACAAGGGCTCCACGGAAGGCAAGGGTTTCGTCGCTCAGGCGGAACAATAGAATGTCGCTTGCACGCGTTTTCGGTTGTTTTCCCTTTTGTGCTTTTCATTGAACTTTGCATTCAGCCTTTCTCCTTTAATTGAACGCTTTGTGCGATGGTTTTCAAAAGGTAAACAATATTTTGATCACAAAGTATGCTATACGTTTCAATTTTCCACTGCTTGTCCGATTTAATTTCAAACATAGTTGATTACATTTCCAAGAATTCGTCATAGCCGTGAACCGAAACATAAAATAAATAAAATGTTTGATGGGTTTTTCTCAAATTGTTTACTTATTACAATATCAGCTTGAATATGAGTCTAACAAATAACGAAACGCATTAAAAATAGTTATTCTAAGGAATACAACATTAAACCATTCATCTAAATGTTATCTTTACAACAACAATAAACATTTCTTGTTTACGATTAAAATTGCATTTCTTGAAACGTGTTTTATACATGGTTATAATAAAAATTTTATACATTTTCATTTCTTATGGGAGTTCCAATATTGAAACTAGATATTCCAGATAAATGTTAAAGCATAAAACTATTTTTTTACTATCGAATGAATTCGAACAAGCCATACAGGGTAACAAATATTCCGTGCGTTCAATGTTATCGGCGATCAAATGAGTTCATCTTCAACGCTCAAACGCAAACATTTCTCCTATTTGAAACGCGTAAAAGGAGGGAAACCACCGAAACTCCCGACATCATAACCGATCCATCGGAACGGTGTCTATTAATTGATTACTTCACAGACCATAACGACATAAAACACTAGGGAGAAAACAATTCCCCTCACAACCATAGCAATTTTTGATAAACCTCCTCGCATCACCCTCCTCCCGAGCCTCGTATCGCGCAGTTTCCCTAAATATGGCTCCAGTTTTTGCGGTACGGTCTGTTAATCGCGGCAAACCTGGCAGCGGGAAGTTTTCACTTCGCCCGTCCCACTTGGCTTTCTTTCTCCGTTCCTCCGGCTGCAAACGCATAATTTCGATTCCCGAAGCTAATTGAATATCACATTCCGGGGTCTCCACAGGCTTCCCTCCTATCCCCTCTCCCCCACTCGTACGTAGCAAAACAATTCCCTTTCCGCAAACAACCCACCCTAATCAGCCATCGGGACCGAACGCCTCGAAACCGATCATCATACGTTTGTCTGCCGTTGTGCTGCTGCGAACTATGTTTTTATTTCGGCACTGCTTCATGCACCATTGGCCCCTCTCCCTCCCGAAAGTACCTCCTCCTGGAGTCGGTGGGTTGGGCTTTGGTTTGCCGAAACGTCATAATCGCGCGTCAACTGCCGGAAACAAGCGCTGGGGCCGGCGACATGTGGAGAGAAATTGGCAGCATCGATCTATGTTTTGTCCGTTCGACCATCTGTGCACGAAATCTCCAATCTCGCGACGTTTTTGGAGCGGTGATTTGTCTTGCACTTTTGCACGACTCGCACTGGAAAGTGGTCGCACCAAAAATAGCTCAAAACCAAAGAGCGAAATCCGCACCCATTGCGTACGGTGTCCGTCTCTTTCGGCGGAGGTTTCGGCGGGCTACAAATGTTACGCACCGCAGGTACCACCACTTCCGGGTACCGGGGTGGATTTCAATCGCATTGAAGATGGACACAGGCAAACGCACACCCAATATAGGTCAAGAGCCGAACCGAGACGTCTCCGTCTCCGAGACAGCTGCTTCACCGCCATACGTCAAACCGCCGGGACGGTGGACTTTTGCCAGCAGGCGGGAAAGTTGAACCAATTTTCGGTGGAGCTGCTGCTCGTGGCCCGAAAGCCGGAGGTGCCGACAGACGCTTCAACCCCGGAGGTCAAACAGGTTGAGCGTCCGCCAAAAACGGCGTCCCGTCACCCGTGCTCCGCGCGAGATTTTGTGCAAAATTCGAGCCTCCGGGCGAACCCGACCGGGCGTCAGCTGTCGATCAGCGCTTCCTGGCCGGGGTGAGCCCCGAAAATCTGCGCTCCGATTTCTCTTTCATCGCGGGGATTAAGTTTCTATCACCCGGTGGGACCGCGTACAGCCGCTTCTTAGCCGCTAACTCGAAGCGTGACAGCACCGAAAGCAAACAATTACGCTTCCTGCCCGGTGCACAACACGAGCGAAAACATTGGAAAATAATTTCAAACTTTCAATCAGAACCGCACGGGAAGGGAGAGGGTGTTGATGTTTCACCCCGCGACACGTGTGTCAACAGCTCGCCACAACAACATTAAGCGATCAAACATAAGCCACGGCTACACAGAACCCAATCCTCACCTGGACGCTGTGAAGTCTACGATCCATCAGTAAAAGAACGCCTCTCTTTCCTCTGGGCCTTGGGCGGTTCCTCTCTCGCACTGTGTGTTCGTTCAACTTCCCGGCTATGTATCAACCTTTCCACACGCTCGCACACTGTGTTATTATTTGCTATTAACACCGCGCACTTGAAATAAACGCCGAAACGAATGTATTGCACTGCGTTCCTTCCACCTGCGGCCAGCTGGTTACACTCCTGCAAAGAGAATGGTTCAAAGAAGGAGTGAAAAAAGACACACACACACACGTGAGAACATTTAGGGACTCGGGTGCTAGGGAGCTTTTGTTTCTAAGTTGTGCGGTCCCGGTGGGTGGAAGGCAATCCTTTTGCATACGGCGAACGGGCTCGAGCGTGTCGAAGATCGAGCGAAAGCTGCTGCACCGGATGCTGGAATGTGCGAGTGCTGGTGGTGGTGGGTGGCGAACGGGCGAGTGAGAGCAACCGTGCCTAATGCCGAAATCGTGAACAACTTTCCAAAGGGTGGAGCGTCCGTGTCGGTGCTGTTCGTATCTCGGGCGATCGCATACATTCGGCTCGTTCGGTAAAGCGGTGATAAACATTGAAATATGTACGGTGAGGGCATGCAGGTGTTTTGTTAATTATATTTACAAAACATAGAATCGAAATTATTCCGAGAAGTGCGAATAAAAAATTTGTTTTTATTACTCACACCAAGCTGCGTTGAGTGAGAATCTGAAGCCATCTGTTAAATGCAATAGTTTTTCTTTACATTTTGTTTTGTCTAGCTCACAAATAGCTCACAAATTAACCGAAGCTTTTCGGAATTATATCGATACCACCCTACAGGGGGAGGAATTCTGCTTTCAAATTTTCGCGATCAAACGGAACCGGAGAAGCACCACCGGTTACCGTGATACACAAATAAGGCACGCTGCGCTGCAACTGTACTTGCGAAAACAAATAATAAAACAAACAAACAAAAAAGCCCCACCTAACCCCACTGCCGCCAGCGTGTTGCGGTTTTGATGCTGCGAACCCGTGCGAAAAGGGGTGCGAAACAAACAAAAAATGGAATTCATGCGAGCAAACATGTAACCGATACGGTGCGAGCAGCGTGTGAGCGGCGAAGCGCAGAGCCGAGACGAGGTGGAGGAGTAGAGGGTGAGAGTGGAAACGGGAGCAGGTTCACATTCTTGCGGCTGTTTCCCTTCGGCTAATTATAGCCAGCCCATTTATCCGTGGCAACGGGAAGGGAAATGTAGCATCCATCCGTGTGCTACCGAAACCGCGGGTGCACCCGCGGGTGAACGATCGTTTGTGGAAGCGTTGTGGTGCAATTTTTCACCGATGCTTGCGGGTCGATAGTGGCTGGCGATCTTCGGTGAGATGTGATTGATCTATTCGCATCCAGGGGGAACACTTTTTAATAGAATGTTTTAGGAATGCAACAAATTCTGCGTTTATTTAATACAAAAAAGCAATGTTGTACTGTTTTGTATATTTTTTTCCAATAGTGTTTCTATTTTCAACCATAAGTGCAAATGTTCCTGTCATGTTATTGATTTATTAATTCGTTTTTTACAATCATGCAGAAAAAAAATTCTTTGAGAGAAATAACTTTTTTAAAATCTTCTGAAATGTCATTAAACATAATTGATCATAAATGAGAAATTTCGAGTCCTTTAGAGTGTTTATTTATACTTATTAGAGTGCTTATTTATACTTATTAAAGGCGATGGAAAATATTTTCTAAATTTATGGGAATATGAATATTGAATTTTGTACTTTGGGGTTTTAGTATATTTGCTATCGCATTTTTTTTTCTTTTCTGTTATAATACAAATAAAAAAGCATCTAAGCAATGTATGTAACGTCATGTTGAAAAAAAACAGTTTTATTTGTTAACATTTCTACTAATATTTTTTCCATTTCTTTGTCTCCATTGCACCCTTTTTCAGTTACATAACTAAACAATCATACTGTAAATTGCGATTTTGTTTATAAAAATACCCATTTCAAAATGCCTACATAAATAAAAAAATAGCTTTCAAATCATTTCTACATCTTCCTGTTACAAAAACCACAAAATTTCCAAAATACATTACTTTGTTTCATTGGCCAAAACTAACTGGCGAAAGGTCATCGCAAGTAGTCATGGAAAAATTCTCACCCTAGAAAGAAAGCAGCAGCTGCTGCGACACCTTTCCAAAAAAATTATGCTGAAAGCAGCACGCCACCAACAGCTTCTTCGTTCATTTGCAGCACCAGATATGCAGCATCACGGAGGCATAATTTGGGAAGGCTCGCAACATCCATCTCAGCAGGTATAAATTTGATTGATCGATCGATGCAAGCCGCCCGATAGCAACGCCCGTTGGTCGGCCGAACGGGGCGAGTTGATGGAAACCAGCTCGCGGTCGCAGCTGCTGCAAAGGGCCAGAACAACCACCTACCACCACCGACCACATCGAGAGCCCATTAGCCGGGCTGGGGTGGTCTATGGTGCGCTGAAGCTGTGCGCCGTTTTCACAGTCGAATCGGGTGGAACCGAAAAAAAAACATCCAGCCTCTTAATCGTCGACCGATCGGCAATCAATAGTAAATGAAATCGGTACGAAACAGTAACTGGGGAGAGGAAAAAAAAACGCTCCTTTCGCACATTCGCTTTGATCTTCGACCCGCGGAGGGATACCATTTTCGCTCCGGTGGGGTTCTTGGCATTGCTTAGGACCGGGTGTTCCGGGTGGGTGGGTAACTGTTATGCTACTGCCGAAAATTTTGACTCGTTTTTGGTTTTTTGCTTTTTATTTCAACCCCATTTTTTCCCCAGCCCCAGCCAGGAAATTGGAAAGCGAGCCAGTTTGGCTGAGAACTGACCAGCCAGACTGGCCGCGCGCTTTTTTTTCCTGACCATGCCAGATCTTTATTCTGCACCGAAGTGAAATGGGTTTGAATGAGTTCTTAACGTGAAAATTGCAGTCATCACTGAACGGAGCGCCGATGAATCTGCAAGCGGCCAAGATTTAGGTTAATCGATGCCGGCAGGATGGGTGCGGAAGTGAAATGAAGGAAGCAAATGTGCTGGTAATGGATCTACTTCACCCATTTAACACAACAAGAGGATGTGCTCTAAATCCCGCGAAATGGTGCGTGGGACGAAATGGTACGAAGAACCGCTTGAAGGAGGAATATTGTAAAAGATTTTTTTTTATTTTAAATTTTAAATTAAATGATTTTTTTAAATATTTCATAAGAATTTAAAAATAATGGAAAATTCTTTTGCAGAAAATGAAACACACCACACCAAACCGATTTCCCATAGCCTCCTCCGATCCCTGGCAACCAGCGACAAGTTTCCCATACGTGCAAGTTTCCCTTTCCGCTCTGACACTGATTAGCTCCCGGCCCAACCAGTGGCCATCTGACGAGGGTCAAAAGTGACAACTGATCATGCTAAATTACCGGCGATTCAGTCGACAACAATGGGCCGAGCCACCTCTACCGGCTTCTGAACCGTGCGCGACCATGAAAGAAGGTCACAGGTCCGGGGTCCAAGGGGCCCAGTCAGTCTAACGAGACGTGCCGTCGTCCGCACAGGATCAGTCCTTGTACGGCGGGCAGGCAAACCTTACCTGCTGATGCCGAACCGAAAGTGGGGTAGCTCAATCAAACGCTCCCACTACGTGACGGCCAGGGTGCGCTCGGTAGCAAAACCGAACCCTTTCCCTGCCATCGCCAGCTGGGCGCAGTGCATTATTCAAATGATTTCCACCGTCCGAAAAGGGGAAAGCCACCGCCACCAACCGGCCGCCGTTCATAATGCACCGTGACTGTCACGTATTCATCATCAAGATCGTCTACGCGGTTGCATTTTACGCGCTCGGGTAACACTTGCGGCCGCCGCACTGTCTATCACCGTCGAGTGAGAATGGAAGAAGGGCATGAAGTGGCTTACGATGGGGATCATCAAACACCGCACGGAAAGAAGAAAAAACCGTTCCAGCCGTCAAGGGGTTATCTCTTATCAGGCGCGATTGTTCGCCCGCCCGTCCGCCGAGCCGAAGCGACGCTGGGAAATCGAGAGGAAAAGTCCAACCTGCGTACGTGAGGAACGTAGATCAGAAATGTGTCAACTTTTACCTCTCACAGCGCCGAGCGTCGGTGAAGACCCTGGAGCAAACTCGTCGGTGGTTGTTTTTTTTTTATTTTTGTCAACGTCTCGATCGGTGGAAGATGCACAATGCATCTCATACCCGGCCGAGTTTGGTTTCACTTTCGCTGCTCATCATTCCACCGGCGGGCCGGATGATGGTGAAGTGCATCATAAAGCTTGCAGCGGGAAAACGGTGAGTCCAAAACGCCGGCAGGTGAGACCGGCGAGTGTAAAAACGAAAGTGAGCCGCGCCGGAGTGTGAGGGAGTGCTATAATGAGCGTTGTTGCATGCGAAAGTGCAGACGAACGTCACGGAAAAGATGACTGTTGAATACCGGCGGATGTTTTGATGCAGTTTTTACACTTCCTAACAACTTTACTGCACCCGTTCACGTACATTCTTTTAAAAAAAATCAACCAATTATAATGCATGCATTAGGGTCGCCTCAAAACATTGCCTCCCGAGCAAAGTCCCACTGACCTAGCTTTATTGAAAAAAAGAAATAACACCGGCACTAGCTCCATTCTCAGCCACTGTCACTGCCCCAGGTCCAGCGGTCAATTGACCCACGGGTCGACTGATAGACTCCGCGCGAGACCCAACTACTGGCCCACAACGATAGCTCAAAACTAAACTGGCGAGCGAGCGAAGACATAATCCACCAAACGGCATTACCATCCGTTTAGCATACATTTTAACTACACCATAAATATTTCATCGCACTCCATTGAAACCGTTTTCCGGGGCCTGTTTTCTTCCACGGCCACGGAGGAGCCACCGCCAAAGTGTAGCCTAAAAAAGGGGACAATATTTTTCGCTCGCACGCTCAACGAGCCCAACGATCGTGGTCAGCTCAAGCTCGCGCAGCAGCCCCATAGAATGCTTCCTTTTCCCTTTCTACATATTCGCGTTCGCTAAGCCTGGGCTCGGTTCGGCACACGCGATTGGGTTGATTTACGACCAAAGGACACTCCCTCCCACCGCCGCCAACGGGAGCGTGCATTGAATGGGTTGTTCTACTTCCGAAGAAAAAAAAAAACTGTCCGATCCGATCGCAGCACCCGATCGCAATCTGGCAAACAACAATCTGGCACGATCGCTGTCGCGCGCCATAATGGTGACGGCCGACTAATGCCGTGCGCCCGGATCCTGTCCCTGATACACCCCAGGACCGCGAGCTGGTAGTGGGAGATGGGGAAAAAATAAACAAAACCCACTCGATTGCACACTCGTCGGCAATGGGACGATTCTTTTATGTAAATGTTGTACGAGCGAGCGGGAAACAAAACGCTGCGCATAGAACCAAGGGTGCGCTGCGTAGACGAACGGACTCGTTTGCGCTTCGGAGGATGCGGAAAGTGCGCTCGTTTTCGTTTGACCAAACGAACGGTGGGAGAGTGATCGCCAGCTGGACCGAGATTTATGCACTCGAACAATGCGTGCATGTCGGTAAAATTATTCACCCGTTTTCTCTATTCACCATCAAGGATGCCCATTGCAAATGATGGCGAACTGCTTTGGGTTCACCTGCGAACGGTAGTCTATAAATCTGGGGTAGTCATTGCCGATGTCAGAGTAGTCGCTTTCGCATACATTTCACTGGAATCGATGACTTTTTGTTGCCGATTTTATGGTGCATACGATGGATGCTTTTTTTTTCGATGGAAAACTAAGCCTTACGATCAGCTATTTATTTTGTTTTGTTATAGAAAATACAATTTAAAAAAACACCACCTTTTGTTACTCCCAAACGGTTCCAATTAATTCCCCTTCAAGTCCCGAGGAAAGTAACGAACACCCGCACAAACGGTTCCCACCGCTCCAAAACGGCAATCACCGTTTACAAGAGCAGTTTATCATTTATTCTGGCCCTGGCAGACGATAGTAAAAGTTTTACTGCGGCCAATTCGAAGCCGAAGCGCCGGAATTAGAAAGCGTGAAATGGATAATTTCTCTTTCGCGCTGAACCCACCCGAAACGGTTCTCGAATAACGTTTCGCGTTGTGCTCCCTAATCACGTTAATCGGTTCATCGGTCCTCAAGCATTGTTTTGATTTTTTTAATAAAGGAAAAAAAATGAATAAATTTTTTTGAAAAAAATATAAACATTTATCATAAAAATATCAACAAATCTATCGATGTTAAAAATATCTTCCTTTTTGTATTCCAACACATTGCTCTACTAAACTCTTTTAAAGCTCCCAACCAGGTGGAAAAAATGAATGCTTCATCTGAAACGATCGTGAAAAAAAAGGAACCCCAATCCCGAACAAAACGAACCATTCCATTTTATCGTACCCCTTCGGTGCCAAACAAAACCTCGATAAACAGCGAAAACAATAGCCCGATTGGTCTGGTGCCGAAGGAAGTTATAACTGTATCGAAAGCATTATGTATTAATCTCGGCGTACGTACTTGCGGTAACACTTCCGTGCGCCCGCGGGACGTGTCGTTCTCACGTCCGCCGACAGCGACCGGAGGGGTGGCGAAGGGTGGAAGATAAACGAACCGAACGCTGGCGACTAAAAGTGCCAACCATGCGGGAGATTTTCTGGAGCACGGGAAAATCTCCGCGTGCCCCGAAAAGGGTACCAAGGTAACAACAGCAACAAAAAAAGGCTTTCGAAATAAGGTCTGTTCTCGGTGGGTATTGTTTCCCGTGGCTCGTTCTTTCCTTCTCTCTCTCTCCCTCTTGCTCTGATTCGACCAACTGCTTTTACGACTTGACATGACCACTTCGTGATGATACGTACGGTAGCAGTTAAAGCTAAAGCGGCAGGAGGGCAACCGAACTTGTCTTGTGCTCGATAGAATTGAATTTCTATCGATAATAGATGATGCATTTCCATGCGAGCCCGATTAATCGAGGGCGCATGCTCGTCGAAGGCGGCATGCCGAATTTCATGCCCGGTAGCGAGGGCTCTCACTGGGTGCCGAGACAGTTGAACAATAAATTAGCTGCACCTCGGCGCAGTGCTGCAGGTGAGCTTTGCATACGAACGGAACGGTTGCCACGATGGGTACAATGGTTTAGAGCGTCACCACATGCTGAGCCTGCGGTCACGATATCACGAAAAAGCGGGCGTGAAACCGGTGGATGGTTGAAACAAATAAATCAAACCGCTTCCGCGCCGGGTACAGATTATGGAGAGTTTTGTCATTTTAAGTGTGAACCTTGAATCAACATATTTCATGCAAAGCGAGTGGGGACAACTATATTTTACCATGTCTTAAAGCTTAATTGAAAGCGTAAAACGACTCGAAATAACAAACTGCACGCACGGTGCAAGCATGGAAATTAGTGACATGGGAGCGTTTGGGTCGATTCTCCTATTAATTTCCACTTAATATCGTAATGAATGTTGGCGAAGATCGTTCAAGACAACGACTTCCTCTGGGCGGCGACAGCACATTCGCTTTGGAGTCATCCATTACTAACAATGTCATATCGATAGCTACTCATTAGCGACAGCTTAAACTTTGTGTTTTTTTTTCACTCTCCCAATCAATCAAGGTCAGTAAATATGTCATCAAGTGTAAATCCTGTTTCCTGTCCGCGAGCCTGACCCGATGCAAACCCAACCCGAACGACCGGCCACAACAGTAACAAAAAAAAAAAACCATCCACAACGGCTCGCCAACGTCGTCAAAATCGCGTCCAACAGCCATAAAACGTAAACCCGTCGAGCGGATGGTTTGGGTTTCCTGTTCAACGTGCTCATTACGCGCACGGCTTGCCGTGCCTGCTTATCACAGAAATGCACCCAGTTAATCACTCAATTATCGCAACGCAGCAAGCTCCCACCAGAACAACCCCGGTGCAAGCAGCATGACCACGCGTTGGTTACCCATTTTATTTTCATCCGTTTTGCGCGTAACTATGGCGACGTTACCTTCGTTATCACTGAAACTGTGCCCCGGAGAAAGATCGGATCGGATCGGAGCGTTTTTATTTACATGTTTTTCCTGCTCCGCAGCTCCTGCTGCTCACCGACGGTAGCTTCTGATGGCGAAGAGTGCAGCATCTAATTAGCCGAGCACCAACCAATCGGCTCAAACTCCGACGTGTTCTTCTGCTGGCTCGGTTCGATTAAATGATGCGCCTCTCGCGTGACGTAGCTGGCAGATGGACCAAAAACAAAGGCATACCAACGGTGATGCCGATGACCGGGTGCGGTGACACCGGTGGCCGGTTTCGTCCCGCCACAAATTGCCACAGAGTTGCAACGTTTGATTATAGGTATCGCAGCGTGTGAGGGTTGCTCCGGGAGCCGGCCATGCGACGCTGAGTGTGGTTAAATATATTCTCAAGCATAATTAATGAAAACAGTCGCGCAAACAAAAACGAAAAAAACAACCATCGCGGAAGAAGATGCTTCTTCGTTTCGTGGTTTTTTTTGTTCTTTAGCTTAAGATGTATAATAATGTATTGTCAACAGTGGTGAAGATCACGACGAATAACAATCGTGTGATCAAATTATCACACATTCGCCGGGTAACGTTTTCACAGCTATAATATCACAGGCTCGTGGAAATAACAGGACGTAGCACTGGCTCTTCTTTTTTCTCGTCTGCTAGTGTCATAAGCCCGAAACGGTACTGGCGTAGGGCAATGGATTTTTAATGATACTCATGACACCAGTGCATAATAGAATGGTTACACGGTGTCCAGAAAGGTGTCTGGGCAGACGGTGGGGTTTAGAATAGAAAGACATCTGGCTTTAGAATATTTTAACCTAATCAACGCAAGTACATTTTAAACATTTGAAATCCTTATGTTTGAAATATTACTTTAAGTATTTTACTTTATAATATTATACTTAATTTGAAAACAAACGAAACAAAATGTGTTAGAAAAACAATAATTTCTTTGATGAGAGTTCCATATTGTTTAGCAATACGGCCAGGCCGTCCCTAATAAAAAAAAAAAATTTCAATTTTGTTGCATACTATGTACCGGGTCTTAGAAGATCATGTTTATGAGTTTCTGCTCGTAAGATAAAAAATATCATCATTAAATAACAGCATTGATTTTTTTTATTACTTAACAATTTTCAGTAACTCATACAAAAAAAAAACAAAGCAAAACAGATCAGAACATTCCGAAATTTGGTTTAAAAATTTTGATACAATTTAAATTGAAAAAAAAAAATCAAATTCAAACTAATGAATGGCTTACCAAAAACAGCACAAAACCCACGATGATAATGCAGTAATGCTCTATTTACTGCGCGCGACCGAGCCACTAATCGAACGGAAATTGGTTAGCAATAAACACCACACGGGATGGTGGTTTTGCCGATTTTACCACTCCTTCCCGCAGCCAATTACAACGCGACCGAACCACATACAAGTGCCGGTGAATGAACGTACCGAACCCTCCACCCAGTTCACCCATTCAGCGGACGAACCGGTAGCCGAATGACAGCAAATCAGGAGCAGCAGCACCAGCACCAGCACGGAATATCGGTCGAAATTATTATGTGGTAATCGGCCGAAAATTACATCACCCCAAAATTGCACTCCCAGCTCCCGGGTTGCTGCTGCGGCCACTGACAAAACCACAGACACAGATCGCACGGCGACTGGTGACCGCAATGCTAGACACATATTTCTGACACCGCATCCGTCCGCGGTCTTCGCGGCCATCGCGTGCATGGAGCCGGCCGATATCCAAACACTAATTTCGCTTCGTCTCAGGAGTTGAACTCGCTCGTTCTCCTGTTGCCCTGACCAGCATCACACACACACAGAAGCGCGCTGTGGTGTACTGTTGAGCTCACCACTCGCAACACGTAACCTTTTCAGCGTACCCCAAATTTCCCTACATCGTGCAGCAACACTTTTTCTCACCGCGTCTCGCTCCTTTTCGCGGTGGAATGATTTTTCATTTTGGCCAACTTTTCACCACCACCATCATTCAGTTGATCGTTTTCCTTTTGTCAGTTTCTTTCGCACCCTCGTCCTAAAGGGGAGTGGAAGCAAAACCGGTGGGGGAGGAGGGAGAGGTTAAAACAATTTTGTGGCCCCAAAAAATCATGGCCATAGCGCAAACACACACACACACACACAAGCGCGCAATTATATCGGAATCGTATTCCGATTCCGCGGTCTCTAATCATCTGTTTTCGCCATTTTACCACCTGCTTCTTGGCTTTCGGTAACGCCAAGCAAAAAAAAACAATACACGCTGCACCCACGATTGGGCGATTTTTTTGTATATATTTTTTTTGCTATATAGTTTAATCCCGCCATGGTATGATGTTCCTGATGGTGCCGATATTCCCTTTCCTTCGGATCGTTCGATACTTCCACGTGTTGCCGACGCAGCGTGTAACGTTTACGTAACATTCACAAACATAACTTGCGATCATTCAACCCGCGACCCATGCGTGCGTTTTCTTTTCCTTTCTTGCCCGTGCCAGCTTCTTGCGTTCTGTAAATGGAAAGGTTTTCGGTTCTTACATCACGCCAAAACCGAACGCGGATTGCCTTCCGTGGTTGCCGAACGCGAACTTTATTATTATCACCACCATCTTCATTATCGGTTCGTTTCGTTACGTGCATAATCTCGGAGGATCGGAGGGCGATCGAATCGAATCGTTCTTCCCATCGATTCGCAGCCGTCTGTGCGATTTGTAAATTCATTCACACAAATTCGTTAGATTCGTTCTCCACCGTCGCGATGGAGCAAAAAACGATGCAAAGCGTACGAAAAAAAAGTGCGCAAACAAACACACCGACCGATCTGCGGTTGCATTTCCGCTGTTCTGCACTCGCTGAACATAAGTATGGAGCTTTAAAAACCACCAACTGACGTATGGGGACGGTAAGAGGGCAGCAAAAGCTTCACGCTGCACCATTATTCACCGGACATTATCATTATCTCCCAGCTCGAACTGCATTCGCCGTCCGCGTCTTCCACCAGAAGGCCATCTTCTCCTCCGCTTTGCGGTCAAGGTTATCGGTTTTATCGCGCTTTCTGTGTATGCGTCTGAGAGCGTGTGTGCGTGTTTTAGCTCGCCATTCTCTCGCGACTTTATGCAATTTCGAAACATGCCACTCGTTGCTAAAATTTTCAACATCCCCACGGATAATTGCCTAACTTTCTCGCTATCAAGAACGAGCGGCGACGATCGTTCTGCAAGCGAAGGAAAAATCAACACTGGCAATGCATCGCCAGCTACATTATGCGGTCATTTACCTTTCTCCTGGTGCCGACTGCAGCTCGGTTCTGTTTCGGTGCCGCTTACCTCGTTTTGGTAAATTTATTACAGTGTGGTGCGAAAGATTATGCGCACCTTAATCGCAGTTTGAAATCGCTCACCAAAGGTTTGCGCACTTTAAAAAGTGATTGCAATGCAAGCAAGCGCGGCTCGGTAAAACAATCAAATTAAATTAACGCATTAAAATACAATCGCCTTTAGACGTTTAGCCCATTGCAGGCTCGCACAAGATTGATAGTCACGGGTGCCCATTGTCGCGCGCTTTATCATTACTCTTCCCTCCTCGGCGATGCTTTTAATTGCTTTCGGAGCAGTAGAGAAAAAAGTGCCCTGGTGCGGGGCCTGGGGCCTGGGATTACTTTCGTTTTCTTTCCCGCTCCAATCGGGAATGCCGCTGCCCTCCATTGCCAAACCCATCCATAAACCAGCTGATGGTCCTCCCGACGGCCACCCGACGTCACACTCGTTTCGTCGGTTTCGTCGGCGGTGGTCGAAAGCCACCGCGATCGAAAGTAAAAGCCCTCTTTCCCTGCCCACCGTCCCGCACGCGGACGTAGGAAGTAATTTCGGAAGGTTCAGAGATCACCGCACAGTGTTGCAGGGCTCGATGGCTAGCTTGCGCCTCACGAACGGAGCGCATACCGCAACAACAATAAAAATAACCCACGGTAACGCTGCCGGTCAAGCAGCAAAAAGCTCCTCGCTCGCTCGACCAAACTCAAGCATCAAAACGTAAAGCACGATTCATCAATCATTACTGCTCCGTTCGCCCGGAGGTCAATTACGCGGTGGTGTGTGTGTGTGTGTGTAGGTGCTTGTGGGGAAGCTACGGTTCAGTTACGTTTTCCACCATTCTGAAGCTCCACCTTCCACCTTTTCACCCGATGCGTCGACTGGACGTGATGTGTTTTCTATGCCGGTAAAGAAATTTCCCGCGCTGTCCTTCCAAACAAATCTCGAGCATCTCGCTTTCGATCCAGGGCCACGGAAACTGTCTCCATTCGGTGTGGTGCGCACATCCCAAAGCCGACACACGTTTTTAGATCAGACACATTATAAAATGATCAACAAAATGCGGCGAAATCGTACAGCTCCGCTAGCAACGCCAACCGCTATCGATAACCTTATGGCGGCCACAAGCCAACGTGCAGACGAACGATGAAAGTCCACCATTATCGAGAAAGTAGCACCCGAGCTTTGATTTTGCCAGCAGCAGCCAGCTGGAGCTATTTTTGCTGCCGCGTTGCTGAATTTTTCATCTGCGCCTTCGGGTGGGCAATTGTGAGCACGTGAGCCGAAACATGGATGACGCACTGACGCATGGCGCAACCACAAATCCTAGCGAATCGAAAGCTTCCCCGAAAACGTCACTAAAGTCCCGCCAAGATAGGTGGTAACCGAAACGAACCACAGATCAGCTGCGATAGCGTCGGAAACGGCTCGTACTCGGTGGCTTTGCATGTTACGCCCGGATTTTTACCGCTCTGGTCGTAGATTGGGCAAAAGATAGCTCACTAAACACTTTTTCCGAAAATGATAATCATCGCCACCGGTCGTTCCGGTCTGCGTCTGCTTCTAGGCTTGATTCACCGCTGATTGTTTTTGCCTGCCCGTGCGCCCGTGGTTTCAATGCATCGAAGTGGGTGCATTTGGGTGAAACGGCTTACCTGAAAGAAAATGAAAAAACGAAAAACGATCAAGATATTGTTTCGTCTAATAGCGTCTATTGTGATAGAATGCGAGACTAATTGAATAATTATAACAATAAGAATGAGATAAATTCAAAGTTGGGAGTTGTTTGTTATTTACCCTTGTTTGTACACAAATCCATGTCATATTGATGTTTTGAATGTAAAAAATATTTCCAAGAAACTTTTCCTATAAATCACTAAAAATTTCCAAAAACACTAAAATACATGGTTTTTTCACATTTCACTTTTGGTTGCACCTTTCCCATAACATAGAATGCTAAGAAGCCCAGCGTTGCAAAGGCAACGGGGCAGTTATGCAAAACGATTCGAACCTCCCCTCGCTACCCCTCTTAAACCTTCCCCACCCAGATGGCACACATAAATCCTCGTCTGCCGATGCCAACGCCGTAAATGGAGCCGACGGGAAAAGGACCTCGAAACCTTTCACTCCATGTATGCCCGGCTGTGGCCCACCGATTCCACCCCAGATCCAGCCGGTCGGCCGAATATAGATCACGGACCACGGGCCACAGTGGTCGACCGTTCTACATCCATCGATGTCCATCCGCGGCTTAACTCATGTAACGGTGTTATGAAAGGAAAATCTTTTATTTATTACATCGTGCCCGCGGGGCCGCGCATCGACCTCTAATGCTGAACCATATTGCGAACTTAAGCGCGAACGATTTGAGTACAGACAGACACACACATATAAAGGCACACATTGGCCACACAGCGGTATTGCATCGCCGGCGCAGAAGAAGGTCATCCAAACCAACCGAACGGGCGGAGAATCGCACGCACGCGGTGGGGTTGGGAAAATAAAAACTAGGTCCCGCGAAAGATCCATCCTGCAGTCGCGCTGGAACTGTTCGAAGCAGTTTGTTTGTTTTACGTTGTCTGTGCTGGTGGTGCGCAAGCGAACGGGCCGAGGGGGCGGGATGTGCCGATGCGTCCGCCCGGATCAGCACGCGGTCTGCTGATAGCGTCGGCACCGGTTGGCAGGTTACCGGTGTTCGTTATCGCGATACGCTAACCATCGCCGTTTGCCGTTAGCTTTTACTTCTCGGTTTCGGTTCGGCCCCCGAGGGCAGAACGATTCCTGCACCAGCTAAGAAACCAAACCGGATCGTCCGGGACCTGGGGACGGTTTTGCGCCGCACGACGTTGCGTAGAGGATTTTTTTTACGTTTCAACAGTGGAACGAAGAAAATTCTACACAAGTTTTCCATGAGTGTATCGAAATGTGGATTGCTTTGATTGCTGATGATAAAAAATCAAGTAAACTATTTCCAAGCCAAAGTCTCATTTTTTATTGTACAGTTAGATATGAAAGTTTAAAAAAAAACTGAAAATCTACATCGAATATTAAACCTTTTATCTAAGATTAAAAAGATGTCATAAGGTATCGATGAGTACAACAAACTTCTAATTTTTGTTTTGTTTGCATTGAAATAAATTTGAATCGTTTATTTTAATTTTTAAAAGATAAACTAAAATAAAAACCAATCGACTTTCAAACACGTTTTTTAATGTTTGATTGTAAAAATAATAATTTTAAGCATATATTTTAAAATAAAAGCTTATTGAAAAAAAAACACATTTCTCGATATGGAACAGTATTAAATTAAATAAAAAATGAAAAATTTGAAAAATTGAATTGAATATTCAAGACACATGATTGAAAGTGGCGAAATAAATTAACAAAAGCTTAGTAATATCAAGCTCTTCACACAAACCTGTCTACGGATTCACCTCGCTCTTTCTATGGAAAACACTATAAAAGTATATTTTTAAACGTTCCCACATCGGAACCGAATGCTGATAAGCATCGCGTTACGGCCCAAATGCCAGATGTATGCTGCACTTCCTACCACCAAGGGTCCAAAGGAGAAGGGTTAATGCACCATACTGTACCATACTTTTGTTCGTTCCACTACGCCCACCCTTCCCAGCCCATAACGCGAAACCTTTCCCCTGCGAAGCTCAAACGAAGAAGCCCGCTCGGTTTCTTCCCGAAACGCACCGCAAACGCACCGAACACACCTTTCGCCCATACAGATCACCATCTGCTTCCATCTGCTCTTTTTTCCACCAACACCACCACCACCACCACCGCACCGGGTCGTCTTCCGCGAAGGGAGTCCCACGGACCGCACCCGCACCAACCGCGGCAAAACGGTGTAGCTACACATGTTAGATTAGATAAATCAACAGCCGTAACTGGCGGGAATGCGCAAAGGGGCGGAATAATTTCGCACATCGCGATCAACTCCACCTCGTCCTCGTGTGGTCTTGGGTGGACCAACCAGTGGAGTAAATTACGCAACAGCCCGCTGCAAGGAAACTCAACTGCAACTCGATCTCGAGCGATCGAAGATGCCATGCGAATGCCGCAGACGGTTGGTTTCCCAACGAGCCCAGCCACATTATAGGTCACCCGGTGCTACTCAAAAGCCCTGGTGATGATTCTCCACGAACGCTCCCTGGAGAGGAACGAACCAGAAAACACACATACACACATCCCAGCCTACGGAAAACCACATTGGCCGCTGGCCAATGGCCTTTGGCAGGTGGAATGCCGTGGAAGTGGAGCAACTACCATCGCCACCCGGGGGGGAAGGAGGGTGGTAGGGTGGCTCCTCACATCGCCGACTGATTTATCTTGCTCATCTCTCAGCTCAAACTGGGAGAAAGCAAACGAGCTTGGCAATGCAAGCAAGCAACGCGAAAAAAAAAAACAAATTTAACACTCAGATTAATATAAGTCGCAGGAAATAAAAATACCCATACGAACGCTGGCCGGCTTAACTAGCGCTCACTGGCAGCACCGGGAAAACGGGGGGTGGAAAGGGAAAACCATGAGTCGAGAGCACCCGTTGCCGGAACCGGAATGGTTAGCGCATCGAGGACGCCAGCACGCCGGACTTACGCCGATACAGTCTTGCTAAATTAAATAAAATTACACCATCCCCGGGGCCGCACCGGGACGAGCCGGCTTCCCGGCCCATCCTTGGCTGCCCGTGCCCGTACCCGTGCGGTTCGATGACAGAACCCGTGTGTTCCAATTATTTCTTCATTTGCATCTAATTGTCCCGGTGCGGTAGATACGCAACCATTCGATTGGAGCAAATCCAGTTTGGCCGAGGCGGTGGCGTCGAGGAATAGATTGCGTAATAAAAAGGATACAGGCAAGGTGATTAAGTTTTATCGGGAAAATTCGTAACGAGTTTGTTGTGTTTCTGGTGCGACTCATTACTCTTCCAACCAAACATCCGCTCTGGAACAAGCGAGACGTGGCGGGAAGATCTAGAGTAGGGCAGAGTATTTTTAGAATATTATTAAATATTTTTTTAAATCGAGCTTTCAGATCGAATAATGCAAAAACCACATTAATAAAATCCGTCATCAAGCTTCTCGCACACTACACTCGCTGTCGTGCATTTGTACGTTCAGTTTATGATCGCCGGCAAATGATGCGTTTCAAATCGCATTGGCAATTTGCTGCCAATGGCATAAAGATATGGGCTGATTGAATCGCACTTTAATAATTAAGACGCATCATTCCGCCTTGTAGCAGCAGCCGGTACTTAACATTCGGTATCTAATCCATTTCATTTGCTATCCAAACACTCGTCCTCCGTCCATCACGAGCCGGGTGATCTCCCGGGCGTAGTGGGGCATCGTGTGATCTGGCTAATGACATTTTCATTTTGATTTATTACCCCGTTCGATAGCGGGACCTCTTTCGGTTTCTCTCGCTCTCTTGCTCTCATACACAACACATGCGTATGATCACCGGTACGATCTACGGACTAAGATAGCGACCTAAGCGCACCGATGAGCCTCGCAGTTCAACCAATGGATCAATCGGCACGACACCGAACACGGTGGTCCGGTACCGAGGTCGCTTAGGCTCGTGAACCTTCCCCGACGTCACGTGATTCCGGTGATCGAGCTCCAGCAACCAGCTCGCAACCCGGACTCGCACTCGAACGCAACGCAATGCGAACCACCGACGGCATTCCATCGCCATTTCCCAACGATGAACCGGCCGACGCTTTTCTTCCCGCGGCTGCGACGGACGCGACTCCGAAACACGTTCCCCAAACGGTCCGGTTCGATTATGGCACTGGGAACGTGGCGGTTTTTCCCGTACCCGTACGCCGCCGGAGCGATGCGTCGTCGCAGGCAAAACGCACCGCTATGTGGTTTTGCCCCCGGGGTTCGAACCCTAAACGGGACGGGTTGTAACGTGGCCGTGGCTCGTCAACCGGACGCTTTACCGGGCCGCTCGCAGTGAAGTCGCAGCGGTCGCCGTGCGCTGCCGGTGCAAGCTCCTAATTGTCATTGTGCAGTGAACGAGACCGGGAGAAAAAGGGTTGTGCACTTTCTCCACGCCAACCATCCTCTTGAGCCTGCTTGTCAGCCGAGAACCGCACGTGGTACAACGGCGTGCCAGTTGGTTCGATACAAAGTGTGCACGCCTGGAATGTGTCTTCCGTTGCCGGGCAAGAGAAAGGAAACGTAAATTAAGTTGTTGAAGAATTTTTCCTAAATTGTGTCAAATGTGGAAAATACTTTAGGCAACGTTTCAATGTAAGCTTTTTTGCGTCCCAGCGGCGAAAGTTCAAGTTTGCTTCAGGTTCAGGATCGATTACACTTCCCAACCGATCGCATTACGAGCACTAGTGATCGATCGCTCGAGCGGTACTACTTGAGCGCCACTAGTGTGAACGATGCCAAGCTCACAATGCACTCGGAGACTACTTGTACGCCTGAAGAAGGTAATAGGCCTTCTCCGGAGCACCTGCCGCAGTGAGCCGAGGAAAGCTGGCGATAGTTCTTCAACGCACAACGTGTGAAGATGCACGAGATGAAGATGTACATCGAGGCTTTGAAGTGTTCGCTTGTGAAGGAGAAGCACGTCTTTAAGTTTTTCTCATCACCTCGGGTGAGTGAAATTAGACTAGGTGCGGGTTGAAGGACAGGGTAAGCGAGACAATATGAAATTAGAAATTTCATCAATGTCATTTATTGATTCAACATGTCTCAAAACCCTTAAGGAGACCAAACGTTTACAGATTAATTGAAAATATACCATAAGATTTCTTCATGTGTACTTATAATCTTTCCATTTTGCCGCAAATCTTTGAAGCATCAAAAAAGTTTACTTATTTTATTTTATTGATTAAGCTTCAACTTATATAGGATTCCAATTTTCATAACAAATTTTAACACAGTTTCATGAATGACTCAAAAATCTGTGATACCATGAGATTACCGACGTATTCGTACCATTTTATGCAAGTATTAAATAGCTTTATATTTAATTAATTGAATGCATTTTTTCATAATTTTCCCATACGATCTTATGTAACCAACAGAGCTGACATTCCTTGTAAATTAATGAATATAACCCCGTTTTAATCCTCCCGGGGCAAGAACGACAAGCTCCCGGCTCCTCCGATAGCTTCCAGATTTATGGTTGTTTGTTTTGGCATGCTCAGCCAAATGGGTGCTTGAGTTATTGTTGCAGTTTCCGTGCATGCATTACAAGCCATATTTACATGTTACGCCCGTTTTCTAACGCCCGAAGCCTGATCTCTTCATTCGACCGATTCTAGTCGGTGTTTTGCACCGTTCTTATCGTTTTCCCCTCCCGTGTGGTGTTGATTTATGGCCACCGAGCCCGGTAAGGGGTTTGTGGGTATGCGCGAAAAAATGGAAGTGGATTCACTGTATGGGCTTATGAGCTCGACGCAGCGATCACCTCGAACGACCGGCCGCTGGTTTGCTGGTTTGATTTATGGAACCAGACGTTTCGCCCGAATGCGTCGGATGTTGTGTGTGGAGTCGAGCAGCAATCGGACGTTTCGCGGGTATGGCACGCACAAAACCGATCCAACTGGTGTCTGGCTGGTGTGAAGAACATAAGATGTTTTTCTCGCGCAAATCTGAGCGTGCGAGCAGCTTCACTTCCCTACCAACGCCGGCTCGGATCGAGCTGCTGGCCGGTTCCGTTTGCTCCACACGCCCCTCGACGATAGAAAAATATGTTGAAGAATTGTTCTTGGGATGGAGTCCCGTTCTGAAGCGTTCACACCTCCACGCCCGAACACAACAGTAGCAGGTGCTGCTCCGAACAACCGGCCATTATTTCTGTTCATTTGCCGCATCCGTATGCTTAAGCTGATCATCAACCTCTCAACCCTATCTCCCGTGCGGATGGAAGCTCACCATGACCGCGGATGAACCAGACGCCTGACAATCATTTCGAGCCGCCCTACCGGAAACTGAAACGATATGCACTAACAACATCGCTTGGGCTCCACCGCCCAACCGGAGCCCAATTTTGCACTCTTCGGCCGGTGCGAATCAGCTGGAGCTTCGTGCGAATTCCCCCAAAAACCCGAAAACCACTTATCCGCCCGGTAACCATTCCGTCTTAACTCGAGCAGCCCGCTACTTAACTCGAGCACATTAACCGAACCAGCAGCCAGGCCTAGCCTAGTGAGCTAGCGGTGTTTGTTTTCAATTTAACAAACCCACCGACCCGGGGGGAGGCGCTTCCGAGGCGCGGATAGGAAGGGCGGCCCACCACGAGCCACGGAAGGGTCGATCGAGTCGACGCACGCGAGCCCATCTCGATCTCGATCTCGCGGGCGCAACCCCCAGAACCCATTCACCATTTGCCGGCGTTGAAAGAATTTCAATTTGCAACTTTGCGCACTTACCGCGGCGTCGGGCGAATTGCTTTTGCGCAGCGGTTCTTCTGCGCCCACGCGTGCTCGCCCCGCCTCCCCGCCCGGTTCTGGATGAACGGTGGAATAATTGGAGAATTCGTTGACCACCCTACCGGGGCCCGGTTAAATGAGCGCAAATGGGAGCAGAAAGCGAACGAGAAGCACATTAGAGAAAATAAATCATCAATCTTTTACACACTCCAATAATCGTGCCCAGGGGGGGGGGGGGGGGGAGGGTGGGATGTAGAACGTCTTCGGACGGTCCGGCGCTCTCGACATTCTAGCCCTGGTACTGGGCACTGGGCCGAGCCAATTCGTAGCCACTTCTCCCACACGTTGACAGACGATCGACCAGGCGACGCGGACGCAAAACACGGACGGAACACTAATTGGACCATGCGGTCTTGCGGACCCAGGGAGGGGAGTATCATGCAGTGGTAAGAATTTATATGACTTCCGTCATAATCTACGATGTGCGATCGGCCGCCGAAGCCGCCACGAGAGTCGAGAGTCGATGCCGAAACCTCCCACTGGTTTGTAAGCGACGACGAAGCCACCGTACAAACGATCGGTGCAGGTCCTGCTCGAAATATTTCACCGGCGAAGAACACAGACGCGATGGGATGTAACCGATCCCAAAGGGAATCGGAATGCACATCCACATTCCCGGCGAGTTTGATGGAGTTGAAATGAATAAAATGTCACCTGCTAGATTGAATCCTCCCGATAGCTTCGTATCGCATCGGACGTCATCGGGATCCGATCGGAATCCACATCCAACGGTGCACAGGTACACCGATTGCACAACATGTGCAGACCGAACACACCGAATTGTTACCGATTTTTCGTGCCCTTCGCTTTGTAGGACAAGGGGAAAACTAAAACCAAAGCACCGCGGTGACAGTTTGAAATCCATGGCCTACTTCGATTTCATGGCAGTTTGGGATTTGAACTTGTACCCCTTCCTCGCTGTTACCGAACGGTGCGTACAGCGGCAGTTATCGAACTCATCTCGCAAAAGGCACAAGGACTGGACGGCAAACAGCGATTTTGTAGCAATATCGGCCTCACATCAGGAACGCCCGCTCAAACTGGGCCGAGTGCTGGGCCTGCGTCCTGGAGAACATTCCGTTAGCTTAGCACTCATTTCAGTTTCTAATTGAATGCCGGGCGGCGATGGCGTACACCGGCCGATCATAATGGTGCAGGACACAGCGGGATTTTTCTGCTCACTCCCCCCAGCTGCTGACCTCCCCAACGGAGGAGTAGGAGTAGTTTCGCGTCCCAGCCCGGCCCGACTCGAAATCGGCCAGTATTCGCGAACTGCAAAGATGGTCGCTTGTTTTCTGCTCGCACACTTTTCAATACCGTTTTGTGATTTGGATTTTTCCTCCACCCCTCCCCTCCCCGCAAGGGTCATTAATCTCGGCCAGCCCGGCAAAAACGTGCACGGTGGGTGAGGGGTGGAAAATTACGCCACCGATGCGGCGGAGGTCAGCCGGACGCCCGTTGGCCGTGGGATCGAGCAGGCCCCGAATGGGAGCATACATCGCGGCTGCTCGGACAATCGGTTGGCCAATGTGTGATGATGATTGATAGTGGCCCGTATTCAGCGATGAAGCAGTTGTTCCGCGAGAATGCCCGGATCCGGATGAGCCTGTCGGCGTCGGCGAATGCGTAGAACGGTCGACCGGGCTCGGGACGGCACTAGCCCCGGATTCACCATTGCTTCACGGCTCGTTCGGTGCAGTGAAAGGAAAATGGGTCAGCCAGCCGGGTTCGCGGGCTGGTCGCAGGCAATCATGCTGTGACATTGAACAGTTTGCCAACCGAACGATTACTCATTGCTGCACACACACACACACACAAAAGCACATAAACATACGAGCCGAACTCGAACGCGATAGAAAACATCGAACGGAACGTGAGAATGTGCAGATTAAGGTGTGCTGCAATTAAATAGCAACATAAAAAAGCCACTCAATTGTTCGCTCGCCCTTACCTGGAGCAAAGTTTAACAAAGCTTTTCTTCTGCTCTCGATGGCTAAAATGAGCCCAAGGAATTTATTAGGATTAATATAAAAAAACCTAATCTCAAACCAACCAGCGCTCAGGTGATGTTCAAACACACGAGAGAGAAAAAAAAACCTAATGCTCCCTCGATCATCCCATCCCGAAAGATTGCTAACGGTTTGAAGAGTTATAAAAAAAAAGCTGTAGAACGAATTTTCCTCGATCGACTCCCTAAATTACAATTCCAACCCGAGTCCCGCACCGATTGTCTTCCGGCGTCACGTTTCAGCGCGAGTGATCCGATCGGTTAATTACTCGCTCGCTGTAAGCGATTCCTACCCACCATCGGACGGGCGGCCCCAATGGAACCGTACGCGACCATAAAGTGACCCGCTTAAAATGGGTTGCATCGATTTTTACCTCGTTTTTTTTCCACCGAGGGTTTTCCTCCCGCCCGACGCGAGGAGTTTACGGCTTAACAGTTTTATGGGTAATTATTAATTTGTTATTCACATCTTCCAATAATAAACTGTTTCCGATCCAATAAACCTCCCGCCGTGTTTCCGAAACGTGATCCCGATTCCCGAAGTATCGGGCGGCCGCGGTCGGTTCTCCCACAACAATCCCCATTTCCCCCCCCCCCCCCCCAAAGCTAAACCAGCATGATCGGCCGGTTTATGTTCAAAACATGTCATAATTGTCTCGAAAGAAGCGCTCGCACCGTGGAAGCTAATCTTTCCTACGACACGCACAACGCGACACATATCGTCCGGTCCCATCACCCGAAGATTACGAATATGTTACGCCAATAAAAACAATGCACCGCTGGGGATCGCCGGCGATCGGAAGGCCGGAGCTGGGGATGGGAAGGAAAGTTCAATAAGCGATACCACGCCGGTGGTAACGGGATCTGATTTCTTTTAAAACACCTGCTCGCGGTTCTTCTCCGCACGGTGAAAAACGCGTGCAGTGAAAACGCGAACAGCAAGACGACCACGAAAGGCCCGGCGCCGCCACGCTCGGTACGATCGGAACGGAGATACATTTTATCTGTTTTTAATTGCAAGGTTTTGATCATCATGACCATCACTTAATGATGGGGTTCCGATAGGAGAGGATGGAGAGGGGAAGGGAGCAGGAGGGGGAGGGGAGGTACGGTAATCCGGACGCTTTGGTGGTTCATTGGTGGATCGATATCTTCGGGATCGACGAAAAGTTTTGCCGGATTATGCGGCAACGGTACAGGAACGCCGCAACGGAAACATCGTTTAATCTTGCACCAGCCTTTGAGTTGTGCGATCAGCATTTTTTATTTTTAATTATGTAAAACACATAGGTATTTTTCATTTATATGGTTTTCAGAAGGGAAGAAGAAACATTTGCCGAATGAAAATGTGTCTAATTTATTTTTCAATCGTTGAAGTTTATCTAATAAAAAATCTCCTACCACTCTAAACTGAAAATATTAAAAAGCAAATTATGCCAACTACACATCGCATAAACCAGAAAGCTTAAAACCTACCCGCACCAATTAACCCGCGTCGCTCCATAAAGCCGCCCCAACGAAACATGCCAAATAATGTTGCCAAAACTAAAATCGCACACCATCACGATAAGCAAGCGAGCGTGCTCGCACCATGCTCCATATGATAATTCACCCATAACTGTGTGTGTGTATGTGGGGGGCGAAAATCTTCCACCACTTTCCCCCACTTTCGCGCGACACAACCACACTCGGTCGCGTATCGCCCGGGGTCATACCGGATGGCCGGTAGCAGCTGGCTATGGCACCACGCCCCTGTTTGTTTTCGGAATGTTACGGTTACGCGAACGCGTCTGTCGGTCAGCCCGAAAATAGTGGAGCAGTTGGTGAAGCGAATGCGAGTGCCGGTGGCTTCTCGCGGGGGTCTGGAGCCCACTTTTGGCTGGCCCGGTAACCCGTTGCTCGGTAGCGCGGGGCGACGCGCACAATCGCGCGGCTAACTGTTTCCGTACGTGGTGCCGTAGCACAGTTTTCTATTTCTGCGCCACCGGGCCGGGCATGATCTGATGTCCCATTTGGCCGATGATGGACCGTGCCCGGGCGATTGTCGGGAAAATTGAACGCTGGTTGGCACTGAGCCAAAAGAGACCGGCAAAAAGATAGTCGTTACCGCGGTTGCTGTTAAGATAGTCGTTAGATGCTTTGGCGATCGACACAAACAATTTAATTTGGAGCTTAAAGTGCGGTATATTAAAAACAATATAAATAAAGGAAAATATTTTCAACATTATGGAGATAAATTTAAATGAGAATATCAAAATTTTAAAAACAATTTAAAAAAAAACTCAAGTAATATAAAATGATATAAAAAATAAGTAAATAGAAATAAAAAATAAAACTTTTTTTTGTCACGCTTTCAATCTTATTTTTTAAATGTTATGCTCTGAATAAACTGAATCTTCGAACAAGAATGCTAATGCAATTTGTCTTAATTTTGCCACATAGCTCATATTTTTTTCTAATTTATCAGATACCCGCGATATCTTATCGGGTCTTTTTCTATTATGCCTCAAATTTTCCAATGTTAATCATAATTTATTTTCATTTTCTTTTATTACACCAAGCTGCACACAATTTGTGTGAATGATTAAATGAGCTATAAATTTAAAAAATATTTGTATTTAAGAAGAACCGATGTTAAAACAGAACGTTGAAGATGACAGAAAAGTAAAACCACAGATTGATAATTACTTTTGTGACAAATGGTGCACCCAACGTCGGCCATAGGAATGTGTCCCGCTTCCCATCATCGCCGACCGGGGTAATCAAATTACACCACGGCAAAGCAAACGAACCGTCCCACTGTCGTTTGGTATTTCATCACCTTGTGCTAATGTGGCTCGTAAATGTTTCCATACCGGGGCCGGGTGCCGATAGAATTTTAATTGGAACTTAACAGCCAATTTATTATTATCTCAAAACAAGCTTTCCGCCGAAGCCCTCGAAGGCCATCGGGCAGACATCGGTCGGCGACGGCAAATCATCCCCGCTGACCGTTTCGCTTTCAATTATTGTCCACCGGTTGCGGTGTGTCTGGGGTGGCATCGGCGATAACTCGCACTGATGATACATTGCGACGTACGAACGAAAGTAACTCCGTTCTTGCTATCATTATGCTGATTATAGCAGATTTGCGGAGCCTCACGCGGGCGGGGGAAGCGAGTGGCATGGACGGGGAAGTTCATTCACTTTTCCCGTTCCCCCTACCGGTGAGGAACAAGGGGATAGCGAAAGTGCTTGGGGCGAGAATTGTCATAATTAAAATAGTCCTCAGTTCAACTGCTCGAAGCCCGTGCTGTACTACACCCTTAACCCCATCATCGTGGGCCGTTCTAGCGGTGGCGCGGTCCTTCCGCCAGTCATAACCGACCGGGCCGAATGGGGAAGGCCGACAAGCAATCTGCCCAGGATCTTGAACCACTTCAGCACCGCACCAGAAGCCACCGAAGAGTAACGTCCTCGGCGAGTATGAGCGCGAGCGCGCGCGCACGTCAAAGCAAACCGCATACTTTTGCGTGCGACAACACACTAGAACGATGACAACGAACGTGTCGTGTTGTTCGGAGTGCAGTGTGTATGTGTATGTTCTGATTGCGATGTGGTTGCGCTAATTATAGTAAGCGGCTTCTCTGCCGGTTGTTACGGCGACGGCAAAAGGAACAATCTTCCAGCGATCCAACCCGGGCACCAACCGAGAACGGACGAAGCTTCGCTCGGTTGCGCATCTTTTAACTCCGCTTAAACGATGTGTGATTTCTGCGAATCTGCGATCGCGACATTTTGCCGGTAAACGATCAACGCACGACGTGAGCCGTGCGCCAGTGCCAGTTTTCATTTTTCACCATGCCCAACCGCATCTTTGGGCCGCGGGTGATGAACTGCCCGTTACGGTTTTATGCCTGCCGAAGCACACTTTGCTTACAATTCACTTAATTGCGCGCTGGACATCGCATCGCATCGGCCGGCGAATCCTTCGGCACACGCAACCCCTAACACATTAGGCCGCCGCAGCACAACCACTTTCTCATGGCACGCTTTGATTAGCTTCAAATTTGCATGAAATCCTCCCGAGCAAGCGCTGGCGAGATCGCATCCCCAACCGGGCGGGATTATTTTCACATTACCGCCCGGATCCGGAGCCTTCCGAGCGCGATTAAAAGCTCATTGTCGCGGATGAAGTACCCCAGGGTGTGTGTGTGTGTGTGTGTGTGTGTGTGTGTGTGTGTGCGGATGAAGTACGAGTGTGCCGCTCAATTGCTGAGGAATAATTGAATAAAATTAGCATACCATTCACCGGCGCACCGGCAATGAGAACGCCGATCGCAACGGCCCGGGGATGGTCATTGTGTGTGGCGCCCCTCCGGTAGGTTTTCCTCCAACCTTTGCCAGGATGCGGTCGGCCGGTACACGAGCAAAACCATCCACTTTTGGACATCCTGGGAACCTGGCCGAAGTTTATGGAGGCCGCTCTTACATAATCCAAACGGGGCCGAATGAAAAACCCCCCGTTGGAACAGTGATAAAGTGAGCAATCGTCGGGCATTCGGCATCGGCATGGGAACCGCTCTCGAGCAGATCGAAGATACATCGACGCCAGCCCGAGTCCGAGCCGTCGAATTGAGTCGTTCCGTTCGGGCGGTGAGAATACAAATTGAAGTCAATATGTTTCGCGAAACGCGATGGCTTGCTATCGTGTAGTGCCGGTCGTTCTGTCGTTCCATTCCGTGGCTATTAAGATAGATGTGCAAATGAATTTCGCTAACTCCGGCCCACCGGAGCCCACCCTCATGCGCCTCGCGGGACAGGGAAATGCAACGGGCCGCCACAGTGGCACAGTTACATACGATTAGCTGCCCGGAGGCATGGGGTGCCGTCGCTGCTCTCTGGAGGTCAGTTTTTAAATTGGAATCGGAATCGTAACGTCCATTATCCATTTGCCGGCGCTGCTTACCTGCGGACGAAACGAAAGATGGAAAACGGGGCAATGTAAGCGATGGCGAAGGCCGTAAACTTCCCCCGGGTGACCGTTTGCTGTCAAAACTTATCGCCGAGCGGTGGATGATAGGAGAGTGTTTTCCGAAAATTTTACATTCCCATTTTTGCTGCCCCAATGTGCCACGCAATCGAATTAAACGCTCAGCTCGGGCCGGGCAGATGTTTCAATGGGTTGTTTTCCACCGCCCGCCATTTACATTTATTAAACCGCCCGTAAAAAGCCTCACATGAGCTTTCTAGTAATCGGTTTATCGGTGGGCCCCCGATTCGGTACCGGCAAAACACCGTGTCCGGCTAATTAAAACGTCAAACGTGGCTACCAGCGTCTGGCGACGGTGTTCCTCCCGGCGAGTTTGGGCTTCTTTGTTTTCGTAGCGCTCTCGCACCGAAAACACTCTCATCGAAACTCGACGAAACTTGTCGAACTCGGTGAGTAGCTCCATTAATTCAGCATGCCGGAAGATAAACACCGAATCACGGGAGCACACACACACACAGAGAAAACCCACAAACACGCATGCCAGTTGCCATTTGAGAGTGCTGACTGTTTGTGTGATTTGTTTTTTGGATTTTTCCTTTACCTCTTCTTGTTTGTGCGGAGCGTTTAAAAGCATTTGGTCCGACCATTGGCTGATCTGATTTCGCTCGCCATCATTCAAATCATATATTGATAATAAACGATGGATTGTTTATGCTGCCGTTTCGCCAGCTCACCGGGCAGGGCAAGCGCTGGCATCACGGTAGCCGGTGGCCAGGTGTTCCCGGGACTTCGTGCCGCGATTCCAGGCAGCGTACGTCAAATTCACGCGCGCGATTCGTACGCCAAAATTCACTCTCGAAACAAGGTCAACGATTTCGGGCCTTTCGCGAAGCTACTTAAGGCGGCTCGGTATTTCTTCTTCTTCTTTTTTAACATTCAACAACGACATGCTGACGTGCTTTCCGCGGTGATATTTCTCCCTCTGTTTGTTTCTGGAGTTAGTGTCCCGGGCGTGATTATACAATCGATTGGGCCAGGGCCGCTGGCCAAACTGGTTTGCTTAATTTCTTCCTTCCTTTCTGCGGCGTTCGGTGAACCTTTTTTGCAATTTTCCCTAGTTCCACGGGACCCGCGCGGGGTTGGGCCCTGTTTTCGACCGGTCGGCCAAGAAAGTTGCCCACAGTTGCTTCGTGTGAGGTTCGATAAGAGCGTCGGTCGGAAGGTGAACCTGCCAAAGCCGGGTTCGGGAAACTTAGTGAAGTCAAGAATGTTTCGGTTCTTGTGCGGTAAATGACGAGCGATGTTAAATGTTGCTTGCATCTCTAGACAATAGACAAATTCATTTAATTTCTTTGTTATGTTTCTATTCAAGTTGTCATATTCTTCTATGAATTTTACTCGTTTCTTCTTGTTTATATTTTATTTTCGATGAGAGGAGTAAGTTTTCTAGAGGTCAAATGTTAAGATCAGCCAAAAGATTAAAGATTATATTAAATGAAAATTTGATTATCATTAAACAATACACCACTTTTGGGGGAATCCTATTTTCCTAGTTATATTTTTTAATTATTTTTTTGGTGAAAAAGCTCTCGCTTAGAGCCCGCGCCCACAAAAGATTCAATCAAAAATAAACTATCACAACACGCTCTATCCCTTTCGTCAAGTCAAGATTTAAGAAAGAAATAGTTCCCTGCTACCTTAGAGTTTATTATTCTTCATCATTGTCTAATTCTTTCCATCACCGGTTAGAAAAAATGATTTCATAATTTAACACCCAACGACGTGTGAGCTGTCCGATGGGCTGTCCACACCGCGTCGGCGAATAGAAACGTCCATCAAATGCACTCAACCAGAGCGCACACTAACACACACACACACACACACGTGCAACGAAGCGACACGAGTATCGTAAATTTGGATACACAAAACAAAAGCGGATAATTCATTCCCTATCCCCTGTTGTAACACCACGGCGTTGAAACCGAACGCTTATGCTGTCGGGTTTTCTGCATAAAGCGCAACCGAGCGGACGGTGCAGAACGCAAGAAAAGCTGACGGGAGCTATAAAACTGATGTTACAAATTTTTCACTGAATTATTCATGCTCTCCCGGTCCCGGGAAAGATATTTCGAAGATATTGGCTGTAACGTTCGTCCGGCCGCTACCACTTGTAACGAATGCCGGAATGGGTTGTAATAGACGAGCCTTTGTCAAGGTGGTAAAAACGGAAACATGATCCAAATTGCATGTCCGGGTTAACGAGAGTCGCTATTTTGCTTTTGCTTCCCAATCGCCCAACCAGCGGACCCTACGCGAATATCAAACTTATTTAAAAACTTCACCCGACGCATGTCATGTTTTATGCCGCTGCAGTGGGTTCGGAAATTCGACACAAACCGTAGCCGCATGTGACTTCGGACGGCCAAGAACGACGGCATCACCCAGCGTGACAGCGCAGCAGGTTGTGTGGGTAGCGTAGTAAAGCTAATATGAAGTTATACAACGCATCATTAAAGCATCATTACGATCGTTATTAAAACCTATCGCGAAATGGCGAGTCGCGAAAGGTAATCGTATGATCGGCCCCTAACTGGCTCATGTTCGTTTACACCTTGCACAAAGCGCTTCAGGAATGCGTGCATGTGAAGTACTCGCTTTCTCTCTCTTTCTCTCACTCTACCACTCTCTTTGCGACCCGCCAATACTCGGCAAGAATGTAGAAAAAGTCCCGCGAGCCGCCGCAAACCAGGCAAAATCGGTCGGTGATCGTAAATGCATTCCGGTGCCACGCGAACAAGCACTTCAAATGGAACACAACCTCTTCCACATCCTGCTCGACCGTGTTGGGTTGCAATACTTCAACCAGAATAACACCATTAAGTACAGGGGACAGGGGACCGTGTACCCACCGCGAAACCGTCCGTTCGGCAAGCAAACCCAGCAGGATCACCAGCCCATTTCGCCACTCGGTGCGCCATTGAACCAGAGACCTCCTTTGGTTTCCTCGCTCACGATGGGACGCCGGTGGGTGGGAGGGAAAGAGAGGACTCACACACCGTCGTCAACCGTGCGGGCTCTGCATCAAACCACCCGGTGCCACCTGGTGCCCCGGCGAGCGGCGGTGGAATGAAAGTAAAAGTTCTGGTCGCAACAGCACCCAGGCAGAAGCGACGAACCTTACCTTATCGTGGCGGCGACGGCAGCGGCGGCAAGAAGTGGTCCCGTTGTTAAGAATGAATCGTTAAAATGTCGATAGATCTCGGACCCCGGCACCTAGCCGTGAATGCCAGAAGTGTTTTGCGAGCTCCCTTAAGCGGATCCGCGAATCCACCAGCGAAATGAGTTTCAAACGAGCACGAGCACCATTATAGTTTTATCTACCCCGATTGTTGGAACTCCGACGGAAAAGGGATGCAGTGATTGGGTTCGTCCATTGGGCAGTCCAACCATGCCCGGCACTAGCACCACTCCGGGAGGTTATTCTAGCGGGAGAGCCCATCCTCTCCATCAACATCGCCACGCATCACCCTGTCCAGGGGACGTTTGCACACGTGAGCCCTTGCGTCGCGAGGGCGCACTGTTCGATTCGGTCACCCGGGAACCAGTTTACGCGCAAGAACCCGTTAGATATTGGCGGATTGGCGGATTGGCGGATTGTTTTTTTTTTCTCTCTCTCTCTCGCTCTCTCTCCCCATCGGACCCGACCCGTGCACGCGCATAGATGCGTTCGTCACATCGGCGAAAATGCCGCTTCCACCGGTCGCCGGCCGCCCCGGACAATGGGTTGATGCGCACCGGGCGTAACGTGACCGATCGAATCGCAAGCGGATTTTTTTGCTCTCCCCTCCTATGCTTCTAAGCATCGACATCGGGACGTTCTGTGCGTCGAGTGACGGACTGCGTTCTGTACGTTCACATGGTACGGTGGACATTACGGCACCAAAACCGCTCACCGGCTCATCGACGGCTTGAACAGGTTTTTGTGGCTGCAGAGGTTTGCTTTCAACTTCTTTTTCTTTCCGCTGCTGCGTTTGAGCCAGTGATTGCAGATTTTCTGGAACTGGAAAGAGCATCGGTGCTGGTGAGGTGATAACCGCCGAACGACCCAGTTGTAAAATCACTCTATCGGTTCCATTCGACCAAAGTTGGCAGTGGCAAAGCTCAAAGCCTCTTAAAAGCTTTTGATACTTGATTATGGTTTCTATAGGATTGTTCAAATGTACAGACACATCGTAGTGACAAAAGCATCTTCCTAACAATACTTGAAGCGAAAGGTGATTGAACATGTCCATTCGAAAACAAAAATTAAAATGACTCCATTTCCCTTTCTAACCCACCATTGATTTAAAGAGAGCAATTTTATTTCAGTACAATCGCAAACATTGAAAGCAGCGCTTGCGAGAGGACACAATTGCGCTTGAATAGCCAAAACCAATCAGTTGAAGGAAATATCTCCATTAGTTATCTCGAACAGCAGCTCCAACAACACGAGTACAACACGTCCCAACCCACCGCCAACCCACGACAATGCCTCCCTAAACTCGGTCCCGATCTGTATCTCCAGCGTCCCGTCCCATCGGCTTATCGCACCGAGTTGATCTTGTCGGTTTTCCTATCCCACCGAAGCATTTTCCTATCGCAATCAATTGTAAAGCCGAATTCAATTCAGGCACGGTTGCGGTGGCCCGCGCCCTTTCCGAAGCACCGTTTTCGCTTTTCGCCGTGCACCGAACACCGTGCAATAAAAAGAAGGGCCCTCGCCAGCTCCCTACGTGTGTGCGGTATCGTGTCCGGAGTCCGAATTCCGACCGTGAATGGGCACTACTGTTTACACTGTTTCAGAAGGAGGAAAGGTGGACGGGTGCATGTTTCGGGAGCGCCCACGGAAAGACGGTCGATCGAAAGACCCAAGCCCAAAGCCCGGCTGTCATTCCGGTGCCCAAATAATCGCGTCGCTCGGTTCTCATAACTGTCAGGGAGCTCGGTGCGCCCCATTCATGAAGCCGCAGGAACGTGATAAATGAATTACGCCTAATAGAGGCGTTTTGTGCGCGGAATCGTTCGAATCGGACCGCGTTGGCTTGTTGAATCGGGCATGAAAAAGACATCAACGTTTGAATATGCGCTACTGTTGGGGGGCGAGGGAAGTGGCTTGAAAGACTTGAAAGGGAAGGAAACCCCTCCCGGCCGCCTTCGGGGTTTGCGGCATCATTCGGTCGATCGTTAGATATGTTAGATATGTTTTGATAGGCGGCAGGGAGGGTTTGATCAACAAATGCACTTCACCGTTCAGCATTCCACCATAAACGGGTCAACCGCTTTCTACCGGGAGCGGGCTTGCATACTATTTTCCTTTCGGTTCATGCGATTCATATTCATTTTGCCTGACGAGCTCCTGATTTCCTCCGCAAGAATTCATTCTTGAAGCTAAGTCATTTCTCCCCCTGTTTAATCCATTAGCTATAGACGCAACCCTGAACCGAGCGCCCGTGTGATTTCGTTTTCACAACTGTGAACGAATCGAACGCTGGGCGTTGGAAAAACCCGAATAAATCACAATCTAATCCAATTACACGGAATTACGTGGGCGAGAGTAACTGAAAAAAAACGGAACTCCCCGCTTTACCGATTTGCGTCAATCGTCGGCCCTTAGCGCGTTTGATCGGTTTGGCGAGGAAAATCGCGGAAACGAGCATGGCATTAGATCATCGATGGGCCCTTGAACAGAATCGGACTGTTAAATTAAATCTTTTATCCATGTGGTTCGGACAGGTTAGTTTGAAAATGTTCTTCCCGGTTGGATAACTGCTCCATACATCATTGGTAGCATCTTTTCAACATTTTATTTTATTTTTAACTGTCGCTCGGTCACTTCCATTCTAGCATCACCACTGACCCAATTCTCAGCCCCCCGCGAAAGGTTGCAGGAAGAAAATTGATTTCTAATAATCATCACCCAAAAAAAAGTAAGAAAATATAATCATCTAACAGTCCACTCGCTCGTGAGGGGACACTTTTTGTGGCGACTCCAAAAAAAAAAATAAACAGCTGACTTCATCCTCCAGCCGTACTTCCAAACCATTTCGTCAACCCAATGGGTTTTAATGAAATAAGATTAGATTTTTGTTCCCCCTTTTGCTTCCCCTGCAAAGTTTCACGCTAGAAACGTTCTTGTCTGCCGCTTCCCCTTCGCACAGCGGAGCAGGCATTGGTTTTTCCTTATCCTACTTTGTTCCCCTTTTGCGACGACCGTTAGCGGTGACTTGCTTTTCCGAGCGCCCGATCGATCGCGTACCGAAAAATCACACGCCATCACAGGCCGGTACCGTTTGTTTGTTGGGGCGCGCGCGTAAGAAAACACGCACGCACACACGCACACACGCACACACACACACACATAAAACTGGACCACCGGCGGCCCCTCGAGGGTTGCACACGGTGAGCATTGGGTTTCGAACGGGGATGGACCCATGTCCATCTTCAATCAAACCGAGCGTGCACTTATCCCCGAAAATATGAGGTGAGACTCGTCGTTCGAACGGGTTGAACCCATTTCCTCCGGCGCGTTCGAGGGCCCTAGCGGTGCATTCTAAACAAGAATGAAATTAAAACCACCCCAGTTAGCCGTTTTAAATGCTTCCCTATCACGATTCCATGCTCCACGCCTCCGTTTCCTCTGCGTGCTCGATTCTCGCCAGCTCGGGCCCGGGTTGAGATTAATAAGCGCCCTAGGGGAGTCGTTTGCTTCAACACTGCAGCACTCACCGACGGGTCGGATTGGAGGCCGCAAATTAAACGTCTGATCTGCTAGTAATTAGCATACGCATCGTTCTCTAACGCTAATAGTGAAGAATGGGGGGGGATATGATCGAAATATCGATCAGCGCATCCTTTCCGAGAGTAGCCCAGTTCTCATTTGCCTCACCGAACGCTGACCTTCTTCTAGAAGAGTGATTTCATTGATAGCGGAGAGGCTGTTCTAAATAAAAAAAAACAGAAGCAAGAAGTCCAAAACCTATTCCACGGCGATTAAGCACACCCCTCCCGGTACGGATCGGCTTACGCTACGAGGCACTGATAAATGGTTCTGTGCGGGAGATGTGATTTGCTTTTGGCCATAACGCATTACGAATCAAACTAATCATAATATTTTCCCGCACCCGATCCGTGAGCATTGCCTGGCATGCATGCTGAGCAAACATCGATAGAACGTATTCAGCAAAACGGGATGAGCTTCTAGCCTCCTAGCCAGTTTCCTGCCGAAGCTAAATCGAAGTCTAGCGGCTTCAGTATGATACGTACATTCCATCAGGCCATCGGGAAACGGCACTGAAAGCGCTTTTCCGGTCGGCTGAAAAAAAAAAAACTAATATTCATACCACGCTCCACGACCGCAGCAAATCCGGCATGCTGCACCGTCAGAACCCGGGACGAACGAATTCATCGATAATCGTACCGATGTCTTAGTGAGGGAAGCCAGCAAACGAAAAAATGTGCAACCAACCGGCCAATCGTCCCACCGGTCCATGCGCAGTATGCACATGGCCGGGTGCGAATAGTTAAAACCGGACATCGTAAATTGATGCCTTCTACTTTATCAATGTAAAACGGTACAATCGGCGTCAGTTGTACTGTTGTTTGCCCGATCGGTGCTATTTTTAGTTGAAGGAGTGAAGGCATGAACTTTTTGTTCTCTCTGTTTTTTTTTTTGTATTTGCGTATTGATGATAAGCTTCTGTGGTGATGACCCGGTGATTATTGATGGTAATCGAGGGTTTGTATTTATTGTCTGACTGTAGGATCGTCTGCGATGGGCAACCCAATTAGTGGATTGATTTATGCACGCTACATATTTGCTCGGGAAACGGCCGCAGTCGGAGCTTCGCAGACGGTCCGGTATCGATGGCTCGCTTTGCATCCGTTCACACCGCAATCGAACGCAATCGATCACATTGGCTCGCTTTAACACCTTACCGGTTGCTTTGCCGATGTCGTCCTAACCCAACGCTCTCGTCTTTTTCCTTCCCACTTCTCTCCTTCCCCGCTTTCCTGCACGACCATGCCCGATCGATCTTCGTCGCTCGGTGCACGCCGCTAGGTCGACAGCTTGCCGGAGGTAAATTAATGATTAATTTTTTAATCGTCTCTTTCACCCACCACCCGCGCGCTGCTTGGTAGAAGTTCACATTTCCCAAGCGTGCACGTACGCGTTGTGCTGTTAGAAGGGGAGAGGAGGAAAAAAGAGGTGTGCTCGTGCACGCTTGTGTGTGAGCGCTAAGAACTGAAACCAATGCCCTATAATGAAGCACGCCCTAAACCGCGCACCGATCGTTTTGAAGAACGTTTCGGCTCCTCACACCCCGTTAGCCCGTGAAAAAAAAGCTTTAAAGACAGTCGTGGTTGCATCCGTAGCACCCTTTTAACGACCGGATATTGATCGAATTACTTCCAGCCTACCGTTTTGCCGACAATTTGAGGGGGGAAACTCTCGAGCATCATTAGCGACCTTTTGGCTCAAGAACTTTGTTTTAATTTTATCTTTTTAATCTTTTTAATCTTTTTTAAGAGCAATTCAATTTTATCAATTTCAATACAAATTGTTTTAAAATTAAGAGTCGAACCGTAGCAAAAATTCAACCTAATCGTTCCCACAAACGGAAACGATCGATCGAAGAAAGTTTCAATCAGTTTTTGCTCCTGATTGAAGCTTTCTTCAATCTTTCTTCTGAGTGACACACAGGGGCAAGTTACGTAAGTATGCTAATTAACACCTCCAGCCCGGCGGCTTCAAAGCGCACGAGCGTCGTTTTCGATTCGCCAAAGGAGAAGGCTAGCACATCGACATACGAATACGGAACAAACGTGATGAGCTGGCAAAGGGAAGTTCCCGAAACGAGACTGAAAGTGACACCAAATCGGTGCCGGGGCGTACGTCGCGTAATCACGGTGCGAATCGAACCGGTGCACGGCAAAGGGTGACGAGTGCGGGGGGAAGAAATTAGCGACGATTAAGTAATACGTGTGATTGGGATATTATTTAACACTTGCTTACTCATACGCCTTACGATGCAAGATGCGTACCACTATTTTGGTTCAAAGTTAAACGTTAAAGGAGGTAAAGCAAATGAATGTAGGGCAAAAATGATTCCACTTATATGTGCTACATGTGTATGAAGAGTCAATTTGCAGTTTTAAATCTATTGTACATCTAACGAATAATGATTTCTTTATTTAAATTTAATATTTTTATGCCAAAATTCACATTTTCTTCCACCATATCAACTCACAAACTAACAGCCAAAGTTTTAACAATAAACTTTTTTGAGCTTAGATAGTTTAATTATTTGAGTGTTAGTTTAAAACAAACTTTTTAAAAATCAATTAGTGCGGAAATGTTTCTGGTTTTTCTGATCTTTTTCAGTAAAATACTTTTATTTAAAAAAATTAAACAAAACATTATTGGAAATCCAAATTATATACAATCAGTGGTATTAAATCATGATAAAATCCAAATTTGCTGTCAAAATTGCAGACAATTTTTAAAAAATTATGACAAAAAAACTAATCCGATGAACTAAATTGTTAACTAATATTCCTAATATACTATAATTTCTTCTTTGAAATTCTAAACTTATGACATTTTTAAGATTGTTTTCGACGTTTATTGAGAAAAATCATGCAAAAATATCATCATTAATGGCAAGCTGACATCATCAATTTAAAGAATCCTATTCCGTGTTACCTAATTCACAAAGCATGCTGCATTCTTCATGCATCAGGTGAACCCACCATTGCCACTAGCCATCATTCAACTGTCGCACAGGTGATCGATACTAAAAGCTGATCAGTTTATTAGCTCACTCAAAACGGGAACAAAACCTGTCGCACCCACCCATCGTCAACACAACAGGGAGGGGAGTAGAGCAAATTTTCCACCCACCGATTCCGCACACAAAAAAAAAACTGCTATCCTTGTGATCGGGCAAAGTTGCAGCATCACGATGCCTCCTCAATGATAATGGGTAATTAACAATCGCACCATGGGCCATGGGTGGAAAGGAACGCACGCGAAGGAGGAAAGGAAATCGAACCGAATGCGCGGAGATGAATGGGGCAGCGGAATAATATGCACATATTTATTCGCTCTTCCCCCGCCTACCATTTAAGGTCAACGAGACAGAAGAAGGCATGCACGAGCCGCATCCGTCCCGGGGACGCGACGCATCCCGGGCCGGCAGGGGTTTAGATTTCGAATCACCCGGCGGCCCAGTAACAGATCACTTGCATAATGCACACCATCACCATCATCGCGATCATCAACACGCCACCAACTTGGTAGCCAAAGACAGACAAAGGCAGGCAAGGAACTTCGCGGGCTCAAGCGTGCCGCATAAAGCGAATTTAGTTGAGGGAAGAAAAAAAAACAAACAAACCGGCCCATGCTGTTTGCACACTGCACTGGCACCATTTTCGCCCGTGTGCTTTTGCCTGCACCCAGGTTTTCCCGTTCTCGGCAGATTATCGAGCCACCACTGCGGCCTTACTCGACCGTACGGTACGAAAGAAGTTGTCACCGTTTGCCACCGTTGTCATTGATACCGGTCGCAGTAGCGGCGGGGAAACGCGAAACGAAACGCAACGATTCACACGACTCCCGGCACGAAGCGACGAACCCCGGCCTGAAGGTACGCCTCTGACCAGGGTTCCAACAGCCGCACCGCTCTTATCGACTTTGTCTACGGCAATTTTCTTCCCTATCCGGTGCGGTGAATCGGCGGGACCCATCGCATGCAGCCATTGTTTCCCGCCGTACGCCGACACATAGTCTGATATTTTAATTTGAAATAAATTGTTTGATACCACGAGCGCGCTCACACACACACACACACCTGGAGGCTGCGTGCGCACGCGAGTAGCAGGTAGCGGTTGGTGCACAGGAACACAGAGAAGATCAAAGGAGGTACCTTGCGCGCGGTTCGGCGATCACCGAGGATCAGCGGCGCGCACCTGTGCCCCGAGCAAAAACAAGGTCGACGGTAGATGCTGGAGAAACGAAACGGAGTGTTGGTCACAGCTAGGAGCTAGGTTGCTAGCACGGACGGATTAGAATAATATTAACGGGGTGGTCCTTTGGGTTACACCGATAAAAAGCGCAGTGATATACTAAGCGAGAGTAAAAGAGACGAACCCGAAAGCGGGTGCCTCTGAATCGATCGATCGCTCGTGAGGTTTGTTTGGCTGGAAATAAAGCCTCGAAAACAAACACAACTCACGGAGAGTAGGAACACTAGAGTAATTCGATAGAATTGTTACAATGGGAACTTGCTGCAACTTCTATTAAACCGCACAATACTGAGCTTTTTCACCTAACAAATCACCCCGCCGTTGGGGTTCTTTGTGTCATCCGCTCACAACCACGGGTTCTTCTTCAGTTTTCTCCGAACAGGTGGCTAAGGAAGACAACCCCAAATGTAAACAATAGCATTGTATGCTTCTGTGCGTGTGTCTGTGTATTTACTCCTCCTCCGTGAATAAATTTATGTAATAGCGCAATTGCATAAACGCCACCGAGACCGACCGATCTCACCTAACCGTTCCGGCTGGATGCGAAAAGCGGCCGCTCTTCGCCACGCGGGAACGCGGGAACGCTTTTGTCATTTTGTGCTGGGGAATAGTTTCACCATATCGGGTGGTCTCCCCCGGGCTAGGAGCCACTTCTTCGCCCTGATTTAGCACACACTCACACAAGGCTTTCCTTCCCTCGCTCAGCTTAATGTGTGTGTGTGTGTGTGGATACGAAAACAAATAGAAAGCTTTCAACGCAAACTCAGGTGGCGTTAGAAGGAGTTTCCCTTCCCCGTTGCATCGCACCGCAACCGGGAACCGTTTTGTCATTGTGTATTGCCACCGTTTGTAGCTGCAATTTTCCTGCTAAATAAATGGCTGTGAACTGGTGTGGCCCCTCCTCCTCCCACTCCCGTCTTCCCCCATCCCCTTGGGAGTAGCTGGAATCTCGCAATGGAAATTGATAAACTCTTCGAATGAAGCAACCGCGCAAAACCTGGGAGCAAGTTTTTAATTCAATTCCTGCGCGAACGAAATGGAATTCGAAAATTGTGTTCGGCTAATTTTATGACGCCCCGTTTGGGTGGAAGAAGGGGTGCCGCAAAATCGCCGCTTTCGGTGCATTCTATTACCCCAACCCGACGCTGAATTGGTAGCATCGTGCATCGAACGCTACTTAAATAAACTATATTGCCTTTTCTGTTACTACATCAGCGTGACTCTGGACGGTCGGGGACAAAATGGGCAAACCGTTACCAGTTAATTTATCTCCGTAAACAAACGCACCCCGGTCTAACCGGTCGATCGAGGTGGATCCGGTGGTGGTCGAATTGGTTCGGTTAGAACTGTTTCCGCTTCGACCCCGTTCCGTGCGCCAAGGCCACACAACCTGTCCCGCAGCGATCGATCGAATCCAAATCGCGGCTAATAAAAATAGACAACTCGACACGAACTTCAGCCCTGGACTTAAGAATTTGATATAAACTTCTCGGGTTCGGGTCCATTGACCCGCGTGTCAAGATGTGCCCCGAGATGGGCGGCCGATGAACTTCCATAAAACGAAAGTAAAATCATCGATCGATAAAACAAAGCGGAAACCGAATCAAAACATCAAACTGCAAACTTTCATTAAACGTTTTTACGATTTGGCCGTTGGCCTTGCCGAGCCGAACCAACGCCCCGACCGGGTGTCATTCAACGCGGCAAACCATTAAGCTCACCAAACCGGATGAATTGTTCTCTGGCCAGTTGATTCGTATGAAATGGTTTCAGGGAAGAGAAGAGAAAAAAAAACACACACACACAACGTTCCAATAAACGATTAGATGGCCAGCGCCAGCGGGAGGGTTCATAAAAATTTAGTACATTGTTTTCCCGCATTGACCGTCGTTCCGATGAAACCGAACCGGCCGTATCCTGCCGGCCTTATCCCGGCGGAATCTTCGCGGGCCAGCCGTGATGCAGCAATAAAAACGGGGGGGCTAACGAAACAGAACAGAACAAAACACACACACAAGCACACGCGCACCAAACGAGGCTTGCACACGAAGAAATATTACCTCTAATTAGTTGGCTGCTCCGATGGGTATTACGCCACCGCACCTACGATCGCTCGATCTAGCTTCCAGTGTCGATTGCGTGCGTCTCGGCTTCAGCTTCTGTGTGATCGAACGTTGAAATTGCACCACCTCTCGCACACACACACTCTCTTTCTCTCCGTACCACGTTATCAGCAGTGATGGGGCGATCCCGGCAGGTGGTTGAAATTGTCGCTGGTTTTGTTTTTCACCGACGGTTCTGCGGATTTCGTTTTCCGAATCCCGATCGCGACACTTCCTCACCGTTACATGTACACTTTTCACATTTAACTTCACTTCGGCACGCCACACAACACTGCGATTGAATAATTCGTTGTCTCACTCTTTTTCTTCTTTTGGTTGGCTTTTTGTTTTACCAAATTTTGCACACGTTTTGCTAGACGCGAAATATTTAACCTCCTCTCGAGCAGCCCTGCACACCCCTTTTTGGTACTCACTTTTAGTAGAACAATATTTTCACGCCATCAAACGGTACAAGTTTAGCAAAACCGAACGATTTCCATGCAGCAAACGATCGGCAACAAAACCGATGGCAGAAAATCACCTGCCAGCTCGGGCATGCAACGTCTGCAAGTCGGGCTGCAACGAGAGTTTTGCAAAACTGTTCGGGAGAGAGACAGATAAATAAAAAAATCGGTGTTGAAAAACGAAGCAGATGGAGGAAACAAAAGAACGGCGAGACTGGCTAAACGAAACCGGCGTACTGCGAAATGAGAACCGAATCTAATTGACAACTTGTTAAAAAGCGATTTATCAAGCATCTCGTTATGATGGGCTCGTGTGCACATCTTTCCGTGGCGTTTTTTTCACTGACGATTTAGCATATGGTGGTAGGTAGCGCGCTTAGTAACGCGGCTAGTTTAAGGTGGAAGGCAACGTAACGAGAGAGACAGAGAGAGAGAAAAAAGGCATCCACTGGTCAATAGCACGGATCGCGGTTCTGCGCCCGGTTCACCTCACAGCCGCAGCTAATGGGATCGAATTTCCCAACCCCGGCCGTTTATCCGCACGGAACGGAAATGAAGCACACTCACACGCGGGGTGTCAAGGTGTGCGCTCGGGGTGAGGTCTTTCCCTTTTTTCCCCTACGCTCATCTCCGCCACGGTTCATCTCAATTTGCGGATAAACTATGTGACCGAAAAACGCGGTCCCCCTTGCCCTCGCCTCGACGGGGAACCGCTCGATGGGGTCTGCATGCTGGGCGGAAACTAACCGCTCAGACACCTCTTACGGCATGAATCGCGGTCACCGCGGTTTACGGGGCGCGTAAAATGACGTTTGCCAGCATCCTGCCCGTGGCATGGTCGGTGACAAAACTGGGGTCCGGCCCGGGGTTGATGGGATTTCATTAATGCTGTTAGATAACGAGCCCGTGGGCCAGCGGGAGGAACATTTTACGGCGGCGCCTAACAATTGAGGGAAGTGTGTGTGTGTTTTTTAGTGTATGGTAATAAATTTTGATGCTATTTTGCCATCCAATTGTTCTACTTATTCAAATCTTTAAAAAAAACTAAAAGTTTCAGTGCGTTCTATTAAATTATCTGTAAAATTATGCTCGGTGGAAAAACCTCTCCAAACATTTATCTCATTTGTGAAATTTTTAGCGAGGTTTATGCATACTTCAATCATCGTTCAGCGAAACAGGCAAAATCACTCTCTCCCTATAAACCATCCCCGAGGCATTTCATCACCGCGCATACACACACACAGACGACATTGATTCATTTGACCACTCGCTGCAATCAGTCGAAGCTATCACAAACTCCGCAATGATTGATTCATCGGCGTGTCGAAGCGAATCTGGTGCAACCGCTCGGAAGGGATGCAGACTTGTTTGCGCTCGCATGACTCGCACTTGCAAAAAGCATGTCAAATTTATTTACAAGATCCTCATCATCATCATCATCATCATCATCGTCGTCGTTGAGCTGACCTTGCAAACCGTGCAGTAGCGACCGTGCCGCAATTTGCAGCAGCATTGAGCAATTTACGATGCAGCGAAAGATTTAGCGGGCAGCTCGTGAAAATGAAAGCAAAGTTCCTGCTTCGCTTTTGCATCCCCAGCCCGAAGGAAAAAGGGGTCCCTCTTGATCGTTCCCTTCTGCAGATCGATTGCCTGCATCGATGGTCTGACCCTAGCCAAACAATTGGTCACAGGTTTGATGACTATTTTCCCTTTCCTTCTTAATCAACCACATGTGGAGGATGTGGAAAAGTCCGGACGCGAGCGAAGTTTCCACTTTCAGATTTACAAGGCAGATTTTGGTTTTCCTTATGTTTGGTTTGGAAATCACGTTCTGCTGCTTTTTTCATTTTTTTTTTTTGTTCACAAACACACACATCGCCGGTCAATATCTTTTTTTGTGGTTATTTGAACCAGCAGCAACAAAAGCCGCAACATGTTCGAGTAAAGTTTCTGTCTAGCGGTCGCTTCTGTTGGGATTATAATTGCCTCGCGTCGCATTATTTCGCCTTTGCGCGACGTCAAGAACAGACCACCCGAGAAAGGTGGTAAATAAAACAAAAAAAATACACACACACACACACGACACTTGAACGCGTGAAACGAATATGAATTATTTACAGGTAATTATAACGATATTAGAGTCGCTTGATTCTTCCTCCAGCCGATTCATTACGAGCGACAAATCGACAAAGCAAAAGGTGAAAACAGGGAAGAATGTTGGATGAGCGTTTTTAACACGTTTTGATTGATTGGTTTTTATTGTTAGTGAAAATAGTTTTTTTAGGTTTCTTATTTTGGCCACAATCGTAATATCCTTTTTTAGTTTTTATAATCATCTTATCTTCACTAAAATTAGTTTATTTCATCGTTTTTGTAATCATACTATCACTGCATTTTTTTAAATGCAAAAATGCACTTTTCTTTGTAAAATACCACAGTCAACATTATTATTATTTTTTCAAGTGTCACTTTCATCATTTTCGACTAATCGAATCCATCCGTGGCTTACAACATTTTCTCAGTTCAACGCAGTTAAACATTTTCCTAAGATACAATCCTAGGATACATGTGTATCACAATGCTGCACGTTACTCGTAGTGAGCAAAGGAACCGCTAGGTTTCAAACTACCCTGGAAAGCTCGTACGCAGACCGTGCGAAACGCAACCACCGATGGAAATCTGACTGATCGCATCGGAAACCGACGCCGACTCTCTATTGCGTTATATACCAGGCCAGAAAGATGATAGCCAGTGTCTATGGTCACCGCACACACTAATCGCACCTCACACCGAAAGCTGCATGCACATAATCACACTCCAGCACACAATCATACACACACACGCACACATACACAAATACCAGCGCACGCACGCCTGGACGCACTCGTCTCGAGACCGTTTGTGCCGAACCGAAAACGAAAAAGTGCGACCGAACCGGGCTGAAGTCGGGAAACAACTGCCGACACCGTGATTCGATCGCCAAGGGGAGCGCGTTTTCACGGAGCACCCGAGTGAAACGCTTCGTCCACACACACACACACACACACACGCCCTCGGTCGGTCACACACTCCGGTGAGTGGTACGAATTTTCGCAACCACAGAAGATCCACCTTCGCTTGGCTAGCCAAGTAGTGATCGTCGTCGATCGCGCGTGTACAAGCGATGCAAGCGAAAGGTGTGCAAGTGAAATATACGGTGCAGCATCTGAGTGCCGGGCGAGTTCCGGGCTGTTCCGACCAATGTGGAGCTCGTTGGAGCACCGATAAGTGAGTTGCGAGCGCCCGATCGCAACGGTGACTCAAAGCGACGAACCCCGAGATCGGCGAGTGCAACGCTTGGAGGGTGGCGAGTGTTGGTTGAGCGTTTCGGCTGCATTGTGAGTGCTGGTGGTGTATGGAAATTAGGGGGAGGGGAGGAAAACCACCACCGAACCATCGATCGAAGGTGTTTCGTTAATCGATTATGTCAGATGATTTGCTTATTCGCGGCTGCTCCGGAACCGAGCGGGAAGAACAGGATGTAACCACTTACAGCATGACCGTGCGTTGGGTTCTTGTTTCTGTCGATACTGGTGGTCTCGTTCTTAAGTTTGAAGTAAATTAAGTTAGAAGAATGGGAAAATTTCACCAAATACATTACATCTATACTCTAGCGATGAATTTAAGAGTATCACAGCTATACAAGCGAAATATTTCACGCAGATACTGAGCTTAGGGAACGACGTTTGTTGAATTTCTTTGTCAACAAAAAACAAAAACTTAAAATTGCTGGAAAAATTAAAATTCCAGCATAAGAAAAAAAATATTTACAAAAAAATCTACCAAAATCTCTTATACAAAAAACATTCTGAAATTCGATTCAACTCGATGTTTTTCTCTTCGTGAAATATTCTATTTTAATGTAGTTTTCAATCTAAACATAGACGAACAATAGAAAATTTTAATTCATCTTTTTATAATCAATGACGCTTTCCCCACTTTTTTGCCCTTTCATTACTAATCAAACATGCATTAATTCAATGTGTACCACTACTACATTGGAACCCTTTTCCCTTGAATTTATAATAAAATGATTTGTACGCCTGTTGAATTTTCATGATTCGAAAATTTCACTGGTATCTGATAAACAGGCTGCACTGGTCCGAAGGGCTTTTCCTGCCCCTCAGAGAAATCGAAAACCGAACATTGGAAAACTGCAACAATTAAGCTAATTATCGAGCATTACCATATCCGCACTGGGCTTGACGAGACTCGACGACGCTCGCGCGTAAATTAATCTTAAAATCATTGCATGTTTCATTAGTTGACAAATTTATTACCCATCAATTCGGCCGTACTTCAACCGTAGCCGTTCCGTTATGCTCGAGCAGAGCGTATTAATAACTGAACCGGTGTCAATCTCTCCGCTTCGGTGTGATATGTTTCCCTATCATGCTGGCGATCTTCGTAGCGTACCCGAAATAAGGTCAGGAAGGGGTTGTTTTCCTGTGTGGAAACGAAATTTTCACTTTCATAAATAAAACTCCAGAGCTACGGGCTTGACAGTGAGCTTTTGATCGGTGTTGCCCACCCAGTTGGGTTTAATATCAACGAGCTCTTTGAGGTAAACAATTTTAATTAGCACAACCTTACCCCTGACGGTTGGTTAACCAAATGCTTTTCCACGCAAGAGAACTTATAATCGTTCAGATGAGTTATTAAAATCGTTAACAATATTCAACGGGAATATGAAACGAAAAGCAACGCGCCAACGAGCGCCTCAGAGCCACATGTTTGTGCTTTTAATTCCATCGTTTTCTGCCTGTCGTTAACATAATCTGCATTCTGCGCGGTACAATGCAATTCGGCGCAAACATAGGTGCCGCTTGCGTGCACTCCGCAATTTCCGTTTTACTTACTCCCATAGTAAACAACCGATTTTAAACATTTCTCAAAATTTTATTATTCCCTCACGAGTGCGGCTATAACTTTCTGCGATCGGGCAGATTTATTTGCTTAACTGCGAACAATTGGAGATCTTTAATGAAACATGGCGTGCCGCACCAATTATTTGCTTATGCACCGATTTTCATTTTCTTGGGACGAATTTAATGACATTTTCACCGCAAACCGTTTACACTGCAACTCATCGCTTAGGTATGGGTGTGTTTTTTTTTGTTTTTGGTTTATGTGCGCGTAGCAGGACGAAGTGTGCATTTGTTAATTATCAATTTATGAAATCAGTTGTAGTAAAAAAAAATGAAAAACTTTCCCTTTCTCTTCGCTGCACTTTTCGGTCGCCACCAACGGTTTCCGTTCCGACTACACAAAATGAGTCTCCGAGCGCGTGCCCGTTCGTCCTACCCGGCCTACTCTGCAGCCCTGTTAGCAGGAAAAGGTAATTTTAATTTTAAAAGGAAAAATCAACCAATGCCTCCTTGGCCGAAAGATTTCGTTCGTCGCAACCGTTTAGCAAGCCTTGGGGACGGGTACGGGTGGTGATCAAATGGGAAAAGCCCTCCCAGTAGCATGCCCGGTTCGGCGAAACGGGCGGTAGCCACAACAGAAAACAGCAACATCGTACCGATACGCTCAGTCGAGCAATTAAGACATTTGTGCTTCTGGCAGCAACCGAAGCAGCACAGTTCAGTGGGTGATCCGTCCCGCAGATATGGTGGTTTATTGGAAAATGCATGAAAAAGTTTAATCATCGACACGAATGAAAATCGAAATTGGTTCCATCGAAAACCGGAGCCGCCCTCGGGCTACCCTTCTGCTGCACATGTAGCGTCGGGAGCGAATAATGATGCGAATGATCGAAATGGGAAATAAAAGATTCGGTTTCATCACGTTTCACTTACGGTCGGTAATCAACACTAGTGACAGAATAATGGCTTTCATTACCATTCACTTGGACTGTTTTCAATCGTTTTTTTTTTATTTTTTATTTCAAGCTTCTTAATTTTCTCTCAAAACCTTCAACCACATTCTAATCCACAACCGATCGGAGCTGTTTTCTTCCAGCTAAACCCATTAAACCTTTATTTTCCGGGCCATAAATCCAAATATTCCTCATGGCCCAGAAATTGACACAGATAGGAGCGCTCGTTTATTGCACCCTCTCCGATCCCCGCACCCACGGTGACACTTTCACATGCTTTCGGTTCGATACCTTTTCAACGCCATCATCGCTGAAACGATCAATTTCGCCGAACAGATTTATGGCTGCATGGAGGCCAAAAGTGAGAAAATCGGTCAATGGATCACGCGGCTCGTGGTGCAATATTATTCAAAATTGATTCCATCTTCGTTCCACACGTTCTGCAGTTCAGTTCAGCGGAGGAAAATCTCGTCGAATGATATATCAATCATAATAAACGTAATCTACCCTGGGGGCACAAAACGATACCAACCGTAACCTGACAAAACTGGTAAACTGCTTGAAAACATCCTGAAACACACGCAATCGCCGTTTGCGAAAATGGCCACAATTAGGTTCTGCCACGGTACCATTTGCATTTCCGGGTAAGTCATTCGGTTGGATGAGTCAACCGGAAGATCACAGCATGCTCATCGCCACCGATACAGGTCCAGATGGACTCTCGACGACACGGTTCGTTCGGTTTCGCGTGTTGTCCACTAGGGCACGCAACAGTGAAACTTCTCCAGCGACGTCTTCGAGCAAATTTCAAGAAAATTGGTACACTTAAATGCACCCTATCTGCACGCTACGCACTTTCACTCTTATTTGGTTGTTCGCAAACGTAGATCGCTTCGATTTAACGTTCGCTTTCATGCGTCTCTTGCGACGAATGTTTGTAAGCATAAACGAAACATTTTTCAGTACAATGTAACAATGAAAACAGCAGTGAAAATTTGAATCTATTTGAGGAAAATTTACATTTCTTTCTTTCAACGGTTTGTGAACATTGACTGCCCACCCGCTGTGCTGCTTTTTCTGCATCCCAAATCTTTATCACCCACTCTCAGTAGCACTTACTACTTTGTATCCATTTATCATTGCACTCGCCGCATTGCAGCACCGTTCGTATGCAAATAAACAATGCCCCTTTCCGTAATCGAGCTTTGGCGCTGGCTCGATCAGTGAAAACACATTAAACCGAACCACTTACTAGCCGTTTGCTGATTAACCATTGTCTCGGGAGCGCCGAGGAGAAAACACACCAACTAGCATCATTACGCACGAAGCGATTTTATTTACTTTTACTCTCGAATGCAGGCTCGGGCTGAAAATTCGTTGTTTATTGTGCGCGTTTTAAACAAATCCTTCAGCTGGCAACTCGTCATTACCGTATCACTCCCAGGCAGGCGTGATGCATCGGGTTGAGTAATGTGATGGTTTTTTTTGTTTCTGAGTGTGCAATGATGAAATGGAATAAAAGGAACGCTCGAAAAAGAAATGCTTTAAATTGGCCCACGCAGGTAAGTGCGTTAATCAAGCTGCACGGTTTTAGCAGTTGTATAAAATCAAATCAAACATCCGTTGCATACCATCGCAGCGGCATCCATCGCAGCGGTATTTCTTTTTTGTTGATGCATTTTTCTATTTCGACTCGCCATCCTCCTTCACCGCAGCATGCGAGTGATTTAAATGAGAGTGAAAGTCATGTTTACCGTGCGCGATAACATAATCGAACATATTGAAAAGTTTTTTTTTAATGAACGAACCAACGATTGGCTTTCAGCTGGGTAGGGCGGGGGGGAAGGGTAGTGGGCTTCGTGAGGGAATGTGGTAGAAATGTAATTTCGCAAACTATTTTGTTTTCGTCCGCGGTACATTGGGCATCGGTGCATGTTGCATCATGCATGTACAACGCCTGAGATCAAGTTTGAAACGCGATACCATCATCGGAAGATTATCTTCCACGCCGATCCCGCCCGCCCGATCTCCCGATCTCAATCTTCTGTTTGAACTCTATCCGTGCTTTCACCGTTCCGATCGTGCCTCCACGTCGTAAGATGAATCACCGCCGGATGCCCGCGGATGAAGTTTATCATCATGCAACAAAACCCGCCCACGCCCCATCGGCGGCCAAAGGCCGAACTCGTCAATCGCGAAAGTGAAACTGACGTACGTGTGTGTGTGTTTGGCTACCATACGGGGCGCGCATTCGGTGGTTGGTTGGTTTTTGTTCGTTGCGAATCTCGCATCTAAGGCTGACCTAACCCCGGGCGCGACCGTTTGCAGCTACCAGCGCTTGAAGCGTGAGCTAACTATGGGCAGGTTCGGATGCATGCTCATATCGGGGCGAATGCATCTTGCGTGAATTTCGTAGAACTTCAACAATGGCCCATTAAGCGTACACTTAACTCTGGTGCACTGTGCGCCCTTTAACACTGTGACACTGCTTTCCCCCTCGCAAATGTGTGTGCGTGTGTGTATGTGTGTGTGTTGAGTAACAAACAGCAGCAGGCTTTGCTTTTACAAAGCGTACATTTAGATGTTAGAGCCATTTTAATTGGTTAGGAAACTCACGTCGCCGTGTGATGAGATCTGTTTGAATAATTAACGTAAAAGTTTGCATCAATGTTCCACATCAAATTAAATGACAAATATTTGTGCATTGATTTTACACATAAACATTTAGTTCTGATTTATACTGCGATTAATTTTATTCCAAAAATTGTGTAAAATTTCCATAAGATTATTCCATCGAAAATGCGTTAAAAATAATGTATGTAACATTTCTCTTTGAACTACATTTCTTTACACAACGATATTATTTAGTAAAAAAATTTAATTAGTCTTATTCGACATATTTTTTAGTTCAATTTATTTAACTACTATGCAGTTTTATTTTCTAATCTGCTCTTTTTATTTCATTTTTAACTTCTGCATTATTTCCATTTGGTGTTTTTAATTTCAAAAAACATGTTTGAATATTCTAATCATATTTTATAAAACATTTTTCCGATTAAATTGATTAAAAAATATTAAAATTGGTAAAATCAGTTAAGAAACAGCATCACTTACAGTGATCAGTAAGTGAAACAAAAAAAAACAACAACACAAGATGAAGAAAAAAATTACACATTTTTATTTAACTACCACTTCAAAACACCAACCACGTACACTCTCGCTTGATTATTCTGGTACTGCCAACTGCTGACTGAAATGTGACCTTCGCAAGTGAAGAGAAATAAACAAGATCAACAATAAGACGGCCAGCAGTTGCGACGATTTGCATCATCTTCACCGTCTTCGCTGGCGTGGCGCGAAAGTCTTTGCGCGATTTCAAAGTCACTTTTTTTTTGTCTCGAACGGGATGTTCTCCAGGAAGTGAAAACAAACAATCAACGTGTATTTGTTTGCTGTTATTATTTTGAATTTCGCTCGCTCGAGTACGCACCGGCGCGTCGCAACGATGCGTCCGTTTCGTAATAATGTGTCACCCGAAGATTCCGCACCTTTTGTCGCTCGCATCACTTTTGCCTGTCGACGAGTGATTTTTGTTCGACTTACCTTCTTTTGTTGCCGGCGTTGCGCTCATCGGTACGGATGCACTTGAGCGTCTGCGCATCGTTTCCAGACCGCGTCTATCAGTCACAACCATACCAGCCCCTTGCACTTACCATCTTGCCAACCGAAACGGCCATTCGAGCGGTGCGGGGTGCACGATTGCATACCATTCACCCAGTTTACTCAAATGCGTTTGCAGAAACGTGTGGTTCGGAATGGGCGCTGAGTCACTGCCGCGGAGGTGAACATGTAGCAGCAGCAGCAGCTTCGGAGCCGGTTACGGGCCAAGGTTGCATAACGGTTATTCCGGGCGCAGCAAGGAAGAAGGTCACCGCAAACGGCATCGTGAAGATGAATAAGCAATCGTTGAGTAACGCTCAGGAGGGGGAGGGGGACCAGGGGAGGGGAAGGTAACTCCCCGTGGAGAGGAGATTGCGACAAGGTTAGGAGCGAGAAATGGGATATTTTTTTTCTCGCTCGTCCAATCCCACGGGAAATACCAAAACCCCAACCAGGATGTGTCAAGCCTGGCGTGAAACATGCAGGCAGGACTCAGCCGACTAAGCTGACTTTGTATTTCGAATGCTACTTTGTTTCGTTGCGCGATGAATCAGGCAGTGGGAATGTGCATCACGAATGAACCATTTGAAATGGTTTGAAAACGGCAAAAAATGCAAAAAATAGACACACTGATGACTATATTTAGAAGGAGAGCGCTTATTATAACATTTTACAACATTTGACAAAGAACATAAATAAACATAAACATAAACTATCAATCGCAGATCTATCTTGAAGCAACGTTTCTATCGCAGAATTTTTCAGTATTTTTCTGTCTATCGCAGAATTTTGAAGCAAAATTTGGATCGACTTATATTTTTCTAGGAACAATAAATAACACCTTTGAACCAAATTTTATTTGTATTCTCAGTAAAATTTATTTGTTTTGAAGTTCAACTAAAAACAAAGATCATGTATGTGGAAGTAGTTAATCGATTTTCAAAATTTGTTAACAATTTTTGTTCAAATATACTTTCATAAGATGTTAAACGCGATAATCAGTTAAATAGGACTTTGTTAAACGCAAATTTGAATTAAAATTTCCGATGAATTTCATATGTTTTAAAAATATGAATAAATTCTAAATGCGCTAATGTTGTAATTTGTAGTCATTTTCAAAAAAAAAAGTCTTAAATACCATCTTTCAAACACAAAATTGCATTCATGGTACGTATAAACTTATTTCTTATCTTTTTTCTTCATCCTCGCCAAGCAAAAGGCAGCTTGAAATCTCCCTCAACCTCGGTGGTCCAACCGCCAAAACCATCACCGGCTCGATGGCGAGTTGTATCTCGAGATCACCATCAACCCATATCACGCCATACATCACCAAAAAACCGTGTACCGGTTCCCGGTTTTCACCTGCACGGCCAATTTCACAGCGCGCGCGTCTTGAGCGAAGCACATTAAAAACACGCACCTTTTAATGATTCCCCGAGGGAGTTTTAGTTTTTTCGTTTCATCCTCAGCGTAGCCACCACAGGTTGTTGCAGTTTGCCCCCAAAACAAAAACAAAACCATACACGCAACGCACCGGTACCGGCCTAATGAAAAGATTGACACGTTTGCGCACCGAAACGCACATAAATAAATCGATCGTGCGTTTGAGCGACCGGCGAGAGAACATTTCCGTTCGTTTTGTTTCACCGTCCCATGGTGACCACGTACTGCATTGAACGGAAAAATAAGGTCAGGAGGCGAAAGAAATGCATCCGAGGAAATTTATTGGATGCCGAAGAGGATTTGGAAATATGATACCCAAACCGACCGAAGGAACAAAAAACACAACGCCCAACCATGTGCGTAAAACGTAAGCAGAATAAATGCCATGTAAGACCAATGCCACGGGCGAGAACGAATAAACTATCCGGACGGTTTCAGCTTTCCACCACGTGCTGCCCTTCGGTAGTTGCACTTTATTAGCATCTCGAACGCATCTTGAGCGAAGCAGCATCGCACCGAATCCGATCCGATCCTATCGGTCGATCGGATGTTTTGTGGTTCGGCTCGGCTACGAACCGGCAATTTTCGAAAACGATGGCTGTGTTTTCATGTTTCACACATTATCATCGACGCAGTGGTTTCGAACGGTGCTCGGAGCTAGTCCGTCGGTTCGGTACTCGCCCTGGAAATGGCTTCATTTGCTTCTTCCCGTCGAGAAATCGAGCAGCTTCCGGACGAATGGGCTTCCCCGTTTGACCATCGCTTTTGGTGAACGGATTTGTGAGTTTGTCAGACTGCTCGTGACATTTCCGGTGCAGTTAGTTCAGTGGACCAATGGTCAGAGTGTTAATGTTTTAATACACCTCGGAAATACTAATATTAGTAAAAACAACAATTTTACAGTGCCAAAAAAAATAGTAAATTTATAATCCATTTTTAATTTGTACTCCTTACATCTTCGAAAACAAAATCTAGATTTCAAAGACAGTTTCATTATGGATCTATAAATTTATTTTCTCTTGCTAAATTCAAGATTCTTAAACTCATTTGCTCAGCTTCACTGCCCAGCATTTTCAGCACGGAATAAAACAAAAATTTCAAAACAATTTGCCAAAGTAACAGCATCGCGGTCACCGACGTCCCCAAAACGAATAAAAGATATTGTCTAATTTTCCATTTCAATAAAACTGTCAACCACTCCCGGCTGCTCTCCCAAATAAACGAAGAAACACAACTTCCGACAACGGAACGATCACACCAACAAACTCCCATACGACAGCGCACGATCGATGGGCTCTTACTTTCTTTTCACCGAGCGGATGTTCTCATTACAGCCGCCGCCTGCCAAAGCCACGACACATTCGGCCGCACGGGAAGTATGGTTTCTGTACCGTGCCATCCACCTTCACCCACCGACCCGGACCGCCAACCGCCTTCCGCACAGTGCTAATGATTCGAAAGTGAAAATCGTCACCCCGGCCAATCGAACGGGACCGAGCGTTTATTGACGATCGAACAAAAGTCTTGCGCTCGCGTCGTTCAGCCGGTGGATCATAATGGGAGCGGAAAAATTCAATCTTTTTATGACAGCCCTGGCCCTGACGGTCGGTGTCACAATCCGTTGCCCTTCCTGGTGCCAGGCTGCCCGGTATGCATGTGTATTCCGTTGTTCGTACCGCGTCTCCGTGTTGATATTTCCATCCGTGTGCGGATCTCGCGATGTCACACTAGCGTGGAGCGCGGCCCGTTCTATCGCGTTTCCCTTTCAAATGCTTCCCGTTTGTGCGAAGCCGGAGGTTCGTGTCGTGTGTTTGCGTTGAAGTCTTCCGTTACGAATCTGCGGGTTCGTACCAATACTGCTCGCCTCGATCGCCGTTTTTCGCCGTGTGTTGTGCTACTAATCGCAAGTCGCTCATTAAGGGAGATTTTTTGTTTTTTGGAAAACCAATCTTTCCCGACCACTAGTGGCAACAAAAGCCTCACAAAGCACAAAATCAACAGCCCGTGAGGCAAAACAAAACTCTTCTCTCACACAATAGAAAAACGAAAAACTGCATCCAGATCGACGCACCGTTAAAAACAAAGCACCGAAAAAAAAAACGAAACGATTACCCATCGCTCATCACGTGGAAGGAAAAAGCAACATAAATAGTTTACATCGCCGAATGCGTACGTCAGCGCCAGTCACATAAACACCACGCACGTTCGGAGAGTGACTAAACCCGGGGGAGAAGAAGCAAGGCCCGGCTCCGAAACAAAAAGATTCATTTTCATTTTGATGAAAGTGAAGTTTTATCACGTTTTTCGTCCCGTAACCGATTGGGAAGATGATGGTGCCCGGTTTTAAGGGTTAGGTTGGCTTGTGTTTTTCTCCCTCTCTCTCTCTCTCTCTCTCTCTCTCTTTCGCTTTTTATTCAATCTTTTGTTTTCCTGCCTAATGGGTGCTCGTCACTCGCCGGTGTCGGTTCGGTTCGGGCGCAACATAATCCGCACACCGGTAGGCAGGCGCAGGCAGCTTCGCATAAGCATTCACTCAGCATCACTTTCAGCCGATTCCGGCGCTAATGCCGACGGTGAAGAATATCTGGCAACCGCGGCACTGATGAGCAAAACAAAACCCTAAAGCGCGCCCGCTTCGTGAAAGCTTTCACCCCTTCGGCAAACCTTTTGGCGGTTGTCCCCGCCTGCTTTGGCTACTACGATTCCCCTACCGGGTGTTGGGTTTGGTTCGATGGCGGTGTGTTTGGGATGGATTTTTATGATGCTTTACGGTGGTCCTCAAAGAAGTACCCTTCATTCAATGTGCACACAATTAGCCGAAATGACGCATGGCAATATGCTCACGGAGTGCAGGAATGTGCACGGTACATTAGGTAGGTTTCAAACATTTTATTTGCATTGTGCGACGACTTGGAGCGATGTAAATTAAGCATTGATTAAGTTGGTTTACCAGGAAAGTTGAAATGCAATAAGAAGTGTCAGGTTGATATAAGACGGATATGTTTTTTATACAACACACAGCTTCATTAAAATACTTTACAAGATGTGGGTTTTCTTTAGATAAATAAACAATTCTACGCACAAACATACTCGTCATGAAACAAGATTAATAAACAGCTTAGCTATTCATCAATTATTGGTTGAATATTATTGACCAATTGTTTTGGTATGTCCTTTAATAATGTTTTTGTAGCCTTATACTACTCTAATATTGAAAGATCAATAAGTTTTCCTGGAGTTACTTTTTTTAATATATTTACAGATTTTCCTGTATTTGGCTTTGTGCTCAGATAAAAAAAACTCATTATATTTTTTTATCCTTTCATCGACATCACCTGGAATAAAAAATAACCTATGGAATTTCAAGATTTCTCCTGGCATTTGAAAGAATCTTTCATTGCTATCGACTGGGAATAGTTACAGGTGTGGCATATCAAATGCATTAACACCAATAAACACATGCCAATCACAGAGCAAATGATTAATTAAATCTTAAACATCCCGATATTAAGCTAACGTTGCAACCATCTCTCCACCCGAGGCTTCCAGCTCGTAAAAGTAATTAATAAACCGACGGACGTTTCGTCTCTGCGCGGTGAGCTCCCCAAAGCAGCTACTGTAATGGATGTGAAAGACTTCAAACTCATCTCACTTTCCATCCATCTAACTGCTTCCCAGAGATACAAAGTATCAACGTATCGTCATCGTTTTTCAGGACCATCTTTCCGGTACGCCCATCTCGTTAATTATTTTATATCACTTTCTTTGCCCATGCCAGGGAGGGCCACCATGTGGTCAGGTAGGCAAGCAGACAGACAGCATCCCATCAGCTCGCAAGAACGCAACAATTGGGGACGATTGCGCAGAATTGAGGTTATGCAAAGTGCGATCGGCGAGAGGCGAAAAACTGAACGAACCGACAAACCCCGCACGGGAGTGGCCGTGACGTTTTCCCGTCGTCCGGCTGTCCGGCCGGGCCTCCTCCGGGTGGCTGGCTGTCTAATGAAAAGCGAGTTAAGTAAATAGGTTACGGGTGATAAACACCAAAACAAGACGCATCACCAGCCAGACCGGCCAGTCGCAAGGCAATAAAAACTGGTGACCACCATCAAGCGAGAGGTGGCAAACATACCGCTTTTGGTTTCCGTTGCGGAACGGTCGCTGGGCTTGTCCCGAAACAATGAGTTGTAGCAGCATGTACCACACACGCGGTACACACCGCACCGAAAGCTCATCTCGGTGCGCCCTGGTGACCATCGTCTGACCGAGTGCCCAGGCGGTACGGCAAAAAAGGGGGACAAACCGAAGCGCCAGTACGCGGTAGGATACGCACAAGCCGGAGCGTTTATGGAAATATGTTAATGTACGGTACCGCGGCTAAAGTGAGTCCTACCGCTTCCGAAACCGACGCAGATCGGGAAGATCGTCTCGGTATTCGTTACAGAGATGGGAAGGGATGGGAGGAGCATGTGTGCCTCCCTCCCAAGAGCATGAAATATGTTGGCCTGTTCCGGTGCGGTAGGAATCGCATAAAATCGTTTCCAAATGTACACCAAGCCGGTACGGTAGAGTAGAATACAATTTTCGCTTCCATTCGTGGCCCTCCACGAAGAAGGTTAACATTAACAGTGCAGTAAGATACAACACGGTAAGATTAAGTGTAACAATCAAAGAAAACACGACGGTCGGTTGCTGAGGCTTTGCTTGTTTCGCAAACGGTGGCACTCTATAATTCTCCACCGAAACGCTGCGGCAAAAAAAAAACAAAAATCCCTGATCCACGCAAGCTCCATGTGCGCTGTACGTACACGTACGCGATTAGCGTTCTGTCCCCGTTTCGACTCCGTCTCCGTGGCCAATTTGTTCCCCAGTCCTTGGGCAAGCGCATTGCGTTGACCTCTCTCAGGGATGGCTTGTTTTATGCTTTCCTTCCGCTGCCTTCGCAACAATGATATAGCAGCGCGTTTCTGCATTGCACTTTCCCTTTGGACATTGTTAATCGTGTGCATTGAGAACGCATCTGGAAAGCGAGTCTCGCTACCAAACTACTTCATTCCTCGCATGATCCAGGCTGCATCGAGTTCAGTTTTGGTTTCACTTACTTCGATGCCATCCTAGCGATCGATTTTTGACCCACGATCCGGACGATGTACAGCCTGCCCCCTTACGGATCGACCACTTTCGGTTTCAACGAGCGCAAAGCAGTACATGAAGCCCTCTCGAAATCCAAGCGTGCCATGGAAAGCAAACAAAAGTTTTGCCCGCTTGCTTTGATGTGGAGCGGTGCGAGCGATTTTGCACTCTCCCTCCTTCTTGCCCACAAACCAGCAAGGAAACTTTCAAAGTTCATTATCAAATCCCGAATTGCTGCCCCGCGGCAAGGGAGCCGCAAGACGCCCTCTTTCATCTTCCGACCCCGGTTCAACGTTCGCTTACTGTCGGGGCCGGAATTTCACGCTCCTTTCCGCATCCAACCATGCCTGATTCGCCGCCGTCAACCATGTCAAGGTTGTTTTTCGTCAATTGCCTGTCGGAGGGATTTGTCACCGCCATATTTTATGTCATTCTTTGCGTTCTTTTTCTTTCCTCCCGCGGTCACTTCCTCTCGGCAGTCGCATAAATTAAGCACCCTGAATTGGCTCGGCACGGACCGAAGGACCAGAATGCTCGAAACAGGGCGAGAGAAAGGGAAGCGTTTGGGAAGAAATCTTCCATCCATAACCGGATCGGGGATTTTCAGGCAAAATAACTCCTGATGCCGTGCTGGCTTGAAGGATGTTTTGTGTTCGATCGTTTTATCAGTGGTGATATAAAATCAAGCCACTCCAACACTCGAGTCCTGGGTTGTACCGCTATCATTTAAAACCATCTCACACAAACCGCTATCCTCGCTATCATTTGCTGACACTTTCACTGCCTGGGGAGGATTTACGAATATACGCATCTGAAATTCCGTTCCAGGGATCGATTCGGGACCGTCTTTTTATCATCGATTTCGTTTAAAATAAATTATCAACCTACTTGCTTTGCATTGAACATAATACCGGAATGTATGTTGCATTACCGACGTCAACCAGGTTGTTTTATGGGATCATAAATAAAACTATTATATGCTATACGGCCGCGCGTTTCACCTGGTAAATCTTTATTTTTACGATCAAGTTTTTGGTGCCGCATGAAAGTAAGGTAAAACCATTTAATTATTGGAAAAACAAAACAAAAACAAGGATTTTTTTTGCATGTATCCTTTCATTACTTTGCTTACGCAGCTTTAATTTAACCAATGTTTCAATGTGGTTTGAATGTTCTTTGGTGTGGTTTGGGTGGTTATAAAGATAGCATGTTGAAATAACGCAAAGTAATATGTGAATGAGGTGAAATTACATTTTTTTATTGATTTTAAACAATTTAATTCCAGCAAATTAAATATTCAATCGGATTTATTGTAGAAAGTAATATTTTTAGAACAAAAAAATCACGTGTTTTGTGACAAACCGCAAAAACCCCTCAGGGCGAAGTCAAACACATCAGAATAAGTGATAAAACCCCGCTGAAGAACCCTATAATCTAAAGCGTCCTTCCATTTGCGAATCAATCAATATCCGAGAGTTTATCTGATGATAAAAATAAATCCATTTAAGTATGCAGCATTTTCAATTACTTCCAAAACCGCGGAAGATCACGTTCGTTTTGCAGAACGATCATACAGTTACCAAAACAAACGGCGAAAATGGTCAATAATCGACAAAATTAATGACACACCTCCATTTTCGACCAAGAGGATGTGATACCATCAGCAATACCCACCCATTTAATGAACGGCCACCTTTTGTCCGTGGTAACACATCGCACCGCACCATAAGTACGCAGTTTAACCACCATTTTCCACCTGCGAAGAAACGATGGAAAAAAAATCGATCATACGAATGGACGATCGGCGGACGAATATTCAGAGGCATGAATGTTCGCATTCCGCAAGATAAACCTCGGAACCGGTGTCCTTCCCATCGGGGCCACAAAACGAAACCGACCGGCGACGAACGTGCCAACAACTGGAGCTGAAACCCCATTAACACTAGCCGATTTAATGTTTTGCACCCGATTCTTGCTCTCGCACCCGCTGTCGCCGTTTGGAACGCGTTCGATTGACTGGTCTTAGCGTTTTTTTTCTTTCTTCGTTTTGTTGCATACTTTTGACTCAAGCGTGTGAGTGTGTATTTTAAGCTTTCTTTTAAAATACACACACATAAAATTAAACCCTCAGCCCGACACCTTTTTGCCCGACCATTAACAATTGCCTGGGATGGGTGGCTGGCGGGCGGTGGGCGGCTGTAAAATGTGCTGTAAATTGGTGAATGCAGCAGCGTTCCTTGGGAAAATTGAAAAGTGTATCTGGCTGGCAGTGGGTATGCGACCGGAGCGGAAAGGTATCCCGCGAGCCCGCTTTCGGCAATCGCGCACGAACCGAACGACGCCGTCGCAGCCGCCGCCGCAGTAATCGCGGCGATCGTAAACTTCGCCGAACATAAATCATCACCTTGGCGTGGTGGACCCAGCCTTTGGCGGGTTGAGATGGGTACCGATCGGGCTGCCGGTGGATCGCGCTCAAGCTATTAACGCCAGTCCCTGTCCCTGGGCTGCACGCTTTCTGATAGCAAGAGTGCAAGTGATGCGTTTGGTTGCATCGCGCCCCCAGGGGTGCTGATTCGGAGGATTGGGCGGCTTTTGATGTAGGTCAAAGCACGTTTACGATCGGGTTTGGGGTGTTTTTTTTTAATGTTATTTTAGGGATAATTTCACATTTTCCTTTTGTCGGCGTTGCTTTGACATTTATGGCAAAAATCTCACTACCTGATCAGTATGCAGATCACGATCAGGTTTTACACGAAGCTAGGTAAGAATACTTCCAATTAGACACTGAAAGCTAAGGTTATAAATTTCTTAGATTATTAACACTAGTTGAAAACATATTCAACAATATTTATACCAATGTGGATCAATCTAAGAGTGCCTTTAGGATCTCGTTTCTCTTGACAAGTGGTAGAGTTTTATGAAAAAAAGTGATCATTATTTACTATCCATAAATTAATAATAAATTGTGAAACGTTCGTTCAAAACGATTCAAATATAAATTATTTTCCAACAATAAAACTCGATAGCTTAGCTAGAAGACATAGTTTAATAGTTTAACATTGAATAGCTTTTATCATGCTATTAAAGTTGCGGAACTAGTGAAACGTCAGTGTTTATACATTAAAATAAATCAGTTTAAACAAACCATAAAAATTTGTTCTTTCAAAAGTAACGTTTATGAAAAAATATATAAAAAATATACAAAAACATGAAAACTGTAAAATATGAAATTGATACAAAATTGTAAAAATCTTTCAAATACATTATTAACGTAGATAGATAATGAAACTTTGCTAGTATTTGGTTAATTAAGACATTCTATAATATTATAACTAGACTTCTCTAGAAAACATGAGATGATTTACTAATTATTTTTCCTGGAAGCAAAGCTACTTAATTCTTGAATACTGCCAGCAAGATTTGTTCAATTATTTATTTTACATTTTTTATTCATTGAAAAATTTCCCATAATATTCTAAGCTAAAGTACCCCGTTCGAATTATCTAATCGCCGCTGCTTCGTAAACCCAAAACCCATCAGCTATTTGTTCCATCCATCCTCGCTTCCTCGCGGAGCAAAATTGGCGTGCGGTGCAATTTGCGTAGTTTTCCACCCATTGCTCAAGCACAAAGGAAAGCGACAACTGTTTGTGTTGTTTCGCTCAAGGAGACGCAATGGAAAACCGGTGCACACTCGGCCAATTCGGTACGGATTAACCTGTGCCAGCGCTTGGCGTTGGCATTGGCATCGGGCGCATCAATGTTTTGCATCGGCGCGGCCCCGAGAATTCGTCGGCCCCGATCGCGCACACAATGCCGGGAAGCCATCCGCAACGGGGACACAATGGCGTAATGGCGTAATCCCTTTGCAGACCGGTGGCGCACATAACATTGTCAGTGATGTAATTTGGACCAGCCGATTGGACGATTGTTTCGAAATGTTCAAGGATTATTATCAACTTCCCGGTTGCGATTGTTTCGCGTCACGCGTGCCGAGGACACTTCGGAGCAGCTTTGGGCGAACGAACACGGATTTATTATACGGCCATCTATTGTTTCCATGCGTTAGCGAAATAATAGCTGATAATTGTTCACCACCGGGCGATAGGGGCAGCCAAAAATGATGAAAAAAAAAACAATTCACCCATCGTACCGAAATTGGGCGTGCTGGCAAGGTGAACGATCGGTTCATGCAAACCAGCCACCAGCGAGCAGTGTTTAACTCGCTGTTTCACTGATTTATCATAAAGCTTCGGAAAGCCCGTTTAACGCGTTATGCTAACACGTTGCCCCTTGCGGACTAATATTTACTCTCCAATTAGTCTTCCCGGATTGGTATTCGAATACAACGTTAGGTCAATCTACCGATGCGTTCGAAGGCGATCGTTTTGGGTTGCGTTCAGAGAGCGATCATATTTTCCAAACGTTTCGAGACGCATTCATACACGCCCTCCCATGAGAATGCAAGAGAGACACTAACGGGAAGAGGTGTACGTGGAAAAAAAACCGTACAACAAAAAAACGGTAAAGTTCATTAAGCAAAATCCTCATCCGAGCCGTTGTCCGAGCATGGTATGTAGGAAATACCTATTGGTCTAACACAAACATGCGCCTCATCCCGTCACCTCCGGCCGTTGTGCATTAAGCTAATCCACCTTACTAGTGTATCGGAAAGAGGGAGGGGTGGAGAGGGGGTGTTGGGTGTTTCTTTTCGCCGTTTAAATCGCTTTCAATCGCCGACCCCACCGGCCCTGATGCGTTCGGACGCCGTAAATGAGTCGCAACTCAACACGAAAAGTGGGCTCATCCTCTCCGGGGTAAACAAAAGCAGTGGGAAGAAAACAAAATCCCCATTCATCCTGCAGCAAAGCTGCACGTGCGGGGTCACCCTTCGGCTTCAGCTCCACCCTCCCCCTCCCCACCCTTCCACAAGACTGTGCAGTTGTGGCCAGCGCGTGGCACAAAGTGCAAACAGAAACGGAAAGTCAAGCCGGGAAAAGCCATCCTGTCCGCAAAAAACGGGGTCGTGGTGCGGAAGCCCAAAACGTCACACCAAACGGTTCGTAGCGATGGGATTTGGGGATTAGGGAGGCAGGGAGTGGGGGTATAGGGTGAGCAAAACACACGCGCCACACGGAAACTAAACAGGTGAAAGGTAAACATGGCACATAAATGTCCGAAGAAGCGATCGATTCTCGCCGTTTTGGAGATGCGAGCGGTTGCGGTGTGGCCGCGGGACATCGGACGGTGATTGAAATGTTTTCTACAGTAAAACACAAACTACACGTGTCGCCAGTGAAAGGCTAGATCGTAAACAAACCGTGTAATGGGCAGTTTATATGGACTCCGTCAAAATAAGTGTTCTTAAAAGCAAAAGCCTTTATATACAGACAAAATTTAATATGCAGACACCATTATTTAGAATAGTTAATTCCCCGAAACGATTAACCAAACACCCAAAAAAACATAAGCATTTACAGTTGTCATTGTTTCTCTCCTGAAATTGTTACTGGTCCTTGTATCCTTAAGATATTTAGGTATGTTAAAAATGTAAACAAAAGAATTAAAATACGAAAACTTCTAAGCATACATTTTCTGCCATATAATACATACAAAAATATAAAAAATCTTTTTAAATCTACCGAAATTCCATCCACCAGAAAACTGATAAACCAAGCTGTAAAAGTAAATCAAGTATAATTAACTAGTAAAAACATATAAGATATCTAAAAATGGCATTATACGAGCAGAAACGATGATGAAAACATAATCGAAAATTTAAAAAAATTATACCCTTTCTATCAACTAAGAACGCACAAAACATGAAATTAAATCAACTATCAACTAATGTTACACAAAACATTTTCTATCAACTAATGTTACACAAAACATGAAATTTAAAAATTGTTTAAAATTGTTTAAAACTATTACAAGAGAGAAAACGTAATAAAAGTGATATTTCCGAAGCAGAACTCATGATGGGTTTATAATTATAATTTATTTATTTTGAATAGTATCTTGCATGCAACAACTATTAATAAAACACATTCAGTAAATTTTTTCCAGGAAAACCTTTTCATCCTTATAAAACCAATTCAAACCAGACCTTTTACTTCAAGCAAACTTAGTTACAAACCCATTTGTCATAAAACTATGTTGTACATATCAAACTGTTCCATCAATAAACAAATGCATGCTACTACCACTGCTACGATTTTTGCTTACCAGCCCAGCCCGTTGATCAATACTTTAATTAGATCATCAACATTGCTGATAAACCCTGTCCGTTTATCCATCCGCAAAGCTAACGGATGATGGGCAGCGAGAGATAATCATGTGCTAAAGCCGCTCGCTGGGAACGCTAAGCCAACTGATATGTTCACGGACCCATAAATTGAAGCGTGAGACTTTGCCGTGCGCGATCGATCGATCCCGCTGATGCATGCTACAAAAAAAAGCTGCTAGAACAAACCACAAAGCTCAAGCCGACAATCATTATCAGCTCGATAGGAAGCAAGAAAAAGCATAACCACACGTACGTTCGCCACACGGCATGGAGCTCACGGCTTTGATCTCATTCTGCACACGACACCGTACGCGCTCTTCCGCGCAGACGCCTTCGAGATGGATGGACCCGCCCCGGGATCAGAAGCGCGTCCGGGGTTTCCACCGCGAAGGATGCACTTGTCCGCACCGGCTCGAAAGCACCGACCCGCTGGAATGACGTGAGATTGGCCAGCGGAAGTGATGGCCGCTCAATCGGTGCGATTCGTTCGCCCTTAGAAAACTGCACCCCGTTAGCGCTGATAAAGCGTGATTGATATGGGCTAATCCGGTGTAATTAATAGCACGCGCAGCGCCGTGTGCAACCGCACCTAAGCTTATCCAGGGGCTTTTGCGTTCTGACGGCAGGCATCCGTTTCATGAATGGTTCGGTTAAGGAATTCTTCTGCCTACCGGGCGTTTTCCGCTCTATTTAGCGAGGTTCCAGACCCCAGTCCATACCGTACCTACCCCGGTTGGAAGAATGCACGCGCGATCTTGGTCATGATGATCGCGTGGATACGGCTGGTCCACTTTGTAGCCGCAAACGAGCGAACTTTACTTAGGTTTGTTTATTTTCCGGTTGATTATGAGTGCTTTTCAAGTTATGCTCACATCGTCTGCGTGTTGGTGGTTCTTTCGTAGTAGTATGCATTAGTATACAGGCAGCTGACATGCAATCGGTTCTAACAGCTGCATTCAAGCGAGATAAGAGAAATAGGAATCGCGTTAAAATTAATTCTTGTATTCATGATTAAAACATGAAAAACATTAAACTTGTTTGAAGTTCTAAGTACAGGCACAACGATGTGCGAGAAATTAATCGTCAATATGTGCATGCATTCAAATGAATAATAAATACACGCAGTTTACCTTTGAGAGACTGCTATTTATGCAGGGCTGTGATATTGTGCGATTTATCAGAAAATTTCTCTGTACAATACGTGATAATAATAGTGCTTTGTATTTATCTACATAATAAATAAAAAATCTTAAATATCAATGCAAATAGAATCTCTTTCACTAACAAAGAAAAACATTTATTTTAATCAGTTGATCAGACTTAGAGAACGTTTTGTGTTCGTATGAAAGATGCATCTTTTATTTTCAAAAAATATATTTATTTTGTATGAAGATTGACAATTGAGAACAAACACACTCAAAAAAAAACTCTAGCACACAACCGTGGCACACTTATATCACCACACCTTTGAAAAAGTGGTGCCATCTTTTGATGAGTAGCACAATTAAACAGTCTGGTTTTATAAAACTTTATGTTTTTTGTTTTTGTAAACTACTGATTGAAAATTAACCTCTGCTACGTAAAATGCTTATCTGCTACGAAAAATTAGTAAAATTGTTTTATATCACATTATGCTACACACATTTGTTACTATTCTTTTATGTGAAATTTTACTACTCCTAGTTTTTAGGAATGTATAAACACTGCTTCATTTTTCAAAGGTACGTTAAAAAATCGTAAAAAAACCATCAACCATCGGCAAAACTGTTGAGCTAAATTCTAACCATCGTAAAACAAACGTCGATCGCCAATTTTTCACCACCAAGAACAACATCATGCACCCAATTACGAGAAATCAAACGCAGTAGGAATCAATTATTCGGTGAGAATATTTAGCCACGCTCGCCAACAGTGTTCTCATAGCCGATAAAAAAAAGTTAAACCACCATTCTGTTGTGCAGAAAAAAGAACCTTAATCCACTTAATAAGCGCTGCATTGCCACTCACACTGAAAGCACACTTCAGCTGCTAGTGATGATGCTTCGGAAGTCATTAGCAATCGGGCACCTACTCGGCACCGTACATTCCTGTCCGGAATTCGGATTCGGAGTTCGAGCTGCGTGCGAATATTTCACCATCGCACCACCGTCTGCGGCATCCCGAGCGCATGCCCGCGTCGTTCGCAGACGTAAAGGCTGAAGCACCCTTCAGTTCGCGGCCGTAAGCATAGCGGAAACGTGGCGTGGATTATGCCACGCTTCCGATGCTGGCCCGCAGCACGCCAACGAAAGGTGCTTCGGCATTTTCATTAGTTCTGGCGGGAAGGAAGCTGGCAGTCCGGAACATCGGTTCCGCTGCGAATGACCGCGAGAACACACGCAACACACGGGAGAAAGTTCATTCCACGGGGAAACCGTTGCCCGGTGCAATACCGTATCGGTTATCGGTTGTGCTACCGGGAGCGCGTAGAACGTCGGACCGTCCGTGAAGTAGGTCAGGGTCCGCACCGATGGGGAAGGTTTTCTGTTCTGTTCTGGTCAGTTTTTGGAAGCAGCTTCCCATGCGTCGAATGAAGCGAACGAACGGCAGCTGTCAGAGTCGATGGGATTGGGAAATGGAAACCTGCTACGATCGAACACCCCTGTGAGAAGGCCATTGAATCCGGTCACTGCTTATGCTCCGTCGGTGTGTGTGTGTATATGGAGGAGGGATGGGGGAAGGTATGCATCGCGGGCAAACACAGTTATGAGCCGCACCAGGCCGCAGAAGCACCGAACGGAAAGCAACGGAAGTGTTCTAACGCATGCAACTTTACGGACGCTGAGGTTGAACTCCGCGCGGAATAGATTTTCGGGTCATTTAAGCATTACGCCGTGTTTCGGGTTCGGTGCGATGCGCTTCGAAATGGATGCAATTATCGGTGATTTCATCATTCCAAACCGCGTGTTTGTGTGAATCAGGACAGCTCGTTGCAGTGGAAGAAATTACACTTGCCCGGCCCGGGTTGAAACGCTACGTAATGACGGCACGAAACCGGACAAATAATGTCTGGGTTTCCCACCGTTTGACTGCTGGTAGAGATGAAGATTTAGGTCCAGCTTGCATGAAAAGCATACGATAGAAAGGATTTACTTGGTAGTTGAATTTGCTTTTCATAGTTGAAAGTATAGAGCATGATTAAAATATGAGACCGGTTTTATATTTAAAAAACGAATGCTTGAAGAAATAATGAAATCAAATCTGTGTAAGTTGATTGTTTGATTTTTGGTATTTTTTAACATTTTCATAATTTTCATTTAATATTTTTGTTGCCATACTGATTTTTTTCCCTTATAAATTTGTTTTCACTTATTCACTTAAAAATACTTATTTCCCATTATTTTATAAGGAGTATAAATTCATAAATCATAGTTAGGTTCATATTTTTACACTCCAATGTAAGCTTCTGTTCAAATATATTTTAAACACTTCAGTCAATACAAGAATCACTCCAAGAACTGTGAAGATACACCTCCTACCGCACACAGCGTAATGAGCACTCAATGCCCTCTGTACTGCAAACCCCCAACAGCAAACAACCGTCCTTAATACACTTCACTGCAGCGCATCATCACTGCAAGCAAAGCCGCCCTTAGGGCAAGCGCTGCAACGCCGTAGAATAGGTTAATAAATCTTGCCAGAACTTTCTCCACAAACCTCCAGCGGACGCTACACAGCAGAGTGCTACTAGCAGAGGGCGTTTCGGTCAAAGTTGCCAAACTACTTTTTGTTGTATTTTACATTGTTCCCCAGCCTCGGTCGCGGAAACGGTTTGCACGTTGCTGCCGATATCCGTCTACCCCTTCCCCCTCCCCACCGCCCCTCCCTCACAAGCGATGATCCGGAATTTGGGAAAGCCCTTTTTGTTCCTTCCCGTACACCCCAATTACTGTTTAACCGATATGAAAACGAGCAACCGAAAACCCTCGGTGTGCTTTATTATGCCCTTTCGCATTTTGGTTTTGTTTTTTTTTTTTTAGCGAAACAAAATATTTTGACAAACCTTTTTCTGCATACCATCCCTTCAGCTCTCTCGAGAGGGCTCAGCAGGCCGTGGTAACCAACCGAAAAATCCCAAGGATCAAGGAGAAGGATGATCGGGTCCGCGTGCTTCACGCTTGAACTGTTGTTTTTTTTTGTCAAACACGAAAAACGCGACCTAAAGCACCAGCAAAGGGCCTATCGCGATCCGCACCTGAAGGCCGCCGTCACCACCGCCTGTCGAAGAAGTTTTTCGACACGTAAGACACGCCGGTTCGTGCGGCGAAACTCGTGCGCTTGGGTCACGGTCACAGGCGGTGGTGGTGGTGGTGGTGGAAAGATTTAAATAAATTTGTCTGTCAAATAAATTAACCATCGAAGCGCGCAAACGATGTCCGTAATCAGGCAGGCGCACGGGAAGCAGGGACTATATTTGGCGGCCGAAAACTGCCGTATTGTGCTTTTGTCCCTTTCGACGGGGACACGGAGGGGGGCGTGGGGAATCCTTGGAGAGTGTAAGCCTTGTGCGAAACGGAATATTTCGGGTGGAGAAAGTTGCCGTTTGCTTTATGCCTCTCGAGGGCAGGATAATGAGCGTTCCAGGGACGCTGTTCGTTCCACGCGATGGTCGTAAAATGTTCGAAAAACTATTTCATCTCAAGATCACGCTCGTAAGTAAGCGCTGCATTATAGTTATTTACAATATTTTTTTTCGGGATTTAAAAATAAATAAAAATGCATACTTTTGCAGGTGACATGAAGGATGTAAAATAAAATCATTGTAATCAGTCGCCTGTCACGTGCATTACATCTCAAGCACCGGTAAAGGCATAAACCGGATCCTTGCCTTTACCCGACTGTCACCGAAAAATGTCCTTAAAGTATTTGCATCGCTCAATCAATGAGTGTTTTTTTTTTGGTTTACTTCTTCCACTTTCTTTGCATCGCTGACTGATTGCACGCCTCTTCACGGATATGACCTCTTTCGATGCTGACGAAACCGCGGCAAGCATTGGGCGGCGCTTGCTTCGATCGTGTTTTACCCGGCAACGGAATTACCCCTCGCAACGCAGCGAACCCAGCCGGCACTTCCCATCCAACCGTCCGTCCTGACAGCGAGCAACACCAACTTAAAAAAGGCAACATTTTTGATCAATCGCTCTTAACATCGCCGCTTAACAAGCCGACTGTCGGGGAGCTTTTACTTGCGGCGGCAGGGCCCTATCGATTGCAGCTTGACCTCACCGCCAGCAATCGGTAACCGGATCGCACGGCACCGAAAATCAGTCTACACCGTCGCACCGGTTTAAATGTCATAATTAATGAAACCTTATCGGTCGCGCGGTTGCTGACCGGGAAATGGTCGACGAAGCTAGTGGGATGTGGCGGAGCCTGGCGCGGGGTCAATTGATTTATTGCATGTTAAGCAGCAATTTGTGGCACCTTTTTGCAGAAGTTTGCACCGAAATTGGCGTCAACTTTTACACGACGCTCGTGTACAAGGGATGGTTACGCAAACGAGCGTTAAAAAGTACAATACGAAAAGATTTTTGTGTTTCGAGAAAAACATAGCACCCTGTGACCATTTGTGAGCAGTGAAGGATAAGTTTTTTTTTTTTGATAAACAGCAACTAATTGTCATGGAAGCGCACAAACCAAATTCTGATTTTTTAAGCTGTCCCAATGAAGCACGGAATATTGAGGGAAAGTAATTTTATACCAAATGCATCGAACAAAACAAGAAACTCTTCGAAAGAAGAGATCGATATGCAATGTACGCGGCTTATTTTTTCGTTCAATTTACCCACTGCTGTTGATAGCGTGTACGAGATTAATTTAGCAAACCGAACGGTACGCGCCGGTGTGGATGGAAACCCGGGTGGAACTAATTTAAGTTAATGACTTTAAATTTTGCGCAATTCGTAGCCTTTCGTCTGTCGAAACGCGATCGCAAACGTGTAAATTGTGCAGGCGGTCCGTCCGCGGGATGAATAACGAAACGTAATTTCGGGGAACAGAGCTCGCAGTGTTTTTTTGCAGCTTAACCGATGTACGTCACGAGATGATTGTTTTTATGATCGAACCAGTAAATAAATGATAGGTTTGCTACTCTGGAAGTATGGAGTTTTTAATCAAAGGTTATTTGCATGTTATGAATTAATACATTTCGGTAGTGTGTAATATATTATCGGAGATTTTGCTCCAAGAAACACTTCAGTTTTTGTTTTGACTGACAAAATCAAAAGCTATTTTTTCCTATTTTACTTTTTAACAGTCCCAAATGTCGACTATCCTTAGTCAAATTTACCATCAAGAATATACCACCAATTAAACATGATCAAATTTATCAACCATACAACGAGTTAAATCATATAAAAATATATTTTTAATATATTTAGTCAAAAAAAATTATAAAATTGTCTGATCGCCTGAGAATGAAATGTGTCTGAAGATGTATGAAATGATCGCGAATAATTTACCGACGTCCTGTTCAGTACCAAAAGAAGAATAAACAAATTAAAGCATTGTCGTTGTTCATCGTGAAGTTCATCCAATGGCTATTCATTTACTGTTGAAGGAAATTGAATCGATAATTGTTTAATAAGCCCGCCCTAAGCGACTAAACGATATAAATGAACTTTCAGCCAACCGACAATTTTCTCCGACACCGAGCCCGCAAACATCTTTCACCTCGCGATAAAGGTAGGTTCCGGCAGTTATTAATAAATGACTTTCCGCCCAGCCTTCCCAAAAGCAACAGCAACAGCAACAAAATCGCAATACGCTGTAACCACCCCTTAACCCAAAAATTGTCTCCACCCATAAAACCATTCTGACCCAACGGCTGCTCCGGGTTGCGCGTTACTCGGGTGTAATTGCACGTAACACTTACCGCGGCCGTCGTTAAACGCGCGCACAAGAAACGGTCGCTCTCCCACGGCCACGACTACCGGGGGGGATGCTCCCGCCGGATGAAATTACACTCCGACCACACTCAAGGAAATGACACCGAAATGGCCAATCAATCAGCGAGCGCCAACAAAACAAAAGCTGCAAAAAAGAAACACCCCGCTCCCCCGTCCCGGTGTGCCATTCCCGCACCGGAACCGTCGGGCGTACGCCGGCGAGATTCGCCGGTTTCACCACCGATCAGGCATAATGCGACAAACAAAGGCCCCGGTGTTTTCACCTTTCTGTGGTCGGTGCGGCGCCCGCCGGACCCGGCCGGAAAACGAAAGGGAAAACGAAAACAGTGCCCGCCCGCTGCAGCGAAAGTTTTCGCTTACGTGTACGCACCCCGCCCCGGCATCCCGAATGACACTAAACGGTTCCATTATCGTTAATTTTGAGCCCAGCGTCTGACAAAACGACCGCATCCTCGTTTCTTGGGCCGTTCCCCCTTTGCTCCATTATTATCGTGGCTGCGCTGCTGCTCCCTTTTCGGATGCGTCAACATCCGATCGGTCGACGGTCGCGCGGGGTTCGTGCCCATGGTCGCGGTGTGCCCCGGTGTAATGGGTTTACGCACTTTTACTTGTTATGTATGCTACCATTGGCCATTTGTCTTCGTGTGGTTTGCTGCGCTGTGATCGGTTGGGACACTGAAATGTGTTCTTTTGTCATCCGTAGAGCCAGACGTAGATTATAAATTTAAGAAGAATTAATAGAGCGTTTCATTTGATTCGACACCTCGAACTGCCTGCTTAGATGGGTCATGTAAAAATTAGTGGTATAATGTCGTATGGGAACGTTCAATATTAATCAAACCAAATGATGTCTCTAAGCAATCGTCCGGCGTTCTCGCTTTATCTAAGAACACAACAGTTTTTAAATGTATGTTAGTAAAACTATTCGAAAAAACAATAGAATTCGTGTTTTAGCTGTTGTTATTATTATTGTATTGCTGTTAAGTTTTACCTCCATCGACGTTTACTTGCCAGGGAAAAAACGATCCAGATGAGAAGCGCACAAGTACTGGGCAGACCGCCCCTAATAAATAAATATAAAAAGCTTGCCAAGGTGGTCACGTGTGAATCCAATATTAAAATTATAATAAATAAAATATAAAATACAGGAAGGAATTGTGTAAAGTCACACTTGCCGTTTTATTTATGAAAGTGAACGAATGTCTACTGGCTGATTTAAACGAACTTCATATACAGTGACAAACGTTCCGACGGTTTGGAATGCCGTAACACCGGTACAATAGTAACAAATAATTTAAAAAAAGGTCGATGTAAGTAAGTGTTGCGAATGAATTTTTGATACAAAAACAAAAACCTAAAAAGTATTACACTGTACATTTCGACGACGGTAGGGAAACATTATGCGCTGGTGTTGTGAGATGTAGCGTTTTCCGTTTCCGTGGCTGTTTTCTTCGCCGGAGATCCTTCAACCTCGGTGGTGACACTGTCGGGCTTTTTCCGCTTGATTAGATGCGAAATATCCGTTGCTGGCTTGGTGGCGGCGGCGCTTGGTGGTTTCGATCCGGAACCGTTGGTTGTTGTTGCCCCTCCTGAACCGGAACCGGACGGACCGGCACCGTTACCACTGCTTTCTCCTCCGCTGGATACGATGATCTTCGAAAGCTCCCGTTTCACTTCCTCCATGGGCTGTTGTTGAGGGATAGGAGAAAAATCGATTAAACATCATTCGAAAGTGTTAAAAAGATGACACAACAACTACTAACCGTCTTCAACGCATCCTCGACGTCCATGATCTTTTCCAAAATCTCCTGTTTCATTTGCTCGAGATCTTCGATAACTTCCTTCGTGTCGTCAGTCTGTTCTTTCGCCTTTTCCTCCTCGACCACCTTCTCCAGCTCACGGATGGCGCCCTTGAACGCTTCAATCGATTGCTTGAATTCTCGTTCCATCATGTGGCACAAACCAACCTTGTAGTTCACTTCCGCCAGCAGCCGCCGATCGGGCTGATCTGTCTTGTTGTAAATTTCCAATGCTTTACCTGCGAGAGAAGACGCACATACATTAGCAATCGTTTACAACCTCCAGCACACCTTATCTCTTTGGCCTACCGTAATCTTTGATGGCTTCCTTGAAGAAGCTGTTTTCGAAGGAGATGCCGGCCAGCTCCGTGTAGCATTCGGGCAGATTTTCGTTACCCTTCTCGCCCTGCTGCTTGAATATGTGCACTGCCAGTTCCAAGATTTCCCAAGCCACCTGTAAGTTTTCGGCTGTTTCATCCTGCGCGGGGATTGTCATATCTCCATTCGAGGTGGATGGTCCCGGTTGTGGTTCACCGTTTGTAGCGTCATTCGTACTGGAGGAGTCACCTGCCACCTCCTCCTTCTTATCAACCTTGCTACTGCTGCTATCCGATTCTGCCGCCGTTCCATTCTCTTTCTCAACTTCAGCCGAATCGGAAACCTCCTTCGTATCCATGGGTTCAGCTGGTTGCTCTTTCTCCGGCTCCGCCGCTTCTTCCTTCTCTTTTTCTTCCCCTTCGGCACCGTCTTCACCGTTCTCCTCCTCTTCTTCATCGTCGTCGTCATCCTCACCGTCTTCCTCATCATCGCCTGCGACGATCAGATTGTTTTCATCTTTACCGAGAGCGATCAGAGATTTGGCGTACATCAGATACGGAAGGCCCAATTGTTCCGCGTTTGGCCCGTACAGCTCGGAGTAGATGGAGCAGCAGGCACTCAAATCGTCCGCGGCATCCGCGTACTGTTTCACGCAATAGTTGCGGCTACCGCGTCCAAACAGCTCCTTTGCTTCATTAATTCTTTCCTCCTTGGTGACGAGGGTTTCCGACTTTTCCGCCATTGCTATTTTTTATGGATAATACGTGCTGCTACACGTGAAACAGACAGCACTCTGGAATGGTCAATTCTGTAAAGAAAAAATAAGAAAAAAGACAGTGAGTAAAATATGAGAAAAAAACCTAGCACACTGAAAGAGACATGTAAGGAAAAATAAAAATAAAAGAGATATGCGAAATCTACGACACGGTAGGCTAACGGAAATTTATTCATGACTAAATCTGAAGCTTTTTCCACGATATTGCCACGTTCTCCTTTCAAGACACAAGATGATGGTGCTCTAAGGATCTCAACGAACAGTATCCATTGCCGGAATCTCGGAAAAAACACAATTTTACCCAAAATGTCACATTCGGCCCCTATTTCAGATGGTTTCATTTCCAGTTGGCTGCATAAATTTTAGTGCCTTTCACGAAACACGTAGTGGTCCCTTTTAAGAACTCTCGTACTTGTTCATTTTCTATTCGCTGTTCAGGGAAAAGAGAAAAATCCTCCCTTTCTGAACGAGATATGTTCGATAATTTCATACTCATCGAACAAACGAATGTTACTAAAGTTAAATTTTCTTTTCCATTTTATTCTAATTCTGAACAAATCCTGTAGTTGTATTTCCCTTAAACCACTTGCTCCAATGCAACATGTCAAATCTACTGCCCGTAAAAGTCTGCGTGATTCGAAAGATTTTATTTTTGCATGTCCTACAGAGCTGGGCCTAATTAATGATTCATACATGATAGCCCCGGTTTTACTTGATTCCCTTCAGACAGAGGCCGGCTTTGGCGCCACCCCCTATGTTTGCTCATAAATTGTTGGATCTATCCGTCACTCTGAATCGCACCATGGCACAGTCTTGGTGGCACACACCGACCATCCATCCATCCGTCGATGGACCCAATATGTTGTCAAACACATCCGTAGTATGTAAAAAGCGACGTGAATAATTTATACGTTAGATGTAGAACATTAGATGGATATCACTTCAAAGAAATCCAGCGCTTTGATCATTTTATGAACAAATCCGGAGAGTTGCGACATACAATTACAATTTCATGAATCATTCCAGCGAAGAATCACATCGCAGACGATTTTTGAGTATAATACGATATTATTGTTTAGAAAATACGAGAGCATAATTATACTAACAATAAAACTAAACAAATAAAACGCAGGAAAATTACATTCTGCCGGTAGGTTTTGGAACTGAAATGATAGGTACACACAGGTGGGACATATATTATCTATTACCGTCTCGATTTATCACATCCTCAGTCAGGGTAAAATAAACGCCAATCGTGGTTTACCTTCACTGAATTTGCCACTAACATTAAATAAACTTGCGAATTATGGTAACTAAAACTCTCGCTGGCGGAATAGCAAGCGCTGCTGTCAAACGACGCTGCTGAACGCAAAACTAAGCACCTCTCACGATTAACAATTGATAAAAATAGTGCTGTCTGTTTAACCAGTCTGTTTTCTCCTCCGACCGGTCGCGTTTCGGTACGTATTGATTTTTTCTTGCCGGTTTAGTGCGCAAGCTTTACACCACTACAGCGTCGTCCACTGGCGAGACGGCGGGAGATGAAAGCTTCGAAGGATATTTTGAGCGCTGCTAGAAGATTCCTAATAAACAAAAACTTCATACAGAGCACAAAGAGGTAGAGAAAGAGAAAATAGCATGGACAACACAATGTTGGAGTGTTTTCCTCTCGGGAAAATCCACTATACCGGATCTCTTTAGGCGAATCAGGTGCTGTTTGTGAACGAGAACTTCCTCTCCGGTTCGGAAACGATTAATCCGTTCTCCTGGCACACTGGCACACACGCGACCGAAACTCTCTGTTTGGCATTCTCAACAGGATATTTCGCTTCGTGTTCGCGCTACTCTCCGAACAACACGGCCCATGCCTGCCGAGGAAAGTTCACAGTTCAAGCGCCAACATCGTAGCGTAGCGTACGCGTGCCGATACACGCTCTGTGCAAGGATTTGCAATACGCACCGAGAGAAAGGCAGAACAAAGTACACTAAGCAAGGACCTCCCACAACGAAGTGACCCACCACCAGCAACAACAACAACCGTGCAAAGCACCATTCGTTCCGGAACGAAGCATACTGAAAGCGAAGAGGTTTTCCTTCAACGTCGAAAGGCATCAATTTTGCAGCACAACCGGCAACGGCATACATATCCCTTTCGCACGCGTCACATCACAGTAAGCCGAGACGGAATCGTGGTGTTGTGTTGTTGAAAGTGTTTTCATTTACATCTTGTGCCGTGGGAGTGAGTGGAACAAATCTTGCCAATATTCAAGAGGATTCTTTTCCTTCCGTATCGTTCGGCAGTGTAATAGGTGGTGTTTATTATCGTGCGCGTGTGACGACGCGAACCCCCGAAAGAAAGCGTAACAGAATTATCACGACGACAACATTCATTGCTCCCGAGGGAATGCCGCTGTGTCATAGCACGAAGCGACGCTGCCGTTCGGGGTGAAGTGTGTACTTATGCGACGACGTAAATTGTACGAAAGTGTACGATAAGTGCGTTTTGTGTGCCACAAAGGAGGAAGGGGGGCCTCCGTGCCAAGCATTAGAGAGTAAGCGGCGGTGTTACTTAATCGAACGCACACGTAATCAGTGCCTCTCGAAACTAGTGTAGTGAAGGTGCCTCTTTTTCCCTCAATGGGTGCTTTGTTCTAGTATCCCACGTGTGTCTCTTCGAGTGAGTTTAAACGTCGATCAAAAAACCAGCATCCATTTCGGAACGTTTTACTGTAGAAAAATGTTAAAAGATTTAAGTTTCACCAAAAAGATTACTCAACAACGAACTTCTGTACAAAGTAAACCTCCAGAATCACATGTAAGAGACGCAAAAAAGGCCAATGTTTGCTATGATCCTTCTTTCAGTGCCTTACGTTATTCGAAAAGGTTGGGTCACTCAACACTAGGCTCGCACACATAGAGCCAGGAGAAATATTTAAATCGATTTCATCGACACATAACAAAGTGGCGACGGGCGAGCATTGAGTAAAAGCATCGAGAGCACAATGCACAACTACCCGCCCTTCGCTGAACAGAATTGAAGCGCAAGCAAGCATTTACCACCAATTTACTACACGCTGAGCTTTTGCGCCAACATCACACCACCGTACACACCGTTACCATGTGCTTCACGGGCTCTCTTCTCTACCACTCGTTCGTCGTGTAGCAAGTCCTGGTGATCCTGAGATCGGCGGAATAATAACATCGGGTCGGGTGGTTTTGGTCGCACGAAACACGCGGGCTCGGGAGTAGAAATTGGTACAAATATTTTCATTGCATGATTCCAAATTAATTGGGCAACGGCGCGTGGAGCAGTCGTGAATGATATTAATTTGCATGCGCCATCGACTGCACACAGGACTGGTGATACAAAATATCAATAAATTCGTGACAATAAGTGCGAGGAGGGGGAAAAGTTTATTAAAACAAACTATTATTCTTTCAGCGTCCAAAGTGCTATACATTGTGTTCAATTAGTGCAACTTAAGCGCGAGCAAGCCTCCCTTCCCTTTTCTGCTGTGTATAATTAGTGCTTCTTGGCGATATTTTTTTTTAATACTGAACAGAAATTCGCTAAAAAACTTTACCAAAAATATATATATATATATATATATATATATATATATATATATATATATATATATATATATATATATATATTTCCCCCAAAAGTGTTTCCGACTTCAACGTAGTCACTTTTAGCAGATGAAGTATTTTTGCGACGACACAAACCATCGCGCTCCCTAGACTGAAAGGGAAGAACGTATTCTGCTAGCGACGATTTCCACTCGACATCGAACACCGAAATAGACCACCTGCACACCAATACCACTACCAGGGGGAAGAGTTTTTCAGCCAAACTCGACGCAAACTTCTACATCCATTGCCTTCTGTAAGTAAGTAAGCGAGAAACTTTTACAATGTAAATCTCCTACCTCCTCCTCCTTCTCTTCAAACAAAGACGAAGGTTCATCACACGCACACACACACAGGCGCGCGAGAAAACTTCGAAACAGGAAAGCTTATCTTTGATAACAAAAAAAAACCCACTCCACACACCGGGTAAAGTAAGCGATATGTCCCGAAGAAAATATGTTCAGCCTGCAACAGCTTTAAATAGTCGATTTCATACAATTAATGTTTGCTTCACTTCGTTTGGCTTGCGACCGAAGCACCAGCTTGCCAACAAGAGAATGCCCACTTTTCTGGACACACGGGTGCACATAAATCAAACTCAAACATTGCGAGCAGCGTTTGCACACCTTTCGCTTTCTATCGCGAAAGGACGAAACCGGTGCAGCGTAGCAGCGGAACCGGAAAAGAGAGAGAGAGAGAGAGCCCCAGTGGGTTGGTTGGTTGGGTTTGGGTGCCGACATCGCCTCATTACAATATTTATCCTGTGCCTTAGGTTATTCTATAGCCGCTGTGAACCAGCCAGCCAGGGGTTAGTGGCCGCGTCAGACGATATACGCACACCACCAGCAGGTCGAACCAACTTTTGTAGGTCGTTGATTGTTACAGGTTATGATTTTGGATTTGCAAACGACCGTACCATTAAAGAAACCGGGGTGGTAGCGAAACGGCGGAACCGTCTATCACCGTTTAATCTGGCCGGCGTCCAACGCAGCCCGGGTTATTGTGGTGGTCGCGCGATGTACTTTGAAGGTCAGGACGAGGACGGACGACGAGTGGATTGTCGTTGAATATCAGGCCAGCACAGTATATATGCAAATAGCACGCAATCAATGAAAGGCGGCAAACGAGGAGGCTCAGGATGTTCCGTGAGAATTGAAATAAAATATTACGTTTCTAGATCGCCGCTAAATCCAGTTTGATACGCGTTAATGGTTACATGCATATCATTATTTAGAGAAGAGATTTACAAAAATGTTTTTTCCCCACATTACTACATTCCCTTTTTACCTTCTGCAGCTGCAAAGTAATAACGATAATAATAACAATTGCTTCACGCACATCACCTCAATAAAACGGTAGTGGATTATGTGTAGTGATTTAATTACTAAAACTATCACTACCGAAGCAAACACATCTTCGTCCACTGGTGATGCTGGCAACCGGGAAAAGGGCAGCCACGGCCCGGCAAAGCAAACAAAAGGTCCTTCCGTGGGAGATGTGCCTTCCGGGCAGCATCCCGTGCCGAGAAGTTATAGAGCAAACAGACATAATCTATTATCCCTCGATCAAACCACTCACTTCTCCCTGCTGCTCCTCACTGTGCCGGTTGTGGGTAGCACAGCGCATCATAGGAAAAGTTTTTCCCCATTAGTGTGCCGTAAATGTTAGGCGTAACCATTGCTAGAACTGCTGCCACACCACCACTTCCGCCCGCTGCCACCCCGTTTAACATCTGTCATTATTTTTATAGTCTATTGTTGGCTTCTAAGGCAGAAGCGGGTCACGTTCGATTGCCGCCGGTGGTGTGCTTATACAAATTAACAAATTCACAGCAGTACCGCCACGAGACCCCGTGCGGCGCACGGTTTGGAACCGCTTTTGAATAAATAACGAATTATTTGGGTCGATGAGAGAAGACAAATAGTTTGTACGTTGGTAAAATATAATATTCATTTTACTATTTAACGATGTTAGTTCATTTATCTTACTAAGCATAAGAACATCTTCCACCGCCATTCCGCATTCTTATTACTTCCAACGCAGCTACCCTTATAGGGATTTAAACGAACGCAAGCTCACATTTTATGCTTTTAACTTTTCGTCGAAAGCAAACAACTTCCCAAGCACTTCGTTGGAAAAGCGTACACAAATAAAATCCTTCCCCGCGCACCGAGAACAAACATTTCGCTAATGGATTAAGGCGTCGATATGATACTCTCCTCCTCCGGTGAAGTAGGAAGGACTTTCTGGTTCCTCCCACAAACCCCTTTTCCCTCCGCCCGCCCCGCCCCACCACCCATCATCGTGGTATCAAGCTGACATTTAGCCATTTAGCTTATCCTTGCGCGCTTACGAAAGGTTGACAGTTGATACCTCTCCAAAAAAGGACACGCTTATAACGAGTGGGCTCAGCAGCCCCCGTACAGCCTGCTGTGTCGTTCGTTTCTCGTTTTGTCTTACGGCGTTGAGGATGCAGAAATAAAATACATTCCGTCCGTGGGCAAAAAAAAAACGAAAAACAAAAGCGGTGAGTGAGCAAACACTGGAAAACAGGTTCCAACGGAGAGTGGGCTTCAAGCAAATGCACTAATGGATTGCACTGAAAGAAGGTTTCGTAAGGATAGTTTAGCATTCGGGGTTGGGGTTGGGAAGAGAAAATAGACAGAAAAATAGATGGAAATTGTATAGTACGGATTTAACGAAAGAATACAATAACCAAGATAATGAGGATTGTTTGAATCAAGCATCATGACCGTATGGTCTTAAAATATTAATGGATTAAACTTCAAGAGACCGCTTGTAAGATGAGTTGTATGAGGGTCAGGAAAAATCAAGTAATATTTTAAATAATTCATAATACAAGGTTATTGTGCCATTTTGTTTACACACATTTAAGCAGTTCATTAAACGTGTCCCACTTTAATCCAAATACTTTGGATAATGAACATACGAAACGAGCGTTGGTTCAACAAACACGACGATCCACAGATTCTACGGCGCAATTACAACATGCAATAACGTTTAATTTTCATGCGCAATTAACGTTTGCACGGCCGCCACCAACACACACAAACAAGTAGCAATTTTCCGAGCGATAGCACACACACACACACTACCCCCCCCCCCACCCCCTCACTCGTCGCCGCCCTCTGCAATGATCTGCTTCGGGGCATAATATTTTAATATTCAGTTAAATTAACGACCATATTTGCATGACAAACAATTCCGAATCGTGTGTGTCAGCAGCAGCGAGAGCGGTCGTTCACTTCGGTTGGAAATGAGAATGGCTCAAGGAGATCAAGGACAAACCTGAAATCCCCGTTCAAAAGGACACAACGGCAGAGAGCTCACAGTTGAATCAGTAAGATAAACAAAGATACCTTTTTTTGCGGAAAAATATTCCGCAGCTTTGGTAAGAAGATAACGCTTTTGGCTATGATAAATGCTTGTTCTAGCAGGATCAGATAGATGGGCAAAGAGTAATGAACTTAAAAAACGCATTAAAATGTGTAATAAATGTGTAGAAGAACATTTTCACCTTCACAATGAAGTGTGTCCTCAGCGAAGGAGGTTTAATAATGGTAAGGAATTATGATTCGCTTCGAACAGACGATCTGACGGCGCCGCCGCCCGTGCTGAGGGCGTTCGATTCGCACTAAAAATACTAATTAAGGATTTTGATTATCCTAACGGTCGCTGGTGCCCCCTCGTAAGCATCGCGGGTGAAGATGGCTAGGATAAATTGGACACACTTTACACACAGGCACGATGGCGTCCGTGGCAGCCCCGGCCGTTTATGCCGGTTTCTGCAAACGGAGCGTTAATTAGGATAGATCCATCCAACGTGCCTCGTCAAACAAACCCCTCCAACGCTATGATGAGCACAAGTGCTGGTACTGGTGCAACTGCGATTTTATCACAATCCCATTACCATACCGCGCCCTAATCCGCACCTACACCAATGCAACCGCTGCTCGCCGAGAAAAGTACGAACCATTCAAAGTTCGTTGTGCGTTCCATGCGCGGATGCTTTTCATCCGCCCCGATTAGACAGCCTTGGAGGAATGTTGGAATGTGCTGTCTCAACGTCCCCAGCACATCACGGCTTCACACTCTTTCGCACACACGCACGCACGTCTAACAACGACGCGCGACGTTCGGCTATCCTTCTACGGGGAAGCATCGTAAAAATGTCCAGCGGAAGCCGGCTGGCGCCTGAACATGATATCGTACCAACCGCTCTCCTACCAGCGCCACTATCAACCGATCCACTGGACGACGTACCATCCATAATGTAGTCACAGGCAAAAGCGCGCCTTCTTGATGGTGGATCGAAAATCTGTACCGTGAATAGTGGAAAGAAAACTGGTTAATAGAAAGCGGTGACGCGCGAGATACGAACATGCTTAAGTAGTTGCCATACAGAACAGAAAACAGTTCATTGCTTAATTGGATTGGACCACTTTGGAATTGCATTGAAACATCGTGCCCTTGATGGTTATCGATAAGGAGGGGGGAAGGTCAAACAGCTTTATGGGGGTCAGAGAGACAATCACGCTTGAGTGTGATAGTTGTAGTAGGAAAAAAGGATGTTTATATAAAAGTTGCTCTATGATGATTGATCTACTAGAACTATAAACTTAGTGTGAGCAAGTTTTTCCGATACGATTCCATCCTTTATCGCGCGATTTCATGCTTTCAACACATGCTTTACTCATAGACCCATCGACGCTGGAAAATTTCGTGTGAAGCGCTTTAAGAGCTGTGCGGGCAAAATGGAGAAACGGGACAACGGTTTATGACTCGTAAAACCCGGCTCGGACATCGGCTGCAAGTACACCGTGACGACCCGTTGCCTACCAGAAGCGTCGACGATAACCACCTACATCATCCCGACGGCCAGCACCACTCCGACAATAGCCACGATACACCCGCCAGCGGCATCGAACGCTCCACCGACCGACGCCGTTTCCGCGTCTTTAGAAACATCGCAAGAAAGTGATCCTCCTTGCGCAACATCACCAACATCGCATCCCGCAGAGGACACCAAGATCGAGGAGCCGACGGTCGGGCAACATTCGCGACCCTTCTTCGCCAGCCTGCGAGCGGTCGTGCTGAGCGAGAAGCAAACGGCCAAAGTCGGTGAGGTGACCACCGCCGGTAGTGAGCAGAGGGGCGGCGGCGTCGACGAACAGTCCCGAGCACCAACGATAAAACCGGCCGGTAAGAAGATCGTCGTCGTGGATCTCGGGCGGGACGGTGAAGAAACGCCCGAGAAAACGACAACGACGGCAACCAATATCACTTCCACCGCTGGCGGGGCCGGCGCGACCACCACGACGACGGCGAACAGTAGCTATTCGCGCAATAAGTCCACCACCCGCAGCTGGCCCGTCATACATCGGAACAATTCCTACTACCGCTATCAAGGCTCGAGCGGTAGCGGCGGCGGCGGCGGCGGTGGTGGTGGTGGTGGCGGTGGAAGTGGTATTGGTGGCCAGCAATCGTCCTCCCATAGACGGCAACCGTCGCAGCAGCACGGCTATCTCCAGTATGACTACGATGCGCCCCTGCTGCAGCAGCAGCCCGGTGTGAACTATTGTCCCGCCAATGATACGAACAACAACACGCTGCTCGGTTACGGTACAGCGAACGCATCGGGCAACGATTACCATCTGCTAGCGAGCGGCGGCCACCAGTATCCCGGACCGGACAAGTCTCCCAGCATCGATAGTTGCTACTACTATCAGCACTACAGCGGCGGCGGTATGCAACCGTCGGCGACCACCACCATCATGGCCACGACGACGACGACAGCGACGAGCGGTGCAGGGCTCGGGACCACCACTACCACCACCACTGCTGGCGGTGGTACCGGTGGCCATCAGCAGACACCGTCCGGCAGTGGGACGTGCTGCTCGATACCGCCACCGATCATGTTCCTCTTCCTCACGCTCCTCATGACGTCCAGTGCGACCGCGATGCTGTGCGCCGCCATCATGACCGACCACTGGGAGCACGTTTCGTGGGATCGTAGCAGCCTCGACCGGATCAGCAATGAAACCGCCATCGAACTGCACTGGTATCTGGATGGTCGTGCCGCAAAAATCCCTCTTAAAGGCAAAGGTAAAGAGTTTGATTAGTAGTAGCCATCGGAGTGATAATGAAATTTAAAAAAAAAACACCTTCCCCCCATTTGATTGAAATGCCACCCACAGGTCTGCCGCCGTCGCAGCACCAACACCAGCATCATCACCCAAGCGGACCGGCGGCACCACCGGCCGTCACCGACAATCGGGCGGGAGTTTTTCTCGTCCCAATGAACGGTGGCATCTGGACGCTGTGCATCGACCTGACGGCGGACGAGATCCGGGCGATGTCGAACGATGGCTTCCCGCAGGTCGACCAGTGTGTGAACTACCTTGCCGGCACGATGGAGAGCGCCCAGGGCAACGACGAGGATGCGAGGGCCGATTGGCAACACAGTGAGTCCCAGGCGTCCTTACATCCGCATTTAAGTAGGTACCAGCGCGACCCCGCGTGCAGATTATTCTTTTCATCCTAATTAGCCCGAAGTATTCCGTAACGTTTTCCCTTTTTTTCGTGCAACCGTCGTTTTTTGCGCCAAAACCCTTTTCTCTCTTGCCGCACACACACCCTCACGTACCCGGTGCTCGCGTTCTGCCGTGGCAAGGCGCAGGATCAGTGCGCGCATGGTCGTTGCACAATGCACGTGCACACGTGCATTTTTCGGCATCTCACGATGTACCTAAGAGTGTCTTCTTTAAAATATTATCCGTTCTACTCTATATTCTGTGTGCGTGTGTGTATTTCCTTCTTACATCACCAATTGGACGACGGCTACAGATTTGTAGGAAAATTTCTACAGCTCTGAGTAAAACCCAAATCCGTTAACAAAAAGTCTTCAACACCAAAAGCGCTATGGAAAAACAAAGGACAATATTATAGAACGTATAATTGAGCAAAATTGGCTTTAGAATCTCTATAGTACTGTTAATAGTATTTCTTTTTATTATCGGTTAGTCATATCAATTAATACTATTTTCACAGTATGTTGATTACGTTCGTTTATCTCATTTTGCTGTAAAATTTCAATCTAAGTAGCTTTTTTGCATTTTTTCGAAAATCATATCTTCATAATAACCCAAAACGGGAAAAATGTAGAATACATATCCATACCAAAATTTACTTACTTTTAGAAAGCAAAAATAATCAAAAAAGATCGTTCGTGGCTGAACCTTAACGAATGAATTTTTCCACACATAAGTAAAATTTAGTTTGTGTTCCAATTTCGTGCGCTACTTGCCGTTCGCCTGGAATAATGCTCATCCTCTCTCATTGCGCTTCTCGAACATTCATTCTCCCGTGCCACCCCCGTAAACCGAATCAACCGATATCGATCGCCGCACACTTATTACCCGCCAGAGCGACCAGATCACAGCGCACATAGCACACATTTGCATCCGTTCTATTTTTTTTTGTTTGTTTTGCTTTTCGCTTGATGCTTTAGGTAACATTCGATATGACTTCATCGTCCCGACGAGTAATTGCATAGCACATTTCAATGGTTCATTCCCGTTGGCGTATTAGATCGTACAGAGAGTATTCTCTATCCACTCTTCCCGCAGCAGTGACATGTGCATAATTTATACATTCGTTCGTTCATTCGGCCCCGGGAAGGCATCGAGCGGCGTGCACATATATCGGTGCTGCGGCTATTATCGATCAACATCGGCAGCCGGTGATAGAGCAACAATTGGCGGAGTAAAAAATATATCACCTCTTCGCTTGCTGTGAAGAACCCGACATTTTCATCTGTTTTATGGCCACCGCCGGCACTGCTTTGCACTTCTCTACTTGAGCTACTTTTCATGCAAGCTTGCATCCATCTTTAGAATAGTCCCTTTTATCGCTTTCTCTTTCTTACTGAAGCTTGCAATAAAAAAGAGTACTGAAAACCTCTACTGCTTCGGTGCTTGAGGGCGGGACGGAAGAGGGGTCCCTGCAAACAACCTGCAAACTTATCTCACTTTCTATCATGGTTTTTATCTTCCATTTTATCGTCTTCGAATGAAACTACACCACCGATCCGGTTCGATCGATCGCATCACAACCAGGAATGCAAAACCTTTCGATTTCGTGTTCGCTGGTGTGCCTCATCATACTCGGCAGCGCCGCACTGGTGGGTGCGTTTGGTGTCTGTCAGCGTCAGATCAGTGCCGTACTAGTCACCGGCGTTATGTACCTGCTCGCTGGTAAGTATTACAACTGCTAGCGATAATTACATTGCATTGGTGTTTATTGAAATACGGAGCAACATGACACATCTGACACGTTCTCATTTCACCATGCCAACCGGTACGCTCCAAAATCAAAGCAACCTGAGGCAACAAAATCGATTAGATAGTCTGTTACTGTCTCGCTCTCAGCTGTCAGCTGTTCGCAGCCTTCGCCAATAGTTCGTATCGAGCGAAATAGCGTTCCGTGGCAAACAGCACTTACGGTTACATTGTTGCACACGCGTGTCCGTTTCGCTGGAACGCGTCGGAAATAGAAAATGACAAATTCGTATTCCTTCGAGGATCCATCCAAGGTTGTTAGCTTCCGTGCCACGCCATACGGTCTGGCAAGTCACGCAATAAAGTTCAATAGCAAAGCGCAGCACGTTTATCGGCGCTTACCGGTACCGTACCGTCACCCGGTGCCAGAGCTGGAGGATAGCTTTCTTGCAGCGAATATATGAACTTTACATCCTTGTTTAAGTTTAAACGGGATCTTCGCACGTAGTGTGCAAATATTCTTTCAACGCGTTTAAAGTAACAGCATGCTGTAGATTTTTTAAACGAACTATTCGAATTTTAACTGCAGGTTTTGTAATGCAGTATCCTTACTGATAGTCACCGATGCACACCCCTACCCCTCCCCTTTCTTCCACAGCTCTGTTTGCCTTGTTCACGTTGATGATAATACATTTCAAGCGACAGCAGGGACGCCCACTACTCGACAGTGACTTCGACGGTACGATCGACGGTGTGGTGGCCATCAAGGGTACGGCGAGGGCAGCATCGAAGTTCCTTGGCGCCCGCATCTTTGTCACCGCCTGGAGCCTCGACCTCGGCTGGGGCGGGGTGGTGCTGTGCGCCTTCACGTCCTTCCTATGGATTTTGCTATCGAAAATCATGCGCTTCAACCCGCTGTCGGCGATGATTTGATGATTCAAATTTAAGTTCAACAAGGTCGCCGTTTACAGTGTTACTTAGCTGTCGCGACCGGTCCGGCGGGGAACCGGCAAGGGCTCCCCCAAGTCACAAATTGAATTGAAGACCAACAAAAACAACAGCAAAAAATCAAATCATTCAACGTGCATATATAAAATGGCAAGCGCTCAATCATTTCCCAGGACCCTCTCCTGACGCGTGTTTTGTGATAACGTAGCGGAGCGATTATTCTTTAGCACACGGATGCTCTTTTTCTCTAGCTAGCTTAGACACGCTCTCCCATTTGACCATTCGTAGCGTGTTTATGAGATAGGTGCGATTAACGAAGCTCGAAACCATCGTAGATTTCGCTTATACACACACTTTTTATGCTCCAGTTTACACTCTACACATTCGACTATGCCTTTAAGCTACGATCTTTTTAGGTGACGCTTTAGCGATTATAGACTCCAACGTTATTTTGCGCAAAGCTTCTTCGCTTTTACGATCCCCTTTGCCTCGTAGTGATTCATCTTTACGCAGAACTAGAGTAAAAGAGATACAATTTAGTAGTGAGTAATTATGTAGAGGAAAAAAACACTATATCAACGCTGCTAGATTCCGGCACAAAACGAATAGTTTATCAAATTTGGCAATCTTAGAAAGCTATAAATGGATATGATTAGTTCAAAATGATCGATAAAATTCAAAATAATTGCTTTCAGTCCCAAACGAGAAGCCCACTTATCAGCTCATTTATCTTCCGCATCACCGATACCTTCTATCCTAAACAAGAACCAATTGAAATAACGCACCTATCATTCGCCATTGAATTGAAAATGCTCCTTAACGATAAGTGAAATACACCACCAGTATGTTAAGTTTTAACCAAACATTTCAACGGTTACAAAAACATAAACACACTCCTAGCATGAGGAAAATAATTTGGTGCGAGTGTACGAGTGTTTACAGACTGTACTAATCTATAAATTATACACTTTACAACAATACAACCACAAAAAAAACACACTCTGAAGCAGTGAAGCTGTAATAAATACTAAATCAAAAGCGCAAAACGCCCTGTACACTATTGTACAGGAGAGCGTTGCAATTATAATCAAGCATCCTAGTGCAATGCTTTCATTGCCTGCAGCGTTAGTAGCAAACAAGAAAAGAAACGGTGACTAGATTATACTTCTTATGCAGTAATGTTTCTGTCCATCCCATTCGCTGTCGTTAAGCGTTAAGCATGCTTGCGTTCGTGATTCGTTCGATACTGTTCGATACCCCAATGACTCGGTAGTGTGCTCGGAGACGCGTTCAATTCGGTGCAAATATATTCCGAGCTTTCATTAGTTACGGATTTTATCAACCAACAGATCACGCACAAATGCATGAGCTCAAGGATCGAGGTAAACGATGGCGCACGACACAGAAGCCGGGCCCGCCAGACACTCACACCAAACCCATTATCGGATATAGTTTATTGTAAAAGCTTTGCCTTATAACATGTAAGTAAAAGGAAACGATAGAAGGTGCGAAACAAAAGATTCTCTATATATACATATACAAGGACATTAATTATACAAATATAAACTTCTGCGGAATATGATGCAAAAGCGAAAGAGGCTTTAGAATAAAAAGAGGAAGAAAATATCACATCAAACAAATGTATGTGTACGTGTCTGGTGGTGAAACCTCTGCTACCTGCTATAGCATCCGAATGCAATGTATAATTTTCTACTGGACGACGCATTTTCCGGCAACTAGAACATTGCAACGACTGCGTGTACCGTTTTCTTGACCCCGGTTCGCTTCACAAAATGCGATCTCTTTGTTTGACGCTTCACAGGTTTGCTGCGACCACCAAATCAACAATACAATCTACTCTAATGTGTTTCCGTGTGCGTTTTGGGGATGTTGGGAACTAAAAGTATAAGATAGTTATTATACGATCGCGTATGTTTGCCACACGATAAACAGCACTGGAATAATTAACCGATCGTTTTACAAACAAGAAGGAACGTTCCTGGCAAGTGATAACAAAAAAAAACTTACCAACTTCCACAAATCGAACAAGAGGAATGCAGCAGATAATACACAACCACAGAACACTGGTACGCAATTAACTTCAATGGACTATCGAGTTTGTTAAAGGAATAACTGTTTTAGCATGCCCGATTCTTGCACCAAATCGCCGAAAAGATGAAGCGCTGCCGAGTGGTTTTTGCCGGGTGAAGTGATACAAATGGCGCGCAAGAAGCGAGGGAACATGCGGTAACGCTAACAGCTGTCAACTTGCACGGTGGTTGCCATGACGGCCCTTTTGACGTTTGACATATTCGTGTGATTTGAAAATAAAAATACGGTGCTAATTGCTGCTCGTACTTCAACCCCGTAAAACAATCATCATTTAAAAATCCACTTTGGTTTCGGATAGAAAACACCTAATTCATCATAGCATTCCATATTCCTTCTGTGTTTATTTACTAATCAAACGGAAAATTTAAAATCTCAACAATAAAACCTAAACATTACAACAGAAATAAATACGAACGGAGGAGTATCCTCGCGGGAAACACGTTGGCCTGCTTTGGTGAGAAAACGGTGCTCCAGCGGAGACGGATGTTTTACACCGTTTCGATAACACCCCGCTTCTTCTGTCGTTCCTCGTTCGCAATGAACGACGTTTCCTCCGATGTTGGGCTCAACTCCTCGGGCAGGGTAATGGATGCGGCCGGTGCGGCTGCTGTTATCTGCGGTCCAGGTGACATTATGGTACCGGCCAGCAGAACGTTCGGAATGACCTGATCTTTAACGGAACCGCTGAGTACGGTTCCGCTGCCATTGCTACCACCATTTCCACCGTTGCCTCCCATACTCGGTGAGATATTCACGACACTCAGCGGCTCGAGCGTTAACCGTGACGGTGTATGCGAGCGGGAGGGATTGTTCGACGAGTTGCGTGACACCGGACTAGAGTTCTGCGAGCGCCGAAAATCTTCCAGCGGTATTTCCTCCGACCGTGGACGCGGTATGCGCGGGCTCGATTCTCGCGACCGTGGCGTACTCGAACGGTTGCGCGAACTGTCGCGTGATTTCATCGAGCTCGAACCAATGCCAACGGGTTGACTGCTTTCTCGACGACTTGCTCCAGACGTGGGTTTTCTTCGTGCACCGGTGGGTTCGCTGCAGTAAAAGGAAAGGGTGTACATTGCTTTTGCGTGATTCTAAATTAGAACACACCCGTGCTTACCCTTCAGTTGAGCGACTCGCGCTCATCTGCACCCGGCTCACGCTACCCGATGGCATGCTGTCACGTCTTAGTGCGGCCGCAACACCCGGCACACGATTGCTTGTGGAAAACAGTGGACGATGCTCTCTTCCCTGCCTAGCGGACGATCCATGCCGCAACGCGGGCGTTCCACTGGTGGACGAACCCGTCGAGCCGAGCGAAGGGAAGGCCGATTCGTTCAGCTGTCCCGGAATCTCCAGCAGTTGCGCAATTTGAAACATTTTCTTCTGTCTCGCTTTGCTGCGCCCTTTCGTCAGCCGCTGTTTGGCGGCCATACAGCGGATGTGATCGTCGAACATAAACTTGGCGGACAGGATGGGAGTCCGGTTGTTGGTCGCACCGCCCCGGTGAATGGTAAGGTGAAGGCTGCGCGAGTCTTCCTTATCACCGTTTACCTCCACATCCTGGAGAAAGCCCACGAATTTGGCTACACCCCAGCCCAGCCGCTTGCTGTCCGGCTCGACGAGTATCAGCTGCAGTATGTCCATCACCAGAAACCGTCGATACTTGGTTCCATCGCGCATAACTACGGTGCAAGCGATTAAATCACTATTATCTGGTAAATGATTAAAAAACACAAAACATTCCACCTCAGTTAGGATGACAAACTACCCCCACAATCATTTACTACACCTACTCAAATCAAGCGCATTATCTATTTGAACACACTGGCCCACATTCGTGAGCGGAAGCAGCGTCTCCTTCTCGCCCGATATCAGCTGGCACATGCGGCGCAGCAGAAAGAACACACGGATGGCACGGCGTGCCTTTTCCACCTCGCCGCAGGGTAAACGGCGAGTAAACCCGATTCCCGTGAGCGGTGTTCCGGTCGGGGGCAAAAGGATGGTCGAGTCGTTGCACAGAAATTCCACGTTCAACGCGGTTTTCACCATTTCGTTGTACCTGAGGTGAATGAGAGAACGGGAGGGAGAGATCAAACATGTAAATCCACCGATGGGAGAGAGCAAAGCAGCACGAATAACTACACTTACTCATCTTCGAACAGATCGAGGAAAATGTCTTCCGATTTGTAGAAGTTTTTGAGCACATTCATGGCCTGATTGCGCGACTGGTTGAGAGATGCCAGATACTCTTCCGGCACGGTGGACGAACCGGTGTCTTCGTTACCAGCGCCAATTATCTGCCCGAGAAGCTTCAACGCCAACTCAGTGGTAACTAGCCGTATGCGACAAGCTGCGAAATTAATCATAACTTAGATTCCTGTTGGAAACGGATCATTTGCACAGAAACTTACACGGTTGGCTGGAAATGTTCACAATCTGAAGTAGCTTTTCGATCAGAATCACATTGTACTGGGTACGATTCGCTGGTGACGAACGGTTCAACACAATCTCCAGCCATTCCGAGTTTACGCCTGAAAGAGAGTTTGGGCCAGGATCAGTTTCAATGTATTACACTGAAATAAAGCTATTTAACAATAAAACTGAAAACGTCAGAAAATTATTGGCACGGTGGTTAATATAAAAGTTTGCAACGTTAACAAAATAAATTTCATTCACAGTCCACCGAGCATGCCAATTTACTGTCTAATGCAAGCTAAGAATGAAGGCAAACTACGTAACATCTTATGTTACATCCTTTCAAACACATCCTTTCAAAATGGAGTATTTAATTTTTTTTACAATAATATATAAAAATGAAGATGAATGTGAAAACTAACCGTCTACAAACACCGGCACCAACAGTGAGGAGAGAAGTGTTGCATAGCAACGACACGATGATGACAGGACAGTCGGAGAGTGCATAGTTCAAATACCATTGCAAAACAACAGACAGCAACAGCGGCAGCAATGTTATTCGGGGAAAAGTAGTTAAAATTGTTATTCGAAAAGGTTAGTAGCGATGTGATGTTGTGAAGCGTGAAAATGAAGCCAATCTAAGTTAATCAAACAACCTGCGAAGTAATGATTAATACCCAAATGTTCTCTACCAAACTCCCACTGCCTACTGTGCTGACTGTGCCTGCATACTGTACCTTTGTTGTTAGCAAGCGCATAGAGCAAGCACAAAGCCAGAAGTGCCAGAAAATCGTTTTCGGTGCAATCCAGGGACGAAAGCACCATGTCGAGGAAGGGTCGATTCGTTTCCGGCGTCCGGTACGCGTTGAGTAGCAGTTTTTCCTTCTCTTCGTCCGTAATGTTCACCTTCTCGATCTCTTCGGAAAGCGTTGGCGGGCTAGGAGAATCTGCAAAAGTGTTAAGATTGCTATTAACAGCCGTTGTACGGAAGTGATCATTCTTCAAGCCTACTCGATATGGGTGGTTCATTGTTGGTGGAGGTACTGCTACTGCTCGCTTTGCTCTTTCTGCTACTGCTGCTGCTACTGCTGTTTGGACTTTTATTGTTGCCACTGGAGTCTTCGGCTAGCTGTAGCTGATCGACACCGTACGCAGCCGAAGACGCAACCGTACTTTCTAGCGCTTCCTCCAAACTTTCGACCGGTTGCACGAAACCCAACGCCACCACCTCGCGGTTGTCGATATAAGCGTTCAGGACCTGCGCTGCTCCCTCCTTGAACACGGTATGATCCGCGTTTAGGATTACCCACGTGAGCGCATTAATCAACGGTCGATGCGTCACTACAAGAAACACAAGTGATAGCAGAAACAGCGCCACGACGCTCGCGACTCGTGGATTGTTCATCTCCTTGATGTCGATATCTACGACCTTGTTCAGCACGGCCGCAAGGTTACACGTCACCACTGCCATCGACATCGGTGGCGATGGCGTAAGCGAGAATATGTACAGTGGCACAAACAGCTTGTGCAGCAGATGCTCGGTAAGGACGGCATTCAGATCCGCGATGTCGAGACAGAGAATATCGTTCAGATAGTGCAGATGGTCCAAGTGTTCCGCCACAAGGTTGGCCAATCGGTGCTGCGATTGATGGCTGGAAAGAGTGGACAGTCAGAAACGGTCTTGAATTTTGTATCGTTCACCCATCAACACCACTCACTCTATATCGTTTCGGACGCAGTTGTCCAGCTCCAGGATATGTTTCCCAATGAACCATACTAAATTGCTGAAGTACGGTGCGGCCGTTTTGTCGCGTATGAACTGCAGCATGTTCGGATTCTGCACCCTGTACACGTTCAAGGTGATCGTACGCACGGCGATGCGTACCATCGATTCGGGATGGTTGAAAAATTTGATCGCCTCCGTGTAGAGCGGGAAATCGTTCGTGTGCTCATTGTAGAAAAAGTGTATCGTGTGTGTGTTGAGCTTGAGGCTTAACGTTTTCAGGAAGAGTATGTAGTAGCCCATGACGTCCTCGTCGGAGAAATCGAACTTATGCACGATGATCGAATTGACCAAGTTATTGCTGAGTAAATAATCTGAGGAAAGCAGAGGGAACGGTTCGTGTAAGCACTATGTGCCAAACAAACGGAAGTGCGTGTAACGCGCCACTGGAGCGTGTGCATTTCCAACTTACACAACGATGTCTCATTACGGATGTTTTCGAACAGGATGTTCAGCGTTTGCAGCAGCTGCACGCACACGAAACTCGATCCTCCGCTCTTCTGGCGCATGATGTGCAGAAAGTAAGAGAGCATATTCTTCTCCAGAAAGAAGCTACGAGAACAAACGCAACAAAGGTAACAATGGCAGTGAACAAAGGTCAGTTTTAATGCACGGTGCTGGCAACCGTGGTAACTCACTCGAACACGGACGAATCATTCTGATCGCCCCAGATCAGTATTTCCGCTATCGAGCGCAACGATTCGACCAGCAGCCCTCGGTTGCTCTCCGAAACGGTCGTATTGCGTTCCAGCACACTGTACAAATATTTCAGGTGATCAAGTGATAGACGGTTCTTCGGACGATTCCATCCACCCCCGAACCAGCTACGGCTGCGAAACATTTTTCGACTTCCTACCGCTGCGCTGAATGTTAGCGAATGGGGTTGTGAACTGTTCGTCCCTCTGGTTTGCAACGACGATACCGTAAGGAATCCTACTGAGTTTTTAATAGCACTTCCCAACACATCTTTTAATAGTTTTCCTCACTTTTTCTCATGAAAGCCCACTACGAAGCAAAAACAGATAGCACACAGATGGGGCTGATGTATTTTTTTTACAGTTTTGACGTTTCGCTATGACAACATCGCCAACACTGCCGGAGGCTGTATGGTCATGATGAAACATCGCAAGAACATCGTTTCGAGGAGGAATGGAGTTTTTATAAAATAATATAAATTCAAGAATTCTGGCAACTATATTTTATTAATTACATACATTTATGTTGCATTAAATCTTTAATCGATGATAATCATTGGTTCAAAAAAATTGTTTTCATATCTTTTTCACAATGTAAACCCTGAAACTCATAGTTTAAACGGAAATCTAGAAGAAAAACACAAAAATCATCTGTCAACAAAGTTTACAAACGAATAAACATACACAAAAGCTGCACGCTTTGTAAATTTCGTAAATATAGTCATTAAACTTCGTTAAAATGGCTCTTTCCATGCAGAAAAGAAATAATGTAAGTATGTTTTTTACGCTATGTTCAACCAGAAAGGCACAACCTTTAAATTTTGTTGATTCCAGGTACGTTTACCTCCAGAGGTGAACCGGGTGCTGTACGTACGAAATCTACCGTACAAAATTACTTCCGATGAAATGTACGATATATTCGGCAAATATGGAGCGATTCGACAAATCAGAGTGTGAGTAATGGTGCAGCGAATGCATTAATGCATAGAATAACCATAATCTAAACTTACCATGCAACAGAGGAAACACGCCGGAAACTCGCGGTACCGCCTTCGTCGTATACGAGGATATCTTTGATGCGAAAAACGCACGAGACCATCTTTCGGGATTCAACGTATGCAATCGATATCTAGTGGTACTGTACTACCAATCGACGAAGGCATTCAAGCAGCTAGATGTGGACAAGAAGCAGGAAGAGCTAGACCAGATGAAGGCAAAGTACAATATCACTACGGAGGAACTGCGAAAATAGTGCTAAGAAACCCCCCATCCCAATGTATGTCTAGAGTTAATGAACCAAACGTCAACTTTGCTATTTGTAAGAATGAAATGTATTTGTTTCAATTTCTCTATGGAATAATGTAATTGAGAAAGTTGACGATACGTCACGGACACGGTCGGTTTTTTTATTTCGGCTTTATGCTAAGGTACATTTTGCCCTGTATCGTCTGCTTCACCGGATTGATGCGCTTCAGTATCTGCGTCATGGTTTCCACCAGCTTTTCGCTCGATACACCCGTTTTCTTGTTCTTGAACTTGGTCAACAGTTCGGTTGTGGTCATAGGTTTACGCATCAGGTACCTGCGGACCGCTTCCTCCGTTATGCCGTAATCGCTGTAGAGGGAAAAGAATCGGTTGAGTCAATAAATACATTATTACCTTCCATTGCATTCAACAACTTACTCTTTGCTGGTCGCGTTAACGATTCCCGCGAACGTGGGCGGAAGAGAAGGTGTGGAGTCCGATTTCACCTTCTTAGCCGGCGTGGACACGGGACTGTTGCTGTTGTCCGAGCCGGTCAGGTCAGTCGTTGGCATGTTGGAACCGGTCATCTTTCTCTTGAGCGAATCAAACTGGCTCACGCTAGGCGATGCGGAGCGCGAATTATTCGCGCTGGAAAGGTTCGACCCAACGCCTTCCTTGTTCTTTTTGTCTTTCAGCTTCTTCTTCGCACTTGCCGAATCGGAATCAGAACTGTCCGAGCTAAAGTCACTCGACGAGTCCTTCTTGTCCGAAACCGATTTTTTGTCCTTATTTTTCTTTGCCTTTTTCTTTTTCTTGCCCTCCTTGCCTTCCTTTTCCTTGCCGTCCTTGTCCTTCTCCTTCGCCTTGCCATTCTTGTCCTCGTCCTTTTCTTCATCCTCCTCCGATTTCTTCTCCTCCTCCTCTGAGTCCTCGTCGGATGTGAGCAGCTTGCGCAGGGCGTCCTCTTCCGCCACGGATTTCATCTCTTTCACCACCTTTGCGTCGTGGTCCGATTCGCTGTCACTCGAGTCGGATATGTAGTCCAGCTCTCGGCCCTCCTCATCACCGTCGTCCGATTCTTCGAAAGCCTCCTCGTCCACATCACGTTTCTTTTTCTTACTATCCGCAAGTGCCTTTTTTTTGTTCTTGGCCTTTTTATCCTTCTCGTCGTCACTGTCTTTTTGCTTCGATTTACCCTCGTCATCGTCATCGCCGGACGACGACATTTCATCCGAATCTATCCACTCGTCCATATCGCTGATCTTCAGATCCTTGCTCTTCCCGCCCTCTTTCTTACCCTTTGTTTCCTCCTGCTCTTCACCGTCATTATCTTCGCCCTTCTTTAGTCGCTTGCGGAACATGAGTGAGAAGTAGTTCATCGTTTTCTTCCGCCGGCCGTACTCCTGTTCGGCTTCCTCCGCCGACAGTGCCTTGTAACGATTGATCGGTTGAAAGTTGTACCACTCGTTCAGCGGGTACGCCTCAATAGCACCGTCCGGTGCGTGTGTGAACACGTAGAACGCGGCATTCTCGCCGACACCACCCTCCCGGATGCCACGAAACATTTTTCCACTCTTACCCCCGGCACGCAGGATCCACGGTTGTGCTTCCGGTTTGTACTTTTTCGAAATGATTCCGAACCGCTTGCGGCGTGCCTCTTCGCGCAGATCGCGATTGAACTCGGAACCGGCGCCAAACTTTGGCATCACCTCCTCGATGCCCTTAAACTCTTTCTGATTGTTCTCCCGTTCCATTTTGACCGTTCGCCACTGGGTGAAATCTACGTTTAGTGTAGCGTTGAACCGCATGACGTGGTATTTCTTTTTCAGATTCTTCGGCACGCGTATCACGAATTCCTGCACGGAAACTGGAGCACCCGAACCCGAAGCTGCCGGACCAGTGCCGCTCTTCGAGTTCTGCAAGCAATCAAACCGAATATGGTTTATCAAGAGGTTTGAGCAACAGGTATTAAGGAGGATCACTTTAACTTACCGATGGTCCACTCATTTTGATTATCACAAGAGAACTTACTAGTCAAAGTACAACAATACAAATCACAGTAAATTAAGTAAAATCTTCACAACAAGATGAATCAAGACTTTCCTACGTTTACCAATCGCCAGTGACAGCTGAAAAAGCGCTCCAACAAAGGGAAATTAACGGGACATATAATAGGAATTTTGTGCAAGTGTTAATAAACCATAACGCTTAATTTTATTGTGCAAAATAGTTTGGATATTTTATACTTTTTTTGTAGTGACATTACCATTAAAAAACATTTATTTTCATACATTCTGTTAATGTTCCACTCAACCCTACCGAAGGTTGTCAGATTAAACTGACAGCTCCAGGTTGGATGTTTTTCAGTTGCAATCAGCCCCGTAGATATCGGACGGCTGCTGTTGTTTTTTCGTTTCCAGTGCACCAACATCAAGGTCGCGAGATTTTAAAAGTTACTGCAAACTATAACGAAAAGAAGTGCATCTACTGCATGCCATCAGCGGGTTGTTGCGAGTGTTGCCGGTGCAGTACAAAAAATATGAGCCGTGCGCGAAACACACCTCCACGAACGGACCAATCGCAGTAGTCGACCGTACGACACAGCAATGCCTACGTGCTCTGTTTTGATTCGCTGCGCACTGTGCGTCGGAACGGTGCTGCTGGCCACGGTCGTTACGGTGGCGCTAGGCAGCAAGGGCCAACCGTCACCGAACCTACCAGAAGATCAGCCAACGGGGGCCACTGTCGAACAGCTTCCATTCTGTCCCGAAGATGTAACCCGCCAGCGTGACCTTAACGATGGGTAAGTAATCCAACGCCACAACAACAACCACTTTCGCCAGTGGAACATGTCTCAACATGTTTTGACTCTGCCGCTCGCGTCGGAAGCGATGTAAACAATTATTATTACAGCATACAACAGGTTACTGCCATGGGTAATGATAACGCGTGCGTATTTTTGGCGTATGTGGCGCTGTGTGATCTTATTGATCGTTTTCTATAGATCGCTCCGCAAGACCTTGCCTTTGAAATAGCTAATTGGCTTTAAGTAATTGGATGTATTTTGACCTACACTTATCAGGCACGATTAAAATAGCATTCCTATATATTACCTGCTTCGACCCTCCTATCTTAAATCTTTATCGAACAGGTAAAACCATCACCTTATCTGAGGGCTACATTGCGTCATCAATCTTTTTGGTAACGATTTTTTTTTTCAAAAACCGGAATATTGCATACCCATCGAAGATAGGATCAATATGCACTGTTTACCTCTCCTTTCCCATCGACTCAATCGTATGTGGTAAAGCAAGCGTGGAACATCGATTCATAATAACGCTTCGTACTCTATTCAAGTACGTACAACGATAACAGGTCGCACTTTTGCCCATTTGTTTGCGGAGTCTGGCCTGACTCACAGTGAAACGTCGCAAAACAAAATAAAACAGAAAACAGAAGCTTTGGTGGGGGAATCTAAGCCTGCTTCGTGCGTGGAGTGGCGTGCGGTTCAATAATGAGAGTTTAACTTGTATTTGTTGTAGAAAAAAGCATCTTTTTATTTTCACCTCACTCCGGCGTTGAGTCAACGGTTAAATTGTCGCGCGTTTGCTCGACTTTTCTAGTTCACATTTAATGTTTCGAAATGTTTAGTAACTTCGCACACGCGTTGGTTGGTTGGAATGATTCAAATTTAAATTTCGGTCATCATTCCAACAAAAGCCACCCGCATGACGTCATGTTTGCCTTTGAAAGCACTTTGAGGGGTAAGAATGCTATATTAATTTGCGTTTTGAATAATACATGCACGTGTTGGCATACTTAAAGTTCATAATTTTCATCGTAATTTTCCTTAAACTCTAACAACCGCTCGACGGTTTCTTTATAGTCCGCTTCCTCCAGTCCGCACTCGGCAAAGCGTGGTATTTTCGGTAACCGAATGCGGCTAACCTCACGATGTAGCGCCTCCAATCCGTCGCCGATATCGGACGATGATTGCACCGCGGCCAGAGCCGAACAGCTCTGCACGTACTGAAGCGAAGCTTGTGCCAGAGGACAGTCGGTCAGGAATCCGTCGTACCCGACGCGTTTATCAAACAGCTCCACCGGAAACGGCTGCCGAATGGTCATCGGTGCGTGAACCGACGTTACGTGCGACATGCTGACCTCGAGGCTGCAGGAATAAAAGAATTGTAGCATCTCGCTCACGTTACTGCACCGGTAGGCGGGCATAATCTGTTGCCGCTGAGCCGATTTCGCCGTAGGGGGACGTTTCAGGCGGTTCTGAGGCAGTCCGCGCGCACACACCGATTGCACGACGGCCCGGTTGCGCACGTTAACGTTGGGCGTTAGTTGTACGGTTAAGCTTTTGCCTTCCCTTTGATCGAGGCAGTCGATTAAATCCTGCGTATCGCCCAACGGGAACGGGAAGACGAATCCGGCGGCCGCCATTTTACGACCGTAAGCGCTCAAATCGGTACACATGCCGGACAAATATGAGCCGGTTCCGGTCGCAACGGTCTTTAGACGATAGCGCAGCGTCGCTGTTTCTAGGAAACTCGCTAAGATGGCGGAGGTTTGGTAGAAATTTGATGGATCGTACACAACGTTGGGAAGGGAGCGAGGTTCGCCCACTTTACGCCAACATCGTCCCATTGTGGACAGTGGAACGAACAGCGAGCAGTACTCCGGTAGCTGCGCAAAGGTGAGCGCAGTATTTATCACGCGTATCGAGTCGCTCATGGCATCATCGGCGTTCTTGAAGACCGACGCCTTGGGCGGTAACACCGGGAACAGGAGTGAGGATTTGCCGTACTCGTCCTGCAGGTGCTCGAGCAGCTTGATAGCGATGCCCGAAAAACCATCGCAGCAATCGAACAACATCTGGAAGCCTTGGCAACCGTCGCACTCTTCGATGTACTGCCGTACGCGATCTGTCAGTTCGTCTTGGAAATCGTAATCCTTCCACAGCTCCGCACCGTTCGTTATCGTGTCGAGTTGGGATTCTTCCTTCGAGTGCGTGTACCGCTCGATGATGTTAATGCTACGCGGATGATACCGTGAGTAGCTGAAATCGATCCAATCCTGCACCGTGTTGGAAAAATCGTAATCCTTCTCCTCCGCTCCGTCTTTGCTGGTGGTGCCGGAGGATTCTGCTTGTAAATCCGCCTGGTAGGGATGTCTGGCAGCGGGTTCATCCTTTTTTATTACCTCCACCTTTTCGGTGTCCCACTCGAAGTCTATCACCTCAGTGGGGTCTGTACTGATTTGTGTCGGGTCAATAGGTGTTTCGTACAGATCGCCCGTGCGCGGCAAATGCTTTAACGTTCCGGCGAGATCAACCATAAGTAGACGTGGCGTGAACGTTACCTGTCGCTGTCTCGTTTGACCCTCCCGATATAGCACGGAATGATCGATTTCCGATGGTTCAGCGTTAGGGTCATAGTTGAATGATGATTCCTGGAGAAGTGGGGGAATTTTTGGAAGGTTGCATTGCGTGGACCGTACTTCCAGAAACCGTCGAAACTTGCCTGTATATTCCACCAGTGTGTTCCGACATAATTTGAGTAATTACCCAACTGGAATGTTAAGATTTCACGTGCCATGGTTGGAAATTATAAAGATTAAATTTAATTTTAGCAACACGCGACACACATGGCATATGCACGCAAGTAAACAATTCGATGCTGTCAAGAGCAAAACAACCACTCAGGGTTGAACTGAACCTTACGCATTTGTTTACACTGTTTAGTTGAACGATTGAAATGAATGGAACATCTGATTTCAAATTTTTATTTTCAGATTGGTTTTCGTTACCACGCTGGATGGGAAACTATCGGCCCTGGACATGCTGAACGGTGGAGTCGAACGCTGGAGCATTCAAACCGGTCCCGGGCCACTGCTTTCATCGAGCATCCACCGGCTCGAGCTGACGAACAACGGCAAATGGGTTCGCATGATACCATCGCTCGGTGGTAGCTTGTACAAATTCGACGGCGACTCGATCGAACCGATTCCGTTCAGCGCGGAGGACCTGCTGAAATCATCGTTCAAATTTTCGGACGATCTCGTCATCTCCGGTGGCAAGGAAACGCGCTCCTACGGTGTCTCGATGCAAACGGGTCAGCTGATATACATCTGCACCATGCAGGGTTGCAAGAACGCCACGGAACTGGCAATGGAATCGTCCGAGCACGGTAAATACGGACCACCGGAAGATGATCGACGCTCCGCCACACTCGATCCCCTGCAGGAGGACGTCCTCGTCATTCGCCGCCAAACACAAACGGTGCGTGCCGTTGAATCGCGCACGGGTAGCGAGCGGTGGAACTTTAGCATCGGTCATCACGAGGTGGAAAAGATGAGCAACGAGGATTGTCGCGGGGGAAAGGAACGCCGCGAGGTAGATCCCGTAATGCTCGATCTCGATCTGCGTGTGATCATACCGGAGGGGGTGATATGTGCCGTGCGGAAGAGCGCACCGGGTGAGATTGTTTGGCGCCACAAGTTTAGTGTACCGATAGTGAGCGCTTGGCGATCGTCAGGTACGAACGACGACCAATTGGTCGGGGTCGATCTGTTCGATCGTACGGACTGGTTGTGGAACGGGAACGTTGATGATAGCGGAACCGATCGGCCACCGCTGGTAAATCCCTCGCTGTACATCGGGATGCACGAGAAGCAGCTGTACATACAGGAATCGGGCGCGATGATGAACGAACGCGAGGAGAAGCTTCAGGAGCTTGCACTGCTTACGGACGAGAGCAAACTTCCGGCCATTCCGTGGAAACCGCTGCCTGCTAGTAGCGCTGTGGCGGGACTGTTGACGAGTGAGGATAATTCCTTCCAGCTTGTGGATGAAGGGGAGAACGATGACGCGGGTGAATCGACTGCCATTGCCCGGTCCGTGCTGTACGCATCGAACTACATCAATGGCAATGGATTCTTTCTGGTGTACGATCCCGAGAAGGGCGAACAGTGTGGCCAGGATGGAGAAGAATCGAAAGGTGGCAACGGTACGCTGTCTGGCGAAGAAGCTACCCACAGCGGACACGGCGACGACATGGACACGATGTTTGACGCCCCGGTCAAGGTGATCATCGTGTCGATGTGGTTCTGGTGGAAGGAAATACTTATCATCTCCATTACGACCGCGCTCATACTGAACATGATGTTGAAGCTGCGTGTCGAGAAGCCACCGGTCATGGTGGTGGTGGAGCGAAAGGTTACCGTACCGATACCGACCGCGGTGGAAGCGATCGAAGAGTTTCCGCCCGCGATCCGGATGGGTCCGGCGGTTCGAAGCTATTCGGAATCGAGCACGACCAATGCGGTGCCTGTGGTGGTGGCGGAAAATTACACCTCCCGCTTCCGGGATGACTTCGATCTGGTGCAGTGTCTCGGTAAGGGTGGATTCGGCGTGGTGTTCGAGGTGCGCAACAAGCTGGACGATTGCCGGTACGCGATCAAGCGTGTCGTGTTGCCGAACAAGCAGGAATCGAAGGATCGCGTAATGCGCGAGGTCAAAACGTTAGCTCACTGCGAGCATCAGAACATCGTGCGGTACTTTCATGCGTGGATCGAAACACCTCCGCCCGGTTGGCAGGAGCGACACGATCGTGAGTGGATCGAACGCAACTGTCTCTCGACGTCGATCGACATTGAAACGCCGACCGATACGTGCCCACCGGTGCAGGGACGCGATGGGATGTCCCTGGCAACGCATGGTGCATCATCTTTCGAGGTGGGTATGAAGAATTCACGCCTTCAGCCATCGTCAGTGTGGATGCCACGGCTACCGGAACCGAACTTTTCCTTTTCGAACGGAATCGGTGATGGTACGTCGGTGAAACGTTACGATCAGAGCGACAGTTGTTCCTTCATCGAATTCCGCGCCGAAGGTGCTGGTGACGAAAAATCGGCCCGAGAGGACGACGACGATACGTCATCGTCCGAAGAATCCGACTCGGACGAAACGTCCGGAGTACAGCGGAGTAACGGAAAGACTCGCTGGAATGATGACGAGGAAGAAGACGATTCATTGGATATCGTTTTTAAAGAGCCATCCAAGAGCGAAGGTATTAGCCACGGCGCTGACGCCCATCACGCCGTATCTATTGACGTGTCCTTTTCACCGGAAGCTCCCTCCCAACGGCTGGTACGGGCAGGGCAGGGTGAGGAACACTCGGAACAGCAAAAACCGAACCCATTCCGCAAAACCCACCGCCGACCGCTTTCACTCGATCTCACCAGCACGGGAAGCGTGCGGGGCCGTTTCGGCCCGGACGTGAAGGGCACGCTGGCGGGCCCGAGTGCGCTCGCGACGACCACGAACGACCAATCGAAAACCACCACGACCCACGAGAGCAACAAGATCTATCTGTACATTCAGATGCAGCTGTGCCACAAACAATCGCTCAAGGAGTGGCTCAGCATGAACGGGTTCCCGGCGCGCCGTGACAAGATCGTACCGATCTTCGAGCAGATCGTGGCCGGGGTCGAGTACGTGCACCTGAAGGGACTGATCCATCGGGACCTGAAGCCGAGCAATATCTTTTTCTCGCTCGATGGGCGCATCAAGATCGGCGACTTTGGGCTCGTTACGGACTCGAGCGATCTGCAGTACGACAGTGAGAACAACATGCCGACGATGGTGCCCGATCGGCACACGCGGCAGGTAGGCACGCAGCTGTACATGTCGCCGGAGCAGCTGAAAGGCCTACCGTACGACTACAAGGTGGACATCTACTCGCTCGGGTTGATTCTGTTCGAACTGCTCGTTAGCTTCGGCACGGAAATGGAACGAATCTGCACGCTGAAGAGCGTGCGGAAGAGCAAATTTCCCGATAACTTCGAAGAGGACCATCAGAGTGAGGTTGGTAGCGTTTTCCGTTCGAACGGTACCGGGTTTTGTTTCTGCCTAACGCAGAGTTTTCTTTTGTCCGTTTTCAGTTTAAGCTGCTGACGTTGATGCTGTCCGAAGCACCGAATAAGCGTCCGACAACCTTCGGCATCAAGGCTCATCCGCCGTTCAAGAGATTTCCCTCGAACAAGTCCACAAACTCGCTGGGCGTCGTCGACGAAACGTTGGTCGTTAACGGAATGCCCGGATCGGCACCCGGTTCGTTCGAATCGGACGAAGGTGACGAGTGGCATTTTGAGCTGCCACCGCGCAGAAAAGACAGCCGGACGTACAGCACGTCCGGGTCCGGATCGGGCAGTGGTTCTGCCGGCGGACTGTCGGCTCCTAACCAGTTGTGCTTTTAACTAGCTCGTCGTGCGTTTTAACCCACTGTATGATGTTTGCAGCTCTGGCGATGTCGCCAGGTAAAAGAACGTGTATATTGTAAGTTATTTATGTTCTCTTACGGTTGTTGTAGATCTTAACGAATCCCCGTGAGCAAAGTTACGTTTTACGAGTAACGTAAGGTTAGCTTTTTAAAGTGCGCTAATTCTTCCCGGACGAAGGGTCTTAAACAATGAGAATTAAGCAAATGAATAAAGTGATAAACGAATACACACTGTTGTAAGATTTACGATACGTTCTCTATTCTTTTCGTGTACACCCTACCGCGTCCAAATGCTGCATTAACAGTAACTAAACGCTCATAGCGTTCACTTCTTCGCCCGCTTTCCTTCGCCCTTCTTCGGTGGTGCCTTTCCGCGCAGGGCTCGTAATCGCTTCATTTCTTCCTTGAAATCCTGATGCTCGTCGCGGAACAGACCGTACTCTCGCAGCTTCATCGCGAGAAGATGCGTTTCGACGTGCCGGGGGTACCAGTTTACGACGTAATCCCGCTGGTGGACCGGTTCCTCGCTGAACATTTTCACTACCTTCATCGACTGGGGGTTTGTTGGACGGGCCACTTCACCAAAGATTCGGTTCGACAGGTAGTTCATCCGCCGTGCGTAGGTCGTCGTAAGCTTCGTTAATTCCTTGTATTTAGACATTTTACTTTGTTTTATGCACTATCTCACGGATTCTTTCGATTGCGTGTGGAATTGTGTAATTTTATTTGTTGATAAAATGAGCCGTTTTTGACAGCGCGTGTTTTTATGCGTGAAAGTAGCCCACGTGAAATATATCCTCGCCGAAGAAACTTTTGACAGATGAAGGAAAAAAAGCCGCATAGCCAGATTGTTTACACTCGCATAAGCAACGCGCTCGAAACTCTTTTGCATTCGTTGGTGAAAATTGTTAAAAACCAATCATGAAAGACCAAGAAACACCGGAGAACAAAAACACGCTGAAAATCAGAGAACAACTGTACAGGCTGATGATAAGGTTGGTGTGAGAGTGCACGTCTGTTTCTCTCCAGCAAAACAGATCCTAGCTTACTGATGCCTTCTTCTACTCCACAGCCAACTCTTCTACGACGGCTATCATTCAGTGGCGGTGGAGTTGACCAGCCTAGTGCGGGCCGATCCTCCCTGCCCACCGAGTGATCGGCTGATAAACATCTTCAAGCAGGCTAACCAAATCGAACAATCGAAGGAGAGCAATCTGTTCGACGATCTGCCGTGCGGGTTGGATCTTGAGTTTGAAACGGAAGGATCAACGCTAGCACCGGAACCGGCATCCTACGAGACGGCTTACGTGACGTCTCACAAGCTAGCGTGCCGTGCCGGTTGTTTCAGCGGTGATGGACAGCTCGTTGCCACTGGGAGCATGGACGCCAGTATAAAGATACTTGACGTCGATCGGATGCTGGCGAAATCGGCACCGGAAGATATGGAACCGGGCCGTGAACAGCAGGCTCATCCCGTCATACGCACGCTGTACGATCACACGGATGAAGTGACGTACCTGGAGTTTCACCCGAAGGATCAGATACTGGCATCCGGGTCGCGCGATCATACCGTAAAGCTGTTTGACATTTCGAAGGCGTCTGTGAAGAAGGCCCACAAGGTGCTGAGCGACTGTGTGCCAGTTCGCTGCATTGCGTTCCATCCTACCGGTGACTACATGGCCGTCGGCACGGAGCACAATGTGCTGCGAGTGTACGATGTACACACGGCGCAGTGCTTCGTTAGCGCTATTCCTTCGCAGCAACACAACAGTGCCATTACGTGCGTACGGTACGCCAACTCGGCAAAAGTGTACGCCACGGGCAGCATCGATGGATCGATAAAGCTTTGGGATGGTGTCAGTGGCCGTTGCATCAACACGTTCACCGATGCGCACGATGGGGCGGAAATTTGCTCGGTGTTCTTCACGAAAAATGGCAAATATTTGCTATCGTCCGGTCAGGATTCGCTGGTGAAGCTTTGGGAACTGAGCACCAGTCGATGTCTGATCGCGTACACTGGTGCCGGTACTACGGGCAAACAGGAGCACCAGACGCAGGCCATCTTCAATCACACCGAGGACTATGTGCTGTTTCCGGACGAGGCGACCACGTCCCTGTGCGCCTGGAACTCGCGGAATGCGTCCCGTTGCCATCTGATGTCGTTGGGGCATAATGGACCGGTGCGCCATATCGTTCACTCGCCAACGCATTCCGCTTTTCTTACCTGCTCGGATGATTACCGTGCCCGGTTCTGGGTGCGAAGAACCACCAATCATTGAAATGACTAGTTTCTTAGGCACCGAATCAGCTATCATCAAGGATAGCAATAAAATAAAAGATTTTTTCTTACATTATTTGGATCACTTAAAAAATGATTTTCCGCTTCATTTGACTCCAAGCGATCATTCTAGAGTAGGCTGACTTTTGTTTGTTGGTAAACAGATAGATGTGCGTGAAATACGTTCGCTTCATATATCCCTCTATCCAATTGCGTCAACCAGCTGTTTTCCTTCGATGACGTTCACCCAAATTTGCGTTCTTCCGCTGTTGTGTTTATCAAACAACGAATAAATTAGCAATCGTGGGAAGGTTACACGCGTTCAACATCGGGTTTTTCATCACCACTGTTAGCTTTGCAATTCTAGCGCGTGATATTTGCGGGAGATGCCTGCTGCAACGTCGCGGTGAGAATGTTTCGCAAGGATGACATTTTTGCGACATCCCAAGAGCGTCAGCATAAAAAGTTGCGCTTCAGGGGTGATCTGGCGGCACACTATGGTTTCAATCGAGATTCCGTCGGTTCTGGCTTGAACGGAGCGTCCGGCAGTAATCGCATCGAGGAAGTGTCATCGGACGACGACACGAAACGGTTGCAGAATGGTGAACCGGCTGCGGGTAAGTGTTCAATGCATCATTGATTGATTGAGCTGCTAGCTTACGGGCCATTAAATTTGCTTGCAGAAAATGCGGAACGGGGTAGCCTGTACGATTTCGTTCGTATCGAACTCACCAGAGGCTACGTGCTGGAGCACGACGAGGAGCGGTACTCGGCGCGGCGTGAGAAAATATACTCGTTCCTAAAGATACCGCGCGAGCTGGAAAGCTTCATGCTGTACGGGTTTCTCCAGTGTGCCGATTCGTTCCTGTACATCTACACCTTTTTGCCAATAAGATACCTGCTCGCACTGTGGGCACTGATTAGCCGGCCGATAGCACGCTGCCTCGGGCTGCGGCGTCCATCGCAGCGGTTGCTAGCGCCGGCGGAAATTTGCGATCTGCTCAAGGGAACGATCTGGATCATCTGCAGCTACACGCTGCTGTACGTCGACACGAACATGCTCTACCACATGATCAAGAGCCAATCGATCATCAAGCTGTACATATTCTACAACATGCTCGAGGTGGGCGATCGGTTGCTGTCCGCGTTCGGGCAGGACACGATCGACGCCCTGTTCTGGACGGCGACGGAACCGAAGCACAGCAAGCGCCAGCATTTGGGCACCATCCCGCACTTTCTGTTCGCGATCGTGTACGTCACCATGCACAGTGTGCTGGTGATGTTTCAGGCGACCTCTCTGAACGTGGCCATCAACTCGAACAACAAGGGTCTGCTGACGATCATGATGTCGAACAACTTCGTCGAGCTGAAGGGGAGCGTGTTTAAGAAGTTCGACAAAAACAACCTCTTTCAGCTGAGCTGCAGCGACGTGCGCGAACGGTTCCACCTGTCCGTGCTGATGTTGATCGTGCTGATACAGACGATGAAGGAGTTTAGCTGGAAGTCGGATCAGTTTTTCGTGATGTTTCCGGACTGCATGTACGTGATGGCGACCGAGTGCCTGGTGGACTGGATTAAGCATGCCTTCATCACACGCTTCAACGAGATTCCGTGCGACGTTTATCGCGAGTACACGACCAGCCTGGCTTACGATATGACACAAACGCGCCAGAAGCATGCGTTTAGCGATCACTCCGATCTGGTCGCGCGCCGCATGGGCTTCATACCGTTCCCGCTCGGTGTCGTGCTGGTGAAAGCTCTCTACCATGCGCTGTCGTTCGATAATGCCGGCTCCATTGTGATACTGTTCGTTGCCTTCCTGGCGCTGCTAAGTGCACGTGTCCTCAACACGATCTGTGCCCTCGGCAAGGCGTGTGATCTCACGCAGAAGCATCAGGACGAGAAGAACCAGAGTGGCTGCAATCCGCTCACCTCCACACCGTTACCGAATAACGCGCGACCCGGTGGTGGAGCTGGGGTAAGCGTTACCGGTCGGCCAACGAATGATACCGCTACCTCACCCATCCACCGTTCGCAGATCGGTCAGGGAGGCAATTTTAACGCCTCCACCGGTGGTGCCATGAACGCAACGTCCGTTTCTCCAAGCTCCCCGCCACAATCGACCTCACTGTCGGTGGGGAAGCTATCGAGCACACTGGGCAGCTCCGTTAGCGGCAACACGACCAACTCGACCGATGTGCTGCGCAAAACGTCCGGACTCGGTGCAACGGCCCTCTTCTCCAACAGCGACGTCGATCTGGACGATGTAAAGCTAAACGATCAGGTGTTGAACGGTAGCAGCACCGGCCCCGGCAATACCGATCTATCGGCCAATGGGCGCTCACAGAAGGAAGAGGACGAAAATGTGGCCCGTAGTGTGCCCGATCTGCAGCAGGAAACGGGGCTGGAGAAACCAGCGGGACGGTTGCAAAGCGAACCACCGGGCGGGGGTGATGGCGGAGGCGAAAGTTCAATGCACCACCACCACCACGTACGGACGCACAAACGATCGGAATCGGAACCATCGATCCAGCTGGAGGGTGGCGGATAAGACCGGCACAAACTTTCAATTAAACAAACCCGCAAAAATGTTGTTCGATTTGGTTTTTTTTTAAACACGATTGCAATCATTTCGTTTTGTTTAGAACGCTGAATTTTAGTACCACCGAACGTCCACAGAGGGCGTTCATAAACGGCAACGGGGCTTCTGGTCATTGTCGTCCCATGCACCCCTTGCCAAAGCACCAAAGGCTGACACGATGCACGTGAACAACGTGTGCGCTTAGGTTTAGAAGAGTTTGTTTGTCAATGCGTCCGGTAAGTTTTGTTAAGCTGTCTTTTTTCTTTGTTCTTACCCGCTCTTGGAACTTGTGCGAGATGTACTTGTGTTGTTTTTGAAGATCCCATTAGCCGCTAGTGATTGAATATGAGAATAAATTTTGAAACTACTACTACTTAAAAGCTCTGAAGTATGGGTTGCTGTATATTTTCAAAGACTTTTTAATAAACTTATGATTTTGTCGTCGGAATAGATTAGGTGGTGTCAACCGTTTTGTTAGCATTCGATGCCCTTTTCGATTCGTCGTCTTTAATCTGAGTTGGTTCTCATTGTGAGAGCTCGAGTCGATTTAAACATATTTCGCTCCGTCGATTTTTATGGAAAAAGGTGCAAAGATAATGATTGACATAAACTCATCGACAGTAACGTTCCCAGCAGTATAAAAATAGGCTACCATGGTTCGTTGCACGATTTTCCGCACAAAAGTTAATAAAAACAGATCGTTTCTGCTGCCCTGTAACCGTGAAAACTAGCTTTAATTGTGTGCTACGAAATGTGTGAACACCTCTAGGGGGAAATCGTAGTGAGACGAACGTTAAAAAATTAAACTACCCCACGATCCGCTCGTATCGGTACGCGATTTTACGCGATTTCTTTTATCACACTTGCATTGTCTCATCGCATTGATTCCGATGGCACGTTGCCATGGTTATTTCCTCTGTTCTTCGCTGTTGATGCTGCTGCTGCAAATCCGCCACTTAAAGCGTAACTGGAGGGAAGTTTATTTTACGATTTCGCGTTAAGCCACAAACACCGCCGGCGGAAGGTGTGATCGAGAAATTACAGTGAAGCTGAAGCACCGCTGGGAAGACCGCGGATTTGGTGGTTGACGAAACGATCACCTGCATGTGGGCAACGAGTAGTACCGAGCCAGTTGAGAACCCATCCCGGAAAAGGGATCAAACATTCGTTTCCTTTCCTTACCGTCGCGATCATGAATGGAAGCAAAAGTGTGAAGCGAACCAGAAAGTGTTGGGCCGGGGTCGACCGAAGAGCGATTGCATTAAATTGTAATCTCCTCCTCCTCCTCCACCTCCTCCTACATGGGTTTCGGGCGCGGGGTTGCTACAAAGACACACACACATATATACACTCTGACACCCAAAGACAATCGGTTTGCGGCCTTAATTGATAATCTTATGATATGTTATTTTCCACCCCTCGCATCGTATTTATGCTCCGATCGTGACATCTTAAAAGGTATCATTTAATTTAATCCGCGCAAAATGTTTCATCCGTTGGTACGATGTAATGTTGCTTTTTTTACTCCGCTCTCTCCATCTCTCTCTTCTTCCCTTTTTTGTTTGTGGCTTTTATTTTTTCACAACCCTTGTTTCGCACCATCCTCGGGCACAGGAAAGCTGTCCATAAAGCAAAGAAATGTAACCAGAACCTCAACCTGCGCGTGATCTTAAGAAGACACTTCCCGATCGATCGATTGGCGGGACTATGGGTGGGATGAGCGATTCGCGTCTCTCGTCTATGCTCATGCGGATCAATGCGGGAATGGGAACCTGCGCTGGGAACATCGCCGCGATCATCCACAATGGCTCGGGTGTGCTCATATTTGATGTGAGGTCTCCGTACGCGGATCATGGCTGTAGGGGTTTGTTTTTTTTTTTTTTTTTAGGAACGATCTGTTGCACCGCCTGCGGTGGGGTGTGGTTGTGGGTTGGCTTTTGCATGCGGGCGACCGCCGGCCAATGGGGCATGCATTTTAATAGCACCACTGCCGATCGCGGCTACCGTTTTTGCTAATGAAGCAGCACTGAGCGCTCATTATCTGAACTGTCAATCTGTGTCCATTTCAATGGTTCCCTTTCCCTTCTCGGGGTCTTTCATGGTTTTGCAAACGGCTGTTGTGGAAAAAGGAGTACACGCACACACACATACATACACAAACGGGGCGGAAAATTGTGATGTGCTATTAACAAATATGGTGATAAGAACCGCTTTTACAACCTCATCAATGTCAAATAATCATAATTGATTATCTGTATTTTTTATTTGAGATATACGTCGTTGTACTATTCTAACTAGCGATATTTAGCAGATCTATTTGTGAATTCGTTTTGGACTTTGGGCTTGTTAGTTTGCTAGGAGAGTGTTATCCTTGAGTAGTTTGTTTGATTTATTGAAATAAATTGGTATTAGGGAAAATGGGTTATAAATAATAGGGGTAATTTAAGAAAATCTCTAAAAAGCTCAATTTAAAAATACGAAACTGGAAATTTATTCACCCAGTATTTATCCCATAGCAGTGTCAAAGTTCTTCAGATTAAGCTAAAATACCATAAAATGTAAAATACCAAAATATGAAAGATCAAATTAAACAAATCTTGATTGATATTTTTTAATAAAAAAAATGTTTCTAATCAAAGTATTATTATTAGATGTTTTTCTACACTTTTGCATGTATTTTTTCTAAGTCCTTTTTCGTTGTTTCTTCTGTTCCAGTGTGATGAAAATGAAAGTAGTACAATATATATTAAAAAGAGAGCAAATGAACTGCATGGCTGGTTGACTGTTGAAAACTGAAGATGAGCAAAAAAAGAAAAGAAGGATCATTTCAACAAGAAAAAACAAAACAAAGCACAAAGCATCTAATGAAACATTTCAAGTAGAAGAAAAGAATATATCGATTCAATATTCATTTTATTATGATAATGATTTTTTTAATTATTTTGTTTATATTGTTGACTTAAGCTGAAACGTTTGAGTTCCTGGGAATAGAAGGTCTTGCAGTAATTTTAGTGATTTACTAGAAACAAGTGAATAGCAATAATTTAACATGTGAACATTTTCGATTGCGATTCCAGGGTGGTTCATTCATGAAATCGTGTAAAGAACGCTCCAAACAATCTGCACCGGAACTGCGATTTAGTCATCGAGTAGCTCGATAGCGAAACCCTCCCCACTCCGGATTGGGTTCCTTCCCCAGGAAACGGATCGCAACACGGCCACTGTCACAACGAGGTGACACGAACCGATGGCGATGGCAGACTGGATACGGCGAAGGCGAAGCAAGACGTACGGGTACGGCCGGCCCGATACGATCACCCATTAAATTATGGAAAATTATAACCGAATCGACCGAAACCGATCGGCAGCGTGGGGGTTCTCCGGTGGTTTCGTTGTTGTTCCTTTCTGCCCGGTTGGCTGGTGCAACGCGGGCCTGCGGATAAAGAGAAGGGGTTTTGATCGGCAAGTACGATGATCACGCGTGCCATTCGCATAAAATTAGCCAGCAAATCGAAGGCAAAGGTTTCACCTCCGTTCGTGATCCCCTGCATAAAACGGCCGACGGGAAGCCATCTTGGGCGAGGATTATACGAGTGAGAGAGAGAGATAGAGAGAGAGAGAGAGAGAGAGAGAGAGAGAAAAGGAAAAAAACAATCGTAAGGTGCGGTCGGTTGGAATCGTCATACGCAGCGTCCCCGGTGGCGGATTTCCAGCGGGTAAGCTATCCCTTCCGCCCGCCTAGTGGCATCTTGTTCCGAAGCCAGTTTCCCGCCATCCAAACGCGCCTCCAAACGCGCACCATTCGTATGCTAATTGCCCGCGAGCGGCCAGTCGGTCTGTCGTTAAATTAAAACAAAACAATTTGTCCAACGATTCATAACTCATAACCGAAATGCGATACTCGGTACATGCCGGGCCGGGTCGGGCCGTGAACCACCCCTTAGGTGGAGATGGCGCGTGCCCGCTGTGGCGCAACGGTAAGCCCAGCTTCCCGTCCCCTCACAACCCTCTGCTCCACTCATCCCACCCAAACTTCTTGATAAAAAATAGCACCAAAGCGCAACCATGAGTGTGTAAAAAATGTGAAATTTGAGTAGCTACCCGAAGTTTGGTGGTGAAGGAGCGATGTGTGTGTGGTGGAGGGAGAGGGGGGAGGGGTGTGGGGGTTGCGGTCTAAACGATTAGCCATCGCTAATGTAACGCTAAATGGTTGCCGTGAAAATGGTGGCCGTAATGCCGTACCGCGTTCGAGAGACAGCCGCAGAGATTTGACGATTGATCAGATAAAAAAACCACGCGAGATCCGCTTGCTTCGTATGGCTCGTGCCGAAAGATTGATGGGCGAAAAAGGGCACACACATACACGCACACACACACGCGTACGGGAGGTGGGGAAGCTAGGGATATCTTGTTGCAGGATGATGTGATGTTTAACTGCTCCCTCTGACTGGTGTTGCTTATAATATCGATTTTAACAGGTAGCGGCGATAAAACATCGCTTCAAATTTATTAATTTGATTATTTCAATATCAAACGGGTTGGAATGGATATGAGTTGTAGTTTTATTTTTATCAAAATCGGTATAATGCTGCAAGGTGAAACGCTGGCCAAAACAGAGTGAGTCGCTTTGACTGAAGTAGAAGATTTATTTCGAAGTAGAATTTAGGGTATGTATGTTCTGTATCTTTGGATTTTCACATGTTTTGCGTTTATTTGATTTCGTTTATGACTGATTGAAATCAAATTTGAAAATACATGAGATGAAAACTGCTTGAGTTTAAATTCAGCTTTGAAACATATTTTCAGAAAAAAATTCAAATATACTCTTTGCAAGCTAATGATTTACCAATAACGGCTGCTAAAGAGATAAATTAAGATTTATATTAATTCTTTGTACATAGTTTGTGTTGAAAAATACATCTATCATATTCGTTGTGAAACATTATTGAATAAAAAATATACATATCATTCTGAAAAACTAGTAACTATCCTAAACGAGTGTAACAATACGAGCAATAAAAATGCAAAAATAAAGAATATAATTGATTCTAATTTCTAATTTTGACTATAGAATATAAAAGAGCACATATTCAATAAAAACATTTTTTTGACTTTTTTGTGTAAGCATAATCTGTTAAACTGTTTTAAATTAAACAAATTCCATGTTTTCAGATCGTTTATTTTTAACCGTACCGAATATTTGAATACCCGAAACGATACTCATCTCGAGTGATCGTTTTCGATTCTTTTCCACATAGAATGCACAGCTTGCACTGACCCCTTCATGCTCGATTTTACTTTTGAAACAGCAAAACTAAAAATAATAATAAAAAAACGCTCGCCTCAAAATACCCCACCGGCGCACACCGTTTTATGGCACGCATAATTTTCCTTTTTATGCGGTTTCGGAGCGTTCCGGTGGAAGCCGAACGCGGGAGCCAATAAAATGTGTCTTCTGCTTCCTCCCCGTCCCATGCTGTTGTGAGGGAAATGCTGCCTCGTGCGTTAGAATGCATGCCAACCCGGTGTTCGTCATTTGACGAAAACAAGCAGTGTGTTTGTGTGTTCACGGCAAGACAGCTCAAAAATCTTGCCCCGCAGGCTTGCAACCTCATCCGACCGGGGGTGGTGTTGCATGGTAAGCAATGATCAACATTTTCAGGCAAGCTAAATGTAGTTCACCAGTTCAGCAGAGCCGTTTGAACGATGCACCGGGCAGGCTCGTGCTGCTTGCGCAAAAATCCCAGTCCCGGTGAAATCCTCTTTCACTGCCGCCTGCTGATGCTGCTGCTGCTGCTGCTGTCGATCGTCGGGTTGCATTTGATCTACCGCGGTAGAGAGTTTTTCTTTGCATCCTCCTTTCGATGCTCACCTGACACAACAATGTGCGGATTAAATGCATGTTTTACTTACATTAGCGCTCGGGTGTGTATATTTCACCTGCTTTCACTGGAAGCTGCGGCACAAAGTGAGCCACGGATTTCGTTTGCATGTAAATTTGACATAAATAGCGTTAGATGTGGTTGCAGTTGCGGGCATGCTGGGTTTCGCCTGAATTTGCAATCGAGCCTCGCTTCGGATGGCTTCGGAGGGGTTGGTGTGGGGTGGGATACAAATTGATTCATACACTTTGGACATTCTTTATTCAAATTATGCGTGTCTAATGCGTGTGTTTTGTGAGAGTTTTAATAATAAAATATGACTGTAGTCGAATGCCTGTTTTAAGTTAAGGGATGTCGTTATAATAATTATACATTTTTCCAAAAATAAGTTCTCAGTTTGGAGCTTTTAAATGAATTGAATTCTTTTTAGTTGTATCGTAGTCAGAAGCATCATCTTTTTATAATTATAACTATAATTTTTTCCAGTTTAAAGCTTGATGAAGATTGGTTTTAAATGAAATTTTGCGCGTGACAATGAATAATTACATGAAAAATCATTGTGTACTCATTATTTAAGTTATTTACTGCAAACTTTTGCATTCTGACTAAACTGCATTTAGTCAGAATGTTTAACCGGTTTGTGTGGGTTTTGGTTTTAATTCGTTTCTTCTTTTAAAATTGTCATTGCCTAAATTATGTTTTCTTAATTTGAACTTATTATTTTTTACTAATTTTTGAACGGCTAATAAATCTTTTAGATTTATATTGTGCTAAAAAAAATTATTATTTATTACTTGCATGGTCTATCAGAGTGGTAACCATGGTAACCAATATTCACCGTGGTACCTTTGCAAAAAAGGAAACTTTTTACATCGAACAAAAGTTGAATTCAAAAAAGCAAAACATTTTTGACACATTTTTGAGCGATTATAAAATCAAGATAAAGCATCCAGGAAATTAAAAAAAAAAAACAAGTCGATCCTCACAGCATAGAAGTGAATTGAAATGTTTCAACAAAGAAAAGGCCTTTACTTTAAAAGTTATCGTTCACATTTGTCTTCCCCGTCCACCATGTGCATTATCCCCTTTACGACCTTTACGCTCTGGCAAGCGCCTAGTAATTAGGAGTCCTTCGAACGCACAATTTTAACGTTGGCAGGGCTGTTTCGGGCTGTTTCGGGTCAACGCAGATCAATTAGATTGAGTGTAGCGAGCGGCAGTGTAGCGCACAGTGCGATTCCGCAACCTCGCATCACCTCAATTCGTGATTAATTAATCATTAGCCATTCGATTCGCCACCGATCCGATGTTGTGCTATGCAGCAGTGAGATATTTATTGCCCATCCACCGTCCACGAGCGATGCGATCGGTGCGTTGCACTGCTGCACCGAACAGTCCCGCGTGGCCCACTAAATCATCGGCCGCGTACGCCAGTTTTATCCCACCCGCCACCCGGGTGGGGCATCGGTTTCGGTTTCTACCGTCAGCTGTTGATGTACGCGGCTGATGGATGCGCGAACCCGGGGTGGTTCGCATAACTGACGGCGCTGCCCGATCGGGGGCGAAGATTGCACATTGGGGTTGCACCGTTGTGTGCGTGCTGTTTGCGCGTTGCGTAAGCTTTGATTGGTGACTAGAATGAAGAAGCAGGCACGAAAGGAAACCGTCTTACCGTCTGAACAAATGCGTCAAACCTTCTCGTTCAGCTGCGAGCATCGCGGTTGTGTGATGGGTTTGTTAGAAGAATGCTAAGCTACCTGTTTCTGGCACGGGAAAACAAAAATTCCTTTGTTGTAACAGGATTGATGTACTTTCAAAGGGGTGGTGGGAGGGGACGAGGGCAACACATTTGCCTCTGAAACCTATTTCTCTTAAAGCATTCGCGTCTTTTAAGTGATACCACCGCGTGATCAGTTCTCCACAAGATCAATAAACCAATCCATCCGTCCGAGGAGATGACTTGTGGAAATCGGAATGACACCGACTCCATTCCACCCGTTCTCACTCGCATCAAGACATCAAAAAGAAAGGAATTCACCACCGGGACCGGGCAGTCATAATCTTATTAACAAGGAGAGAAATGCCGTCTGCCGCCGCTCTTACCGTAGGGCTCCCGGGTTACAGGAGCCTACAATGTTTTGAAATAGGTTCCGTGATCTCGCGGAGTGTTTCAATTTACGGACTCGCGCCTTTTTGATCGATCGGCTAGGGATCGAGCCGGGCGGGTGTCCGTGCGTGCGTGTGGGGAAGTTTGTCGGTGAATAGAGCAACCGGTAGCACTGCCAGTACGAGGCCAACCAAGCAGGACGCCCGAACATGCCCGGCTGCAAACCGGTGCCGTGAAAAGCGCTCGATTATTGTTTGGCTTCCCCCTAGCTGGCGGTGAAGTGTTTGGGTAAAGTTCGGGCCGGCTACCATCCTTCGCTCGGGTGGCCCATCAAGTGCCCGGCCTGGGTGGAGGGGAAAATAAATAAAGCACATCATCCCCGCGCCTCCACGATGGGCCACACAATGAACTTCTTTCACCCTTTTCGTGGATGGATAAATCGTTGGCTGGAGAGGGGGTGATGTTTTTCGGAATGTAAGCAAAATAACATACAACAAAATTCGTTCGTTGGGTGTTCTGGTGGTTGATATGGGGAGGGGGAGGACCGATCAAACCACACACGATCATCACACTCGAAAATAGCTTCTTCCGATCTGGTGAGTGAGAAAAGCGTCGCGATACGATCGACCCGCTATCGAAATGCTTCCGAAGCGTAACTATAAAGAGACGGAAAGGTTTGGGAAGCAGGCCCAACAAGAAAAAAAATCGAAACGAAATACATTAATCGCCACTGCCAAAGAGTCGCGATCCGATCCGATCGGGCGCAGATCCGGGCGCTGATAATGCTAACGACGATGCTTAACATGTGGTAGAAATCGATGCGATGGAGCTTTTGCTCCAAGCGATTGATAGCATCCGGCGGTTGGTATCTTTTTTTTTTTTGGTATCTTCTCCTGCTTTTGCTGCTCGGTGGTTCGGTTTCGGTGAGCAAGCTTATCGGTGATCACAATCATCTCGCGATCGAGATCGGGGCGGCAGATTTGTGTCGGCAGATTTATTTACCATCGCAGGTAGCGCTCGATTCGGTTAATTCATTACCGGTGACGAGCAGAGCGCTTAGAGAGACGATTGCATTCATTAAAACACTAATTTTAATCATTTTCTTTCTGTTACAAAAAATGTATCCCCCCCAAAGGTAAGGTGTGTGGGACGGGATTCTTTCCAAAAAAACCCAAATCTCACAAACTTTTGATTAGTTTTGATTACGCCGAATTTTCGTAAAAAAACAAGAAACTGAAACGGAAGCTTCCAGAATGCCCGCTATCAGAAATCTGTCACAATTTGTTGCTGTAACTCGTTTCAACCCTCCGTTCCCGCGTTCTTCCTTCTGGTTCGGTTTAATAATCAATTAAAGCAATACCCCTCACCATCGAAAAACAAAAAAAAAAACTAAAACGGAAGGTGTAAAAGATAAAGTGGTGTCCATTTTTTCATACCTTCTTCCTTCTTGTTCGTGCCTTTGCGCGTTCGCACGTTTCGTATTTCAGGCGCGGCGGGTTTGCTCCCCCCACCCCACGATATTGATTAATATTAAAGATAGCCACCGTGTCGGTTTTGGAAAAGGGGAACCCTTTTCAGCTTGGTGTCCTTTTGGGAGGGAGGTAAGGCTGTTGCTTTTCTCTCTCTCTCTCTCTCTCTTTGGCACGGACGGTACATAGTTGGTCGCCAAACGACGGAAGCCCGTGAAGGGATGCTAATTCCCGGGCTGGGCACCAGCACCTGAAAGGAAACGGAATCGGAATTGCTCCGTTCCGCGGCCTCCGAATTGGGTGTCCGTGTGGGGCCCGGTGGATAGACAGATTTCCATCGGGTGTTTTTATTTTATTTTCTGCCTCGGTTCTCTTCCACCTCTCGGTTCTACACCTTCCACCGGCATCAGCGCTGGCTTCGGTCGTGTTGCGTTCATTCATCCAATTCGCTCATTGATGGTTGTGTTTTATAATTTATTCAACTGAACGCTTTCGCCCGAGCGTCCGTCTCACCCATGTCTTGGACTTCTTCGACGGCGATAATCTGCGTCGCGGCACCCCGCGGAGCGATGAGGGATTGTGATCGGGGACGGTACGGGTACTGTCCCAGCATCACCCGCCCTCCCCCCTCCCCCTCTCATCACCCAAAATCTAGCTGCCGGTGAGCGCGCGTAACACCCGAAGAGGTGGAGTGGCTGGCAGGCGCGCAAAAGGCGATCGTCGAGAAGAGAAGTGACTTAAAATGTGACATTTCCTGTCGTAGAAGTGAGGGCAATTAATTATAACAACGTTTCACGTCCCGGTTAGAAGTGTGGAAGCCAAGCCAGTGGTGAGGGTTTTGGGTGGGTTTGTTCTATTCTTTTCCATGTTTCGCTATGGGCACCGGTTTTTACAGTTGTTTTACTTTGTAGCAAAAATTACATTTTATTGCATACCAAAACAGGCTTTAATTGATTGCTTAATAGTTTTATGCCTGATGTTTATGCGAGCAGAAATGTGTCGAGCAAAAGAGAAGAATTGTTTCACTATTGAAAGCGTTTATTATGTTAATGGCAAAGATAGCGTAAATAGTATCGAAAAATTGAAAACAAATTTGTTCACTTTTGCACAGTTTCTTACTAATCATTTCAATTATTGACAAGGATAAAATAAAAAGGGTTTATCTTTGAGAACGTTAACGTATTAGCTAGCCTACTACGATTTAAACAATAATTTTTCTTCAGAAATGTTATACATTTTTGTTAACTATTATTAATCGTTTCAAGAATGGAAACACTAACATCCTAATTTGAGTAAACTTAATATTGGAGTAAACTTCTTTGAAAATTCATCATGTAAGAATTGTATTTAATGACTGAAAAATTAAAATTGAGTTTAAAACATCATCTGTCTATTTAAACTAAGAATAACAACTGCTGTGTCATGGTAAAACCTTTACAGATACTTAGTTTCTTTACTGATTAAGAGATATTATTCTGTTATTATATTTCAACAGATCTTTTGTTACATAAATTGTATATTGATTAATTTCGAGGCATAAATAGATTATACGAAAACTCCTATTGAAATGACTACTCGCAGTTCTGCTAATTCTAGCTAATACTAATCGAATTTCATCTTCAATAAATCATAGAAAAACAGTTTTCTAAATATATCACACCTAACACCTCACCAGTCAAAATAGGTTCATCGCGGCAGGTGATGGTATCATCAACAAAACATCCTAGACAATCAGCATGCTAACAAATTTCGCCCGATTTTGCGGTAGCGAACGGGAAATGGGATCGATAAAAACCGATAATTTGGCTGTTTGGAATCGAACTCGATTCCAGTTTTATTTTATTTTATTTTTTTTTCTCAATGTAGTCATTGGAGTTGATTGGCTTTCTTTATCGGGTCTAATTATCCCGCAACAAAACACGCACAAACGCATCGCAACACCCGATCCGCTACCGATCCGCTAACGAATCGAAAACGAACTTAAAATGTAAATCACTTCAAAAACACCAAACATCACAAATTGGAATAGTTTGGCGGGGATCGCGGGGAGAAAAGAAGAAAAACCGGGCTAACCTTATCATTCGACTCCCTACAACCCCTCCATCCCACCCACCGATGGACTAATGATGGAACGAAATAGCAAATTGGGACCATTTTTCTCCCAATTGTCACCAGCTCGGTGACTTCTGTCCGCCGAAGCCCATACGATGCGTGCATTCCGGTTCGACCAAGATCACGTTTTCGTCTTCGTCTGCTCCTTCCGAACTTAATTATGCACCGCGATATTCGATTGTTTTCGGCTTGGGTTGGGTACGGTTTTCTTGCTGTTCACTGTCGCCGACCAAACGCACGCTAGCAAAAGCGTCACCCCAAACACACCGTGGACGCCACGAGTGGCCACGAATGTCAAAGCAATATTAAAAATTCGAAGCGACGAAACGACGGCCGACCGTTTGAGGGGAAAGAACAATAAATGCGCGTTACCGGCGCAGGATAAACTGGATTTTAATTTGTGAAATATATTTCCAAAAAAACTCGACCCGCAAGCAAAGGAGGCTGTGCGAGAGGGGCGTTGCTAGCCGCGAGCCGCGTTGTGTAGCGCAGGGTGAAAAATGTGCACCCGTTCGCTTTCCGTCCGTCGCCGATTGCTAATGACACAATTTTAATCGGATGTCACACGCTAATGATCGAAATCAATCCGTATTCGGTTCGGACGGAGGTGGGGGGAAGGGGGGGAGTGAGGTAGATGGGCGGAATGGTATAGCAGTCGTGCATTTTGCATTCGAATGATCAACCCCACCGTGCATCCCACCGTGCAGGATGTGCTGTTGGAAGGAAGCTAGTGCATATTTTTCGCTTTAATATCATCAACGCTTAAACGCGGTGTTTTCCGACGACGTTGCATAGGTTTCGCACTCACACACATCCACCTTGGTCCAGCTTTTAAAAAACATCAACCCAGAATGACAGCCGAGCCACGGCCACGTATGCCGTTTGCCATCGTCGTTAATTAATTGCTCGTGTCTTATGGTGTCCTGTACATGCTGTCGAAGCAAAGAAGCAGCAGAAAAAAAGCTCGCCGATGCGAACATTTCGGAAGCTACGTTTTTGGCGCCTTCGGATGCTTCCGTGCGAGCGGCGGACCAGGCGGAAAGTGTTTCGATTTGCATTTTACATCATTTAACTTAATGAAAGATGAAAACGACCAGACGCTTTAAGCAGCCGTCACACGCGTCGGTGAGCGGCTGGGGGAGGATGTTAATTGTTTGGCAGAGGGAAATTTCAAGGTAAGCTCGCGTGGCGCCACAAGGAGTAAAGGTAGGCAAGGGTTGGGACGACGGGAAAGCACTAGGGAGTGTGTATGTGCGGACCCTATTGGCTTCCGTTCTCCGTTCCCGGTGCATTCCATCCAATCGGTGTGGTCTCGGGTGTGGCGTGCCAAGTGGTGAGTTGTGATTTAAGCTGAAACCGCGCTTCGGAACCGCTTCGGTTCCTTTCCTTTCGGCGGGATAATGCAGCCGATAACGAAACATTGTATCCGGCGCGCCACCGTCGGGCGACCGTTGTCGACTTCTGCCGCTGAAGCTTGCCACAGGAGAACGAACGAACCGTCCTGGCCGTCTGTTCGTTCTTCCCCATGCAACTCACAATGCGGAAGATTAATCGGTGGCGATATCTCATCAGGGATAATTAATTTTCCTCTCACCGCGCGTACGAGCATTTCCACCCTCCCTCCCCCTCCCACCATGCAAATCGCGGGGTGCATCACTCACCGACCGCCACTGCGAAGAAGGCGCCCCGTGTCATTTGTGGACGCGCTGCTGGATGCTGCCTGGTGGTTCGTCCTCCGAAAAGGGTTCGCTATTACCCGGTCGGTCAGACCGAAACCGGCCGTTCTTCTGCTGGCGGGAGGGCTTAAGGTTAAGGTTAACCGCACGGTTTCTTCTTCCTCTCAACGTGCAGCATCGGTGCACCATCCGGCTCGGATCCGGTGTAAATAGGTGTCAGCAGGGACCCGTGCAAATGTGCGGTGGTACTGGTGGAGCAGCCGTGATACGCATTGCGGCTATTATTTATACCCATTTGCGTCATTTATAAACCGTGCTTACGGTAGCACCGGATAAGTATCGCCAATAAAGCGGCCGAGTACAACTTTATTTGGTTCGGGGAGGGAACAAAAAAAATCCCTCCCGGTGGTGTGGTGTTGGTGAGCTTGGTTTTTGGACGAGATTCGTCGTGGCATTAGTCGGCCATGTACTAAGTGAGAGGTGCAAACTGTGTATCAAGCTCATAATATACTAGAAAGTCCGCAGAGCTGCAGGTGCGGAGTGATAGTTAATGATCAGTTCTTCACACGATTACTTGGCTTATCATGGTCCATAGTATCTTATCTAAAAAAGTGTATTAACTTACGATCGATAAATGGGAAATAAAGATTAAGAGATATTGTCTGTATTTCATTAAATTTTTTACACAAATTTTTGTAGAAATGCTGATAAAATTATTCGACGGGATAATTAATCTAAACAGAGATCTCTATCATAATTAATTACTTAAAAGAGCTGAAGCTTTGCAAAGTATCATGAAAACAACGGAAATAAGTGTATAATTATAAGAAACTAGATAAAAATTGTTTTCGAACCTTTTCTTGAGGTGTCGTGATCGTTCTAAAGCGATTGAAGCAAAGAAAACGCGTTTAATTTGGTGTTTGGAAGCATTTGCGCTCCAGCCAAGTTTTAGTGGACATAAACTCTGCATACAGAAAGCAAAACACAAGAAAATATCGATTTTTGCAGTCAATGGTGACGCTAAATCGATCTTGTTCAAAAAATCTCATATCGAAAACTTTCTAAGACCAAAACAGATTTCCCAGAGAGGAAAGCACAATTTTCAACAAACTCTATCGTTATCTGAACACATTTGCGCTCTTCTTTCATTGCGGCACTATGAAGTGACTGAAAAGATTTTGCAGTGTAGTCGTAAAGAATATAACTCAGCTATATGTTACTCTCTAGCACCCGATGCTTCAGTGCGATTGGAACCAAAAGCTCCTTCCCAAAAAACCGAAACAATCAACTTTACCGACGTTGACATTTAAAAAAACATGAACGAAGCATGAACGATTCCTCTCCCACAGCATAAATCATCGCTTCAAGTGCATGCATTTCACTTACCGGTGTGGTTCCCTTTACAAAGTCGGCTTCGCTTGGCGTGGCTTCGATTCGTTGCGGGCGTAAAATCGTGTGAAGTTTTCATTTAAAATCATCATCTTGAAGCGTTTCGCAAGGCCCGATGGGGGAGACCGTTTTGTGATATGTTACACGCTCGTTAAACTTTAACTACTGCCTATTAGTAAGGTTTGGCAGGACAATATTATTGTACCGTTTGGTGACGTCGCTCACGTACTTCACGGTTGCTTAGTGTCGCTGTCCATTCCTTTGCATTTCGGATCGGATTACTTTGCCCGGGTTTTCAGAAGCAACAGCAGCGTGGAGCAAACGATCACGAACCATGATCGTCCAGATTTCCCACCCTTCGCCAGACGCGGTGGAAGGAATTATCCGCTTAACATGTGCGCAAAAAGCAAAAGATGTATCGTGAGTAAAATTTAAACGGTGCACTCGGGTAAGAAGACGGAGTGATGTCGTCCGAGCCTGTCGTGTCTGAGCCCCACACCAAGGTGGCCATCAACGCGCAGCACTCGGCACCGGCACGATCGTCCTGTCCCGGGGCAGACAACTGGACATGAGGTGCTTTCGCGACCACCGCGAGTAACGAAGCCCGTGGCCGGATCTGGCCATGTGATGGGCATGAGTAAGTTGTCGGGCAGTTTATGCTCTGGTGGCGCCGTTGATTGTGTTGTCGCCTCGCGCCTTATCAGATGCGATTCGGCTGTGATCTCTTTTTTTGTCTCTCTCTCTCTCCCCACCCTGCTGCCCTTTCGGTGTGCGGGTTCCGTAGCATCGCGGTTGGTTTTCGGTAGCCGGTAGGTAACCCAATCCGGCCGTAAGATCTCCCGCGTGGTCACGTTTCTGTGCCTGAGTAGCCGACCTCCGATCCGATTGCGGGTGCTGGCTGAGATTTTGGTCGAAATTCGTTTCGGTAGCGGTCTGTGTCGCTTAGAAATGGCAGGAAATGGGAATGAATCTGCTGGGGTATCTTCATTCTTCCGAAAAAGATCGTTCTCAACATCTGACGAAAAAGAGAAAAAAAACGGCTGCGTGATCATTTGTTTGCGCTTATCAGCAATCAATTCTGCATGCTGAATCTAAATCCACCTCGTTGTCGGGCGGTATAACAAAAAACTCCCCCTCCCGAACGCAACTGTGAACGATGAATTGTAAGAAATTTAACCACATTATTCTCTGGGCAGCTTTGGGGCCGCCAGCGACCCAGCAACGAGAGCGCACGATCGTTTGTGGTGGATCTGCAGCGGGTCGATTTCAATTATGGGTGCATAAATTATCATTACCAACAATCGAACGTTATCGAACGGGTGTGGTAGGGGTTGCGTATGCTCCTTGGCCATGACCATGAATGCAATCTCGCTGAAGCTCTGGGCAGTATGTGTGTGTATGTGTGCGTTGCAAATAAAAATAAAAGAAACTGAGGGAAAATCTTTACCTCCACCACCTAGCTGGAAGTGTCTGAGCGCGTACGATGCTCGATTGAAGTCGTTTTTCTTTTGTCCGCCGAAGGAACGAACGGTATCCCGGGTGGATCGCGGGCTCGCTGCAATGCCGCGCGAATGCGATCGCTACGTCGTTAAGAACGGCAACCGTAGCCACCGGGTACGTCTACTGCCATCTGCGGATGATCATTTGTATCGAACAATAGGTGGCGCGGTTACTGCTGATTTTGTTGCTTCTGGGTGTTGTGTGGTGCAATTCATAGGAAACTTATGCGCTGCGTACGATCGGAATGGTTTAATTTATAGATCCTGTCCAAATTTGGAATGACTCGAAACTCACTACCCTTTACATCGTTTAGAATAATACGATTTATCCGTAAATAAGAGATAATTTAAAACATGGTTTAATTTATTTATTTCATTTAAATAACCTATTCTCTTTACCCATTCAAACTTTCGCCAGTGTATGTAAAAATTGTAACGAATCTAACGCACCAATTAATACCCCTACTTACCATCAGATGGCGCCACTAAATATTGACAAGGCTACTGAGATTTTAGGACTAGAGTGCATAATAATTTATTTAGTAATAGCTATCATTCATCATAGCTTAGTATAGCTAATTTATTTTAAATAATATTGTTTCCATACATCAATCTGGCAACAATAGAAAAATTTACTTCAAAATACATAAAAAAAATACAAGGTGTTGTTTTAAACAAAGGTGAATGAAAATATTGTTAACATTTTTAATATAACTTACTAGAAATGTGACCAATACAATGATTTATCTCTTTCTTTCGTTGGTCATGAGCTGAAACATGAAAGAATGCATTTTTAGGAAGCTGCACCACGGAAGGTTGTTCGTGTTGTTTTTTATGATTGAAAATACCTTCAAAACCCTTCGTTTGACCTTCAGGGACGCTGTTTTCCTGGTGATTTTACGACCAGCCATGATATGTGCCGATGAACAGCTGTCGGTGGTGTGAATTGCAACCGCCGCACTCGCCAGTGAAGAGCCATAAAAATGCATATTACCTTTTGATGGTTCCTGGTGCCGGTGGTGCCATCGGATTTGGGTTCGGCGGCAACGTTCCTGGCTGGCGATTCCTACTGCAGTCGTCGAGAAGGTGCCAATTGCCCTTTGTATCTCAACAAACGGTTGTGCCGTTTGCTACAAAACCGGTGTTTTGGAACAAAATGCATTATACCGTCAAATTTGCGTCAAAATAAGCGTGTTTCGGATGAACGATCGTTCGACGATCGGTGATATTCATCGTGACCACGGACCAACAAAGAAAGAAAGAAAAACAAAACAAATAAAAACCAAACGCCAATCGTGCTAAGAGTTTCTCTTTGAGTGATTTATTCTTAATACTTTTTCGTTTTTAAGAGCAAGAGCTTACAACCACGATACAATGAACTTTGTTCCATTCGCCCGGTAACTCGCAACCGTCTCTATCAATGTTTCAATCAGAACTGGTTCTGAACCGTACGGCACCCTCCTCACCCTCCCCTCCCTTGCTGTCTACCGTCCACAGGTGCCGATTTAGATTGATTCATCCCCACTACAGTTCCCCCCGCTCCACCGTCCCTCCATCGTTCCATCGTTTGCGTGGAAGTACGTGCCAGTAAATGTTAGGAAATATAAGAGATTCATGTTGTATCCGCATTGGTTTTGCGTCACACCGACCAATGGTCGAACCTTAGCTGATAGTAAAGGGTAGTTCCATAGCTTATCTTAATTGTCACTTCCCCGCGAAACGGTACACCAAATTGGGGGGTTTGTATAGGGCGTCGGCCCTAGGGTGTAGGTTTAGCGGTTTAGCGATTCGCATCTCGATGCATTTCGTATGACAAATGTGGCTGAAAGTGGTGTGGTTGTTTTGAGTAGTATAAAACGAAACATCTGGTGCACATGTTGAGACTTGCTTAGAGGAAAATATTTTTCACGCTATTTTGTTCCTATTCCCTAAATTACCATTACGACTCGCAACGCTACGCGTACGTTCGCTCCGTATGTTCGTAAATAAATACACTCTAAAGAAAGATACCTACCATCTGTATATGATGCGCGCTTGATTTTTTGTTTGTTTGTTTGTACTGTAATTATTCTATACTTTCTACCAGTCTGACGGTTACAATGCTCACCGCTAATAAAAACGCTCAAGCAGAGGACCGAACCGGTTGCAGTAGACGGCGAAAAACTTCGAACTGTCCGTGGCTTTTACCCGTTCACGCTGTGCTTTTTGTGTGCCTCATTTTAAACATGTTGTTTTGAGTTTTTCTTTTTTGAAACCATCATCATCTTCATATGTCGAATTGGTAATTTAAACGCGTTGAACTTTGCCAGGCATTCGAACTGTTTCGACCGCCCACGTGGGTGCGTATGTATGTATGTGTGTGTGTGTGTTTTTTTTGTTGTTGGTTTAAAACACCAATTTTTACCACATTCCACCACCGGTCCTGGAGCCTTAGCCTACTAATACACGTGAGTTCTTACGTAATGATTAAAGTCGTCTCGGGTTTTTTGTTTTTGTTTGTTTGTTTGTTTGAACTTTCGCTTCCCGTTCCGTGTAAGTTCTATCTAAAAAGAGCAAATATCGTTCCCGCTACAAGGCAAAATGCTTCCACCGCCTCCTTTGTTGGCGGACGATGCACTTTCGACACGTTACAAGCGTGTCCTTCATCCCGCCAAAGATGTCCTGTCCTGTTCTTCGAACGAATTTTGATCGCTAGCTATGGTAAAGTTTTTTTTTGTTAGACTTCACACTTAATAACATTTACGCTTACGTGCTAAAGATGGTTGTTCGTTTATAAGAAATCGCCAAGTGTTGTTTAGAGAACGACAGACACACACGTGCACACACACACACACATTCGGCGTGAAGTGAACAGCGGGGAGCGAGGTGGGGATCTAATTAGCATATACCGATTAGTACTGATACGCTACGTTCTTGGCATCGAATCACTACCGTCGAGTGGTGGAAGGAATTTAGTAAAAAGGTCTTAAAGTTGCGATTTGCAGCGAAGTGTTTTGTATGAAAGAGTTTGCATGCGTATATAGTAAACATTATTAATAGAGTTTGTTTTTTTCTTCTTCTCCTTGTTAGTATATCTCGTAGCATCAGTAGCAATGTTTTTGTTTTTCTCCATCTCTCTCTCTCTCTCTCTTACTTTCTCTCTATCTAAAGAACAATAAATTTCTTCTTGAAAATATTTCCCTACAATTGACAGTTGTGTGGTTTCTGTAATTCTGTTCCATGTAGCGATATTTGTGTTTCTCTCCGTCTTTTTCTTCCTCTCTCTTTCTCTTTCTCTCTCCTTCTTTCTGCAAAATGCAATCTTCAAGGAGACCGGCTTCATGCAATCTCGTTTGTTGACCTAAAGTCGATAATGGGATAGGCCGATTCCGGTTGGAAACATTACTGGCATAGAGTTTATCCGCTTTGCTTCCATTTTTTTGTTTTCGTTTCGGAAGCTCCGTCTTCCGAAATCGGCAGAGAAACGTTTGAACGTTGCGCTTGGATAATCAATTTTATATAATTTAAGGCCATGGTCACCTGTAAATTTTACTGCTCTCTGCGAGCCAATGCTACAAGCCACTGGGTTTTGTTTTGATCTTATATATTTTGTTCTCACTCTCTCTCTCTTTTCCTCTTTCGTTTTCTTGTTTGTTGAATTTGTTTGGCCTTGATAATTTGATAGTTTAAAATTGTGTATTCTGTCGGTCGTGTGAAAGTAAAATAAGTATTAAAAATAAATGTAAAAAGAAAAACAAAAGAAAACAAATAATACAAACCTTTACAAACACATGGGGAAGGAGGAAACAAACGAAGCAGGCAAACAGCAAAAAAATGTTTGAAAAGGAACAAATAAAAACAAACGCAAATTGTGGAATGTGTATTCTTATGTTTATTTTTTATTTATTAGAAATACGTGTTTGCTCTTTTCTTTTGTCTGCATTGTTTTCGTTCGTGTTCTGCTGTTTTTTTTTATTATAATTTCTTTGCTTTACACGCTCCCTTAACACCTCGCGCTCAGGAGGTTAGACTTCTTGCTCATGCGTTTCTTGTTTCTCCATTTATTATAAATTATACAAAATACTACCGATACATCCGATCGTGCACACATACACGAACGGAAGTCCTACGAAGCAGCGGAACAATGGTAAAAAGACAAACACAAAATCCGATCGGGATCGGTGATCAGAAAACTGATACAGGTGCAGCGAATGGCTAGGAAACTGAAAATATCCTCGATGGCAAACTGCAATTACGATGGCGGCCATGGGCATGTTTGGGGGCACTTGCTCGTTAGCGACATTTTCTGTTTTAGTAGATGATTAGAAGCTTTCGTTCTTAGTGTGGTACGATTGAAATCAGTAAAACCTAGTATGTATGATTAATTTATTAAAGCCTTTAATGTAATCGCCTTCCAAAAAAAATAATATATATATATAATCATATCTCTATCTCGTGTTCTTAGTACTGGTTTTTAGTTTGCATTTGTGCTAGAAGGTACCACAGATTAGTAAATCTTGATTAAAACAAACACACGCACACAGCAAAAAGTCTAGGCTACAACAAAAAAGAAAAACGACACAAGCATCCTGCAAATGCAGTCTGTTTTTTGTTTTCATCTATGTGTGTATGTGTGTGTGCTAATGTAAATGCAAACAAAAGTTACGACTAGCTCCATAGCTGCCCCCGGGGAAATATAACTCATTCGCAGTCGAATGCTTCCCCGCGGCCGCGTTGGTGGTGTGGTTGACTGACAAGTTGTGAAACTGTCATGTGGCAAAGCACAGGCGCACAGTTAACGAAAAACAAAACTGCTACGAGTTCTCCTCGCACGCTCTGCACTGCTTAGTAAATCGTAGTAATTGATGGCACGGTTAGAAATGGGGGGTTGGTGGGAGATGCAACTTTCGTTCGGGTTCGGTTTGAAGCACCAAACGGCACAAATATGTACAGGCAAACAATACAAACGAATAATGCACAATGTTAGCTGCGAGCTGCTCCCGCTGTATGTACAAAAGGATTGCGTCGGAAAGCTGTAAACCTTAACGGGAAGCGATCAGTGATCGCCGTTCTACTGATGAGCAACTGGAGCAGGGCCGGCGAAAGCAGCCCTTCTCGAGATGCAAGAAATATCTTAATATGGCAGCAGGGGTTTTTTGCACGGTGGTCGGGTTGTCTATTGTGCGGCCGTTTCTGGTACGTTGGTTTACATCAGCGCTTCTCCCGCTCGTCCGCTGATGTATGTATATCGCCCGTATCCGTACGGAATCGATTAGCAAAATTATAATCGTTTATGTTAGCGACACGAGTTTTTAAAAAGGCGACCGCACGTCAAGTCAAACGTTTGGTGAAACTTAACATAAATGAAGCAAAAAAAAAAGAAAGGAACGTCTTCGTCCACCCGCCGCTAGACGCTCGTTTTGCGAACGATGAGATCGGGAGGTGGCAAACAAACAAGCAGCTATGAAACACATTTCCAATTATGTTTTTGTTGTTGTTGTTCTCTGTTCACGCCCTTCCGATCTGTGCGTCTTCCGATTTCGTTCGTTCGTTTGTCTTTCGTCCTCGCGGGTGATCTCTCTTACACGCTAGTGTCTGCACTAAACGGCGATCGCGCGCGCGCACACGGATCGGCGGTTAGCTTTGATTTTGCTTTGTTAAATACTAGTTGCTAGTGTTTGCGGTCGTTTTTGTTTTCCTTTCTCTTCGTTCCGCGCTGAGAATCATATTCTTGCCGTAACCGCAACGTAAAAGAAAAATACTAAACCAAAAACAATTACATCCTAACTACGCTACGCAACGTTTCACATTCACCGCCATCTCCTTGACGCCTTAATGCCTATGCTCATTGAATTTCCCCTTACGCCAAATTCGTCTAAAATACGGTTTACCTATGCCCTATACAGCTAAGAGTTTCGCGTACTGTCCTGCCTGCGCGCTACTGGTATCTTCTGGTTCGCCAGTAGCGCTCGCTTCGCTCGTTTGTCTTAAAGATTATACGTTGCTGGAAGTAGTAGAGATAGTGAGAAATAGAGACCGAGAACGCACCACGTTCCACGTTCCCACTTAGCCGACCCATTTGACGGTACGGCAATTTCACATCCAACAAGATTGTTTGTTTTTTTGATTTTTTGTTTTTTTTTGGCAAAGATACGATAAAAGTAGGACAAAAAACACTGAACCCCTCGGCGCACACCTAGTGGAATCTGTGCCGACAAATGTGGACGTGGTGAGGAGGGGAGGAAAAAATCGTGCGCCAAAACATCCTTTCTCATGCGCTTCACCGAACCGTTTTGAGCTAACCCTCCACCCTCGGAGGGTTTAGTTTGTATCTAGATTAATGTAAATATTTAAATTTGTTAGAATTACCTACCGAAAGGCAATACTTAAAGTATGCTGCTTAGCTCGATATCCCTCCTCGCGTCCCGGCGTTTCACTAGCGAGCTTTTGCACGCTTCGCCCTACAACACAGTGTTTCCTTCCCCTTTCGTTATCTCTCCTACCAACTTTGCCACCCACCTGGCGTGCATCCATACGGTTTCGTTTCGGTTTTCCCTCGGTTTGTGGGTGTGTGTGTTTTTTTTTTTTATTTTCGTTGTGTTTTGCTCTTACGAAAAATGAGATCACAGTGTTCTAGGAGATATCAAGGATGCTCGGAAATGCGGTGCGGCTGGGCCAAAAAACCACTCCCGGTCGTGAGAATGATATTGATGGACCAAAACTCGCCCCTCTCCCTCCCCAAGGTGAGCACAGAACACGACGCCGAGAGGCGGATCGCCAACAACATGCAAAGTGCTAATTGTTTTTCGACTTGCTCTAACTGACGAAAGTAAGATACATTTAACGAGATTTTGCTTTTCTTCCTCCTTTTTAGTACAGGAGTGATTTTCACTCCCTTAAAATCACACACTTACTCACACACATGAACACGTATACGTTTGAAAGGCGGAGGGAAAAAATAACGACAAATACAATCAAAGTGCCGCGACCGTGTCCGAAATGGATGGATGGGGTCGAAGGTGCATCAAAACCAGTTTCGATTCGATTTTCCTGGCGTATCGGATAGGTGTCTCTGTGTGCGTGTGTGCGTGTAGAAGATGCGATCGAAGCAATCGCAGACCTGGTGCAGATTGAGAGTATTGAGAACGTGTCGGAACGGCGAACATGTAACATCTTGTGAGTTGAATATTTGAAAATTATCTCTAGCTGTCGAGCGCGTGGTACTATCAAAAAAAGGGTATGTTCTGTTTACCTGCTACCTGGTCTCAGGTTAGGCGCTAAACCGTGCTATTGCAGTTCGTCAAGCGGTGTTGTGCGCATTGAAATGTTCTCACTTTGTTGCTGGTGCGGATCGGGCTGGCTGGCTTCGGCTGCTGCTACTGTTTTTCTTTTCTTTCCTATCGATAAATGGTGGTTTGCTGCGTGTTCCACCGACACTGGTCGTATCGTATACGGGCTGCTAAAGCTACCATCTCATTCCATCAGTAAAACAATCACATACGGCTGTCGGCTGTCGTGTGCGGTGGTGGTGGTGATGCTACTGCCGGCCTGCTCCTCCGATCCAGCGACCGGCTGATGCTTTCCCCGTCGGCCGGAGGAAGCCACTTTCCGCACACTGAAGCTAGCCTCCGAGCGGCTGTTTTCACCCACGTCCAGCTCCTCCTCCTCCTCCTCCTCCTCCTCCTCCGTCGGCATGGTGGTCGGTTCCTCCACGCAGGCGGCACTGTCTTCGTTGATGTAGCCCATAAAGGGATCGTCGTGGACTAGCTCGATCTGGGGATCATTCAATCGCATAACATCGATCGACGAAAGCTCGGTCTACAAGCTGCTGGCGGTCGGGTTCGATGAGGATGACACGATCGGAATACCGGTGAGATCGTCGTGCGCGAGCAGATGATGCGGATGCAGCCCCGGGTGGCCTTGATGGTGGCCGAGCTGCTGATGGTGTTGCGGCTGATGGTGATGCTGTTGCTGCTGCTGCTGCTGCTGCTGCACGTGGTGATGAGACGCACTGGATGCACTGGCCGCCGCCCCGGTGGTGCCGCTTCCTCCACTGCTCGAGTTTTTCTCCTTCTTGATGCGCTGCTTGAGGTGCACCTTCGCGTGACGCTTCTTCTCGTCCGATCGGGCGAACTTTCGGCCGCAGATGTCACACGAGAACGGTTTCTCGCCCGTGTGCGTCCGGATGTGCGTCGTCAGGTGGTCCGACCGGCTGAACGAGCGCATGCAGATCCGACACTGGAACGGCTTCTGGCCGGTGTGGATGCGGATGTGGCGGGTCAGCTCGTCCGAGCGGGAGAACCGCCGGTCGCAGTTCTCGACCGGGCACGCGTACGGTCGCTCGTGGACGGGCGTCTTGCTCGGGCGGTTCGGGTACTTGCGCGGTTTCACCGGCACCAGCTTGAGCGGCATCGTGCTCTGCTGGTACACCTGCGACAGGATCTCGTGGCCCTTGCTCGTCGCCTGATTGTACTCGGCCAGCTGGACGGCGTACTGCGCCTGCTGGGCGGCTTGCGCCGGCGTCAGCCCACCGAGCTGGCTCGAATCGGACGTGCACGCGTTCGGTGTCGAGTACGGTTCCTGCTTCGGAATGATCGGCCCGACCGAGATCGGCGTGGAGGACGGCCCGGGCAGGACACCGGCCGATGCGTGCTGCGGACTGCCCACGTACGGATCGACCGGCGAGTCGAGCCACTGGTACTTTTGGCTCATGCTCGCCAACCCCTGCTGGCCCCCTTGCCGACCGTACGGATGCATCTCCTGGCCCTGCTGCATGTCCATCGCACCAACGCAGCTCCCGTAGCTCGGCGGCTGCTTCAGGATGATGCTCGTGCAGTCCATGTTCAGCCCGAGCAGCTCCGACTGGCTGGCGGTGTGGCCAGCGTGACCCCGTTCCTCCCCACCGTAGTGGTGCTGCTGCTGCTGCTGCTGCTGGTGCTGATGCTGCCCGATCGGGGACGAAGCCGACACGCCCTGCGTGGCACTGGTGGCTTGCGGTCCGAGCAGGCTGAACATCGGCGCCTGGAACAGGCTTTTGTCGGGGCTCGGCAAACCCCAGCTCGCTGGACCGAGCCCCCCCGTCGGTGACATCTGACCCGAGCCGGACATCACCACGTTGCCCGGCTGCAGACCCATACCGGGGCTGGCACTCGTCGTGAATATACCCCGGTAGGAGATCTTGTTCTCGATCGCGTCCGACGACGACGACGATTGGACGCCACCGTCCGCCGTTCCACCATGCTGCATATCGGCCGTGCTGCCACCCGTGACGCTTGCCAAACCGGCTACACGAATCTGTCCGTGCAGTGAATGTTGCTGCTGCTGCTGCTGCTGTTGCTGTTGCTGCTGTTGTTGTTGCTGCTGCTGGGAACCAGATGAAGGGTACATCGTGTTGGTACTGCTGGTGTTGCTAGCCTCTTCCTCGTTGGCGATCGATTGCGGTGTGCTGCGCTCCTGCTTGGTCGGGCTGCACAGGCTCACACACGGGCTGGACACGGTTTGCGGCTCGAGTGAAAGATCGTCCGATTCGATTGATCCTAGCGGTTGCGAAAAGGGCACAGGAGAGAGAGAGAGAGCAAAAAACGGTGCTATTAGAATACGGCACACGGCATGATTCACGTACGCATTCCCGGTCCGTCCGTCCGTCCGTCCCTAGCGGGACAAGTCTGGTCAAACATGTATTCACGGTGGTCGTGTCCTTTTTTTCCCCGCGTGCGGAACTCTTTCCGGAATAAAAGCGGATTCCGTAGCGAACAAAATTAAGGCAAATTTAAATAAAAAAAATATCATAATAGTTGTTTGAACGAAATAAAAGTGACTAAACTGGTCGCGATTTTATTGGCGAAATCCACAAGAGCCAAATTTAACTTCACCAATTTCATACGAAACAATTGAAACACTCGCTTCACTCGAGAGGGATTCGGTGTGTTTTTTTGCTTAGTGTTGCTGAAACGGCACATAATCTTCGCCAATTATTTGTAAGAAATCATCAAAGTAATGAAACATCCTTTAAAAAAACAAAATAATATCCCAGTCAAAGCTAAGCAAGGGCACGAAGCTCCATTTTTTATAGCCATGTTAAGCACATGCCTTGCTTTTCAGCGTTTTATCGATTGTTATTTAGTTTTCACTCCTTCAATATACATTCTTGTTCACGCAACCACAAAAAAAAACACACACACATGGAGACGCGATCGCGTTCCCCGTTTCCTATCAAGGTTTGCATAAATTAACCATAAATTTTAATCGCACCCGGCGATCGTTATTGGTGTTGTCCGGTGTTGTGTCTCTTTCCGATCGGACAGCGGTTTGTAATGGAGGTGTCTTTGGAGCGGGAGTGCGCTTTCGGGGCACCAAAACAGCAAACAAACAAACAAAAAATAAAATAAAACACACTGTCACATTTAAAGGACGCGTGATTATGCTTTTGTTTGTTTTTTTCATATCTCTCTCACGAGCCAAAACATGAGCGATTGTTCCGGAAATGGTTCACATTTTTCGCAGGTTTATCCATTCTTGTTTTTATATTTTAATATATCCAACCGAAACGATGCATACGATCGCGGGTCGAAGCTGAAGCTTCAGTGCGTTTAAATGGGAAATTAATAGAATGTAACTAAAGCAAAGGAAAAGCTCGACACAAACTACTGTAAAAACCCATCACCGACTACAATTCCAGTCGGTCGCCTTTAGCCCGGTTGCAAGCAGCCCGTTAAACGTTTCCTTGATCTCGGCGGGCCAATTTTACGATCATAACCACACACAAGCACACACATACGCGCGCTCGCGCAAACCCTAAAATGGGTTTTTTTTTCTTCTCTTATTTCGGTAGCCCATTTCGCACGTTCGCGGCACAAAAGCGCGCGGGGATGGATTGAACGCCGCGCACTCGGCATACGCCGAGGCCACCGCTACCGTATTAACATAAATCAGCAGAAATTGCTAATTAACGCGGGAAGGTTCTAATTAATATTTCGTTGCCGATTTTTATGCTTGCGAGAGCGGTTTTTTCTTCTTCTTCTTCAGTTTTGTTTCATCAGTCGCGCTGCGGGCGAAATCCTGTTTCATTTTTTTTTTCGGTTGAGACGGAGGGAAAGGAATGTGTTCGAAAAAGCTTCGTCCAGGTATGATGAAACATTCTCCAAAACCTGCGTGCGCCCCGTGCATGCAAAAGCGTCTCGTTCGCCACGCCACTGGATCACGGGATGATCCAGTTGCCGATCGTACGGGATGGAGAGGGGGGGGGGGAATGGAACGCTCAGCTCAGGGGGAGGCGGGTTTGATCTACGACGGAGTCGCGCGTCGCACACGGCAATACACGGTCGGAATATCGGACCGCAATCAGGACCACATTCGGGGACCGCGCCGGTTCGGGGCCGCACCGATGGCGTGGTGATGGCGATGGTTAATTTATGCTGATAGCGTAATTTATGTTTTCGATACTTTCGCTCCGATCGGGCGGCAGGCGGCATGAGTGAGTGAGGTGTGGATGGGGAAAGGAGTCGGAGAGCGGAGGACGTGTGGCACGGACAAAAGCCGGCCCCGGAGCCCCGAATCACCGGGTGGTAGATGTCCCGTCGCTCGCAGCCGAGCAGAGCAGCCGATCGCAACGCAACGCAACGATCATCGAGAGGCATCGCATAAGTCAATATTGTGATGATGATGATGTCGATTTAACACACGCACGCACGCAGACGCACGCAGGGTCGAAAGGCCCCGGGGTCTGAAAACTGGCAGGCCGCTTCACTTCGGTACCGGAAATAGTGATTAGCGGGGTGATTTGTTTCCCTCCTTCTCGCCCATCCCATCGCGCGTCTTATTCTTGATCACCTTTGACACTGGGCGCGGGAGATTCGGGGTGGCTTTTTTTGCTTTTACTTTTGTTACTTTTGGAAAAGGCTGAACTCATCTCCCCGCTGGAGGCACCCTCGTCACAGGGTGAGGTGTGAGTCGGCCCGACAGCTTGTGGAGCTTGTGTTGGAAAGAATTAGTGTCAAATCGGGGCGATGCTTAGCCGCGCTGACATGCTCATCGTCATCGGCCCTGTCGGAGGGCCTCATGCCCTGTCTGGTTGGGATTTTCAGCCTTCCCGCCTGCTTTGGTGGCGAAGGTATGGCACGATAAGTTTTGTGTGTCGTTGTTTTTTTACTTCTTCTTTTTTTTGTGTGTGTTGTTATCCTGCCTCAGGGGGTGGGTTTTTGACGCACCACACGCTAGAGATCCCCGATTTACCGAATGTCAATGTCAATCGCAGCGCAACGCGCCCGTTCACTGATGGACGATACGGGGCGAACATTAATTTCGAGCGCTGTCAACGATTCCTTATGCCCGCGGTTCGCGTTTCGAACGAGATCTAGGAGTGGTTGGTGGTGGTTTGAGAATATTCAATTTAATAAATGAATTGAAACAAAAAAATTGTTCGGTCGTATAGAGCGATTCAAAAATCTAGAAAGCGTTAGAACACGTTAAAGCAGGTTAGAAGATCGCCTCTTTTACGCCTCGAAGCGTTACTATCCGTTATAAAATTATTAAAAAATATTTTTATTTTCATCACAAGCAGTCGTCAATAGTTGCGTCTTGTTAAACCTCAAAAGAGGACAAGTGATATAATTAAATAAATAAATAACCACTCGGTGCATCCCCAAACGGCTGCAGAATGCTTCGAGACTGCACTATGCAAGGCATCGTAGAGAAATTACGGAATATAATGCCCTAGGATGATACGCTAGCGGCGTGAGCCGACGTAATGCTGATTTATGCTACGATCGAATCGAATGTCGCCCAGCAGAATGTTCACCGCTTTTTCCGACCGATTTCGGTTTCGTTTCCGAACGGATTATTATTTATCGCCCGGGCGCGCGCACGCCTTGGTTGGTGGATCGTGAATGCCGGATTACTACCGATCGGGCCAAGCCTTCGGCCTCCCCGGTGGCTCTCGCTTAACGCACTCGCCGATTTATCGAACCGAAAGCGGTCGGATGCGGTGCGGAATCGCAGTCATCGCTACTATTGCTACTACTGGGTTTGGTTGGGTTTTTTGTTGGATCGGTCGAAATTTCTGTTTCTGTCCGTCTGTCCTTTCGGTAGTTCCCAATATTTGTAGATGAAAAAAAAACACGTCCAGCATTCAGATTAATCTTCTGGGCTGTTAATGAGCCGCACGTCGCTGAGCCGCACGACCACAGGACCACCCAGCATGCCGTTTTGCCGTTCGAAATGCGCGCACAAACTTACCGGTAATCGGTGGCGGTTCGACGACGGTCGACGGTCCGAAGAAGGACGGGATGTCGCCGGAGGTGGTGACGGGTGTGTTGAGATCGCCCGTCTGCGCGTCGGCCTGCGATTGCGAATGATCGTCCCCGGTGCCGGAGTGCAGGGTCGTGCTGTCGTTCGAGTGATGGCCACCGGCACTGCCGGCACTTCCCGCGCCCGTACTGAGCAGGCTCAGATGGGGATGGTTGTGGTGGTGCTGGTGCTGTTGCTGCTGCTGTTGCTGCTGCTGGTGGTGGTGGCTGTGCGATGCGGTTACGCTCGTTGTGGCCGTCGTGTGCGTTGTGATCGCGGTGGAGGAGTTGGCCGCACTCGCCGAGGATGATGCTGCCGAGGAGGAAACGATCGCACTGGAGGATGTATTGTGCTGATGTTGCTGCTGCTGCTGCTGCTGCTGCTGCTGCTGAGTTGCCGAGTGATGATGGTGATGATGATGATGATGATGGGGCTGATGGTGGGCGAGGGCGGTCGAAGTGCTGACGGCCGTCTGGTGGTGGTACGGGTGGTACAGCGGGTGGTGGTGGTTGTTGTTCGGCGTTGCCGTGCTGTTGTTGTTCAGCCCGAGCGAGGTGGTCGTGGTGCCGGTCTTAAACAGACCGCACGAATCGAAGCTCAGCACGTTGAAGTGTGCTGCGGCCGCCGACTCCGTCAGCAGGAATGTGTGATGCGATGGCGCAACCAACGTTTCTAGCCCTTCCATGATCATGGCAGCTGCTGGTGGTCCAGGGGCAACGCCACCTATTGGGAGGAAGGAGAAAAAGAAGGCGAAAGAAAGGTGAGCACACAATTCATAAACGATCAATATCGATACGCAAAAACGGGTGAGCTTAATAGTTTGCAAATATTACAATTACGCCGGCGATTCGCGGCAGGGAAGGTCAGCCCCAGCCCCGAACGTTCTGCCCTCCACCCCCCAACCCCTTTCCCCTGTAAAAATCCAAAATAGAACTCCAAACAAGCGTCTCCCTCTCTCCACCCGATCCGGCTGTAGTTGGCAGGAAAATTAATTAATTAAATGTCATTAAACAATTGACACGGTGACACTACATGCGGCAACTAATTCGAACCCATGCTTCGGGCCCGTGCTGTCTGCCTCTTTAGTGCGTGCACAGAACACACACAAACATGGGCACACACACACACACACAGACAGAAATAAACAAACACGGGCACACTCATTGGGGAGGAGGCGAGCATTATGATTCCGCAACGCGTCCATAAACGGGCCGATCAGGCCAGACATTTGTTTTGTTCATCTAAGTGTTGCACTCGCCACGCCGCCACTCGAGTGGCTCAGTCGGGAAGGGAGGTAAATTGTCCACCGCCTGTCAAAATGATCGCTTCAGCGATCTTGTGCCGAGCGCGCGGTTGGGAATGGGGTTATGTTTTCCAAATCACCATTACAGCTGTTGATCAGTCGCTCGCCCAGCGCTAATCGACTCGTGAGTGATTACTTCGGCCTGGGAAGTGTTCCCGAGGGCGAATCGATAAACCAGACGGCGGTTGATAGGCTGATAAGCGCGCACCTCGAGCGCTCGAAAGCGCTTAGAGCGTTGCTGTTCGCAAAGTGGGGTTTAAATTTATTAAAGCTTAGCCACGATTGAAAAACGGACGAACGAAGCGATCGCGTTTGGGTGACGGTTTTATGAGCGCGCAAGGAGAAGCAAGGAGAAGCGAGAAAGAAATCAAAATCGAAACCGGAATGTAGTACGGTCTCGCCGCTAATAGTCACGCGGGAAACTGGGAAGAATGGATAAGAGGCGGACCCGTCACGATGTCGATACCCGGTGCTAGAAACAAGAACAACCCCGCCGAACGAACAGCCACAGAAACACGCGCACACACCTTCGCGCCATAGAAGTGTCAAAATAAACGTATTAAATTTATAGTTTTTATGCCCGGGACCGCCGCCGCCGGTGAGTGCGTTATTATCGGTCACCCTCGAGGGCCCTCCCGCGGACGAGCAGGAGCGAGGATTTCTTGGTGATGTTTTCCAACCTTTTTACCGCGTGTTCCAGCGCACATTCCGAGCAACCGAGCAGGCACACGCTCCGCGAGTACGGGAAGGATTAAGGCCGGCAAATGAAATCATCAACATGTCGTTGTGCGGCCGGTGTTCTACCTATATTTTTTTATTTCTTTGCTGCCCGACTGTTTAATAGCGCGGTTGGACAGTTGGAGTGGAGTGACCCACGGGCGCGGATGAGATTTTCGAGACCGAGATTAAGATAAGATCGAATCTTTCGCTGCAGCCAGCGGGAGGAAGGTCATGTTTAGCCACCATAGCGTTACAATCGAACTTTTCACACATCGGGTGGCATTTGTGGCGGGGCGGGGGAGGTGGGAGGGAGAATGTGAATGAATGAATTCCCCCGCCCCCCGCTTGGGCACGGGGAAAGGTGAGCAGATAAGCCTGATCCTGACTGATCGGTACGAAACTGGCTGTGACTCTTGCACGCGGAACAGAATCACGATGACGATGGGTTTTTTTTTTCTTCTCTCGATTCTTTACGCCTCATTTTCGACCGTCCGATTGAATGTAGAGAATTATGGTTTTATTCAAATGTCGCTTTCAATTATGTTTCCCATTCGAAGTGAAGCACAATTTCTGCTGCCGTGAGTTCTGCGCGGGTAAGGTTCGGAAAGGCAAACCATGTCAACATGACAACCTTTCCATTGCGTTCGGACAAAAAGCCTGGGGATTTTTTTTTTTACTTATAATCGGTGACAAATCTCCTTTGGTAAGTACAACTATGTTTTAATTGTTTGGAAACTGTATTCTCTCTTGTGCTCTCCACTTTCAGCTCCCAGCTTCCAGGAAAATCGCCGCAGTAGGCTGGGATCCTTCACAGGTTCATCAAACCGCCGGGCGAACATGCGCAAAGCAGGCGTTGCAAAAAAGGGACGACTAGCAGCAGCTACCGTGGGCACCGGAGCCAAAGTCCCCGGTTGTGGGCGATAACGAGCCCTCCGAAACCGATGATCTATTGCTGCGGAACAAACAGTGTGTCGTAGGCGAAGCGAGTAAAAAAATCAATAGAAATCAAAGCCTACCCTGAGAAGCGAAGCAACAAAACGAGTAGCAAAAGCCTATGGATGAAGCATCCATAGAAACCATAGAAACACACATTAAAAAAAAAAACAACTACAACAAAACAACACAATTCTTTCCATTCTCCTTAACCGGCCGATTACTTTGGGCGGATGGAAATGGAAAATGCAAACAGTGCGCAAGGCCTCTCCAAACATGCCGCCCGCTAGCTGTGCCGGGCGTTTGTAGTTGTCCCATTGTACAGGCGGTCGGTTTCTCAGGTCTTCGACCTCCTCCACCCCTTCCCGGCTCTATCGGTTAGTGTTTGGTTAATTATCATTAACACATTCGGCGGGGCTTTTCCCGCTCCCCTCTCCACCGCGATCGATCGAACGTCTGACGGGCACCGTCCCGAAACGGGTGGTGATGATGATGCTGCTGATGCTGCCGGTGATGACCGCAAATAGGTGGTGGGCGTGAGAAAAACGATACGAACGTTTGCGTGCCGGCGGGGCGAGACGAGCGGCGAGCGGTTCCGGTGTCATAAACAGTGTCTTAAAAGGTGTTCGATATTTGCGAATATTACGACTTCTGGCCGTGTTTACGCAACCGGCGGCGCGGCAAACAGGCCGGCTGTGGTTACGCACTATTAATTGTGTGTGCGTTTGTGTTTTTTTTTGCTGGCCAATTTACGCTTATGTTTATCATCGTCAGCAGCAGCCCCCTAAAATAGCGGGCGGTGTCAGCAGCTGCCCAGCTTAATGCTGACGATTCCACTACAGTTTAATGTGCTGCTTAAGTTGTTAAAAATAGTCGCAAAATAGTCGCACCCGTACGTAGGAACGCATGTTTTGTTCGATAAGGGTCCATTCCTAAGCCGTCGGTTTTTAATCGCCACATGATTCATCGCATGACACGACGCATCATAATAACGCCTGGAAAGCTGATTGGGGGAAGGGAAGAGTTTTGTTTGTGATTTATTTAGCATCGTTTCGGCTACGGTACGGCGCTGGTTTGGATGCACGGTAGAGGCAGAGCTTCAATGCCAATGGATGAAATTTCCCTTCCCCCACGGTGGTTGTCCGTGCGACGGACCGAGCCGCGCACCGGAGACTCCATTCTATTCTGGGACGCATGCTGGGAGCGGCCCGAAACGGTGACGTTTCACTGTTTGAAACTTAATCTTTGTCCGACGCTTCATTTACCTACCATCGTAAACGGTTGCACACAAACACACACACACACATGCACATGTGCTGGAAGATGTTTCTGCGGGTGGAAAAACCACAAACCGTACGACCTGTGGGTAATGCATGCGAAAATGTCGTACAAGCGGTGCGTAAAACAAGCGTCTAATGAGCTGCCAAAACGGCATATCGGCAGAGCGACTGCATTCCTTTCTTGCATCCAGAGACGCCAGCCAGCGTTGAGTAAGACATTACAGTCCCTCCCTCCGCCCCCTGCCTGCTTGGGGTGAGAGAGGGAACCGTTGGGGACAATATTATTTATAGCCACTGCTTCGCCACCAGCTCGCAACTGGGTCCGCAACTTGTTAGCTTCCCAGCTACCCACCAGAAGAACATTTGTTTGTGAAAATTATTCACTGTTCCTAATAAACATATCCTTTTGTTGGAAATATTACTTGCGAAATTGAACTGCAGTTCGGGTGCGGGAAAAACTACCATCGGTGAGCGCCGTGACCTCAGCAACGCGAACACGAGATAAGCCACGGTGTCGAGTTTTATGAATGAAAATGGAGCCCCGTTGCCGGCGTTGAACGGCCCAAAGAGGGCCGGTCCGGAAAGGGAATTAAAAAAGCCTATAGTCTTGCTGGCAAGAGCTCGCATCCGGAACCTTCCTGGAACGCCCTTCCGCCCCGGAGCGATTGCACGACGCCTTGCGTAACGCGTGGGAAAAATTACAAAATAAAAGACGAATAAAAACCAAAAAAAAAGAGTTCCTTCCTAAGAATTCACAATCGGAAGTGAAGATAAATGCGAAAGAAAAAAAAGGCATTGCAGCTCCAAAATCGATACAAGCATGTGCTTTTTTCCCCCGGTTGTTTTTCCAGCGGAGATGAAAAATGTTTTAATGATGTTAGGTTTTTTTTTATTTCGCTCCAAAGCTTCCCTTCCGGATTGTCGACGAGAGCGGCCTGAATGAATGGAATAACAAAAAACAAAAAAAATGGGTAGCCACCTTGCCGACCGTTGCCATTTCCCGGGGGCTGGAGAAAATTTCCGGGCGCCAGGGAGAGCGAAAAATGCGCGTGAAATGCGCAGAACGCGTCGACCTTGGGGTTATGTCACGCGTCGCCGTCGCCGTCGCCGGAACCACCGGGGCCCTGCTTTCCCCGTGTTCGTATCCTTCGGGCGTCTGCGACTGCGCTCGCTGGAGAGGAAAACTCCATGCCCATCCAGCGCGGTGAAAATGGGGACGAGCGGTTCGCGGTCTCGGGCCGGGTTGGGTTAGGCGCGGTTTTTCGCGGTTCGCCAACTCGGCTCAATTTCATTCATAAGTTCGGTTTCATTCAACGTCCAACGGTGGCGGTGGTTGTTGCTAAGGGCAACAGCGCTCACTCATCGCTCTTGCTGCTCGTCCTAACGCTTCGGTACCGCACTGTGTCCGTCCGAGCAGCAAACCACTCCAGAACATTTTCTCCCACGCTTCCCCAGAGAGAGAGAGAGAGAGAGAGAGAGAGAGAGAGAGAGAGAGAGAGAGAGAGAGAGAGAGAGAGAGAGAGAGAGAGAGAGAGAGAGAGAGAGAGAGAGAGAGAGAGAGAGAGAGAGAGAGAGAAAGAGAGGCAGTGCAAAGGAAGGAAGTGAGGAAAATCATTCTTACATCCGAAATGGGTGTGGTGGGATGCGTTTCGCTCCACACCGTTTGTAATCAATTTGACAGTGGAGGGAATCGGAATAAGAAATTCATACACCAACGTTTATCACACGCGTCTCCAATCAGAACATTGATCGTTACCACGGGCAAGTGAGCGCTTCATTTTCCCCGAAACAACCATTATTCCTATCGAATTAAAGAGAAAATCCATCACCAAGCGGTACAGGATGGTTGGTTTTTTTTTTATTCTTTAACTTTCAACCGAACACAGACTGATTTCACTCTTCTCTAAAATCTGCAACATACACACACAAACACACCCACACAAATATTACCTGGAGACGGGTCTGGTACGAGAAGAAAATTAGAAACGACGATCCGTTTCAGCGTGGAAGCGGCAACGCTTCCGGTGTAAAGTTTGTCACTGGCACCTGTCACAACACGTTCGGTTCACCTTTGACCCTTCGGTGGGGCCACGTAAAAGCACGCGGGTTTATTTATTTATTTTTTCTTTGTACTGTCGTTCTCACTGGTCGTCACTTCTGTTTTCCGCACCGGCACTTTGGCACTTCCTAGCGCTTCACGGCGGAACACATTGCTCCGTTCGCACGGGCGTTGTAGAATCGCTGCGATGAATGTCGTTCAACAAAACACATACTTTTCTTCCGCACACCGGCGCTCCAGGTACAGGATTTCTTGCAACAAAGCGTGCGCTGAGAGAATTCGTATCACTTTGCACTACACGCCACGGAACTGTTGCTCGGAAAATGTTTTCTAACACTCGCGGCTAGCTTTCGGCGGTGGTTCGCAAGTTTGGCATCGGCACTGAGCATCAAACACTGCGGACACTTCGAACACTTTGTACTTTTACACGGTAAAGGGTTTTTTTTTTAATATTAAATAAGGGATTTCGTTTTTGTGCCGCTTCTGCACGTTTGTTTCACTTTTTTCTCTCTTTAACGAATCTTGCTTAGTTAGTGTTTCACGCACGGATGTTCCGACGGGATTTTGTCACTCGCCACTCGAACGATGAAGTGAACCAGGATCGGCGCTTGCTTGGATGATTTCGCTTTGCGAGCTTCACTGACTTCACCTCACTGTTTTTCACTGCTCGACACTGACGACGGGAGACTACACTGCACTGGTCGAGAGGAGGCACGACTATAAACACTCGCGTGTCACTACTTTTCCGTGCTGCCGCTGCCGCTGCTGCTGGTGAGGAGTTTTTCCCGGGGAGACGCGGAAGCCTTGCGCGAGTGAGAACGAGCGTGTGGCGTGATTGAGCGAGCGCGCGAGAGAAAGAGATAGAGCACTGTGTGGAAATACTGTTGTTGTAGCTGTAAGAATCTGGCTGACTTCGACTGTGCGGCGGTTTGTGTCGTGTGAACGCGCGGAACGATCGAAGAGTATTGAAGCGCGCTCGTTCGCGGCGGGCCAGTTTTATGAATGAAATGCATCGCGCGGTACCCGGCGGCACGCACACACCCGTAGAGCCGCTCCGATGGGTGCTCCAACCACCGTCGCACCGATGGGTGCATGTATGTGTGTGTGTGTGTGGTGGGTGGTGGAGGGAGGGGGATGAGGAATGGCGGGGGATCAAAACGCACCAATCGAGCGTGAGCTTTCGGGGCTGCTCGCTACTGCGCCGGCTCGCAATTGGTCGACGGTGGTATGAATGAACTTCACAGGTGTGTGTGTGAGTGAGCAAGGGTTGAGATTTGGGGCTTGAAACAGGGCGAATGCGAGGGGTTTCATGCCTTGGTTGCCTCGCGATACGCGCTAAGGTGCCATTTCAGGGAGGGGAAATAATGCCGCAGCACACTCACACACACAGCGTTGTGGCAGGCGTGCTTACAACAGTTGTGGAGAGTTTGCTGTATGTGGAGACTTTTTGCTACGCTAAGCACCAGGCTCTGAATGTGTACGTGTCTCGCATCAGCAGGGGGTTGTGTTGGGGATCCTCCCGCTACACCCTGCCATCGATTCCTTTCTTGCCCACTCGAATGCTGCTCGTTCGTTTGGGGCTCCATCTCCTTCTCGCTCACTCGCTCACACACGCTCGGTTTATGATAGCGTCCGCTCCATTCGCTCCGTGCCTACCCCTTCTTACCACCCCACCGATCCATTCTCATACCGTTTGAGGTCATCATCGTCATCGGCCAGCAAATGACACTCGGCACGCGTCTCCTTTTTCGCCGTTTCGTGTGTGTGTGTATGTGTTGTTATGTTTTGTTTATTATTTTCCTTTACTTTGCGCCCCTGTTGCTTCTTTGTGCCGTTTGTTCCGTGTGCGATTTTTCTTGCTTTCGCTGTTGTTTTTTTTTGTTCTTGTTGTTCTTTTAGATCACTAAAACGCGACGGGGAAAAGCATTGGAAAATTGAAATTGCTGCCGCCTGTTGCTTTTGTGACGGTGATTTTTGTGGGGATGTGGTGTTTTTTTTTTCTAAACTCGTTTGCACACATAGTCTCAGCAAATTTACTGGTTACCGTGTGGAAAAAGTGGATATCCTATCCAAATAACAACTCACCACTAACTCATTACCCAACGTTATATTAGAACACTCGAAGCCTTTGCAGCACACTAAAAACCATAATTTTCGGCACCGCGTTTTGAGCCCATATGAAGAGCTCTGAAAATATGAAATTTCTCCACGATCACAAATCATCAGTATGTAAATCGGATCGTGTAACAATTCGGGACGTGAGTGTGTGTGATGCGGGAAAACGCGGTGGGAGTAGCAACGTGGCAACCCCGTTGATGGAAAGTGATCAAAAGAAATCCTTCCGACCTGGTGGTGTGTGGTGTCTCTCGTTGATTGTCATGTGCGCCTGCTTTGCCGCGGACAAGCGATGATGAAAGAGGGCCACGGCGACGCGCGCAATGTCTCATTCTTGATGGCATTAATCGAAAACATGGCATGGGATGTGGCGCGTACGATGGGGCCTTGTTTGTCCCATGGAAGTATTTATATCGATCTTTGATGTGAAAGATAATTTAAATTACGTTGCCGCGGCTAATGACACGCCAGGGAGGATGTAGAAAGCGATGGGAGAAGATGTTACGGAAATTTTGACAGTGCAACATTGTACAGGACAATTTATGGACAATTTTTTTCCGACAATTTTGGTCTTGCTTAAAAATCCACTTGTAGATTTATAAATAAAATTTTGGGAAGAAATGATGGTTGTTTTAAGAAGAAATATCAGAAGCATTTTCTTACAATTTCGGACTTTTTTTACTAGATTTTTCAAAAATCAACGCAACGAGAGACATCATTTTTTGTTTTTGCATGAAAACACAGCAGATATTTTTACAACAATGACACAAAAATCCAGCCGTAAAAAGGTTTACTTTTTGTTCATTATAACAGTAAAACTTAAAACTTTTGAACCAAAGCCAAATTTATCAAAGTAACCGATGCCACATAAAAAAAACAGAAATCAGACCCACGATTTCTTCTCTTACGCGATGAGCGTTGGTTCGTTAGAGTTTTCCTTTCCGTTTCACCCTGACGACATTCAAATGCGGGTGTCACATGGATCAAGGGAGCCCGGAACTGCCCGTAACAACCAGTCTCATGGTGGTGAGGGAGGGAAGGGGGGGGCAAGCATACAAACCCCGAACGGAGCTTAGTAATCAGAGGCCCTCATTCATGCGTGTGTGTGTGTGTGTATGGTTGTATGTCCCAGCTCGTTCACTCGTTCACGCATGGCGCTTTCCGCGCATCTCTCCCAAGCGAGCGCGCGCTCGTTCGCTCACTGTTTCGCTCTCTCGCGCGCGGTACTAAACGCGATGCAACACAGGCGAGCTTCGTGTCTCCCCCCCTCCCACTCACCCTGGTCGAGCGGTTGGTAGTACCAGATGGTACCAAAAAGTGGCAAATTCGGTCCTTCCCGTGCGCTTCCGGCCGATGGGAACGGGTCAGGCGACGGGACGCACGGAAAACAATCGATCGTCCGCCGGTCAACCGCGGTCACGCTGACCGGTCGGGGTTAAAAGGACATCGGAAGCGACACGGACGTAACCGTGCCGTGCGGTTTGCGGATACCAAACGAACCTGACCCACTGCGGAGAGGGAGTGTAGCGGAGGGTGCGGTCTGGGGCAAGGGGATCGCGCAAAAGCCGGCGGGCAGGCGCGAGAACGAGTCGCGAGAGGATTTATGCCACGGTGTGGAGAAAAATGGTTCGCTGTTATGTAGATTGGCTTTCGGATTCCCGCCGGGTTCGCCCCGTGACTCTCCCTACCGTTCCCTCTCTCGCTCTCTGTCTCTCTACCTCACACGCTGCCGGATTGCTTTTTATCATGCATGGAAAACGAACCAGCCCGCAGCATGCATACGAGTGGCCATGGGGGAGGCAAACATATGGTCGCGGTGGCTAGTTTTGTTTTTGTTTTTTGTTTGTTACTTTAGAACTCGGGCAATGGCAAGCGTGATTGGATTAGTGGCACCGAGCACTATGCAGCGGTTTGGATGGAATTTCCCAAACCCAAGGCTGCGATTATCGGCCTGTAGCGTTTTTGTTAAATGAAATAAACAACCCACGTATGTTTAACCACGAAACAAGTGTGTGCTCGGTTAAATTTTTATTTTTTATCATGCAATGCTATTTTACACTAAAAACACCCTCGTCTGGTATTATAACACGCCATAAAATATTTCAAATGTTGCATTTGTGTTTTTTGAAAATAAATATCGGCTTGGTTTATCGTATAATACTACTCTTGCAGGATACATTTAAACTATAAATAAAAGGTGGCAAACGTTCTCTGTGATCTCTTTACCATACGTGTTAAGGATGTAAAATTGTTTTTTTTTCTTTCAAATCACTAAACTAATTAAATTTACTGCTAAGTAATCATTTTTGTATACACCGCAGTAGAACTATTCAGAAAAACTATCGCAGTTTCCACAGGTGTAATCTGTTTTATCATATATAAAAAAGCTACAGAAAGAAATATTACACCCAAATGTGTTTGTTACAGTTTAAAGAATGAGGAAAATATGGAGTCGAGTATGGAAATGGAAAAATATGGATTCTGATCTCATTATTAGAAGAAAATTAATTTAAAAAAATGAATCGATTAAATAATAATTAACCTGATACGATTGCTTCGTTGAGTGTTTCCTTCCACAAAGCATTCCAGTTGAGAAAATTGTATTGTATTGATTAAAAATGTAAAAAAAAACTATGGATTCATTCAACTTACTATCATTTTAGTTAGAAAAGGAAGTTCTACCGGTCGGTTCTTCGAGAGGTTTTTGCAATAATTATTACCAGAACGTATCAACAAAACCCCCAAACGATCGACCGTTCCATCCAAACAGCAAACGGTTTGCCGGTAATAAAAGATAACAACCCCAGGTGCGTCTAAGCCATCCTCCAACGGTACGGGTGGTACTTTGTCTACGGCGGCGTGAATGTTCATCTAACTGGACAGCCCCGCACCGATCGCTCGATCCTCGCGTCGTGTCGTGCATCGTTTGCCATAAGCGTGGCATAACTTTTGCTGCAACCCATCCCATCGATTGGCTGTTGATTTTTATCCCGCTCGCATATCTTGTTGCGGGTGGATATCGCACCACAACCGACCGGAGGGCCGTCTGAACTCCTTCATGTGTGTGTGTGTGTGTGCATGTGCAAAGCGCACGACATAATGTATAAATGGCTCTGCAGATAGCCGGCCCCCGACTGCCCGGAAACGGCGTACATTTCCAAGCCACGCGCACCGTATCGCGCGTTCTTTGCCCGGCCCCGATAGCCCTGGGATCTTGTCGCGAGCCGGAGTCTCGGCGAGCCGAAAGGGGACCGATCGCGCTGCACGGGTGAGATATGGGTAGTGTGGATCGATATTTATTGGGGATAGTAATATCATTACCGTAATTGTTGATGCTTTAAAATATTTGAGCGATAATAGATTTAATGATTCGCCCTCGGTCCCTCGTTCGCCCGATGAAGCGGTCGATGCCACACGATCGATGCCACGATCAAAAACCTCCCTCACTATCGGTGTCTCTCCCTCTCTCTCTCTCTCTCTCTCTCTCTCTCTCTTTCTCTTTCGCTTTCTCATCGCAATCGTTCCTCCATCCATTGGCCTGAGTACGAACCGACAGGATTATGAGGTGATAAAATTGGTTGTTTGTTTTCTTATTTTTATTCCAACCCCCAACCTCCTCTTCATCGCACACACTCTCTTTCACTCCCCGCAAGCCTCTTCTCCCCTACCCATTTCCTTTCACGAACGACAACGATTGATAAATCTTTTAACACATTTGCGTACAGTGTTGCGCCAGTGGTTTCATCTTGGCGATCGCAGGATTGCTTCTTCCCCGCACAAGTCAACCGCTGCTTCGCGCTAACAGCGAACTGTATTGTGTTGCGTGAATGTTCGCTCCGTTTTCTTCCAGGGACAGCGCCAGCTGATAGCCAAAACTTTAAGAAAACAACAATAAAAAAAAAACCTAAGGCCAACGAGCGATCGTGCGGATGAATAATTTGGTAGTTTGAGCTATCGCGCCCCAGGTCGGGCAGATTGGCAGTGGAGCCGTTTTTTCCCCGGTTGTTTTTTTGCGCCACCCATTTCCATCACCACCACCGCCGGCCGGCTGCGTTGGTCGTGTTGTAAATAAATATGTTTACTTTTGACACGGTGCATTAATTATGCTAGATAGTTTCGGCGACTGCGGGACCGTTTTCGAGATCGATATATTAATGCGAGTGTGGCGGCATGCTTCGGCTTCGATTTCTAGCGCACTTTTCGCGCGCTATCACCGTTCTCGAAACAACGACACGGCGCCGAGGCGAGAGTGTTGATGTTGATCATCATTTAAACGATTTCTCAGCTCCGATCAGCGCCGGGCGGCTTTCGGGTAGGCTGACCGGTAAAGTAAATTATTTATCTCTCAGTTTTCGGGCGCAAAAGCGATAGCGGAATCGGCAGGATGGCGACAAGTGCACGGTTGGTTGTGTCATTGTGTAGCGAAAGTCGGTAAATAATTACTGGAGATAATTTTATTTTTAAATCGATTCAGTCATTAAAAGGTTTACTGGTTTAAAAGGAATAATTTGCTAGCAGCTGATAAACTTAGAAGGGGTTTATTGTTTAAATTCAACCACCGGAACCCAGCAATCGAGCAGAGAACACTGTAACTATTTTTATTAATTTTTTTGGCAAACATTTTTACTTCAGATGTATAAATATGTATTAGCTAAATCTTGGTTTTAAAATTCCTTTAAAATTAGGAGTAGTTAGTAATGGCCTAAAAAATTATGGGCATAATTTTGAATTATTTTTTCTTTTCATTCACAGTAAGACAGTTTTTAGGTATAAATATGATTGTTTATGTAATTCCAAGTCTATTTAGTTCGTGGAGTCATTAATTAGATTATTTATGAAATAATCAAATATGTTTCTCTCATCCCATTTTCATATGATAATGTGTCGTATCAATGATGGAGGAAATCTGTAAATATACGATGTTAATCGTAATAAATTCATTGAAAATTCGAAAACTAATCAACTACATTAAAAATATAATATTGTTGACAATGAATTATGTAGAACTTACTTACGCCCCCTTGCTAAGTTTCACAAAATAAGTCAATAAACACTACTGATAACCTCCCGAAAGCCCGAAACATAAAAAATAGGTTCACATTCTCGAAGAAAAGGGTCACTAAATCAATGATGCTGCGAGACGATGTCAACAGTACGCACGCAGATAATGCAGATACGGCCATCAGGGAGTGTATTTATGCGTCCGAACACCGAACAAACCCCCCTCCTCCAACCCCCCCCCCCCCCACCCGCATGTGACGGCTTTGGAGCGCATGGAAAAAGCGAGCACGATGGTGGCCACCGTTCGCTCCAAAAATAGCTCTCCGACGTAGTGAATACACTCGCATGGGTTCGCTAAAAATAAAGTTCATGTGCAGTGTTATGAACCTCTCCCTTTCCTCCCTCCCCCTCCACCACCCCAACCGATTGCTGCCTAGTTGTTGATGCTGTTGGTTCATTTGTTGTCGTTGTTGTGCTTTGTTTTTGGCAGACTCGCGCGTTAATCACCATCATCAACACCAATTGCGGCGATCCTTGTTCGGACGCACCGTACACACGCACACAGATTGCTGTCCATTTGTGTGCGCAAGAAGGGGGGAGGGGGTAGCGAGGGGGTGTGTTCCAAAATGAAAAGAGCACTGACCCTCCGGGGCAGGAAAACCGGCGGCACCATCGCGTCGCTGGACGTCAAAAGGAAAGAGAAAAGCAAACAAAAGCCAGTAATTTTCCACAATTAGCCACTTCCTACTTAACGGCGTCACCGAGTGCGCGGCGGCACGCGCTGTGACGCGTTCGCGAAAACCAACCCAACCAGTGATAACGAATGCAAACCGGGATGGTTTCGAGCCGGGGTGGTAAAGAAAGAGACTGGGAGTGAAGGTGGAGGGAGGATCATCTTTCAACGTGCCAGTGTTCTGGACCTGCCCGCGCTCGGTAAGGAACTCTTCACACATCGTCAGCTGAGAGCGGCAGCAGCGGCGATCGATGCGAAAGTGCGCGATGGTAGAAATAGTTTTTGACCTTCTCTGTGAATCATGCTCCATTTTCGACATTCTCTTATGTTTATCAACAACCGTACAGGAGGAGCCTTGCCTCTCCCAGCGCAGCACTCTACCACCGGGCGAATATCAACAATTGCGTCCGTCGGGTTACGGTGTCGGTAAAAATAAACTCACCATTACACGCAACCCAAGACGCTCTACCAAAAACCGACTCCTGCGGTGGTGGTTTGCTTACGATATCCTTTAATGTGCCTTAGTCACGCCATCGATCTCTCCGCCACACCCCCTCCCCCGCTCCCATACCCATCGCATTGCATTGTATTTCCGTGTACGAGTTCCCAAATAGCGTGTGACGTTTGCTGCCAAAACTCGGCGCAGACATTCGGAGGCAGATCCGTCCGTCGCGTTTGATTTTATATCTGACGTTCGCGTCCGTGACGTACGCGCCGAAAGCGTACCGGCGGCGCTCGGATACGTAGTACGTGGTGGGCCGGATAATTCTGTAATGGTAACCGGTGGGAGGGAGGGTACCGCCGTGCCGATAGGTTTTATTTTCGAAGATGAATGACGAAGATGCGCGCCTTTGGGGCACTACGCTTTTGTGCCCAAATTTGGTCAAATGCTGGACCGGGCGTTCGATGGTGGATGTTTTTATTTCGATAATTGGTATTCTAAGGCGTTGTGCGTTTATTTGTGAACTATCGTTCGATTGCGTGTGATGGAGAGATTGGCGTTGAAATGAAATTATCCACTGCCTACAAGCAGGGCTCAAAATACCTTGCAATTAAATAGCCAGCATCAGTCGGTTTTATTTATTTCTATTCTATCTTTCCGCTTAATTTGACTGATTAGGTTTCTAAATTTACCTGTTTTTTGTTAATATTGAAATAGAAATTAATGCATTTAAATAGTTTTATTTTATTTTGGAAGCATTAGAGTAATTTGATAATTTTTTACATAATATTGATATTAAAAAAAACATCCAAGCTAGTTTTTGCAAGCTCACTTAGAATCTTAAATAATGACTTAAATCTTACTATTATAATAAACGATCAAAAATCATTCAACTCCACATTTTCATGTAGTATTATTTTAGTGAAAAGCCGCATGAAAAACGCTTTCAATCACAACAAGAGCAACCTCTCAAAAGATTTATATAGATATCTATTGCAGAACCAACTAGTGGATGCGCTCCAAAACTAACATTTTCGAAGCACGCTGCGCCACGAGTCTGTCACTCGCGGCACGAGGCGTCGGTTGCGAGGACGAAACGAATTAATCTACATTGATCAGCTGTTGTTTCAATCTTAGCGTGGCAATGGAAAAATAACAAACGAACGACAAGCGCGCTTACGAGACGGTTAAGTAGTAGTCGAATGTTTTTGTAAAAGGGAACCGAGCGTGGCGTGCGAACGTTGTGGCCCTACGCTAGTGGCACGTTCGCTCCGATCGGATGCATTTTGATGCTATGCACCAGGGCTTGGGTCGTTTCGTATTTTGAATTTCATCGTTGTGAACCGCTTGTTTTTTTGTTTCTTCACTCGGACAAAAAAGAAAACAGACATAGCTAGCCCGATCCCGGTTGTTCCACCCGTGACGATGATTTGTTTACTGTGGCGTGTTTGGAACGGTGTACCGTACGGGAGGGAGTGTCATCGTGGGGATGCATGTGAAACACGCCCGAAAGGACACTTTCCCTCGTGTGTGTGTCTTCTCGCGGCTTGATTTTCTTTCGCCTCATGTTTTTATTTACTCTTGGCGCTGTATCATCCTCACTAAAAACACATTAACCGTGCCGTGACGAAGGAGACCTGGCGGGTGCGTTTCGATAATCCATTTACGTGCCATTTTGTGACACGATAATGCGCCTGGCGTAAGCGCGAAAAACAATCGTCCACCGGCCACGGCAAGAATTAGGAAAGCATTACAAACATTCCCTACCACCAACTGGGTGGTTGCCGTGCCGTGTTTCTAGTTCGGTTACCTCACCCGCAACCCGACGGGGTGGGTGTCTTTTCTTTCAACCCGGGCCACAAGACAAATCGTAGATTGTTTCACCGTAGCGGCATCGGAAGGCAGACCGATTGTTGGTGATGAAAAATGGGGCGCCTAGCGCTATTCCGCCCGAACGTGAACGGTTCGCTGATGGATGCGTCGAGCCGTTGTTGCGCGTGAAGTACTATTAATTGATGATGTGTTAACCGAACGACAGGCACGAAACGGGGCTATGGGAGAGGAATAGGGCGAGTTCCGTTTCGGAATCCGTTCGGAACCAACTGAGCACCGAGCCTGAGCCCTCTAACGAATCCTAAAACGAAGCATTTAGTGGCGAGATTGTTCGATCATTTCCTTTTTCTCGAGATCGTAAAAAGGCGGGATCGTACGCGGGCGCAAAATAACTACCGTCGCTGTAACGCCAAACCGTACCCTCATGCCCTCACTTGAAGGACACAAAAGAGTACTTAAAAAAATGTCACAACATTGCTACCCATTTTTCAACCCTGCTACTGCCAGCAGCGCCGTACGCATTGACTCTTCGCGTCTTCATCTCTCTCTCTCTCGCTCGCCCCGTTTGCGAGTGTGAGTGTTTGGTCTGTTAAAAATTATTAATGTGGTGAATAAAGATTTTAATGTTTCATGTAATTGCCGCACCAACCGCGGCAATGCACCCGATGCTAACGTTCTCGTGAAGGTTTCACTTTCGTTTTCACGTACCCGTTCAACCTCGCCGCGTAGACGATGGATCGTGGATCGTCATTTCGCTGCATCGGCGAGCGAGTCGGTTGTCCAATGCACCACCACGCACCATGCTAGACCGAAAGCGACCGTTTGGAAAGTCCCAACCGCCCCAACGCGGGAGGGCAATTAAATGACATTTACGTTCCGACCTCGTAGCGGTAGCGCGCTTGCTTCGATCGTGGCGAACCCGATTCCACCCGGTGGCGAAAGGTGGTGGTTGGGGAGAGTGCGAATGGAAATTGGGCCTACAGTACGACGGTCCGATACGGTGAGACGTTTTGTTTTGCCCGTTTGTTTTTAACACAATCGCGGGGAAGTAAAACATGCAAAACCATCACCATGCGAATTTCACGTTTCGCTAAAGACGTTTCGATTTATCGTTGTGAGTGCATTTTCTTTCGCAGGACGCATTTCGTGCGTCTTGTTCGCTGGATGAATTGTGTAACGGGCGCGTTTTATGTGTGTTTTGCTATTTTTCCTGCATTTGCACCGCATTACGGGAGGAACCGCAAGATTTGTGGAAATGAAGGATACTGGTTGGTTTTTTTTTCCTACGATGTCGACAGCAGACAGTTTCGCTGTGTAAAGTTCTTATACATCAACCGCTAACGGTTATGGGGGAAAAAAAACCTTCGGCAGAGAAGAAGCAATCAAACACAAGCGAACATCAAAGCGCGTTGGGTTGGGTTTATTTTAAAAATAAATGAAAAAGTATCGCTTGGTTGTTCAATCGCTGGATTTGTGGTTCAGTAAACAACAAGACATAAAGTCTGGGGGTTCTTCAGTAAAGATAATAATTAATCTTTCCCATGATATCTCTACTTCAAATGCATGGTTTTTTATTGCATAAATCTAATGCTCAGATTTTTTTTAATTGAATAAACATATCAATACTGTTTTTTTTTATAAAAAATCAATGTTTATTTATAAACATCTTAAAACTAGTCAACAATATCAGTACATGTAAGAGTGGGTAAATGAAAGCACAGGGGTTACAATGAACATTTAAGGATATCTATATCGATCACAGCATCGTTGTTGCCAACGATGTGGATGATGTAATTAACAAACAAACGTAGTAATTAACAAACAAACGTAGGATAGGAATCCGTTTACCTGGACTTATGCTATATAGCTCAGGAAAACGGAGGGACATGAATGACGGGCAAAAGTTGGGAACGATG